>NHNY01000004.1:662014-1354235 GCA_002786065.1 Microcyclospora pomicola | reverse complement strand
TAACCCTAACCCTAACCCTAACCCTAACCCTAACCCTAACCCTAACCCTAACCCTAACCCTAACCCTAACCCTAACCCTAACCCTAACCCCCCTACCCTAACCCCAAACCCTACCCTAAACAAACAACTTTGACCAGTCGGCTAAAGTTGTAATTACAAATTCAACATAAAGAGAACCCCTTTAGCTGGTTAACTAAATATCAGATTCGAGTCGTTAAGTTAAAACAATTTCAGAGAAACTTTGACCGGTCGGCCAAAGTTCTAATCCTAACTGTCATGTCCGACATACAAAGAAAAGAACTTCAACTAGTCGCCCGAAAGGCAGATTCGAGTTGTTACATTAAAAACAGTTTTGGAGAAACTTTGACCGGTCGGCCAAAGTTTGAGTATTAGGTATCACACCTATCTTACACAATGTACCATCAACTATTATACATAGGACCGTGAAGGAGTGGGATCATGTCCCTTCTCGCGTGGATCGTCTTCCCTCAAACCCCAGTCATATCGCTGTCCTCAGGTGCAGTCTCCGACTGGTTCTCACTGCCCTGTCCATTATTGGAGGACTGACGTGGCTCGGGGACATCGCGTGCCTCCTTCCATTCCTTTTGCTCCTTATCGTACCAGGCCCTAGCGAACTCGGTGAGGATGACGGCCTTCGTAGGCTTTCCCGTCTTGCTCTTTGGGAGTGTATTGAACTTCTCCTCGTCGATCAGGTTCTTAAGCGCCTCCATCATTGGACCCACCCGCTTGTAGAGACGGCTGAACTGATTCGAGATGCGCGCTATAGCCTGTCCTCTGGTCTCTGTCGGCTCCTCTGTGGGAAGGGTGGCTCCACGGGTAGACGCCACTGTGCCCGAAGACTCTACCAGGTTGGACGGCGCGGGAGACGACGTCGACGGGACAGTCTGGGAAGTGTTGCCTGGAGTAGCCGGAGGAGTTGGACCGACACGCTGAGGAAGAGGCGAAGGGTTGTCGATGTCCATAAGATCGGAGCTAGGATTGGAGTCGGGGTGGGCTGCGCTCTGGTTGACTTCGGTAGTCTTCGACGACGGATCTAAATCGTGGAATAATTAGTGAATGCGAATCTTTGGCCGGTCGGTAAAAGATTCGGTGGGTGGAAACATACCTTTAGAGGACTCGTCAACATCCATAGGCTCGGTGCCGGCAGGATCGGCTTTGATAGCCACATTCGTCTTCGCTTTGGTCGACTTCGACGGGGAGTCTGAGAGATGAAAAGGTTAGCGATTCCAAAACTTTCGCCGGCCGGCCAAAGATTAGGTGAAGGGAAACGTGCCTGCAGCCTTCTTCGTGTACTTGGGGAGCGGCCCTAGCTCGTACTCTGGCTTCTTGATGTCCTCCAACGCCTGCAAGGCATATTTCGAGGGATTCTCTACGATCTTGTTGACGAACATGCGGAGGACATCCTCTAGGGAGTATTCGAACGCTCGATGGGCCTTGGTGTCTGCCATTTGCAACGCAGCCCGGCAAATGGCGTCCACGAACTCGGCAGGCTTGAACTGCTGAGTCTTAGGGGTGGTGAGGTCACTGATCGCGACTCTCTTCAAGGGACTAGGGACGGCCTCCGCCTCTGGATCGACGTCTTCAGGGGCGGTCAGCGGGAGTTTGCTGTTCTTGACCTTGGGCGTAGGGTCCTTGTGAAGGCGGGTCATCAATTCCAGGGCGGCCTCTCCACCAGAGACCAAGATGTACAAGGTTTCTTCCGGCAATTCGTCTTTCTCTGCCGGGTCGATGAAGCTAGTCCACATTTGACGGTCGGAACGCTGCCTAAGAAGCGATCGCACCATGGCCCGAATGATCGGCTCTTGGACCAAATCTCGCACGACTTCCTCCTTGCTGACATCTGGAGAGAGGGCCAAGGTCTCTTCGATCTCCTTTGCCTATATGTCCTCGGCCCGTTTGCAGACGCCTAGAGGGACGGGGATTTTAGCGGTGCCGGCGAGGATCGCAGCATATTTCCTCGCGTTGTTCGCCTGTAGGACTTGATCGATTGTCCCTTCCATGGTGAGGATGACGATCCTCTGCACATGTACCTGACCGTAGCGGTGGATGCGTCCGACGACCTGGGCGATGACGTTGTTGTTCACAACATCTATGATGACGATGTTCGAGCTTCCACCCTGAAGGTTCAATGACTCCGCAGCAGAACGCAGCGAGGCTACCAGAATCTGAACCGATTTGTCGTTGGTGAAACTATGCTCTGCATCGGTGCGTGTGGATCCGCTGACACCTGCGCGGATAGAGACATACTTGATCTGTAGGACGTCTAGAAGCAGTTCGATGAGCCAGAGATTCAGAGGCCAGTCGGCGAAGATGATGAGCCTCTTGTTGTCGGTAAAGACGACGTCCAGAATCTCCTGAAGCAAAATGCGGAGTTTTGGAGAAGGATTGCAGATGTACTGCGCCATGGCAACTCGATCGTTATATAGGGGTGCAAACAAGTCTTGATGTGTCAGGCGATAGAAGTCTTTGAAGCTGTTCCCGGTGGTATTGTGCCTAAGAAGTGTTAGTCAAACTCCGGTTTAACAGGACGATAAAGGGCGAAAAATGTGAGAGAATCGCAGAATCTTTCGCCAGTCGGCCAAAGTTTTCGCTCCTTCTCACTTACCAATTGTTCGAGGTCTTGCACTTCGACGTGCGCAGCGACAGAAGATCCAGTCGGGGATGTAGTGCAGCATGCTGTAGGCGTCGATTACGCGAGTTTCGAGGATTGTCGTCGTGGTCTTCAGCGACGTTGTCATCCTTGTCGTCCTCTCTGACATCCGGGATACAGGCCTGGTGAACTCCTGTGTACATACGCTGGGTAAAAGGGCCGAATTTCGCCTCGATCGTGACGATGTTGTAGTGAGGTATAGTACCACCGAGATCTATGATCCGCCCATTAACGTCCAGTTTTTGACCCATCACGCGACGACATGCGATGAGGCGGTATATGATTAGGAGCAACTGGGCCCCGGTCGCGATCGAAAGTGTGCCGCCATCCTTGCGACTCCAAAAGTGGAACTGAGTGGGGTTGAAGCATGAAGTGAAGCGCTTGAAGACGTCCATGTCCTCGACCTTGAGAAGAGATCCGTTATACCCGGTCACCAGTTCCTTTGCGAGGTTCCCGTATCCTGCAAGATCAGGCCAAGGGTTGAGGTCCACCCACGCCTTGGAGAAGAATTTCGAGATGCCTTTCCAGAAAAAGTCCAGGATCCCTTCCAAGCATCCGATATTGTTCGCAGTAGGTGTCGCCGTCATCATGATGTATTTGGCATCCAGGAGGTACAATGTGATAGCCTGGAGACTTTTCCGACTCTTCACGCGATGTGCCTCGTCCATAATGCAGATGCTAAAGGTGTCGGGACGGATGTCAAGCCTGGCTGTCCTGCGAACCTCCGGGTGAAGCTCCAAATCTTCCAAGGCGATCTTGTTCGGATCCTCGCCTTGCACGCCCTCATCCTCGTTGTCGGAGTCAATTTCGACTATCCTGCCGCTCGTACGGTTTCTGGCTGTCTGACGCACTACAACGTTCTGGTCGAGCAGTTTCTGCGAAAGGGTCCGATACGTGGCTAGAATGATGGTGTTCGAGGTCTGCTCGTCTTCGCGGTCGAGGGAGTCGCAAAAATGTTTAAGGCCAACTGCACTGTAGGCGATGGAGATATCGCGCTGTAACATGGTAACCCGGCTGGTGTCGGGTGTGAACTGGTAGAGATTGATGTAACGGCCAGAGCTCTTGTCCTTGAACCTGTTCTGTACATCGGAGACCCAAGCATTGATCGCCGAGAGTGGGACTGCCACGAGAACGGGACGATGCACAGGTTGCGGTCCGAGTAAGTCGATGAACTCGCCAAGCCCGTTCTTCTCGATGATTTCCATCAACTCTGCGGGGGAAGGTTCTATGACGTTACCTTCGCTGTCTAACGGTAGGTGAGGAAGGATGATCTTCCGATGCTGGGCTGCAAATATTGTCAGTTCACGAAACGTCAAATCTTTGGCCGACCGGCGAAAGATTCTGAGATATTTCCACTTACCTTTCTAAGCGAGCCTAGCCTTCTCAGTCTTTGCGGCCTGATCCACAATGGCGACACAGCAGTTCACGGTCTTTCCTAGGCCGACAGCATCTGCAATCATGCACGCTTGGAGCGGGGTGTCGAGCATGCGAGTAGCAAAGGCGGCGGCTTGGGGCTGATGCGGGATCAATTTCAACCCACGGAAGAAAACCTGGAAGTCCACACCGGTGGTCTCGTCAATGTTTGGTTTGCCTTCATCATTGACTCCGAGCTCGACGACTTTGAGGTCCAACACTTTCACAGCCTCTGTCCACGAGGGGAGGGTGGCGCTGTGTTCATTCGTAGCTGCCATGAGAGTCTTGAACTGTTTCCGGTCCAAGTCAGTTTTGACAATGCCAGTTTCATCGAGACCGGCTTCCTCGGCGGATTCGGCGACGAATTGCGTTTGGAACTGGTCTTGATTGCCAGGGAGAAACATGGTGTTGATCCGATCGCGATCCCGAAACTTGTAGGTGACCCCGCTGGCCAAGGTACGGACGAGCGCCAAACGCGCCGTATCATCTAAGCTGGCAACGTCGGAGCTGCTCACATTCACCTTGGCGTGACGAAGCGACTTATCGGCCTCGGCTTCATCCTCGCTGTTGACGTCCTAGGTCTTGTCCTTATCAGCAGCCTAGTACTGGGCCCAAGTCGATTCGTCGGTGATTCCACTTTCCAGTTGCCACATCGCAAGCTCAACTGATCTGGTCTGCTCATCGGTGTTGATGTAGACGGAATCGCTGTCACTGAAAATCGGTAACACAGGTAAGGCGTTCTGTCCGTGCTTTGCATTGCTGTCCGAGGCCGCTTGTTTCCGATCCTTCGTATGGTAGTATGTGATGAGGACTAGCACTCTGTACAAATCCTCGGAGTCGAAAGTGGAAAGATACATGAAGTTGTTGGCACTAGGAGCACCGGAAAACACTCTGCGTGCCACCTCGTCGCTTTCTCGCAGGTCCAACAGCGCTCTCGCTGTCCGCATGAAATGGAGGTACATGATGGAAATCTTCATGCTCTTCAACTTAAAAGGTCCCTCGGAAGTGTTGACTTCTATAGTGTCGTCCAGCACCAGATCTGCAAAAATGACTCCTGACGACAGATGGGCACAAAGCTCCTTGAAAACGAAGGTATGGCTTTTCCTGGCAGTGCCAAAGTAGTTCTATCATTGTGGTTAGTCTTCGAGTTTGAAAACGAAAAACTTTGGCCGGCCGGCCAAAGTTTTAGCTTTCGGCTGGTCAGATTTACTCACTTCGCGCAATTTTTCGTAGTTGGCCAGAATGTCTCTGACAGCGACATTCTCCTAGGCGAACTGCCACAGTTCGTATGTGCTATACAAGTTCAGGTAGCCAGCAGCCTGTGCCAGCTTCAAATCGCTGATGGAAATGTTGACGATCTTGGGTCCCAATGTGGCACTCACGGCGAGCTTGAATTTGCCTTTCAACTTGAGGTCCTTGATCGTCGCTTCTCGATGGGCTTCGAGACTGGGGAGGGCTTTCTCAAATCTCTCCTTGTCGGTCAAGTTCAAGTTCTCGATGCTAGCGGGGAGCTGTGTAAGAGCACCCTTTCCTTTGGGAACCTTAGGGGTTTTGACCGGCTTAGATGCCTTGGCGGTCTTCTTTGGTGTGGCGACCTTGGCAGCCTGTTCGGAACCGGCGACTGAACCCGCTTTCTCAGGTTCGGCAGTAGGGTTCGATTCCTCAGTGGTGGTGGGGTTGTGAGCGGGATCGCTCGGTGTCTCCGGAGCCTCACTGCGTTTCCGCTTGCGAGTCTCCTCCGAGATAGATGCAGAAGAATCTGCCATTGTGGAGTGGTTTTCGATCTGTACCCCTGGGGACTATGGGAAAGTCGACAGGGACGAGACGAAGGGTGTGCTGGGAAAGGACAAGTGCTGGAATTTAGGAATTGAAAAAAGAGAAAGTTTGGCCGACTGGCAAAGCTGAGAAGACGTGGTCGTGACGAAGAAGGTGGTGATGACGAAAAAGGTAGTGGTTGTGAGGTGACAGATGGTAGGAGATGGATGGATTTATAGCATGCTCCGTACGCACGTCCTGTGGCGTGCCGAGCGAAACCCACCATTGATTGGTTGAGGTCAAGTGAATGTAAGAATGTTTGACTGACTGGCGAAGATTCCATGTTGCAGAATGTTTCCCGGACTGCGCACCCAATTTACGTAGCAGACGTGGGAACATACATGTTTGATGGAAGTCGAGAACTTCACTTCGGGGCAAACCTTATGCACAAAGCGCCTCAACCTTATTAGGGCTTGCTAGCCGAATGCGGAAAGGCTCGCCGCAATCCACGTGCTGATCTTCACGTCCATTTCACTTCTCACCCCCATTTACTATAGGCGCCCATACAAAAACCGTCCACGAAGTGAAGTGAAAGTAAGCTCGATACGTAGAATCTCGTGGAAACTCTCCGATGGCTGCCTAAACCTTAATATTGGACCCTTGCTTGTGACTCGTCGCAACTTCGCCGGTCGGCTAAAGATTGGAATCCGAGTTTTAGAAATGCCTGTTTGTACTCAGCGAGCTGGAATATATTCCGAGGGAGCCACCTAAAAGCCGGAGAACACCACTCTGCAAGCATGCCCAAATGACCGTTGTCTCTCTGTGCTCAAGTATTGTAGGATAAATGTGATAGTTAGTCTTCTGCGCAAATCTGAAAACTTTCGCCAGTCGTCCAAAGTTCTAGCTTTCCGAGCGCGGTCCTTCTTTCTACGTTGTTCTTGTTCTACTGTACATCGTTTGAGACTTGTATGCTGTCCGCAGCTACGGGCTCGATGATTGCGAAGTTTATGCGACAAAGACGACCACCTTCGGATCATCCGGAACTTTCGCCGGTCGTCCAAAGTTGTAGCGACTCGAGCGTGGTCGTACTTTTGGAGGTAACACACAAGACTTATATCACATTCGCGGGTACGTTCATTAAAACACTATTAGTTGCCGTATATACGGTATTTGTGCTACGGAGCCTAGCTATCTAGGCTGCCTGCCCTTATGACGTACAACCCGATCCGGGTTGTCTCGATGTCTGATAGAGCTAGTTACCCCGTTGTGTAAGGGGTATTACAAAAATCTGATCGGCCTCGCCGCGCTTGTGTCTATGTAAGACGTAGGGTCACATCACCCTCCTGCTTTTGTGACCTGTCGCTGAAAATTGCCGTTCCCCTCGACTGTGACCTAGAGAACCTTGTCCGATACCCTAATTCTGTGGCCTGTTGAATTGTTCCGCGGTTTTCCCCATTTTCCCATAGATGATGAGGCCGATCTGAAGGACAGCAGCCACATTGAAACTGCCATCAGACGTGACAGGTAAAAGCCCGGGGTCGTCGAACACGGGGTACAGGCTGTACAGGTGCTTCTCCGTCTCGAACGGGGCTGCATAGCCGGCGACGGTCTGTATTTTCTTCGGGCCTACGAGCTGCGTGCCTTGGGACTCTTCGGGGTCTGGGAAGAACGTGCAGATGAACGTCCTATCCGCGTCGCACGTGAGGAATACCTCGCACTTATGCTCGAAGCTCGTCCTATTTCTGTTGCTGCGTGCACCAAGCCCGCCTCTGAACAGCGGGATGATGTTCTGCCGGGTAAAGTTGACATCTGTGAAGTGGGTGGATAGGGGGTCACTACGAACTCATTAGTAAATCCCTTCGGAACCTAGCAACTAGGTGCATAATCGGGGGATATCGCCCTACCTAGTGCGATTCTGTTCTGTCGACATAATGTGGTTGTCTTTGAGGAGTTCGTCTTGGAACTGAACTGTGGGGACTGGCGTCGAATCGAATGCTGAAAGGAGAGGAAGTGGATGAAAAGGAGAAGTTGAAAAGGGCGAGAACGAAAGGGTATATCCTCTCTGACCACGCACAGACCATTACCCTTTTCGGCGATAAAATTAAAAGGTGGCTGGGGAAGTGAACAAAGGCATGTGAACAAAGGCATGTGAACAAATGTATGTGAACAAATGCATGTGAACTGACAAGGCAACTAAGGCCCTAGCAACATTCACATGCGCGGGAGATATCTGCGACGACACGTTAAATCGCTGTAGCAATTTTGCCAGTCGGCTAAAGTTTGCGATCGTACCTGTTTCAAGAATAAATTCCGCAAACTTGAAAACTTTCGCCAGTCGACCAAAGTTTCAGCTTTTCGAGCGCGGCCGTCCTTTCTCGACTGATGATCGAAGACCTACGTGGTACTCGTCACTGCGTTCAGTCGGGCAACGGTACATGCCGCTTTCACCATGTTCGCACTTCGAATACCGGCTACATAGGCTAGCTCGCCCATCCACTGCAGGAAGTCGGAGAGCGTCGTACAACCTGACCTAGATCGTATCGCTGCCCCCGTAAGGTCGTCTGCCCATCCTGCGAGGGCCAATGCTGGAACAATATCGGCCTCCTGACACTTCTGGCGCTGTGAGAAGTAGGGGCACTAGTCCGCAGGTAAGCCGCATCGGTAGCAGCAATAAGTTTTAGGTTTCATATGAAGGGTCTTTCGTACAGCCCGATACGGAGTACCGAGAGCCTCTTCTAACAGCGGACAGGACAGGGTAGGGTGTTTGGTGGGATCACGCTGTTGTAGCTAGCAATACGCACACCCAGTCGCAATCTCCCGCACCGCGATTAGCAAGCTGCTTTGCTCATCCCCCCGCGTGCGTATACGCTCTGAGAAGAGGCGCGTACCGTGAATGTGATCCCGGGCTTGTTGCTCTGCGCGACTGGGCAGAGGTATACTCGACTGTTGTACCGGCATATCATCTATTTGTTTGGACGACGTTTCGGTCAGAGGTTCGGCATCATCAGCCAGGACCGGCGACGTAGAGTGCTGTTTGTGACAGTTGTCGCAAATCTCTGCGATGGCTGGATCGCACGATTTGCTGATGCCATCCATGACCAAGGTCAATATTGCGCGTCGACAGCTGTCGGCGGCTAGAAAGAGCCGCAGACCTTCTTGGTTCCAGGTTTGCTTATGAGCATCCGGACTCATGATCCATGACAGCTCGGTTTCAGACAACATCACGATGCTACACGACTGTTGTCCACTCCGACCTGCACGCCCAACTTCTTGAACGAAGTCGACAATGCTATAGGGAAGGCCGATGTGTATGACCAAGTTCACATCTAGTAGATCGACGCCAGTCCCTAGAGCGGTCGTGGCTACGAGAGTCGTATCCTCGCCAGCCCTCCACGCCGCGATGGACTCGTCGTGATTGGATTGCGCGCGGTGATAGGCCTGGCAACCGAGTGCGGCAGCGATCGCCTCGCTTAAGGCGCGGGTACGGCAAAAAATCAGGCAGCGTTGATTAGGGGTTCTACGTTGCTGTTCACGGATTCGATCCCTTAAGGTATCCTCCCGTGTAGCTACTAGGCCGACCTCTACTTCGTACATAATGTTGCTCCTGTTCGTCTGCGCGCGAACATAGAGCGGCCTACGTTCGATGTCTCGGAGAAGGAACAGAGCCTCTAGGTCAGGACACATTCGAGGCGGCAGGGTTCCGGTCAATAGCACCAATTGACACGGGATGGTGCGAAGCCGATCAAGATGGGCCAGTTGATGACGATAGGACTGTGCGGTGAGTGGGACGTGACACTCGTCGACGACGATACGATCAAGCCGACCATCCACTTGCAGTTTGGAAAGATATGTCATAAAATCATCGTTCACAGCGGCAGTCTCTGCGCTGACGAAGACTAACTGGGCATTGGTAGAGTGCTGGCCGTCCCACATCTGACTCTTGATGCCTAGTGCGCGACTGCGCTGGACGAGGTCATTAATTAATGCCCGGAACGGTGCGACGACAATCGTGGCAGTCGTGGTCGATAGAGACGCGGGGAGCTGAAAGAGGAGACTCTTCCCACCCCCTGGAGGAAGAATGACCACGAGAGGACTTTTGTCTTCCAGTACTGCTTTGAGTCCGGCCTTCTGGTAGACGTCTTTGAATTCGCTCTTGGGTCCGTGTAGGTGCGCCAATGCTTCCTCAATCGCTGGATCTGAAAACTTTGACCGACCGGCCAAAGTTTTTGCATTCGTTTCCCTTCGTACAAGTTTTCTCGGTGGAAGTTCGGGCCAGCTACCCGAATCTCGCGCTCTCGTAAGCCCTCGCTCCACTGGTGGCCCGTCGAATCTCCAAAACGAATGCCACTTGTGGGACACGCTTCGGAACGCATTCAGTGTTCGAGAAGTCAGACTGCGTAGCATGGTAGCGTCGATCGCATATATCCTATCGGCGGTAGCACTTGTATGCGCAAAGGCTAGGTCGTGAATGTTATCAGGGCCTTCTTCATCTTCGTCGATCATGCTACGTACTTGTTCTCGATCGATGGCCTTCGCGATGTGTCTGTAATCATGGAAGGTGATTCGCGTGCCTATCTTACTTGCGGTCTCCGTCGCGAGGGTCTTCGTGGCGTGTGAGGTGGACCATAGACCCTGTTTGTTAGTCCATAGGAAGCTCCTGGCTTTTTTGGGAATACTGTCTCTGTCGAGGAGCATGTGGAATGGGCGAATCTCAACAAGATAAGCAATAAGCAATTTTCCCACTCGATGTGGTAAGAACCGGGCAATGACACGATGTGCCCCCGTAATAGCCTGCGACTTGTGATACGCAGTGACGATCATGACCTCTCCATCAACAATATACACGTTTCGTGGTCCCTTATAAGCGTTCATCCATCGACTTGGGAGTATCTCCACCCCTCGCGCTGGTGCGCCGCTACACATGTGGACGAGGATAAATAACAATCCCATGAATCGGTCGAGATGACCATGATAGGCCCGCCAGGCATGTGGCTCTACCTTTAGCGTCTTGTCGAACAATGATCGATAGGTGGAGGAGACTGCAAGTCGTCGGAGAATGGCCTCACGCCCGGACATGAGTTGGTTTCTAGGGTCGGCTATGAAGGAATATCCTAATGACCTGTCATTCATATCGTCTATGATTGCCTTGAAGGACCCAGCGACGTCTGCTACCCCTAATTTCTGGTACAGAACGTGTTCCGCAGCTGCACATATGTTGTTCACAAATTGCCGTAGGTCATTGAGAGGGAGACGTTGCCCCTGATAAATCAAGGTGTCTCGGGCATCTGACCAAATTACCCGTGGTAGAGCACCGACTTCTTTGCCTGCGCTGAGAGCATATGCAAGCAAGTTCACAATGTAGTGGAACGGCGTAGGCCGTCCATCCACAAGCCACAGATGATAAACAGCGATAAACTTAGTAAATAGGTCTGTCAGCTGTGTACGAGAGTCGCGCGGTAATGCATGTTCAAAGAGGATTAATCGAGCGCAATATAGTAATCCCGCCAGCATTTGACCATATGTAGGCGCGAGGCGGAAACAGTACGTCTGCTCGTGGATACCTAGCACGGCGCAAAAATGTATTAACGCCGACTTCGAAGTGCCTAGAGCTTCATGTTGCCATAGCCGAACACTGAGATCGAATATCGAACGATCTAATGCCTCGTCGCCTTCCCCGAAGTTCACCGCGTCCCATGCTTCACGCATCGCTCGCTCCTCTGTTGGATCGAATTGGTGTCCATGATTCGTTCCGCTATGTAGCAAGCGAAGGTTATAACAGATGCAACGTGCCCAATAGCTTGCGTACTTCTAATGCGTTGCTTTCTCGTAATACACACTGAATGGCTTGGTATTGGTTTCCGTGGCTTTCGGACTGTTCAACCACCCTAGAACAACATCTCCGTCCTCGACATCTCGGTGCCACGCCTTTATGCTAGCCTCGCATTGTGCGAGGATTCGGCAGACGGAGTCCCAAATGCTGCTTAGCTGCGCGTCGTCGTTCGTCGGCTTTACACTCAACTGAACGACCTGGCGTAGATCATACCCAGTAAACTTATCAGCCCATCTCGTCTTTCGCATCTATGGCGTGTTGTCCACGGGCGCCAATTCTCCGCTTGGGTTATACTGCTCCTCCAGTTCCTCTTGGTCTCTTAGTTTCCCCCTTTCCAATATATTTACTACGGCCTCTTCCCAATCACCCTTATCCCCTTCTTCACTTGGCCTTTCATCGAGGACGCTGAAGTACTGCCGACGGGGACCCCCAAACAATGTCTGTATCTTGCCCGGCTTCCAAAGTCGTGCAGCAGCCCTTACCCAACCGTGCTTCCCCCGACAGTGTTCTTGTATGCTACTTTGCTCCTTTGTAGCATATTGGCACTCCTGACAAACCCAGCCGTCGTGTATCCCGAGACCTGGGATAGGGCGAGAAATGCCGACTGGGGTTGGGATGGCCTTTGGATCTGCAAGATCTAAACTGGCGATATACGTCTCGATAAGCTGACGATCTTTAAGAGGCCAATCGATATGTTGGCGGCGAAGATGTCGTTGTACCCCTTTCGTCGACGGGACGTAGCATATCTTGCATAGGAGGCACACTACAATGCGAGCATCAGCGATGTAAAGGACACGCTGCTGCAGCTCGGTAGGTAAATCGATCGTGATGTCTCTCCCATCTTCAGGAGAAAGTCGACTATGCTGTACTGATGGAGTTGGTGACATTTGCTAAAAAGCGATATAATGTCTGGCGATTCTAAAACTTTGGCCGGTCGGTCAAAGTCTTTGCTTACGTTGCTGAATCCATCGCGATGTTTGATTATGTAAGCCGGGGTGCGATCTTCGGATGACATAAGCCTTAGCGGTATGCGTTCTCCACCATACACTCCCTAACACTTCATCGACACACGCTGACCTTTGCTTCCTGTCCCTTACTCCCTATACAGATAGCTACAGTCTCTCGACATCATGTCAACCTTATCTGTAGCAGTGAAGCTGCTATCGACGATCTCTACTGAAGATGCTATGTATGTCCTGCGAGAAGGGCCTGGAACGGACGTGGATGCCGCTCTGCTACGCGAACTAGATCTGTTAGGTAACAGTGAGGCACAACGACTGCACATCATCGAGCTATTGAAGCAGCTGGCTGCGCAGACCGAGGACAGCGGGTTGCGGTCTACGATGATATACAAATATGGTATGACGAAAGGTCTGTGGCGTACTACCGGCATCAAGGATGTACGGACGTACGTGAAGGATGAGAACACCCTCGACATGATCACTGTAAATGTCCTGTTAGGTTGTGGCATATACGCAAGGAAGGAGCGGCTCCTGAATACTATTGCAGATGCATAGGGCCGAGAGTGGTTCAAAGAAGTGAGAACTCGTCTGCATAACGAGCAGTCCACTTCACCTTAGCAATATAGTACTTCGGTTCTAAGGGCTATCGTTCGCACGACGAAGTCGAAGACATCACTAGAGGACGCTGTGGCTAGCTAGAACCAGCGCTGGATGTCGCGGACTGATATGCAGCAGCGCCGGGCCTTGCAGATCAAAGCTCCGACGACATCTCGCCTACAGCCATATGATGTGCTTAAGACGCAGAAGCTTGGCTCTCAGCTACAGACCACCCAAGCTAGCACTATGGACCCAACGACATACCTATTGGTACGAGTGAACCTTAGGATCCCATCTCATCAGAAGAAGCGTAAGTACGTGCAGCGGCCGAATACGAGCAGGCCTGCGCCGCCGGTCGAAGACCGGCAGCCCGGAGATCTAGCATTGAGCGCATGCTCTAAGGACTTATGGGTCTCGTCTCCAGGAGGCCGACATCAGGTCAAGCGTGTACGCAACCAGAAGATGAAACGGAGCAAGCCTGAAGATACGCGCCGTGTCCTCTCCGACTCGCAGGTCAATACTACAGATGAAGACCTGTCCCTGTACGAGTCGACTGCAACCATGAAGTTGTTATCGCCACCCCCGAGACAAAAGGCGCGTTCTGCCCGGATCATTATCGACAGCGACGAGACCTCTCTGTCTGACGCGGATGATCTAGGAACAGATCATGACACAGGCGAGATGTATGCTGAAGCCCATGACCTTCTAGCCTTGGAAGAGGGACGTTTGGGCCCAGGGTCGGAGTGCGCGCATCGCATCCTAAACGAAGTGTTGGCTTGCCTTAGCATCGACTTGCCTCGCTACGAGACTTTGTTAGAAACGTCGCAATGCTGTGAGTCGTGCGACTCCAGGACTACAGACATCCTAGACAAGCTGAGAGATGTATACTCCGAGAGCGTAAGGTCTGCTGCTATTGATGAACGACATCGAATATTTGGCCCTACCCCGACAGAGCGCACCAGACACAGCCCTGCCCCTGCTCCCTCTACTTCCCGACAGCCATCACCTAGCATTGCACCTTCGACCCTTCCATCATCATTCTTTAGTGTACCCTAGACTACAAGGATTGTGAAGAGTGTAGCGTAGGTGTAGAAAGCAGACCTATTTCAAAGACTTTGACCGACTGGCAAAAGTAACTTGTATTCAGACCTACTACCTTACCTATTGAATGGTTCGAAGTGTATATGTAATGTAGAATACTGTGTCGCAGCGCGAGTAGTCTGAAATATACACATATGCTCCGAACCACCTTGACGAACTTCAATACTAATAAAGCGACATTTCGAAACTACATTGTGCAACGACGAGTCGTTATAGCGACTACAAATGTATACAAAACTTGCTTTAAATTGTTTCAATTGCCTCTCAAAACTATTTAGAAGCGCTGTGATAGCGCGTTGTCGAAACAATTGATGGTCACTAAGAGATGGTCGTCCCTTCTAAAAATGTCTGTACACTTCAGAATTTGTATAGAGAATCTCGACAAGACACTGTCTTGTCGTCTTAAATAGTAGGTAGGGCACAATATATATAACATTCCCTAATAAAAGCGGTAGATAGGGTTCCTAACAAAGGAGTAATCTCTTTACCGACATTAACGACTATGTTCTCTACATATAAAAGGTCGTAGTTAGCTACGATAAAGTCGTTAAACTCCGCTAGATATTTAGCTAGTTCTATATCGTAGTACTTTATTTTATAATTCTTAGCGCTAAAAAAGATAACAGGGTCTTAAAACTAGACTAGGTCCTCGCTAGCTGTCGAGTAGAGCGATTCGATAATGTAATCCTATAATAAATAATATAACTCTGTATCTAAAGTATATTTAATGTAGGCTATAGTACCTATACTACACGTCCCTCTTAACCGCCTCTTAGTTTAAGCGGTCGTAGAGTCTATCGTCGCGCTACTATAATAGGACGGAAAGCTAGAGTGTATGTCTTATAGATAGCTTCGTTAGAGAGCGGGCTATACAACGTAATTATACTAGATCCGATACTAATCGTATATTAATAGCGTACTCGGGTTATAGATATTAGGGAAGAAGATGTATACCTTAACGTCCTCGCTATATAGGTCTCCGAGGTAAATATAAGTCGCTATGTTAAGCTTTAGGAAGTAATAGGTGTCTAGATTAAACACCCCTAGACTCGCTTAAGCTTCCTTCGGCAGATATAACTCGGCGTTTATCTACTATATAGTAGGAGGGATAGGGAAGTAACTTAGGCCTTGCTAGAATACGCGGAGTAAGGTAGCCTAGCTAAAGTGTGAATTACAGTCGAAGGTAATAGCGCTATAAGCCGAATTATCTCGAACCTTAGATTTATAAACATAGACATATCGAGGGAGAGAGCTATCCTAACCGCTAGAATTAAGAGTAAGCCCTTCTATAGTATAAGTAAGAGTAGATAGCGTTATAATCTTCGAAGCTATATCGATTAGGCGGAGCAGCGATTAATTCTATAAAACAGGGTAGGTTATACGCCTGTTAGAGTAGACATCGTTTAAGCGGTAGTAGGTGTTGCTATTAGTTCGGAACTTATTAACATGCTGTTTTATAGTCGAACGATGCTCTGCTCTACTACAACCCTAAAACTTAAGCAGGTACTGTAGTAGTATATTAGCAGGCTCGCGCGCTATAAACGCGGCCTTAAAAGCGCGGTCGTTTATTACGTCGAAACGTAGCTTAGAAGTATCCTTAGGCTCTTTCTGTTAGCGTCGATTAACGCAGGAGTAGTCCCTCCTAGTAGCTAGCTATATACTAAACTCCTAATTCGAAAATAGGGCATCCTCCTCTTATGCCTCGGACAGTAGTAACAGGCCGTTAGTGCTAAGGGCACTATATAATAAGCTGTAAGGTAGCTAGTTCTATTGTTGCTACGTATAGTAGTATCGATCGATAACGTTCTCGAACCTATTATCGATATTACTGTTAGTCTCGTATAGACTACTAGGGGTATATAATGCTGCTATAGTAGGGCTAGTACTACATTAAGGAGAGCAGGCGATCTTATCGTCGCTATCAGCTATAATATTCTACGCTCGTCGTTAATTTGCTGTATAGAAGCGCTAAGTAACTACCTTACTTACTACGTAGTATAGCGACAGTATATTGTTTACACCTGTATCCTCTACTCTAACACACCGAGCCTAGAGGGTAGGAAAAGCCTCTTAATTACTACTAACAGTATCTACGAGTTCCTAAAGATTACCTCTAATACTATCCTCGCTAGATTAAGGGATGTAGTCGTCTAGTATTATATTTATGTCGGTAACTCTACGCAGAGAATACTTTTCTACTAAATATAGGATCGAACGTCTATATAGTTGCTCGGACGCGAGTCTACGAGCTTTTTCTACGTTAGGTCTAGTAGATACAAGCAAGTACCTTAGTCCGTTCTCTTAGCTTAGTTAGAAGGCTGTTATCCTTAGTAAGGGTTAGGTATCTACGCTTAGTAGTAGCTATTAGGAGTATAGCAGTTAAGCAAGGTAAAGAGAGAGGAATAATAAAAAAGCTATCGAGGTTAAAGAATAGTCGCGAAGAGAAAAAGGGAGTTGTAATTGCTATAGCTAATTTTAGGAAGGAAAGTTATAGCGCTATTAGCGACAATACTTCGGACGCTAATAACAGTCTCTCGTACGACATCGCGGCTATAGAGGCTGTTACGATATACTAGTAGAAGCTAGTACTAATTAATGCTATTACTATCGTAAGAGACGAACTGTTTTAAGGGTAGCTAGAATTACGACCTGTAGCGACTTAGGTATATAGCGATTATTAGGAGGGACTATATTAGATGCTTATCACGAAATTACGTTAGAATATTACGAAACTATAGGATAAAGCGAAAGTCTAAAGTTACAGCTTAGGCATTATCTTTATAGCCCTCTAGTATACTACTAGTACTAGGGAGAAAACTTTGTATATATAAAATATAGAGAAAGAAAAGGAGAATCTAAATATAGAAGAATATTGTTAAATATATTATCTAATCTAGATAGCCGACCTACTATATTTAGCCCTAGAATGCGTTCTCTACTATACACTCCCTAACACTTTATTAATATATACTAACCTTTGCTTTCTGTCCCTTACTCCCTATATAGATAGCTATAGTCTCTTAACATTATATTAACCTTATCTGTAGTAGTAAAGCTACTATTAACGATCTCTACTAAAGATACTATATATATCCTACGAGAAGGGCCTAAAACGGACGTAGATACCGCTCTACTACGCGAACTAGATCTATTAGATAACAGTAAGGTATAACGACTGCATATTATCGAGCTATTAAAGCAGCTAGCTACGTAGACTAAGGATAGCGGGTTACAGTCTACGATAATATACAAATATAGTATAACGAAAGGTCTATAGCGTACTACTAGTATTAAGGATGTATAGATATATATAAAGGATAAGAACACCCTCGACATAATTACTATAAATGTCCTATTAGGTTATAGTATATATGTAAGGAAGAAGTAGCTCCTAAATACTATTATAGATGTATAGAGCTAAGAGTAGTTTAAAGAAGTAAGAACTCGTCTGCATAACAAGCAGTCTACTTTACCTTAGCAATATAGTACTTCGGTTCTAAGAGCTATCGTTCGCACGACGAAGTCGAAGATATTACTAGAGGACGCTGTAGCTAGCTAGAACTAGCGCTAGGTGTCGCGGACTAATATATAGTAGCGCTAGGCCTTATAGATCAAAGCTCTAACGACATCTCGCCTATAGCTATATAATGTGCTTAAGACGTAGAAGCTTAGCTCTTAGCTATAGACTACCTAAGCTAGTACTATAGACCTAACGACATACCTATTAGTACGAGTAAACCTTAGGATCCTATCTTATTAGAAGAAGCGTAAGTACGTATAGCAGCCGAATACGAGCAGGCCTACGCCGCTAGTCGAAGACTAGCAGCCCGGAGATCTAGTATTAAGCGTATACTCTAAGGACTTATAGGTCTTGTCTCTAGAAGGCCGATATTAGGTTAAGCGTGTACGTAACTAGAAGATAAAACGGAGCAAGCCTAAAGATACGCGCTGTGTCCTCTCCGACTCGTAGGTTAATACTATAGATAAAGACCTATCCCTATACGAGTCGACTATAACTATAAAGTTGTTATCGCTACCTCTAAGACAAAAGGCGCGTTCTACCCGGATTATTATTAACAGCGACAAGACCTCTCTGTCT
This sequence comes from Microcyclospora pomicola, assembly GCA_002786065.1. NCBI lineage: Eukaryota > Fungi > Ascomycota > Dothideomycetes > Capnodiales > Microcyclospora > Microcyclospora pomicola. Next base: position 1,335,807 of record NHNY01000004.1, on the reverse strand, counting down.
AACGCGGATAATCTAGGAACAGATTATAACACAGGCGAGATATATACTAAAGCCTATAACCTTCTAGCTTTAGAAGAGGGACGTTTAGGCCTAGGGTCGGAGTGCGCGTATCGTATCCTAAACAAAGTGTTAGCTTACCTTAGCATCGACTTACCTCGCTACAAGACTTTGTTAGAAACGTCGTAATGCTATAAGTCGTACGACTCTAGGACTACAGACATCCTAGATAAGCTAAGAGATATATACTCCGAGAGCGTAAGGTCTGCTACTATTAATAAACAACATCGAATATTTAGCCCTACCCCGACAGAGCGTACTAGATATAGCCCTACCCCTGCTCCCTCTACTTCCTAACAGCTATTACCTAGTATTATACCTTCGACCCTTCTATTATTATTCTTTAGTATACCTTAGACTATAAGGATTATAAAGAGTATAGTATAGGTATAGAAAGTAGACCTATTTTAAAGACTTTAACTAACTAGTAAAAGTAACTTGTATTTAGACCTACTACCTTACCTATTAAATAGTTCGAAGTGTATATATAATGTAGAATACTATGTCGTAGCGCGAGTAGTCTAAAATATATATATATACTCCGAACTACCTTAACGAACTTTAATACTAATAAAGCGATATTTCGAAACTATATTGTATAATAACGAGTTGTTATAGCGACTATAAATGTATACAAAACTTGCTTTAAATTGTTTCAATTGCCTCTTAAAACTATTTAGAAGCGCTGTAATAGCGCGTTGTCGAAACAATTGATAGTTACTAAGAGATGGTCGTCCCTTCTAAAAATGTCTGTGCACTTCAGAATTTGTATAGAGAATCTCGACAAGACACTGTCTTGTCGTCTTAAATAGTAGTTAGGTCGATGATCCGCCGCTCGAAGCTACCTCGATTTTACGTAGAGGACGCGGAGAGCTCTACGGTATATTTTATCGGCTATACCGAGTCGGTCTGTATCGACTTAAACAATAGACATAAAACAGTATTTAGAGCGACGTTATAGCTAGGCAGTAGAACTCGGTAGATTGTGTGTATACAAGACGTTACATAGCTCTATTTCCTGCCGTGAACATTGCGCGTACGAACTTCATTATCGTATAGCGCAAGCTGTGTCGTGAAACTCTTATAGCACCCAAGCCAAAGCGGCGCTCATAAGAGCAGCCGCGCTCATGCCGTGGACGGTTGACGCGTCACCGGTGTACGGCGTCACGGTCGGCTTCGTCCAGCCTAATCCTGAAGAATGGCACGATGCGGTAGGTGAGCCCGTGCTTGGAAGCCCAGTGCTATAAGCTGTGGAGCGAGCAACCGATGCCGAAGGTACCTGTCCAGTTGATGTAGAGGTAGAAAAGGTGGTGGCCGAGGAGGTGGTAGACGAGCTGCTGCTTGTAACGTTCCCATACCAGCTATTGACGTGTTCAACGACGAACGCTGCTGCCTGAGTGCCATACTCTTGGATGTAACCCAGATGCACACTGAGGTTGCCGCCGGCAGCGCAGTAAGGGTCGCCATCGTCGCAGTAGCTTTGCGTTCGAGAGGCGAGTCCAGTGATGTCGAAGTTGGAATAGTCCTCGCGCGGGAAGATGCTGTTCTTGGTGGCATTGCCGACATGGAAGGTCTCGTTGACAACAAATGTAGGGTCTCCCATCATGATGACAGCCGCCGTGCGCGCCAAGGTGCTCGCTGGAAGAGGATCCGGCGCAGGAGAGTCATCAGGGAAGTTCTGGTCCTCTTGCCCGACCAAGCTATCGGCGGTGACCTGCGCACCCTGCGAGTAGCCCATGACGACGAGAGGTGTGCCGGAGCAGTTGGCGATGAAATTGTCGATCAAGATGCGCATCGCAAGCACGCCAGCGGTTTCCGAGGTGGTGTAGTTCGACAGCGTGGCTGGGTAACCGACAGACTCGGCCGTTGAGCCTGGGAGACTTGCGAGAACCGAGTCTTTCACGGCACCGATGATACCGTATCCGGGGGCCTCGAGCGATGCGCGTGCGACGATGATATGTGCTCCGCCAGGACTTGGGCATGCAGAAGACGTGACATTGCTGATGGTCGTCTGAGCTGTTGCCAGGGATCCCAAAGCAAGGAGGGAGGTGAACAGAGATCGCGACATGACGAAAAGCTCTGGTGATCTGTTTCGTAGACGATAATGTGCGGTCTGAGGAGGCAGACGAGCTCATGAGCAGGGCATCACTATCCTTTATGTATTGTATCTTTTATGCAAGGTACACGGCAACTATTTACCAATGCGTCTATGCGCGTTTCACATCAGCCTCGGCTGCGGCTAGGGCATCAGGTTTTCTGGGGAAAGCAGTCCATCAAATCTCGTTTACGTATTCCGCGACACGACAGATCTACACACCATGTCATATCTGTCGTAGCGTTTCGCAACAGAGCTGCTTGACGGGCATGAGGCGCCGTTGACCACGTCGAGTGCGACGAGTTCTGAACATAGTACATCACTTCAACGTCACGGAATGGTGTTTGGGAACGAGCTGAAGCTGACACCCTCGTTATGTACCTCGAGTACGAACCGCCGGGGTCAGCTGCCGGATGAACGAGTGCAGGGATCGCGCACAATTTAAAGGGAGAATCGCATTTGCTGCCTGCATTGCGAGGTTATGCAAGCGACGTGAAGCTCGAGGGCGCACATAGCATGTAGTCGAGGGAAGGTCAGGAGTATGCCTGGCCACCGTGTCTCTCGAAGAGTACTTCGACAAAAACAACTGGAAACGTCGTTTCGGGCATTTGCAGTAATCCAATGGATGAAGACCAGGACCGCGCTTGAGATTACTGCCTCACTGGATGAGTATACAAGTGAAGAAGACTTTGCTAACAAGTCTGGATTGCTCGATATGTAGTCTTTTGCGGCGCAGCCCAGGCTCAAACAACTAACAGCAACAGCAACAGCAACAGCAACAACCCATCTGTCTCTCGCACGGCCCAGCTTGTGTTCTTGATTCGAGATGAAGGTCTCCTGTCTGTCCTCGCAGGACGACTACAGTGCCTGTTCACGTTCCAGACCTTTGCACAGAGCAATCATGTCATCGCGGACGGGTCTGAAGAGCGTCAAGGCACGCGAATGGCAGTCAGTAGCGACCGCTGTACATACCATGCTGTCGTCAAATAGCTTCATTGGCTCACTGGGTCCAAGACTTCCTGCACTGCTATCAAGACCTGCAACGAGTCACAGGAACCCTTCATGTTCGTCTCCTCGGTGGTCTTGTTGTAGGTCGGCACTCCGCGCGCATCTCGACGGTCAAAAATAATGTCGGTGCACTCGGTATCAACCCGAAGCACGCACCACCACGAAACCAAAGTGGACCAAACCAAACCTTCTCGTATTCATGTCAGTACCCTGCGCAATATGTATTTTGTCAATAACATTGCGTCGTTCTTCAGCCAGATCTCGACCCGCACCCTGCAGACACTTCGAATACTTGTGAGTGCGCAGTCGAATGCGCCAGCTCTCGTTTAGCCGTGTGCTTCGTGCACTCCCTTCATTTGACTGCTTTGCTCAACAATTCTAGCCTTGACGCGGAGCATCCACAGCGAGTCTGATCATGCGAAGAGATGACGGGTGAAACCTGCTCTCGACGCTCATGTCGATCCACGAATACGAATCAAGACACGCGATCTCCCTCGCAAGCGGCGCTCACGAGAGAAGTCATAAGTCTGTTCAGGCGTGTATTCCAATGGGCTGTCCTACCAAGCCTGAGGACAGGCGGTTCAACGTTGGTGAGATTGGCTGATAAGAAAGGAGACGAGCAGACAAGAGCACTCGGACTGGGTTTCCGAACCCTTGCAGCCATGTCAGTACGAGCTCAACAACCTCTCGTCCATCTCGTCTCTGTTCACGTTGATTGCCATTACTCGATCATGCTTCGTGGGTCGAGGGACTAAAAAGGCTTGAGCCGCATGGCGGCGCGATCGCACATCTCCCCGCGTGGGGTCGCTGCACATTACTGGTACACGTAGATGTAGGCTCTGCAGCCCGGCGGGGAACGCAACATGAGTTTCTCTTCATCGTGCATAGGAGGACTCGATGTACCAACTCGTTATCCTATTTGGGCCCGTGTTGTCGGGTCGTTCGGCTACCGGTTTCTCGAAATGGATCGGCAACATCCAATCTCATAAACCTTCGACGGGGATGCAGTAGAGGTGGAGGTTGGCAACCCTTTGTGAGCACCCGCACATCCCATCACCGGCATGCCGTGGGACCGCATATTATTAATAAGCAACGAGGCTATGGGGAAACCGATTGTTCATACCTATGTGGTTATCATGACCCACCGTTCGTGAGCGCAGCCGGCCGATGTCAAGAACGCTGCGACGGCTCGTTTCCCATCACCGACAAGTTAAGCTTCAGTACAGTACTCGGGTATTCACCTTCAGGGGTACTCATCACCACCTCAACTCAACATGCCCCAGGAACTCCGGGCGGGATTGGTGTTGTCATGGAGCGGACCTCCACACACTTCGTCTATGCCCTCCCGCGCGTGCCCATTTCTCAGCCGCGCGCTCCATCGAGATTGTCAGCGCTAGTTCCTGACCTCTCTAGGTATGTCGTGGGATGCTTGCGCCCATCCACCATCATGTATACAACTCGTCCGCGATTCCACGTCCACGTTGAGTGGGTTGACAAGATGCCTTGTAGCGATGTGTTCCACGTTTCTGGGCTCCATGCAGTCTTGTTCCAGATATTTGGTAACACTGCATCCTCAAAGCGTCCACCTTCAGATCATTACCACTGATCAAGCACGCCGACACTCGTCTTCTCTACTCGTCGAAGACGTACAGATTAGAGCTGCCAAAGTCGCCTCCATCCCCATTGAACTCCATACGACGGATCTTGAGTTATAGCAGCCCGAGCTACTATGGCTGCATTCTACGACTCGAGGATGAACATTGCACAACCTTTTAATGCCCGTCGACACATCTCCCATGCACCAAGGTCACTCGATATCGCTGGAGTGATGTCCTCAATCAACATTGACATCCGAACAGATTCGTCTTGCGTCACGGATGAGATGGCGCTTCAATCTATCTCCAGTCAACAACTCTCCGCACAAAGGCTAGGCATTGGATCCGATGCAGCGGCGATGATCCCAAGCGAAATGTTCCGGGAAACCTCTCTACCACATGGCTTGAGCATGGATGCAAATTTTGTGGATGCTTTCGCAATGTCTTCAAGCCTGGTCTCGCCTATGTATGGCTCCATAACATGGGGTTCGATGCAACAGCCTCAAATGTGTCACCCTTCCGCTTTTCGTCTCGAAGATTATGGTGTGATGAACACAGAGGACTACATCAAATGTGAAGACTCGCCCGCCAGGTCCGCTACATCCTGGTGCGAGCCTTCGGTCTCGATGCTGTCTCCGGGTTCGATGGCACCCACAGCTACTATCGAAGACAGCAAGCCGGCTGTCTTCTCCACCGATATCGACACCCTGATGCGCACCATCCAAGCCAAGGCCGACGGAGCCGATGCTACGCAGTATGAGCGGCGGCGTGTACAGCAAAGCATGCCGAACAAACCCAGGAAGCGGTACACATGTGTCGTTCCGGACTGTGGCAAGGCCTTTCACCAGAAGACTCATCTGGACATCCATATGAGAGCACACACTGGCGTGAAGCCGTTTGTATGCAAGGAGACATCGTGTGGTCAACGATTCAGTCAACTCGGCAATCTGAAGACCCATGAACGAAGGCACACCGGCGAGCGACCCTATCAATGCGACGTCTGTGGGAAAGCATTCGCGCAGCATGGCAACGTTAGAGCGCACAAGATCGTGCACACGGCAACGAAACCCTTCACCTGCAAGCTGGACAGCTGCAACAAGCAGTTTACCCAACTCGGCAATCTCAAATCACACCAGAACAAATTCCATGTCGACACCATCCGACGATTGAAGGACCGATTCGAGAACTTCCAGGAGGGAGACCGGGTCGATAAGTGGGAAAAGGAGATGTGGGAATATTTCGGTGGCCTGTACAAGAATTGCAACAAGGGGATTCGAGGTCGAGGCAAAGATCGCCGCATCGGCACCACTTCCATCACATCCGAGCGATCGCCGTCTTCGAGTGTTGAGAGCATCGACACTTCACATTCTTCTATGTGAGAAGGGGGCATGGCTTGATTTGTCATCGTTATAGGCAGGACTGGTGAGCGAGTCACACGGCATGTTGCTCAGAAAGGACGATGCTCGCCAATGTAATGTGGAACGATGTATGAATTAATGACTAGTACCGTGGAGAATATCGGCATTATTCATGCACAAGTTAAGGTAGTCATGTGGTGAACATGAAACTGGTCAATCTTGCCTAGGGCATGATGTCGGGTCATCGCATGCATTGACCCTCCCCGTATGTACCTATCTACTACACGCAGGTAAGGTGACATGGTACATGTCGAAGCGATCGTACTCTTCACTCTGGAAGGGTTTGGGTTCCACACTGCTGGCCTACCTTACTGAGACACCAACCCGGCAGTCTGCGTACATGCTGCGAGCCTCAAACGTGCAGCAGGTCCGCAGGTATGGGTGTAACCATCTTGACTTCCCCAAGACATGTTGCGCCCTAGCCTGCTGGAGTCTTAATGCTCCCATCACGGAATCTTCCGTGTCCTGCTCAGGATTCCAAACCTCCATGTCATGATGCCAAACGAGCTTGACGTGAACGAGACCATTTTGTCAGCGAACAGCACAACATCATACACAGGAGTCGCCGCGAGCTCGGATACATGTCTGGACGGGAATTTGTTGAAACAAGCACACTGATGAGCAAATGGATATGAAACGGCAATGCGACACATTGTATGGTGTCTTGTTTCTCCGACAAACTCTGTGTTCCAACACAAAAGCGAGGCTTCGGAGATCCCCTACCTTACTCCACTGCGCTCGATAACACAATCCGAGTCGGCAGCAATGGCAACAGTACGAGACACACCCGAACAATCTTCCAATTGAATTCCACGAGACTAAACAAGATGCAAGATGAGAGCGGTGGACATGCGTGACGCTGGCGGTGCTGAGGTCTTCCGTATTGGAGAGTTTCGCTACTCGCCCACAGCTGCTTGCTTCGCTCGCCCCCACAACGTCCGACGTCCCCCGCTAACACATCGATGCACCACGCCTCAGCTTCCCATCCCCACGCCCCAGCCAGGCTTGGTGCTGATCCGCGTCAAAGTCGTCGGTCTGAACCGATCGGAGCTGTTCACACGCCAGTGTCTCAGTCCCCCGACGTCCGTGTCGCTGTCCCGCGTATCCGGCATCGAAGCCACAGGCGTGGTGGTGGATGCGCCCGCTGGGGAGTTTTCCGCGGGAGACGTCGTCGCGACGGCCATGGGAGGCATGGGCCGGCTTTTCGACGGTGGATATGCTGAATACACGTGAGTTCCAGTCGGCAAGGTCCAGAAGCTGCGCACCACGCTGGGTTGGGACGTGCTAGGTGCCTGTACCGAGATGCTACAGACGGCATACGATTCCATCTTCACCGGGTTGCAGATGAAACGTGGCGAGACGCTGCTGATCCGTGGGGGGACCACCAGTGTCGGTCTGGCGGCGGCAGCAATTGCGCGTAACTATGGTATCGAAGTCATCTCCACGACACGAAAGCCAGAGCGGAAGGTGCTGTTGCTCAAGCATGGAGCGAGTAAGGTAGTGGTTGACAATGGCAGGATCGCGGTCAAAGTGAAGGAGCTGGCGGACGGAGGAATGCACGGAGTGCTGGAACTAATCGGTACCATTACTCTAAAAGATCCGCTACAGTGCGCGAGATTGCACGGAAGAGTTTGCTTGGTGGGAATGGTTGGCAACAGCGAGTTCGACATGGTGGCATGATGATTGAATGTATGTTGCTGATCATGATATCAGGTTGGACATTGGCCGACTTCTGCCTAATGAAAGCCATCTCCACCGGATAATATTTGACAACGTACTCTGGGGGAGTTGAAGAGTGCATGACAACACCGTTGCAGGAGCTGATAGAGCAAATCGAGCAAGGCAATCTGCCAATTGCTGTAGGCAAACCCCTCAAAGCTCCACGAGATAGCGGAAGCGCATCGTGTTATGGAGCAAGGAACGGCAGGCGGTATGATCGTCGTAATCCCTTCAGTGATACTCTCATTATATGTTGTTGGTACATCTTCGTAGGGACTATCCCTGGACTTTATGTAAAATACATCGGTTGGCATTAGCAACTCTTTCTGAGACCTGTCTATCAAACTCCTTCGCTCATTAACCGTATCATATTCAAAGCCCCGAATCATTATACAACCATGCAAGAGATTCCGTTCAAAGTCCAGAATCGATCTGGTCAGGGACATGAGTCCCGGTCCACGCCGCCCAGTCCCGGCAGGTTTGCGCACTGATACTAGGTATTTCAAGCTTGCGAATGTCTGCAGGTCGTTCAAGGACATTGATGTAGAGTCCTGCGGACACGTGCCATGCAATGTGACAATGCATTGGCCAAACCCCGGGATTATCCGCATCAATCTGTACCACGATATATGCCGGTTCCGTAGCGCTAGGGGCATTAGGAAGAAGCTGGACATCTCGTCGTTGAGGGTTCAGTGGATTCGTCACGGTGCCGTCCCATGTTCCATACCCTGACGCCAGAATGTACATGTTGTGGCCATGCATATGCATAGGATGCGCGCCTGTCGCCGCATAGTTGTATAAGACGATACGAATCGACCTGCTCGATCCGAAGTTGTATACGTTGTATTCCGCGGGGAAGTCATCGTGGCCAAGACTCGCGTCCAACAGGACAGGATCATTGTAATCTGCCCGAAAAGTGACGTTGTTCATGTAGAATAGGAGGTTGGTGCCGTTGCTCTGGAATGTGACGTCGACTTGCTGTACGGATTGTGGTCTGGGTGTTGGTGTGAGTGGGTACATGGGCTGGGTCTCGACGAGCGGATCATTGTCGCAAGTGACAATCTGTGCTGCAGATACCGTTGACTGCGTAGTCGGCACAGCAGTCGTGTTAGCGTCCTGATAGTAGATGGCCGCAAATGCTTCAGGAGACACCCCATCGTTCAACGTGCAGCCGCCTACGAACGCTGAGGGTCCCAACGTGCTTCTCATCCAGACCGCATCGGTAGACTTGCCTGAGGCGGTCACTAGCACGTCAGAACGCTGACCTACAGCCAGCGTGACCACGTTTGTTGTGTATGGGATGATCTCCACAAAATCGTTCGCAATGACGGTGAGATTATGGCCATCGATGCTGAACTTCTGAATGCCCTCGGCACCGCTATTGATCAGACGTAATCGGTATGTCTTCCCTGTCTCGAAATAGAACTTGGAGATACCTGCGTTCGCCGTGCAATTCAAACCAGTTGCGTTAGCACAGGGATAATTCATTTTGCCGTTGATGAGGTTGTTGTTCGAGACTGGCGGAGGTAGATCTAGAGATGCAGGAGCCATGACTTGTTCAATCAAGTCGTAGTAGTATGTGTGATACCAATCACTCAGCATCACCGGCCCAAGGTCCACATCGTACAGAGCGTTAGTTGGACCATGGATGATCAAAGGGCCAACGGCACCTGAGGCGTATTGCGCACTGTAGTGAGAATGCCACCAAGATGTTCCGTAAAGGTCGGCTTTGAAGCGGTAGGTGAACGAGCTCCCAGGGGCGATGGGACATTGCCCTACACCGGGTACGCCATCCATATATGGAGTCGCTTTCTGCAGCAACCCATGCCAATGTAGTGACGTTCCTTCGACGGGTAGATTGTTATGGACAATGACTATAACAAGTCAGCATACGGTACATCGATAGAGCAATGCACGATGCATACCTTCAACCCAGTCTCCCCAGTTCGCTTCGATTGTTGGACCTTGAACAGGACGTCAGTAAGCTCGAGCATGAATCCCCGGCAGTATCGTGAACATACCTGGGAACGCGCCATTGATGGTGATGCCGTCTACTTCGACACCATCAGGTGCGATCGTTTGCCGGGCGACAGTAAACTCGTAATGTCTTGTCACGCCTAACTCCAGTCAGCGTGAGAAAGCGAGGAAGACTGGTGTGCAGCTTGGCTCACCAGTATTGGGCACGTCGTCATAGTAGTTCGTATTGTTGGCTGTCCTCGATCCCCAAGGTGTTCCACCTGGCAATGGGCCACTTAGCCATGGTGGGAGATGGGACGCTCGAGATGTTCCAAGTGTGCTTTTGCCGTTGGTGGCCCATTGGGGCAGCTCTGGTGAAAGGCTGCCGCCATGAGGAATCCAAGCAAGTGTATTGTACAGTCGTGCATTGCTGCCGCCACGTGCTGAGGGTGTAGGTGTTACTACGGTGGCAAGAGCTGTAGTTGCGGGGCTGCCATCGGTCTGATTGACAGATGCTGTGTTTGATTGTTGTGCTTGTGCAACTCCAAGCAAGGCGACACCGGCCAACAAAAGCCGAGCAGCCATACCAGACTGATGATCACAAGCCTTTCCAACAACGAAACGAGGATAATGATGTGAACGAAACGAGAAGAATAGTGCACGATCGCGTACCAAGGGCCAAGCGTAGGAGACTCCGAAAATGTATATGCAATGTTGGGACCATGCAGGTCAGAAATAGAGAAACACGTTTTGATCGACGAGGACATCTGATGAGTATATACGAAATGTTCGCACATACCAGAGTCATCGCTGGTCTTCGGGGAGCCCAGTGGCTGCTGGGCCTCGTGGTTCCAGCAGCATCGGATCGCCGTTGAGCCGTAAATCGACTGTCCTGCTGTCACAGCCAGCCTTTCCCTCCTTCACCGTACTCGGTGTTGAGCGCCAAGAGGGTCTGCTCGGGCTGGGAATGAAGACGATGTGCTAATAATGGAAGTCAAAGTATTCGACGGAAGTGGTACCGTACATCATCGACGATGACAGCATCGTATGAGGCTGACAAGGTTATCGAAGCCTAAATATACGACGATCCATACTTTCGGCCTTTCAATACCGCCTCCCGACTGGATGGCGCAGCAGCTGAAGACTGCGTGGTGAGAAACAAGCGAGGATGGCTGGGAGGTCTGTAAGCAATGGGGCCAATCATGCAGATGACAACCAGCTATCTCGTAAATCGAGTCGTCGCGAAGAAGAGCATCCATAAACTTGAGCGGAGATCGCACAGAAGTGGTCGGCACGTTCAACAATCCTGCTGGACGCCAGGCCGAAGTCTGTTTCTGCTTGCCGCTTTGGTAATGCGCTAGCGATTCTTCCGTTCTGCTTTCCATCGTGTAGTGCCAAGAGACTGGTGGCAAAGACCAGATCTGTCGCCATCATTACAATCATCACCACATATCGCTTGTTAGGTGCATGGGTCTTGCATGAGCCAGGGTCGGTGCAAGCTTTCGGCTACGGCGGCCAACGGTGCCGAGCTGGTCAGAGCAGCACAGGCGTTTCTCACGATAAGAAGTTGATGACGAGCGCGCCAGGGTCATGTTTCGTGGGACATCCTCGGGTGGGCGAACAAGTGATCGTTGTCCTATGGTAGGCAAGCTTCACATGAGATGTGTGAGTGAGGTGACTTTCCTTCCCGCGACAGTTGGGCTGGGATGCTGCCGAGAAATGCGAGGCTGATTGCGTGTATGGATGGAAAGATCAATATTCAGTCTCGTACGTATCGCGACAGGACTTGTCCACCAGTATGTCATCACTCCGAGGCTGAAGTACGCCACGTTGACCGATCGTCCGTTGAACCAATCTTCGACCCGCCCATCAGATCTCCCTGCGCACCCGGCCAGCTGAGACATGACAAATTTCGGAAGGCGGCTCGCCGAACAGTGCTTTGATGAACCAAGATCATTGGCGGGATATTGTCGATTTTATTTCTGATCTCGTCGTGCCAACGAGCCTCATTGCACGTGGCGGACTGCTGAATCCCCGTCTGACGATGACAACAATGATATCCTTGTACACTACATGCGTCTGTTTCCGCGGTAGTTACCCGATGCAGACGGCATCCTTGCAATGGGATAGAACCCTGCATCCCTCTGAGCTTGTGATCACCCAAGTATCGTGCGAAGTCAGCGATCTGGCCGTGTCTTTCGTGCGAGACCACTCTACACATGTTAGCAAGATGGGTCCGCAATCGTATGCGGATTCTGCGCACGACACACTCCAGGAGAAGGAACGATTCTGCGGGACGCGAGCGTGTCATCCACGTGTCGACCAGACGAGAGGACTATTGGTCTCTTGTGCTATTTCAAGGTCCACGTTCAAGCATACTCATACATGTATTTACGCATTCACGTACTGCTGCTACCCATTGCCATCTTGTGGCCCGCACCATCCATGAGCCAGGGAGTCGATACGTACAGAATCAGGCCAGCATGAGATAATTTTCTTCGGCGCAGTCTGACCATCCTAAGGAGGTCAATGAGTTTTGGTGAAATTGTTTCAGCTATCTCGAGGCGGGTTTCACAACTCCACCCATGAGTCCTTGCCACCGTTCTCTTGTAGAACGGTGTATATCCGTACTCCTGGGCTAAGAACACGGGTCTCAGCGACCGGTGACAGATCTTGTTGCAATCAGGAGGCTATGCTTCCTGCGCACGCACATGCCTGGCCTGACACGTCCGCAGTGGGACACAACAGCGTAATGCGGCTGAATACCAAGCGGTTGGTCAGCCTGTATCCTCATCGTGTCCGAGTCAAGGCCAGAGCGAAAGTCTGGCATGCATAATGGCGTGTCACACGACGTGCGGCCAATTACAATTCACCAAGGACAAGGACCAGATTAGACCAGGTAATCATGGCAGTTGTCACGCGACACTCGCAGCAACCTATGTTTATGGATAGGTAGGTGCGGTCTGATGCCAACCGACCTATATCAGGTAGCAATTTCTTCTTGCTCTCTCGATGCCATTCGTTGAGCTGATAGTAAGCACAACTGGTGAGTAAGACTTGAAAGCCAGGGTAGTATGGAACAGAGCCGAAGAGGGGGCAGAATCGACATATTACTGGACGAAGGTGTCAGAACACCTACACTGTGATGATGTTCGGCAGTGCTGCCTGATTATCATGGTCGTCAGCCTACACGAGCTTGTGCGTACGCGGCTGGACTTTGCGGCTGTCCTGGATGGTTTGGCTTGTGTTGAGAAGAAGCGTGTCACGGTCCAAGGCCCCTTTCGAACGTCGCAGCCGTGAATGTTAAGCTTGGGCACACCGAGAATTGCTTGGTATGTTCATATGTATTTGGGTCTTGTCATGACCATCGGGCTACCATGTCTGAATGGACCTAATACTCGTTTACCGAAGAGCATCCCGCTGAGGCTTCCTCCCGGTGTACTTCAGTCGCACCTTCTCGTCCCTTTCTGGATATCGGCCGAGAGTGGCAGAGCTATTGCCAGATGATCTCTTGGTACCGTGATTGGGTTGTGCATACGCAGGGCCTAGCATGAGCACCTTCAATTTGATATAGGCTTCCTCGGCCATATTGAAAGGTAGCTTGCATGCAGACCATAGTAATCTGATAGGCAGCACCACGGCGTTCGTGCCAAGGTCGACCAAAAGATCAAATATGCTATGGCCACGCGAGTTTTGCGCGGCGACTGCAGCAAGGCTGAATGCATCGTTCGTCCTGCTTTCTAGCGCAAGCAGACGCTGGTCGATTGCCATGGTGAATGTGGTAGATCTCTTCTCGTAGCGGCGGACTGCGCGTTCTAGGCCTTCCAGGCGAGGCTCAAAACGCTTCTTCAATTCGGAGTGAAGCTCGTTCACTTCAGTCTTCTGTGCAATCTGCGTTGCCATCGGGCTTAGAGTTTGATCTGCAAGTCGAGCTTCGAGATCATCCACACGCTGCATCAAGATGGCAACGGCCGTGGGCTTTTGGTCGTAGCCAGGTTCATCTACAGCTGTAGCAAGACGCTTCAGATGCAAGGTCCGATGGGCAATGAGCCGACACAGTTGACGAAAAGGTCGGATTTCTGCAGCAAGTATGAAGATTGAGAGGTTGTAATCAGACACCAGTCCGGTGGAAGGTCGCGAAAGTTGAGCACGAATGACATGGAGGAGATAGGCGGCCAGACACGGAAAGACAAACGTCGCCAATAAAGCGAAGAGTTCTTGTCGACGGAGTTCCTTGATGGCTTGCTCTCGTTCATTGAAGCCTAAGTCACCGTTGAGCTTGGCCGCATAACTCGAGCCGGTAGCAGCATGAACAGATGCGCCATCGGTCGGAGAATCGTTCTCCACCACAGTCTCCGCGGCTATGTCCTCTTCGATAATGGTATCGTCGTCGAAGACGGGGGTATTGGCCTCGAAGGTGGACTGCGAAGCGTAATACCAATCCCATGGCAATCGCACACTCCAATTCAAGAAAACGGCAGCCAATGCAAGCAAGAGAACGTCCGTGACAAAGGTGGATCCATTCTGGAACAAGATCCCGGCAATAGCTGGAAGTATTGCAAAGACAAGTGGTGTGGAGTGCCAATGTGTGACTTCATCCTCGCCATCTCTTCGGAGCTTGCTCTTGTGCGTGCGGGGGTTGATGATGTCGTCGGTGAAGGACTGAGCAGCCTCGTCCAGACTGGAGAGGGACAGCAGACTTGATCGCCGGCGGACGGTGTTCTTAGGGTTCGGAGAAGAAATTCTACCTCGATTGGAAGTCAGACGGGGAAAAGGTGCGGTGGAGGATGCAAGTCGCGATTTGGCGTCATCATAGTCAGCGTCCGGGGTTTGTGGAGTAGATGGTGGCAGTGAACGACTGGCGTCATCGCCCGTGAAGGTCGCCATGATCAGCGCTGTCGTCGCGATGAAGTCGGAGTGAAGGGTAGTCGGGAGATGTAGGTGACACGAGGCATGTTGATGCGATGAACAAAGTGAAGGGGAGCGGACTGGTAGAAGATGCAGAGGGCCCGGAAGCAGCAACTGGACGGACGCGGTTGGATGATGATGATGATGGGACGAGAGATTTCTGTGGTCCAATAATGCACCTCACATGCTGCAGTCAGGAGTGACAACGTCTACTGTACTCTACCTTGCTATCGTACATGGTTCTCAATGGGTAATGTATGTATTATATGTACTGTAGGGCCGAAATATTCCATCTTCCTCTACAATACACATCTCTTCAGATCAGGTCTCCACGACATGAATTGGCGCATATTCAAACTCCTCCACCCTCACCCGCTGCATGTGTTGAATAGGTTGGCAACATACGAAGCGGACAACAGGCACATGCAGTGATGCAATAGTAATCTCGCTCAATCTATAACAAGGACAACTGTCTTGCGCAGCTCATCCATAGCCCGGCACTGATGTTGTCAATCCTAGCAAACACAGTCGACATGCTCGCAGGGTTTCAAGCCTCAATGTTATGGAACAAGTCTGATAGAGGGCAATAGGTATCTTGACCGTTCTCATACTACTTCACGCTCCTCAAGTCAATGTCCAGGACAGTGCTCCAAGAGAATCAGATGGTGCATCCTTGGGGTAGCCCGGCGACACAATGCGGATCATTTCAGGAGATGTTCTCCATTAGAATCAGGTAGGGACATTATCGTCCACATCATAGACCGCTCAATACACCAGCGTCTCCAGAAAGCTCCGATCAGTCTGCTCCTCTCCAATATTGTAGAAGATCCGTAGTAGGTTTCCTTATGGCCCGTCCTGATCTTATTCCTAACGAGATTGTGGCTATGTGGTAAAGAGAGCTTCCCGCCTTGTCTGCATTTGCGTCTGCGGAACATAGCATAGGTAACCTTAGGTAGCTACAGGTAATTTCTCCGGCGGTCTAAGCAGACCAAGGAAATGGAACGGCTTTGACCGTCAGTTTTTGGCTGAATGGTCCTCTGGTCGTTTTGTGTTGAAAGCATAGGATAGGTACACGTAGGTAGAACATGTATCATCATACAGGTAAGGTATGTAGAGGGATTTACCTTAGGGTTGTTCTGGCTGCAGCATCGTCATCTCACCTCATACCGAACTCACCTCGCGACGCTGGGCTTGGCACGAGGTCAATAATAGTGAGCTGATCAGTTCAGATCATACCAGCACAACGAATCTCTTCCTGACCAAAACGATCCGACTTCACGATTCACGCCGATTGCACGATCAATATCCCTCAGTCTTCCTCGCTCCGTTTGACCCGCTCCCCGCAGCTTCGACCTTTTGCCGTGCATAGCAGCCCGACCGGTTTTGCGCGCTCTCGCTGTACTCTTTGCGCCTGTCGCAAGTCGAGGATCTCACATCCATACCAGCTCGAGCGCGCGATCTTTGCGGCGGCAATCACTTCACGATGTCATGAATGGCGCACACCGTGATTGGTTCTGGAACAACTTCATGCCATGAGCTTGTTGTAGAATTGTACACAAGGCTGGCCCTCTTCTTCTTGTGAAGACCTCACTACTCCATGATACTCTCCTGATTCCCTGCGCCGCAACGAAACAAAACACGGGCAAGACTTTTCACGATAGGTGGCCTGTGTGTGGTGCTCGCTGCCTTCACGACTTCGCGTATACCTCCAATCCCCGGCCCCGTCGCGCTCCTGCTATCAGCGATGCCATCTACCACAAACTCCCGAAAACGAGCAGCGCCAGGTGCATCGCCCCTCATCCAGAACATGCCACAGCAACAACTCCCTACATATCCTTATAGCCCTTTACAGGACCAGCAGACCGATTTCGAGACGAACTTTCTGCAGCCCTACGCTCAAGACCAGGTGTTCTCGGATCCCGCTCACGCGGATGACAGCGGATTCGCGGCGTTCTCACAGAATGCTGCTCTGGGTCCCGTTCATGGCAGTAACTCGGCGCTGGTCCCTTCCACAGACCTGGTCCGGCGATCCCGAACCCAGCTCATGGGTCCGCAGCATCTACCTCAGCAAGAGCAGTGGAATTTGCAGAACAGTGGTATAAGCGCACGGCAGCAGCAGCCTGGTGAGGAGGATGAGGCTGAATTGACACTCAAAGTGCAAGCGGCGAAGAGAGATGCTCAAGGGAAGCGCAAGCAAATACCGCCATTCGTACAGAAACTGAGCAGGTCAGCGAACGCCCGTACCCCTTTGGCATGATGCAAATATGCTGACATTCTATAGCTTTCTGGATAGCAACAACACTGACCTCATCAGATGGTCGGATGACGGCCGATCATTCATCGTGCTTGATGAGGATGAATTCGCTCGAACACTTATCCCGGAGCTGTTCAAACACAATAATTATGCATCATTCGTTCGCCAGCTTAACATGTATGGCTTTCACAAGACTGTGAACATCACAGACGGATCACTACGACAGTCGGAAAAGGCGCGGAAAGGGGTGAAACCGCCGAGCATGTATTCGCATCCTTACTTCCGGAAGAATCGACCAGATCTTCTCTGGCTGATTCAGAAACCCACCAATAAATCATCGGCTAAACGGAAAAGAGACGGGTCGGCCAAGGAACCGTATGACAGCGACGACGAGCGCCAGTATTCTCCAGGACCTGAGGGCAGGACGCATGAAATCGGCGCCTCGGGCATGGGCCAAGACCTGGCAACGTTGCCACGAAACGAACTTACTGCGGTACGCACAGAGCTGCAGAAGCTCCAGCAACAACAAAGATTCATCTCGAAGATGATCACTCAGCTTAAAGAGCAGAACGATCAATTCTATAGACAAGCAACCGCTTTCCAGGCTCTTCACGACAGACACGAAAATTCGATTAACGCAATTCTAACCTTCCTGGCAACATTCTACAATCGCAGTCTCGATGGCACGGGGGCAGCGAACCTTGTCAACATGTTCAACAACCATCAGCAGCAAGCACAACATGGCAGTGTGGTGGAAGAGTTCCATGACACGCCGAACGGGAACAACGCACAGCTACAGCGCTATGTTAAGAAGACACCGTTGCTGCTGGGCGCTCCATCGCCCGCGACACAGTCACAGTCTCCTCTGTTGCAGACCTCAAACTCGTCAAGAAGTCATGCGACTGCCGCCCGTCAATCAACCACACCGCCAAATGATCTTTTACGCCCGGAGAGCAGTAGAGCAAGAGTGCATGCTTCGCCATTCAACTCAGCCGAGACGGCAAGTCCGGTACCGAAAGAAGAAGCAGAGACTCCTCCCTTGCAGCAAATCCCCGAAAGCGACCAAATGATGAGCCTGATCAACAGCGTCAACGCTACCAACGCATCAACACCAAACACGTCTGCTCCGACATTCGACTTCACCTCGGCGCTCGATCACTATCAAAATGCTGACGGGAATGCTCCCCTCACGCAGCAGCAGCGTGAAAACGTCCTAGCGTTGATGGCAAGCCAAAACGGAGACGCCGGCAACAACAACGCGCTGATATCCCCACAGCCGCCTATCATGCCTGACTTGAACCAGTTCAAGCAAACTCAGCAGCAATTAGAGATGCTCACAAACATGCAGCGGCAGCAGGACGATAGAGTTCAAGAACTCAACCGGAGGCTTCAACCGCTGTCTCCAACAGGTTCAATACCTGGTCTAGCCCACGGCGCCGATGAGAATCCATTCGACTTCACCGGAAATCCCGGCGATTACGATCCCAGCAGTTTCTTTGATTTCGGAAGCTCAGCACCAGACAACACCGACATTGACTTCAATTTCCCCTCCGCGACCAATGCCGAAGCAAATGGCGTTGGTGACGTGAGCGACTGGGACTTCACGAACACTGCCGGACTTGACGAAGCAGACATGTTTGGTGAGCCATTCAAGCAGAACGACGCAGCTACCACGACCCAGAACGTCGGTGGTGACGATGCCGACGGTAGAGTCGAGAGCCTGAGTAGTGAAGCTACAAGCCCTGCGGGAACAGTCGCCGAAGACCCGGGCACGCCGAGGAAGAGAGCGCGAAGAACATAAATCGGTTGAGATCTGGTCCGAAGAGACTCCACATCGGCATCGTTGAAAGTGACGATGGCAAATGCTTGATCATGGTCAACAGGCTTACCATATATGTCAACCATGTGAAAATGCCCCCGGAACACCCCTGTATCATGATGCGTTATTACAGTGAATCCGCCATGACTTTCCTTGTTTCGGTACCATTCTAGGTTTGGTAATCTCTTCCATTGGTCGTGCTATTGCTGTTACGCGCTGGCTGGTACAGAGCTTACTTGAGAGCACCCGAGTGATGTTTTGCAGTATTGAAGGGAAGATGCGAGCAGACTTGGCGCGTCTGATCTCTGTTCCGAGATGATATACTTGCTCGGCTGCGCCTGGGTAGGCATGATGCTGTTGATGCGTAACATTTTTTGATCGTGGAAAATGAGCGGCTTAGCCTGTGAAGTCCCTAAAAACAGGTCCCTTGACCTTCCCTCTCGAGTCAAATCTGATGCCTTCTTCGTGCAGCAGCTCGTGTTTCTTATTAGCATACTTACCGCTCTCCCCCCAGTAGCCCCCAAAACCCCCCAAACTCCCGTTGGCAGCCAGGATTCGGTGGCAAGGTACTTCCGGGGCGAAAGGGTTGTTCCTCATGGCGCTCCCAACAGCACGGGCACATGTCTTATGCGACGTTGATGTCACATGGTCAGACAGCGCTTGATAGGTACTGTAACGCCCCCTGGGGACTTCACATAGCAGCGACAGCATTCGCTTGCGAAACGGAGTCAGGTTGGACCGAGCAATGCGATCGAGCTGGACTGCCATATCTGCTCGTGTGGGAGTGCGTAGGCTCTCGGCTGGCGCTGCATGAGAAGAAGCAGGTGTGACAGCATCAAGATGGATGTCTTCCATAGCGGAAGAGTCGATTGCCAGCTTTGGCAGTGGTGCGAAGTACTTGGAAATGGTCGGAGCCGATCCATGTTTCTTTTGGATGCAGTCTACAGTTCCGGTCGAAAGGGCTCGTTTTCTCTTATCGCCGGCAGTAGGCATGGCCCAATCCTCTATGTCGTGTCAATACGTCGGTCAAGATATTTCTGATGGCTATGGTGGTGAGCGTTCAGCCGCGTTCGCTTGACAAGACGCTGCTTTGCAAGGCAGTATACAGCAACCAGTATGTGGATTGAGTGCGTGCATCACGTGTTTAGGAAGACATTCTTCCGAGCCTAGCTGTAGGGCCGACACGAGACCAGTCGAGCATGATAAGAAGTCCAGCGGAGCGGAATGGTGGGTGGCGACGGCGGTGCGGTCGACGAAGGTACAAAACACTCAAGTTGCGTGCAATCCCCCCATCATGTGATGGGCAACCTGATACAGTACTATCATTGGGTCGCAGCGCCGTAAGCTCCGAGCCGCTGGTGTTGTGAAACTCCCGGTTTGCCATTTGACTTCCCCCACTCCGCTCCACCCCCGACAGGACCCCTTCCCACACCGACCGGCGCCTGAAAGCTCACCTCCGTTGTATGGACCTCCCACTGCGCGTGGCTCAGTCTGGCATCTTCCCTTGAACCGCGACATCATCCGCCCCTCGCTCGCTCACTGCGTTCGTTACACCCTCGCGCTCTCCGGCCGCCTGCTGAGCCTCCTCGGTCATTTTCTGTCGCTTGCGCTTGAAGCAGACAAAGCTTCGTTCCGCAGGCAGAGTCACCGTGCCTTGGCGCCATCCATACTCCCCACCGGCACACCAACTGAGTCGTGGGCCTCAGCTCGTCTCGGACTCCACGGAATCGGCTTTCGCGCCCACCACAACGCCCCTCGATCATCGATTAACAACGCCGCGGCAACTACAGCAAGTGGGACCCTGGAGCGCTCCGCCAACCCAAGACTCCATCGGGTTTGCGCACCACCCACGACGTCGAAGCACCGTCTCGTCCATTCACCTGAGCACTACATCGTGCACGTGGCCAGGGCCAGAGTACCCTATCATGTCTAATCAACCAAACTCGTAAGTCCGTCCTATCTAGGTGTTGCAGTTGAAGCAGTGATGAGGGGAAGGGGACTTGGCGTCGCCCCAGGAGGGAACAGGAGCATGCAGAAGTGATATGATGAGAACGATATCATGATGCGGCCTTGTTGACCATAAAGCGCGCTGCAGGATGTATCGTCCGGATCAGTTCCTCAACCCAGGCCCTGCTCCGCAACCGCCTTCGTCCCGTGGTAAACTCAACCTCACTCCGCAAGTCTACCAGACTCCTGGTAATCCTAGCCATGCCCAATACCAATCCGGCAGTCTCAATTCGCCCTCCACAACCTCTTTCAGTCGCAGTGGCAGTGAAAGCAATGGGGAGCTTACGGTGGTAAAAGACGGATGGGCCAAGGTCAAAGAAGAAGGTGGTGGATTCATGAAAGCGTTCTGGAACGAGCGCTTCCTTGTGCTCAGGGAGAAACAGCTGGATTTCCTCAAATCCAACACAAGCAGTAAAGTCTCCTTTACTATCTATCTGCGCGACGTGTCCAATGTCACGCGATCCGACAACTACCCATACAGTCTGGAACTTACACGGGAGGGAAGCAAGCAGTGGATTCTCAAGTTTGACACTGATAATGAGGTATATGGTTGGATGGACAGCATATACGACCGTTGCCCAAGCATGGGCGGCGTGTCGCACCCTACAGGCTTCTCGCACCGCGTGCACGTCGGTTTCGATCCAGTCACCGGCGGATTTGTCGGTCTACCTGTGGAGTGGGAGAGACTGCTCAAGGGTTCGGCGCTTACGAAGGAGGATATGGCCAACAACCCTCAGGCTGTTGTGGAAGTGTTGCAGTTTTACACCGACAAGGTTGCCGTCAGAGCTGACGACCCGGCAAAGTATTCTTCTCTCACTCCAACCCCGCCGCTGAGTGCTGGAAGAGAAAAGCAGCTTGGCTACTCCGCAGGGAGCAACGTAGCTCCACCACGACCACAACATCCAGGGTATGATCGCCAGGACAGCTTCAGCCGCAGTGCCTCAGGAACGCCTACAAACCAGGACCGCTATGGTCCGCCGAAGAGGTCTGACACAGCGCCTGGCAGCGATCAGGCGCGCAGCGACTCAGAAGACAGGCGGAGAAAGCCAGAAGATGCTTCTCGTCGCGCTGACTCCGAAAGGCGAAGAAATGACGATGAGCAAAGGCGCAAACGCGAACAAGAAGATCGTGAATATAACGACTCTCTTCCGAAGACGAAGACTCCTATGGTCAAGCAGGAAATTGGTGGTGGCTACCTAGGTGATCAGCAGGATCCGAATGCGAACACTCGTTATCAAGCCCAAAGACCCGCGCCTGCTGCGCCCGGTAGTGGTAAAGGTGGCCAATCGAGCAGTAGTATTCCGGTCAGGAACTTGCAGGCATCGCGACCTGCTCCAGCGCCCCCGGGCTCCCAAAACGGTTACAAAGGTCCCTCGCCTCAGAAGCAATCGAATGGATCCTCACCGTACGCGGTTAAACAGCCGTCAACGCCACAAATCAATGGACAGACGCAGGCCCCGGACCGGCAACAGCCGCTGACACGCAAGCCTTCTGGCTCCAGCAGCAAACCGATGAATGGTCAAGGAGCGGTCAAGCCGCTCAACATCCAGACTAAGCAGCCGACCGGCGCTCCTAAAGACCCCATAAAAGCAGCGGAAGCGGCTTTGACCAAGAAGGACGCCGGCGACAAGCAGAAGGAAGTACGGATGAGTGCTATGTCCGATGCACAAGTCATGGAGCGATTGAGATCGGTAGTCAGTCTCTCTAACCCTCTGGAAAGCTACAACAAGCAAAAGAAGATCGGACAAGGAGCGTCTGGCTCCGTGTATGTTGCCCGAATCCGTGAGAGTGCTCCAAGTAAGACCGCACAGGACATCATGAAGCAATTCGGACCAAGAGCGCAAGTGGCGATAAAGCAGATGGACCTTCGATCACAGCCTCGGAAGGAACTCATCGTCAATGAAATCATCGTGATGAAGGAAAGTCGACATGACAACATCGTCAATTTCCTCGATGCATTCCTGCAAGAAGAAACATTTGAGTTGTGGGTAGTGATGGAGTTTATGGAGGGTGGTGCACTCACCGATGTGATTGACAACAACGGTTCGATCTCCGAAGATCAGATTGCAACAATCTGCCACGAGGTAAGCTACGTGAATCTGCTATGTTCTGAGGAGCCGGGCTAACAAGTTTCGGCAGACATGTAAGGGTCTCATCCATCTTCATGCTCAAAACATCATTCATCGTGATATCAAATCGGACAATGTCCTACTCTCTTCACGTGGTGCCGTCAAAATTACCGATTTCGGCTTCTGTGCTAAGCTCACAGAACAACGAAACAAACGAGCCACTATGGTTGGAACACCATATTGGATGGCTCCGGAGGTGGTAAAGCAGAAAGAGTACGGTAGCAAGGTGGATATCTGGTCTCTCGGAATCATGGCAATCGAAATGATCGAGTCAGAACCACCATACCTTAACGAGGAGCCACTAAAAGCACTTTATCTGATTGCAACCAACGGAACGCCGCGACTGAAGAAACCGGAGAAACTCAGCAAGGAGCTCAAGGCTTTCCTGAGTGTGTGTCTTTGCGTCGATGTGAAATCGAGAGCGACCGCGGAGGAACTTGGCAAACATGAGTTCTTACAGCACGGTTGTAGTCTTGCCTCGCTTGCTAGTCTGCTGTCTTTCAGAAAGGGAGGGCACTAAGGGAGAACAAGAGTAGATGTGCTGCACATTGCTGTGGCACAGAACTCATGGCTCGTTTATCGTATTATCATGTTCCCACGACCGGTATGAGAATCAGGACAGAGAATGAGATCGCGTAAGAACATCAGGGTCGGACTCACGTGAACTAGCATTTGCTGTGGAGGAGGTACAAAGCTCGTCGTCGCTTCGGCATATGCATCGCGTGGACCATGTTGACAAGATATCCGGTGGTAGTCTGGTTACCGCCACACCTTGCTGGCTGAAGCTGCAATCGTCTGGTACAGTGGTTTGAGGATTTGCTTGGGATATAAGGGCGTGCACTGGGGGATCGGTAAAGACAGAGTGACTCTCGACGGGCAGCGTCGCTTCAGACCCATTGAGTGATCCATCAGCTTGACGTTGTAGATTCCTCTGAACGCATCACTCTTTCCAGACTTATCTCGTGTTGACCATATTGATGCGATCATTCTCTCTGTTGTGTATAACTTAGGCTCGCAATGGGCACTAGATCTCCTGAGGCACTCTGTCTTCACGAGAAAAGGTGGGTCGATCGTGCTCTGGTGAGCATGGCATATACCCAGCAGTGTTCTGAGGCTTCGAATATGTAGCTATCAACGCCAACGACTCGAAAGTTCATGATCCACTGAACTCCCCGTTCCAGAGTCTCCTATCATGGGCCACACCCATCTCGAAGCTCGATGACTCGATGCGCGAGGTTTGCCAAGCTCAAGCGACAGCCATCACCATCACCCTTACCCCTTTCGTCCTCGGCTTGGGCCGTGGCACTATCATGTCCATGTAGCAGTCGATGGCATCTCGCTGTGTCTCGAAGAACTCCGACGTGAAGCTCCGGAAGAACGTTGCGATGCCGATGTATAACTCCACATACGCCAATTGCATTCCTAGACAGCTGCGGGTGCCGCGGCCAAGGGTGATGAGATATCGGCTTAGCGGCCCTGCAAGGGGGTCATTCTCCCATCGTTCGGGTTTGAACTCGTACCGGTCGGGGAAGATGGTGGCATCGTGCGAGGCGAAGTAGTTGTCCATGCTTATGATGTAGCCCGATGGTAGGACATACTCCTCTTTTCCAGAGGTGTAGACGACAGGCGCTGGGCAGCGTCGTGGCAAACGCTGTGCCACACCATAAGAGAAACGAAGCGCTTCATTGATGATGCAGGTGAGATGGGGCAGTTGCGTCAGAGTGTCGAGGTCGATCATCCGGTTGGGATCTGGGAGGGCCGCTTCAAGCTTACTAACGAGACGAGATAAGATGTAAGGATCCGCCAGAACGTAAAAGATGCAATTTGACGAAGCATGTGATTTCGTTTTAACACCCGCCCCGATGACTGATAAGGCTTCGTATCGCAGACGCTTCAGTCCCAATTCTGATGCGGGATGATCAGACTGTAGCAGAGCAGTAAATAGTGACAAGTGCTCGGCGGACGGCTTGTCACCAGCTGCATTGGTGGCCTTCGCTCGCAGGATCTGTGCCTCCATCTCGTCGCGGAACGCATTTACTGACTTCATAGGGGCCGACAACATGACCACCAACCAATTCGGCAGCACCCTAAAGCTGTCAATATCCAAGGAATGTGGACAAGGAAATGGGAAGTCTTGACGAGGTCGGATCTACGGGTTGTCAGCTCATTGCACACGGACATGACATATGACCTTGTAGCAGGGAGTACGTACGTGGCATCCGAGAACGCAGCACGAAAGTTTGGGTACATGATGAAGTCGTACGGCTCCTCAAGGCAATAGCTAACCACGTTATCTGCGGCAAAGGTAGCCCACATGTTGTTGACATTCAACACGGAACCCGTGGCGAAGTATTCGTCCTTCACACTCTTACAGACCCTGGCCGTGGTTCGTGAAAAGGGGTTAAGTAAGGTCTGCCATCGTCCCGTATGCCTCCGAATTTGTTACAGTGATGATCGTCGCGGGAGCCGTTGAGTTCGGGTCGAATCCGCAGGTCGGCTCAGTGCGGTGATCCCGGCGGCATGATGCTCATACCAGTGATTGTAAGCCAAACACCACCTTTGCTTCTTATCGGAGAATTTGAAGTTAGAGCTAGACATTTGATCTAACCGCAGAGAAGCCATTACCAAAATTCACTCGGTAGGCCAATGTGAACCCTACCAGAAGGGTTACTACCACCAGAAGACCGGTAAAGACCTGTAAGATCTCCGATGGATCACGAAGCTTGACGCTTGCCTGTATGTACCCATCATCAGCTGGGAAGCAGCGTTGCGATTGGAAGTGCTCGAGAAGTTTGCCCTTCTCGGCCCATCGCTCGTATAGCCATTGATCGAAAGCCTCAGGATCAGACCAGGGGATATCCTTGACAGCAAATCGGCGCCAATGGGTGTGAGTGACGGGAGCTGTAAGACCTTCGATATACAGGGTCTTCAGATTGAAAATGTCCTGGCCGTCTGTTCCTCGCCTGAACTGTGGTCAGTTGGGGATCATATATCTTGCGCGGGTTACGTACGGAATGTGCTCGTACGCGATTGTGCAGTCATACAGCCAGTCCACACTCTCTGCCAGGCCATCGAGACACGCGCGCAGACCCCTGGTCCTAGGAAGTAAAATAAGGTCCGAGTGTGGGAGATCATTCCTTTCAGCCCACTGCCTACTCAATCCTAGAGATCGTTTCGACAGATTTGTTCCTTCGGGGAAGATGAGCAACCACATGGGTGTACGTCTGCTTGAATCGGACAGACGATCTAAGTTCTCTTCGAGATGAGTCTTGTCCGTCTCCCAACGGCGACTGAGAAAGATGAAAGAGAAGAACATCATGCCGCGACCGAGAACCGGGATCTTCTTGATGGCATCTTTGAGCACGATAATCAAGGAGCCGTGATAACCTTTAGTGTACGCCGTCCACCATAGAAGAATCCATTCTGTGTACAACTGTGCTGGCGGTGGTCAATGCTTGAAGCTTTCGAACAGCTTGAAATACATACCTGGTGGTTCGCAATCAAGACAATACGAGAAGGAAAGTCGAAGATGACCTTGCCATCAGGCGTCATCCGGATCTGACCTCTTACGCTTGGGTCGCCACTGATCCGTGTGGTAATTGGCGATCGCCACTGGTTGAGCCCGATGACAAGAATGGCGGCTAGTCCTTTGACAACGGTTTGCATTCTCTCCGCCAGCGCGCGATCATAGAAATGCACCAGAGCGCCAACCCATTGCTGAACATGTAAGCTGTAGAGGCGGTTCAGCAAAGAGCGGCAACAATGATGTGCCAGCAGGCAGAGAATCTACCAGATCGCAGCTGTCGCAAAGAATGATAGCATGACTGCGAATCGAAAGTACTCCACAATCATATTTCTTGTTGTACGATCCCTCTTGCTAGTCTCTTCCTCTGTAGCATGTGCTGCATTTCCCGTGGGTGCTGGACTGCATCGCTGCGTGCGGTCTATGACAGTCATGGTCAATCAAGAACTAGAAAGAGAATATAAGCGTTGGAAAGGTCTGACGATATGATAGGAAGTGATGTGCCATATACAAGATGGCCAGGAACGACGTTGTATACAACAAGGCGTGGACGACTCGTCAGTCTATGCTGGGCGGTTGTGCCAAGTTCGAACTCCATGATGCGTGGGTAGCATGACGAACCAGATATCATTACACTGTGGCGTATGGACGTGCGGCCTTTGCGCTTCGTTCTCACTCCGGCAGTTGTGAACTGTAGACTTGCTATCATCTTCGTGGACTCCCCTAGAGGGAGCTTGGATATAAGGTAAGATACTGAGCCTTAGCTGCACTTCATACTTCTGATACCAGGTACAATCGCAGTATGGGTACGTACATGCATGCAATTCATTCACAGATGAGCACGCGGGAGACGCATTAACAACATTGAACCTTACTAATAATAGCTCTAGACTGTCAGGGTAAGGTAGAAACAGCTAGATATGGTGAAGTACCCATTCATGTGTACACACATGGAAGTGATTTACCTTTATACCTACATGTCCTTGCGGGAGGAGATTAGGTACCTATCTTATTTGTGCAAGAAATCAATCTGATGTCTGTAGATGTGCGAGGAATAGAGCTATGACATCATTTTTAACATTTCCATGTCGACTCGACCTTATTACACTTCAAGAACACTGCGAGCCCAGGCTATCTTGTATCCCTTAGTTAAGTTCCACGCCGAGATCACAAATTTTGCCATGATGAAACGCAGTATCGTGGAAACAGCGCAGCGTACGTCAAACGGTCTGCGCTTCCGGTCATCGGTGCCACGTACTTGCGCCAATTGCCATCGAGCTATACCATCACCTTTGCTACAACGATCGCAACCGCAGCGATCGCAACGAACTTTTTCGTCTACCGCCCGAAACCTCCAGACTACAGCCGCAAGTCCACAGCGCGAGTCCATCACCCCTCAAACGCACTACGACTTCTTCCCGCAAACCTTCCCCAATGGTCTCCCTCCACGATCGCCGTTCTCCCCGGACCTGAAGCAATTACGAAAGGAGTTCCTTCAATTGCAAGCCAAAGCGCATCCGGATCTTGCGCCTGCAGACAAGAAAGTGCAAGCAGAGGCTCTCAGCTCGCGCATCAACGAGGCGTACAAGACATTGCAGGACCCGTTACGACGCGCGCAATACCTGCTTTTGCTGCGTGGGATCGATGTCGAGGACGAGTCGGCGAAGCTTGACGGGCTGGATAATGAGCTCTTGATGGAGGTCATGGAGGCACGGGAGGCGGTGGAGGAGGTGCAGGATGAAGCAGGGCTGTTGGAGCTACGGCAAGAGAATGACGCAAGGGTTGCGGCGAGCGTGCAAGTCTTGGATGCGCAGATCGCAAATGCGGATTGGGAGGCGGCGGCGCAGGAGGCGGTCAAGCTACGCTACTGGGTGAATATCGATGAGAGTATTCGAGGCTGGGAGAAGGGCAAGGGAGGTGGCGCAGTCCATCATTGAGTGGTCGTCCAGTGTACAACGATGTCTACGTGATGAAGCCTGACGACACGAAGCACAGTGAAGTGATAGAGTCTCGCGAGATTCTTGAATTGGACGGCATTAGAAGGTAACACGGCATTTGGCATCCATTATCGCTCGCCGCGGGACTTTCCATGCAGCATTCGAGTTGCAGCTGGCGATCTGTCATGACGCACAATATATATGTTGTGTGGCATAATGGTGAAACACATCATATGCGTCTGAGCGCTGGATGAACAGTCGTCATGATGGCGATCGAGCTATGGCCAAAATGCCTGGCTGCTGCTGACTTCACTGCCGTCAAACCCACAAGAAAACGAAACAGTCACTACGAAGGTTGCAATTGTGTGCTGCAAGACCTACTCAATAGAGAACCAGAGCGCTTTTCAATTGTGTAACGATACATCGAACTATGAAAGACACACGAAGCCCTGGTGGTTATGCTACCAAGCTACTCGCGAATCCACGTGAAAAGAAGGCGTCCGAACATCCGCGAGGGAACATCAAGAAGCCAGTAAAACACTTCGCCAGCTGCAATGGTCACCAGCAGCGACGCGATGAAAGCAACGCCTGTAGCATTGGGGTAGTTCTTCAACGTCCCATCGGGCATCATGTTCAGAGCAATCTTGATGCCAACAGCGTAGACGATGATTGATTGGAGGAGGAAGTAACCTACGCAGAAGATTGGTGAGTCAGCGGGCTGAAGGAAGAGCCAATCACGAAAGTAGAACTTACTGAAGGAGCGCTTGCCGATGAAGACAAAGACGGGATTGCGGAATATCATTTGGAGGAAGTCTGTGGATTCGAGGAACAGGAAGAAACCACAGATGACGAGATAGTTTTCGGCCAGAAGTAGTGGAGCGGTTGTGTCGTTCCATGTGTAGAGGCCACCAGTGTTGTACAGACCAGTGTGATAATCGATCTCCTTATATTGCAGGTCCGGCCGGGCGTCCACCCAGTAGAAACAGAGGAAGTACCCCACGCCCATCATCACCGCCGCCGCAATCATGACTGGGATTCGATGTGCTTGGCACTTTCCTTTGAGGTCCATGTTGACCACGGCGTCGGCAACGAGCAGACCCGTGATCGAGAACCAGGCCCAGGAATATACCCAGAAAGCAGTGACGATGAAGACGGCAGCACCCCATAGACGCCAGGATTTGCGCGTGTATGGAACAATGACCATGGTCATGTAAACGGTGTACGACTGCTGGAAGATGGCACTGACAATCCACAATGTCTGCGTGGGGAATGCCCAGGATCCTCCTTGATAGGAGAAGTTGTGTGTGATCCAGAAGACTTGAAAGATGGCGTTGAAATTGGCCAGCGAACTAGGCAGGACATATATGTCGGTGTGCATGGAGTAGTTCTGGGTCAGGTTACTGAAAGTGCTTAGATAGGTGGTGCCTAGAGTCTTGGAGAAGACAATGTAGACCACGATCAAGGCGGCTGCTGTAGGAAACCACAGGCGCAGACCGCGTCGGAGAACACAGCTAGCAAGGGTGAGTTTCGAGGAGTCGAGTAGGAATGGCAGGCAAATGGTCCGCGCGGACAAGAAGATGAATGAGGAGTAGATCATTGAATCATTCCAAAACAGCACTGAAAGCGTTTTCCGCAGTGCGATCTGATAGCCGGGTCCAGTATCATTGACCGAATGCGCCACTGCTGCGGGAGAGAAGGTCTGCATGAACACCCAGAGGAAACTCATGATGGCCAGGACACCACGCACACCGATGAGATAGTCTTGTGTTGAATCATGTTCGCTGATGGTCTGGTCGGGAATCTTCTGTGAAATTGAGGTTGGAACAACAGTCCTCAGCCATTGTGGAACCGGCTGCTTCTCCTCGCGCACCTCGCCCACACTGCTCCTCCGCTTGGAAAACATAGTGTTGTAGATGTTGCCCGAGAGTAATGAAACCTATGCCCTGGTCGTCGTATGGGAGCCCGCCCAAGAGATGGTATTGCTACTGCACGCGATGGGACAGAACAGTCCAGCAAGCGATGTCAGAGTCCGGATCAGGCAGATCAGGCCAGGCGTTTCTTGGCAGTGCTACAATCTACCTGCAGCAAGACGGGTGGCGGCAATGTCGCGTGCGAAGGGGTGGTTGAGCCCGGAGGTTTGGGTTTCGAACCTAGAAAACGGACTTGGCTTGATGGATCTTGGCAGAGACCGGCGCGCCACAGTGAGATGGGTGGCGTGGGCCGTTGATAGTCTTGAAAGTCGACGCCGTTTGGAGTTGGAGATAATTGTCCGGACGTAGCTGTGGCCGATGGCTGTGAGATTATGATGTGATGGGAAGTTGGTCCGGTAATGATGCGAGCAGCGGATTCCGGCAAAAACACGAATGCCCAGCAAACATCACCAATCCCTGCGTATGGTGATGAGTCCAAGATCGACCTCCTTGTCGAGTGGGTTATTTTGGGATCCTTACCTGCATGTACATGAACTAGGCTGTTAATGTACTGTGCTGGGAGAATACCTGATGATGATTATTGAGTGGCGGCGCAAAGGCTCTCCACCCGGGTCCGCGACGTTGCAAGATTGTCCCTTTGAGCGGCTGCTGACGCCGATCTGGCTGCTTGTTAATGGAGGTGTGATAAGGAGATGCCCGCAGCCTTCACAACGTCTCTTGTGTCTCCCCAGTAAGAATGTCATGCGGCGTTTGTATTGTGTGACCGAACAATCACTTGATACAGCTGGGCCACGCCGTGAGACTGTTGTTACTGCAGCGTCGCCATTGGCTTTTTGGTTTCAAGGTCACGACTACCGACTTTCCCCAGCGTTGTGTGCCAATCTGAACGCCGGGAGGATCGAGGGGCCATTACACTTCCAGGAACTTGACGCAGTTGCACCGCGACGACATCAGCCATGGGACGCCAGGACGAAGGATACAAACCTGGAGCTGGTGGTGTCGATGTCAATGTTGCTCCGCTGATGCCTCCTGCGCACGAATATGCGCGCGGCGGCACCGCGCCCGATCGCTCTCGTCAGTCGATTTCCGCCAGAATACAGAGTTGGACTGCCACCGCGCTCGTGGTGTCTTACTTTGTCTTTTCCATCGCGCTTTACACCGTGTTGGACTCCGAAGCGACCAAGATCTTTTGGTTTCTGTATCTCGCCATCGCTACCATCGTTGCCGGCACGACTGCGCTGGAAGCGTACGATGGACTGACGCCACTCAAGGAAGCGCTCAAGGCGACGGCCAAATTCGAGAAAGACGACCACAAGTTCAAGACCAGCGAGGAGGCGCTGCCTCTGGTGGAAATGGTATTTGTCCTTGAACAAGGCACCGCGGCCGATTTGGCCGCCATCAAGCAGATCCGGAATGGCCTACTCTATCCGAAATCACTGGTCCGGATCAATGTCCTGTGCCACGAGCACAGCATAGCGCATATGCACGCCAACGACTACGACGGAACCCTGGAAGCGGCCGGGGTACGCATCTACGTGACTCCTCCACATGCTCAAGGCTCACTTTCAGCGCGTCTCGCGCACTTCCTGTCCTCCGCCGGCACGATGGCTGCTAGTATCATGGCCATCTTTTCCCGTGATCAACGGCCGCACCCACATGCTATGCGCATTGCGGTGGAGCGCCTGATGCAGGATGCGAAGGTAGACGTGATGCAAGGCAGAAGTGTGCGTGTGCCACAGGGAAGAAGCTCCTCATTCTTCGCCGCGCTGGCCAACATCGAGCATGACATGGTGTACGCGCTCCTGTACCCTGGTCGGGCCATCACCTGGACATTCAACGCCGCATTGGACTCGAATACTTACTGGAGGACAGCGGCGCTACGAGCTGCAACTGGCGCGACAGCCAATGTAGCGCGTACCGGCCATGATGTTGGCTTTGCTGCAGTCGCGCAAGGCGCCCGGACAGTTAACGACCTGAGACTTGTCTGCTTCGAGCCCTGTCCAGCGACCTACGCCAGCTATCTGTACACACAAGCCACCGAAGCGCGTCAGTGGGTTCTAGCTGCGGCACGATACACTTCAGTCGCTTTCAAGAAGAACAGTAGCACGGATGCGTCGGCAGTGAAGTGGACGGGAAAATCAAGATTCGCAGTGATCTACGAACTGGTGGTATTGCGGATCGCGTCACATGCCATCTTGCAGTATCTGTGCATGGCATTCGCTCTGCTTTTCACAGAGACGCCGTCATCGACCGCCCAGTTTGCCTCTACTGTGTACTTTCCGTACCCCATCAGTGAGTGGCTGATGATTGCAGGGTAAGCCATCTTCACCATCGCCCTCTGTTACACGTCCCGATAGCTGACTTGAACTACAGTGTGATCTGCCTATTATCGACGGTGTACATGATCCACAAGGCGCGGAGCGAGTTTGTGCCGGCGTGGACAGCGCCTGTGCTGCTCGTCGTCTATCCCCTGCTGCTGGTGTACCGCGCCGTAGTGGACGTATATGCGCAACTGGATGTCTTGGTGACGTGAACGGCACATCGCACTATGGACGCGACTCCTGGAGCGCTGTGGTAGATGCGCTATATGTACAATTGTATATCATAAGACATTGCACGCGCCTTTTCAAAGAGTCGCCGCATGTTTACTAGCATACAAACACTGAATATCTCGAAGGAGGTCCAATTCGAACAGTAGATAATACCTTTGTCTTCTCCCCGTTGTTGCTCCACCACCAATCAGCAGAAAATCATCATTTGGATTGAGATACCATGTTTCATGTCTGAATCCTTCGTCCTGTGCATGCGACCCATTAAGACAGCGGTATGGGCCTCTTCCTAACACGAGATGAGGGTGCCATTCTGGCAGTCAAGACACCGTCAGTCCTGTGAGTGGGTGGAATGCGTTTTACCAAGATCTTTGCTATAAGATAACTTTACCTGACCATCGGGCTTATCTCAAGCAGCACTCACATTCAGAGATTAGGTGGCCGTCCAGCCTAAATTCCCGCGGAGCAGATTCGCTCCCCTGGTTCACGAGCCGCGCGTCGCACGCTTCTAACACGCGAACCCAGCGCGAAACACACTTGGTACAGTATGTGGAAGTGCCGAGCAATAATAGAAAAATTGGCTTTGCTGATAAGCTACTCGTTGACATTGCATGCGAAGAGTAGGCTCGGTCCATGTCCGCCACCGTTGGGCGTCTGCTTGATGAGCGGATGATGCAATGATAATGGCATCATATGCTATCTCAGTGACATTCGCCAGGATCAATCGGTAGATCTACTCATCTCGCGAGATCAGATATCATATGTGTAGTTGGTGTGGGTATCCGACATATCATCGTGCGCAGCAGGAGATGACGATGGTCATAATCGTGGAATGACGGATCAATGCTCAGGTATGCTGCGCGCATCGTGCTCTTGGTAGAGCATGCGTGTGTCCTCGCATGCTAGCTCATGCGACTGCAGGATTGTGTTCCGGGACCTTTTCGAGCCGTGTTTCAGTTATCTTCTCTGCGAGCAGGTGGCAAACCTTGACCCTGACAGACCATCCAATAGTCGCAGAGAAGAATGTAGTCGGCGGCTTGACGGGTTCCGTTCGTCAGAGAGCCAAAAAGTACATCGTCTAGATATAAAGGGGAACGGAAGTGTCGGTAATGCCCTGCCAAGTTCGGCGACAGTTCGCGCGGGAATTGCGAAAGACTCGATGCAGTAAATAATGCTGGAGTCAGATCTCGCTGCTAAGGAGAATCCAGCGGATCACCTGCATTGTCCTTCTGCCGGTAGGGATTGGTGGGAAAGTAGGATAGATCGGCGGACTGGCGTGGCTACGTCTTGGCAGTGGGAGGTTCAGCCTCCGCGGGCGTTGGGGAACTGGTGGCGGTGGTGGGCTCGGAGGATCAGTGTTCAGTAGTAGTCTTCGGGACGTCAAGGAATGCCAATCCTGAGATCAGGAGAGCGTAGACCCGGTGCAGCATGTATCGGCAACAGTCCTGCAGGGAAGACGATTAGCGCATGCAGTCGCTGGTCCAGTAGTGGCTGATGCAGGTGGTGTTGTTCAGGTAGCTGCTCATGCTGACGCTGATGCGGCTTCCGGGAAATCAGCTGCTCACCACTTTCATGTTCATGTTGCTTTCTCTTCACTTCACCATACTGGTGTGGTAGTGCACGAACAAGCACGAACCAATCTCACAGTCAGCTACCTCCACGTCGACTGCGCTCGACCCACCGACCACCGATCACTTCGTCAGACCCATACAACACTCGCTTGGTTATTGTGCTTGCGCGGGCCATCTGGATGAAGCCTATCTGTTGTAGGAGAAAAGAATGCAGCTGAACAACGATTGAAATATTCAGTTTTGAACCTATCTCACGCAAGGAACACCTTACGCTCTCTTCCCGGCCTGCGTGTTTCGAATGGCGCGTCGCACGCACAACCCCTGGCTTCGTCGGAGAAGGAACTGGACAAGCGCCATCTCGTCCTCTGTCCTTCTCCTTGCGACCACGGCCTTTGCGCAGGACGATACGACCACGACTACGTCTTCCTCCTCCTCCATCACAGCGACTTCGGTCACCAGCACAACCACGGATGCCGACATCAGCACCACTAGTAGCAGTACCAGCAGCGCGACTTCGAGTGCCGCGACATCAGTAGACAATGGAACCGCTACTTGCACTTGCGGATACTCAGACCCTGTCACGGGAAATGTCTTCACGGATTCCATAATTGCATATTTCAATGAGACGGCGTCCAACACCACCCTTCCCGCCGACCTGTTCACCATCAACGAGTTCGAGCATAAATATGAGAAGGGATGGACAATCTACTACAGAGAAGGGGCGGCCAAGTCCAACGTTTTCTTTTCGTCCAACATCACCGAATGGAATATTGCTCCGTCGATCCTGAATCTCACTGTCTCGCCATACACTTCCACTCATCTGGTGGACGGGGCAGTGATAGAGACGGTACGGAAGGACATTCAATATGGCTCTTTTCGAGCACTCATGAAGAGTCCGCCATACGGGCAAGGTACTGCCTTGACGATGAGAGCAGAACACAACGAATCAGTTTCGGCGGAGCTCGACTTGCTAGCCATGGGAAATGGATACGATCCAAGTTTTCAGACAACATATGGTGGGCAGGCTCCAAACCTCACCGCCGGACTCAATTATTCATCACTGCCTTCGTACAATTTCCCATACGGCTACTTGCCCTACCGGATGGACTGGACAAGTGACGACATCACCTACTGGGTGGGCAACAACACTCTGACCACCGTGCCGACGAGTAATGCAAACATGGTCGAGATGGCCTCGTCGCTTATATTCAAGCATTGGTCTAACGGTGATCTAGACTGGATGCAAACCCCAGCGGTCAGCGGTACAACAGCTGGCATCGGATGGATCCGGTTGTTCTTCAACTCGTCTTTGACAAGCGAGTCACAGCTTGGACAGGCAAGCTGCGATTCCAGCCAGTACTGTTCCACTGAAGATTGGACTTTACGGGCAAGCACGCCTTACACTGATGCAATGACCTCGAGAGAAACTGCGAGTGTGCCAGTACCGAGCAAGAAGAATCATGCGGCTGGAATCGCCATAATCATAGCGAGCCTGGCGTTCAGCGCTGTGCTGATCATTCACGCAGTTGCGCGCAAAATGATGGGCAAGAAGGCCCCCGCCCGGTCTTCAACGGTTCCGATGAGCCGGCCGAAAATGCCGACCTCGCCTATGCCAAGCGGATACTATGAAGGCAAGAACCGGCCAGAATCCCAAGCATATCTGAACTCGAAGAGCAGACCAGTCTCCGATGCATGGACCACGCAGACCGATTTCGAGATGGACCACTTGAGGCCAATGATGGTTGGGAGCTCGACTACATTGATCGATGGCAGCGCTAGCCCTGGTCGCCCTTATCTGGGTGCACAAGGCCGATCCGTCAGCGGTCAACCTCTTCTATACTCCGCTGCTGCGAGTACCGCAACGCTTGCTGCGTATGAGAAAGAGGGTCCATATGGCAGACCCGGTACTAGTTTCGACGCCATCGAACCACTTGCAAATCGCATGGACGCATCTACAGCAGATCTGCTTTCGAAAGCACCATCACGCCTCGACTATGTGCCCGAGGGCTCGCAGGCTGCGGCGAACCCGGGAGCAAAGCCTACGCCGAAGCCTGGAGCGGTCCCACAAGCACGCACGCGTGTAGACTACCTCGCTGGTCTGGTCGCCGTATGCTCGCTTCTTGTTTCTTGCACTCATTTCATCCTCACATTTGTCCCTTCTGTGATCGAAGAATATTTACCCCAGCACTATGAAAGTGAGTACTGGGCACGAAGAACGATTGAACCTTTTTTCTTCAACGAGATCTGGGTCGGTATCTTCTTCACCACCTCGACACGTTTCCTGACCAGCGGCTATCTTCGCACCGGCAATCTCAAGACTATTGCCGAGAAGGTCGTCTGTCGTTGCCCACGTCTAATGATCCCAATCACGGCCGTCATCCTGTTCGAGTACTTTCTCATGGACCTTGGTGCCGTTTACTATCTTGAATACATCCCCTCTATCACCTGGTCAACCTGGCCATCAACCACTTTATACACCAACTTCGGCTATTTTATCGACGAAACACTACAGCTTTTCTACCTTATTCCTAATGCCGCTCCTCAATTGACCTGGAACTTCTGCACTGGTGTACTGTGGACAATACCCGTGCAGCTCCAAAACAGTTGGCTGGTGCTACTTGGCGTGGTCATCATCCGTGAGATCAAGACGCCTTGGAAGCGTTTCGGCTACTACGCTTTCTGCATCATCAATCACTGGTACGCAATGTCGTGGGGATCTTACTTCTGGTTCGGTCTGATGCTCGCCGATCTGGACATCACATACAAGTACCGCAAACCCATCCAAGCGAACCCCCTCATTCACTACCCAATGTTGATCCTAGCCTGTGTCCTGGTCTTCGCGAGTTTGGGCAACGATCTGCTTTCTGTCTGGACCGGCTACACGTTCTCGACCAACGAGCGTGGCATTCATCCTGACATGCAAACCGATCTTCCTATCATGGACACCGCTCGGGCCGGCTATCCTGGCTACACCGAGCCCAAACTCAACGGACTCGTATTCGCTGTAGCCGCACAATACGTCGTAGAGCTGTCGACATGGGTGCAAGCAGTCCTGTCGACCAAAGTCTTCCTCTTCCTCTTTCCTCACGTCTTCACGATCTACCTGATTCACGGGCTGGTCTTCTGGTCCATGGGCAGTCTGGTTTGTGTTTTCTTCGCTGGCCAAGGCCTCCCATTCTGGCTGAACATGCTCCTGACCGCGCTCATCTGCTATACTACCCTCTTCGCCTGTCTCCCCATCGTCACGCCTATCATGGAGATGCTGGGCAAGGAGATCACCAAGGGCATCTGGGTGTCCGCGTCCGAAGAGCCGGCGCCTTATCGCCCCACGAGCTACCCGCTTGCTTTGAGCGAAGTCCGCGAAATGGTCACTCGAAAAGAGGACGAACCATAATTCTTGTTTCTGTTAGCATTAGGCCCGCATTTTAGGGCGCATTTTTGTACACATCATGGCACAGTCCGCGTCTGGCGTTTTTCTTTGATGATATAGACCAACCAATGTATCAAGTTCCAGAATTCACTCGTCACCTCATCATTGTATTTCCTATGCGTTGTACAATGCATATGCAAACATAGCCGCACTGGAAGGTTTGTCCTACAACGAGGTACACCCAACCGTAATTTTACTGTTATAGTGTGTAGTTCTTTATAGCTGCTCATGCGAACGAGGCACGAAGAAATGATGTGGGTATCATGTATCGTATTGCTATGCTAGAAACAACAAGGCTAATTTTACATTACACTACATCTCTCCTCTGCGTCATGTACATTGGCTGCCTGATTAACCCGCTGCGGCGATGGGTTACCAAGTCCGGATCCAGCAAGCTGGCTGTCTCGCCGTCGAAGGCGGTTGCCATCGCTGCGTTGGCGGGCATGGTACGGGGGGGATGCAGTAGAGTTGAGGCTCGTAGTGCTCATAGCGTTCTGCTGCTGGCGAAGCGCATCGTATGCCGACAAAGGACTGCCTTGCATGCCGGGCGCTGTGGAACCAGCAGGACGGTAGGGTCGATCAGTCGCAGCTTGCTCATAAGATGGAGGTGCTTCGGGATCGTCTTGGTCTGCAGGTCTATTGACGGCAGGACGTCCGCTAGGCCGCGGACGATTGGTAATGGGAATATTCGTGGTAGAGGTGTTACGGCCTGTCCCTCGCCTGGGCGGGATGGTAGGACGAGGACCTTCGCTTGATTCGGTCGACAGGAACTGCTCCGATAGTTCTTGCTCGCGTCGTCTGCGTTGATCAGCTTGCCGTTGCTGGTCTTCCTCCTCCTCTTGAAGTTGAAGGGCAAGTGCCAGATCGTGGTCTTCTTGCTCAGCTGCTCTCCTTTGTGACTCAGCGTCGCTAACACTTGTTGGAGCAGCCTCTTGTGCAGGACGAGAGCCAGGGAGAGGAGGTCGAATTTCGGCGGTCGCCGGTGTCGTCCGGGCATCGGAAGGTATTCGCTGATGATCTTGTCGTCGTGTACTGGGAACCGTTTGCCAGCCTTCTTCACCACCCGCGGAACTATTTTGGTTGAGCCTTGCGTCTTGCTGATGGCTCACTGTACGAAAATCACCGCTGAAGAGCTCCGATGCAGCTCCATTGACGTCAACCAAGCTCTCCCAGACAATCTCCTCGTGGCTCGAGTAACCAGCATCAGTGACCAGTGTCATCAGCGCACCATGCTTGGACTCTTTGTACAGTGTACTGAAATGGTCATTGCGGAACAAGATCGCGATCTGGCCAAGCTTCAAGCTCGAGGAAATCATCTCCAAGCCGTGGTTTGTCAATTGTGTAGGCCATGAGTCTAGGAAATTCTTGATGGTGTGAATGTCCTGGAGTTTCTGCTGCTCTACAGAACTGAGACCTTCGGATTGTAGCTTGTCTTCCAATTCAACCTGTGAAAACTGGACGTTCTGTGCATCCTCGAATGTCTGAGCAGATCGTTCGAAAGCATCATAATCTGGCGTACCTTTCGGTGCCGTCCAGCCGTGAATTAGTGGCACATTGAAAGTAGAGTACAGTCGCATCTCCCGAGTCTCCTCAAAACTCCCTGGCTTGTTTTCTGGGCGTTCAAGCGGATGTATATGGTCGACTCTTGAATCGCCACTCGGCGAACCCGGCAATCCGGCAAGTGACGTGACAAATCGTGGGTTCACGTTCATACCGGTGTGAAGTGCGAGCAGGAATGCGTATAGATCACTGACATCAGGCAGATCGTCTGCAGACTCACCACGTCGCCCCGACATCAATTCATCAAACACAGCGTCAAGCAGCAGTCCGAGGCTCACTTGCTCCCTTGTCCGTAGTGTTTCGATCAACGCAGTATCTACATTGGGTGGCGTACCGAGTACCAATGCATTGACAAGCGCAAGCAAGGGACAAGGGCCATTGGCGTTCTGAGTGAGGACTGGACTTGTGCGCATTGCTGGACCGTCCAGCCAGCGGACATTCTTGATCTGATAGTGCTCGTTCTTCTGACGCCGCATTCGTGTTCCTGGTGTCTCGGGTACCGACTCTGTTGAACGCGCAGCGGCAGGGTTTGGTATGGAAATGTTACCAGGTCGGTCTGAAAGCGTAGCTGCATCGTTAGATGATTGCTGGTGTTGTACATGGTCTTGCCGATCAAGCAGAGAGTCTGATGTGGTTGGAGGTTGCCCGGAAGGCGGTAGATCGATGGGCGTTTCATTCGCATTGCGCCCAGGCGGTAATGGTGGCGGTGCAGATGGCATTGTTTGTGAGTGTGCAGCATCTTCTCCGTACCACGGCTGATCATCCTGCCAAGGGTTTGAGATGGGTATGGGATTGTTGCTTGGTGCTTGGTCGGATTCCTCATCTGAGAATTGGCGTCCAGGTACAGTAGACACAGGCAACATCTCTGCAGTCTTGTAGGTGCTTGAGCTCCCAGATATGCCTTGACCTAGTGACATGTGTGCAAGCTCCTGAGAGGGTGTAGTCACTGCCGGCAGCTCCACTGGCGGCGGTGGTGGAGGTTGTGTCGGAGGTTGAGATTGTACTTCCTGCCATGCAGTCTGACTGTTTTGCGGCTCGTACCCATTCTGTTGTCTGTATGGGTTGTTGGACACCATGGTTGGGACAACCGGTCGCTGCCCTGTGTTGGTCACCGAACCTAAAGTTGGTCCCAGCCATGGATTTGATTGTGCTCCATCGCCAAACTGTTGCGCAGCTTGAGTGACTTGTTTCGACGTTCCTCCCGCTGGGCCAACTCGCAAGACTGCGGGCAACTCTTCCCTGTTCCCCTCCTTGTGCTCGCCTGGCTGCTTGACCGGGGTGATGCGAAGTGGTTTTGGTATATCGGATGTAGCCGGTTCTGCTTGTTTGTCGTCGTCGTCACGGTCGTCGTCATCAGAGTTCCATGTCCCATGCGAAGAAATGTCCGAATCACTTCCTGATCGCTTTCTCGCCTCCTGCATGTCGATCAAATCTAAGGCTGCCACATTCCCCAATTGAGGCGTGTAGACGTTCCCTGTGCCTGTTGGAGCCTGACTGTCTGTGGTTGGAGTAGTGGGGTACGGCGGGTTCGAGGAAGCAGAGGTATTGTGCGCTGGAGCGGGTGTTGCCAGTTGCCCAGGCACTGGTTTTCGGGTGACCATGTCGAATGCTGCTCCTTGCCGGGACGAATGATGGACGCGCGCAGTGGTAGAAGGTCAAATGGTTGCAAGGCTACGCATCCGCCAAGTTCCCTTGGGTGCTATCCCAGATGGTGTGTGCAATGTTGCGCCGGAACCGCTGCGAAGTCTGACAGGTAGGTTTCTGCTCCGAATTGTTCGATGAAGTGCTCTCTTATATTGCCTCCGCTTCGAGGTCGTGGACAGACGATATAAAGTGAGGTAGCTTGAGAGTGGCCATCTGGATGTGCAGGTAATGGTGGTGCCTGGGCATCGGCGTTATGCTCTACTTCCGCCTGGCACGAGATGGATCTAGGTAGCTCAGCCACAGGCCATGACGAAATGAGAGGCGGAAGAGCATTGATCGTGGACCAGCCTCGACCATCACACTATCAATCATCTCTGGTCGCGTGTATGGACGGCAAACGTAAAGAACAAAAGGGCCATTGATGTCTACCAACACACTTACCTTGGGTATCAGCATAATGTTTGCATGATGCCGATCTTCGAACTCGAGCCTACCCAACGGTTTGCAACTGGGCAAACATCAATCCGTCGGCCGCGGGAGTTCACCTACTTCTCGTACAACGACGATCACCAACTTCGCCCCTTGTCTACGGAATCCTTGAGCTATTATTATCCTCCGATATTCCAAGCGCCATGGGGCGAAACGCGTACACTGGATCTCTCGGCTGGGTATGACAGCTTCATCCAGCGGGACGACAGCGTGGAAGAACATCTCGACAGTCTATTGGATACAATCCAGGCGTACGAAGACAAGTCACTTCAAAGCCTGAATGACAATGGTGGAGATATCAAGAATGTCAGAGTCAAAGCTGAGCTCGTTACGTGGCGAGGGATGATGACCAAAGTGAGTTCTCTTGCAGATCAGCCTAAGGGCTGAGTTAGATAGACAGCGACCATGTGAGCTCACAACATAGATCTTGACGGCAGCATTCGACATGTTCAACGAGTTTGAGATGAATGCCACTCTTTTCCAGGTGCGCGATCGTGACTATCAGATTTGTAAGCTCGAACGCAAACTAATGGCATGTGATCAAGGATACCATGTAAGCTATAAAGTGCAATTCATTCTTTGTTTTTCGCATTAATCGACATAGATATATCGAGGAAAACTTCGCGTACAAGCAGCATAGCCGGTCTCAGGAGAAACAGACAAAGCCGAGACGCGGCGGAGATCTGATTCCGCAGGAAATGATGCAGTATTGGGGTAAGTCACTACGGTTACACCTTCGGCTAGACGCTGACAGCATTAAGGTTACAAGTTTGAGACTCTGTCAACACTTCACAAACCCTGGTCGGAGTGCACTCGCAGTGAGATCGAGTCCCGCGATACTATGACTGTCAACAATAATGCGCAATTCTGCTCCATCGTCCGTACCGGAATTGGTACCACGTCTCTCATCCTTGCTGGCGAAGTAGATGCTGTACTCGGCGAAAAGCCTGACGACTCCAGCACGCCTATCCCGTGGATCGAATTGAAGACAACGCAAGAGTTCAATGCTCTCCAACCTCGCGAGCTCGAGAAGTTTGAACGTAAACTGTTGCGCTTTTGGGCGCAGTCATTCCTCCTTGGCGTGCCCAAGATTGCTGTTGGGTTTCGATCCGCGCGCGGTGAGCTGCTGCGAGTCGAGGAGTTGGACACGCAACGTATCCCGCAAAAAGTCAAAGCCAGTACACGAGTGTGGGATGGCAACATCAGCATCAACATGACGGCGGCGTTTCTGGATTTTCTCAAGCAGACCATCGTTGGCGAGGGTGTGTGGAGGATTCGTCGGGTCAAATCACAGAAAGCCATTGAGGTGTTTCGAGTTGCGGATACTGGGACAGGAGAGATCATCAAGCAGAGCTTCAAGACGCATCGGGAGAAGTTGAGAGGGATGGAAGTTGCTGCTATGCTTGGAAATGTCACAGCCAATGCGAATGAGACAAGTTGAATTGTTCTAAACAGCTACCAAGTACCAGAATCAGGAGGAATCTAAAGCACCGAATCTCGGCACCGAGAATATTGTCGCCACTATATGGCATTACGTCCACCCAGTCGCCAATGGCGTGCATCAATTCGTGAAGCTTGTCCTACTGAAGACCCGCA
Source organism: Microcyclospora pomicola (assembly GCA_002786065.1). Taxonomy (NCBI): domain Eukaryota; kingdom Fungi; phylum Ascomycota; class Dothideomycetes; order Capnodiales; genus Microcyclospora; species Microcyclospora pomicola. Next base: position 1,292,612 of record NHNY01000004.1, on the reverse strand, counting down.
CTGCAACGTGTCTTCAGTCTTTGCATCAGTCCCTCTGACCTGAGATGAGCTGAGAGTGCATCGAAACGTTCAGATACATCTCTTCCGGGCGGCGATCCTTGCTTTTCCACCAACTCTGGCTGAGCATGAGACTGTGGATGAGACCGGTGTTCGAAAACGACCCCAGCACCGTAGGGGACGGAGTATGTGAGGATGTGAGGCCTGGACGTGGTGAATGGTGGGTACGAATGAGGCATCTGCTCCATTGTCGTAGTCGATGTCTTGCTGGCAGAGGAGTTGGTACGCCCAGTTTCGAAAAAGGCCGGCATAATGTCCTAGGCGAGCTTTCGTCTTGGTGAACGAGAAGAATGCAGGAAGATGTATGGGCCTTAGGAGCGAGAGAATGATGAAAGCGCGGTCAAGGACGTGTGGTCAGACTTGAGCTTTTTGATATTCCACTTGAGAAAGCTCGTTAACGAGGAGCAGCAAAATAGACGATAGAAATCATTTCTTATATATCCCTTCGCCAGAGCACTTCTTCCGCATTGGGAAGTCTGGCGGATGTACCAAACTCGTACAGAAAGCAGTCCATCTTTGCCATTTGTAGCCCACTCCGACTCTAACGAGAAGCGATGTACTTCAGTCACCGCTTTGCCCGACCATAAGTATGGTTATTGCTTCTGGAGTGAAGCCGCTCGATTTCAAAGCATCACGTGCTCAGTCGGAATGATGAGGCGCTCCAGCCCATTTGGGACTTGTCGACCTCGACGAGACTCCGCAACACAATATATGGGGTTCATGCTGCATGCAATCCATAAGAACTTGCCTCGAAAGCTTCAATCGATCAACAACGCCGAGGATCTTGCTTTCAAACAAGCAGCCATGGGGAATCAGACGTACTCTCCGCCTCCACCCCGTACCTTACCTTTCGCTTTCTTGCCGCCTTTGAAGTGCTTCTTGGAGTTGAGCCTCATATCAGCTGGATCAATGTCCTTCTCCAATGCAATTGCTGTCTTCAGTTTCCTGCCCGACAGTGCCTTGCCCTGCTCACTGTACTTATGATGAAATGGCTGAACAAGGCTACCATTTCCTTGACCCGGAGCGAAGAACTGTTTATCCAATCTTCCAGTCTTTGCCCCCTGAGGTGCCAGCAGGAGTAGCATGTCAGGGTCGTCCATCACGGACATGTCGTCAGCGCCATCCTGAAACATCGTTTGCGCGACGGCTGTGAGATGTGCACGACGCTTCTCGGGCAGATGAGCGGCGTCATACAAGTCGCGGTTAAAGTACTTGCCGTCAATTGGCGGCTCGACAGGCGGTGGGTGGCAATATAAGAGCTTGCCCTTGACATAATCTTTTAGTACGTGGCGAGCGGCACGACTCTCGTCAGGTTGACCAACGCCTGTAGTCTGGAAGCCACGAGCCGAAGCATATGCTCGTAGAACTTCTTCGCCGGTCGGAATACCAGTGCCACCTTCTTCAAGGGGTCGAGTATCGATCTTCATGCCATAGATTGCCTCTAGGAATGCTTGAGGAATACGTTGACCCACGAGCGTTGCTGGACCAGTATATTCTCTCAGCTGGTCAATGGGCAGAACGCCATTGCAGACCAATTCTCCCTTGGTCGTGGAGAAGTTGGGGAAGACAAGACCGGGACAATCACACAGCACCACTCTAGAAGAGAGATGAATGGTCTGGAAGTGCTTCGTCTTTCCCGGGGTCGCTGAGACTGAGACCTTCTTGGCACCGAGCAACGCATTGATAGTCGAAGACTTGCCGACGTTGGGGTAGCCTACTAGACCAATTTGTGTCTTTCGAGCGGGCTGCGAAGGATCTGACCCTTGTGGAACCTGAGGAGAATGCTGAAGGAACAATGACTCCAGATCTTCGGTGGTCAAGATGCGAGTCTGCTCTTCCAACGGAACTTTCCCACTATCGACTTCCGGTGCAGCTTCCACGCCCTCTTCATCATCCCAATCCTCCTCATCCTCCTCTTGCTTATCTTGAAGACTGGCTTTCTTTGTGTTTTTGACAAGAGCGTCATCGGCGTCAATTTCCTCATCAACGTCGTCCTCGTCTAGTTCGTCATCATCATCATCGTCCCCCTCTTCACTATCATCGTCGTCATCATCGTCTTCCTCTTCCTCTTCGCTCGAACCATCATCTCCCTCGTCTTTCAATGCGTTGAAGCCGCTACCCTGAGCCTCATCCCGTGCCTCGTTCATCTCTCGCGCTAACTCAGCGGAGAAGAACTTGAAGTTGATTCCCTTTGACATGAAATACTTGGCCCATGCCTGCCGCTGTTCCAAGGTCATCATGTCCGCCTTGTTGACAAGCAGCAAGTTCCGCTTGTTCGAATCCACCTCTTTGACGTATTTCTCCAGATCCTCACTTCGGAACATGAGCGGATTTCGAGCATCCACGATCTGCACTACCAAATCTGACCGCTCGATGACTCGCCAGAGTTGTCTCCAGACTTCCAAATTCCGCTCAAACGGAGTCATCAGAAGATCATCCACCTCCTGTAACTCAGCCAGTCCTCTTCGCCACTCCAGTAGGCTCAGCCTCTCCTTCTCGTCCAGCTCCTGCGGCGTAGTCTTCTCATTCCATGCTGGTCGTCTTGGCACAGTCAAACGGGCTCTCTTTGCATTCTGCTTTCTCACAACGCCGCGCTCCTCGGCTGCGCTCAGCAAGTAGGGGTTCTTCTGATCGGTGTGAATGATCTTGACATTGTTCATCTTCTCCGCCGTGAAATCCGTGCCGGCCAGTTCAGCAGTCGACAGAAACTCGTCAAGCGCACCTTGCTCCGTCACCGACCGCATCTTTACCCAATCGGCCTCCTTTTTCGCGTTCGTGATGTACGTGTTGCCCTCTTGATCGCGGCGTTTGATGGCTCCTTGCGCATTGCCGCGATGCATCTCACTGTGCTTGTTCTTGCCAAAGCGATCGTTCATGAGCGAATTGCCCAGCCCAACGGCATTCTTGCTCTTTGCGAGAACCATGGTCACGGTCGATCTTATGCTTGATCGTCGTGGATGTCGTGTATGGGAGGAAGAGAAAGAAGGCACATGTCTCCCTCCCCACCAATATGACTGTACGTCAGCGGGGCTTGAAATTTCGCTGCGGCGGTGGAATTTTGTTCGATCGGCAGGAATTGAGCCCCACGCAGCTCTATACTTTTGGTCACTTCACAAATGAAAACCTGATCGTAGAAGACTTGAAGCGAGCATACTAACCACAAACTGGAAGACTCTTGCCATCATGCCTCGCCAGAAGCCCTTTGACAAACGGACGGCGACGACTTTCCAGCTCGTCCATCGTGCGCAGAATGATCCGCTCGCGAACGATGACACCGCACCGCAGATGGTGTTCGCGGAGAAGAAAAGCACCCGACGACCAACAGAAGCCGACTATCCATATTCCAGTGCAGGTTCGGTAATGTCAGACACCTCCTACCGATCGACGAAGACGAAGCAGCGTGCAGATCTCGAAGGCGATTACGGCGAGGCGTACCGACCGAACGAAGGCGAGGCCGCAGAGCATGGTGTGTTTTATGATGACACGCAGTATGATTACATGCAACATATGCGAGACTTGGGGACAGGACAGGGGAATGTGACCTGGGTCGATGGGACAAAATCGCAGGATGTGAAGAAGGCCAAAGGGAAGATGAAGTTGGAGGATGCGCTAAGGAGTATGGACATAGCTGGCGAGGAGCGCAGTATTGGAGGAGACAGTGTGGCCAGTAGTGCGAGGAGCTTGCTGCCGGAGGATGTTCTGCCATCGGAGTTCGTGCGCAAGAGGACATACCAAGATCAGCAGGATGTGCCGGATGACATTGCTGGATTTCAGCCAGACATGGACCCGCGGCTACGAGAAGTGCTGGAGGCTTTAGAGGATGAGGCGTATGTCGACGATGAGGAAGATATCTTTGGTCAACTTACGAAAGACGGGTACGAAGTGGAAAAGGACGAGTGGGACATATTGGGCGAGCAGCAAATGTTCGACGAAGAAGATGAGGCAGGGTGGGAAAGCGACGACACTATCAAAGCCGCTGGAAGTCCACGGTTGGAGCCTGTGATGCCTCAACTGCCTGAAGGTATGGATGTAAAGCCTCCAGAAGACGTACAAGCCCAACCACCCGCCGATCCCACGGCAGGTGCCTGGCTAGACGAGTTCAAGAAATTCAAATCAGCCTCCAAAGGCGCTCCGAATGGAGTCACAACTGGAGACCAAGTCGCACCAGCTCTTACGCCATCTACCCTCCAGTCCTCGGCTCTATCATCATTAGCAAGCGGGCGAAGGAAAAAGCGAAAGGGTGCCAAGACTTCAACCACGAACTACTCCATGACATCCTCCGCGCTTGCACGAACAGATCAGCAGACACTCCTTGATGCGCGTTTCGACAAGATCGAAGAGTCATATCTAGAGGACGAGATGGCGGATGATGAGTTCAACGAGTCGATGTCGGCGGCATCAGGTATGACTGGTATGTCCAAAGCGTCGCACGCGAGTCGGTACAGCAACATGAGCGGATTGAGTGGCGTATCCGGGATGTCGGGCATCTCATCGTACAGCCGAGCAAGCGATGCTGAGGCTCCACAGCTTGAGCGCAGCGACTTCAACAGCGTCATGGATGAGTTCTTGGGCAATTACTCCACGACAGGCAAAGCTGGCCGCCGAGTGAAGCGTGGCGGACCTCAAAGCGGTATGGAGCAATTGGACGAAGTGCGAGCACAATTAGGTCCTGCGAGATTCCGACAGAAGTCCAAGGCCAAGTAGTGCAATCTCCACGCCTGGCTGGCGACTTTTGCACCATCGCTTCTGGCTTGCTCCTCCTTTTCCTTTTCGTAACCTTGCTCGCAGCATTAGCGTTTCCATAGATACCCCCCATATAGACGTCGCCGCGCATCACGAGTTGAAGATGCGCGAATACAACAGTTCATGCCTGCCCATCCATAAGTCCATGGCCGGCACTGTGACTGCAGCCTTTTCCACCACGCTCCCCCTCTCCCACATCCCGTTCGCTCCTCTGCGCGCCTTCGTCTCTCGCTCCATAGCCGCACGGATCCAGCCCTGTAAGCTTCCACTCGCCAGCACGGCTTGTGCGTGGTAAGGGCCCATGACGCTCGCTCGTACTGCTGCGCTCAGCACCGCCTTGGCATGGTTGAGCAGAAACAAGTACGTCGCTTCGGACGCCTGCAGCCCGAGTGCACAGCACACCGCGCCAAACAACGGCGCCAGATGGCCATTGACATCCATCAAGCCAAAGATATCAGGCTTTGAAGTTTTGATGTCTGTGGCGCAACGCGTGAGCTCTCGTCGTGCGGTCACTATCGCGCCATCAGCGCTCGTGCTGGTTCCGACACCGGCCGTGGAATTGCACAGCGCGCGCTCCCAGATCGTCAGCAGAGCACGACCTTGGGTGACGCTTGCACGGCGAGCGACTGTGCACGGAGTAGAGGCGTCGAAGTCGTTGTCCAGCGTACGGAGCAGTGCCGGCTCGTGGTAGCAGGCTAGCACATAGGGCAGAGTGGTGGAGGCGAGATTCTGGATCGAATGGTCCAAGAACCTGTCAAAGTCACCGGGAGCAAGAGATACTTGGGATGAGTTCGGTCGCTGGGCCTGAGGATTGGAAGCCTTGGTGTGGGCGAGGAAGGACTCTAGACCGCTGCTGAAGGCGAAGGAGCCGAGTGGTAGAGCTGAGTCGGATAGCAGGAGGAGGGCATGCAGCGGTGGAGATGTCATCTTTCTATAACCCAGCCTGATCCAGGTAGCCGATCGATTGCGTGTAGTCGGGGCGGTCTTAGTGAAGATCGCAACCTCGAATATCCGAGTCTGGATGATAGGACGAGAGAAGGTGTTCTGGAGTGAAGCCCAAGTGTGGCACTTCACGCTCCACTCCAACGCCTGACCGAGAACAGCCACCATGTCACACATAATTTCCTACATGACTAGATACACTGCATCGCAAGACATGCAGACCTTTGCACCGTCCATATTCACAAATACATGTTGTCGCGACCCTGGTATCGTCACAATCAGGACGATACATAAGAACCAGTGAAAAGCAAGGCACAATCTTGACAATAATTTATCGCTGTCATGAGGTCTACATGTATGTCTACCCCTATAGGACTCCATCAGATACTTCAGAATGTATACCGAAGCCACGAGCACTCGCAAGCCGCAAGGCGATGCAAAGATACATCAGCGCGGTCATGCCGGGGAGGAAAGAATTGAGTATGTCAGGGGCTGTCATCGGGCCTGAAGCGCGTTGACTTGTTGCCTGCTTGACCTGCCACATACAAGCAGATATGATTGTAGCAGGTGGTAGAAACAAGCAGCCCTTCACTCAGCAGCACCAGCTTCCGCGTCTTCCTCAACAGCCTCCTCCTTGACGCTGGCTGCCTCCTCGGCCTTCACCTTCGCTGGTGTCTTCTTGGCGGGACTCTTGCGTTGCTTCTTTGGCGGTGATTCGTCTCCATCGGCAGCGGTCAGCTCGTCATCACCGTCAGTGCTCTTCTGAGCACGCTTCTTTGGTGTAGCCTTTGCCTTGGGTGTCTTCGGAGTTGCTGAAACGAAGTGTTAGCTTAGCTACAAATCGCCAAAATGACGAGTGCGACATGATTCAGACTCACGAGACATGGCACCTTCGACGGCATCAGCACCAGCAGCGATCGGAGGGCTCAGCGCGGCAAGCTTCTTCTTGATGACACCCCAGGTGTTTGCAGCCGTCTTGGCGGTGTTGAAGCCACCGGCTTTGGTGAGTTTGGCGATGTCGACCTCAGGAGGGCCGGCCTTGAGGCAGGACCAAGCCACCTTGAGAACATTCTCCTCCTTCTCAGTGAATACGACGGCTGGCTTCTTTTCTGGCACTGGCGAAGTCGTGGTCGGTTCTGCTGACATTGTGGCTTCTGCGTAACAGTCAGATAATGGCTCGCGGATATTGGGGTTGCTGAATGGGGGAGTGAGGGACTGTGGAATCACTTCGGTAGGTCAAGAGGCTGGTGCTCTGGGAGGGATGGACTTACATATCTGCGTGATTGAATGATGGCTGGATCGTGGCTGCAGCAGAGATTTGGCATGACGAACGAGGACAGGAACTTACATTGGAAAGATGTAGGATGAGAGTTTAGTGTTTTGATCGGACCAGCAAGCAGGGCCGCTTGCTAACCTCACCTTCACATGCATGCGAAAACTTGGCGTTTCAGGCAGCTAAGCCCTTCCAACTTCACTTGTCCCTGACCCGTGCCACTGCATTCCGATTTGCCTGTGAAGTAATTGCTAACTTCATGATGGAACTGATCAACTTCAAGGTGAAGCAGTCCATGTTGTGGACGCTGAAGATTGACTTCAATCACACATCGTCTCGACTGGGTCGCGATTCAACTTCCGTGTCATCGAGATCGCTTTTCTTGAGTCCGACCATACGAAAACATAGGCCGATGGTGAGTGTTCACTTTGCGACAAATCCTGTTCGCTGCAAACTGAGATAAATTCCCAATCACTGCTGTCGCATTCGGCCTGAACGTTCACCCACGTCGCATCGTCCGGATCAGCGTTCGAAGTTGTGAACAGCATATCTTCACAGCCTTCGTGTGTATAGTTTGGCACCATACCGTCCTCGAAACTGGCTGCCTTGGTGCAGCCATCTTTCTCAGAGTCCAGACTCAGTGGCTGACAAGACTGCACACCACTGCGTATATGTTCCGCAGTGAGTGGTGTACCAAGAACCTGGAAACGGTAGCCATGGGAGTCGCATGCGTCACATGCGACCAAGCACTTGTCAAATTCCCAGTCAGATCGCTTCTTGGAGCGTCTGGTGAGACCCTTTCGAAATGAGTCCTTTTCTTCCGCCAGATCAAGCCTGATCCGCCAAACGGAATCAAGATCTGACAGCCTAGACTCCTCCGCCTCCTCTTCGAGCCGTTTCATTAGCCAAGGCCGATGCTGCCTCCGATCTGTCTTATCCCTGACACGCGGCAACATGCTGCAAGCATCATCAAACCTCCTGCGACTCCGATGATAGGTCGGTGGTCGAGGCCATTGCTGCGCTTCTTGGTAGAGTTCTGCTTTGGTCATAAGTGCAAAGTCCTTTTCCAGGGACAAAGAACGGATCCTCAGCGAAGGATAATCTTCCGCATTGTGTCTGGAAAGTTTGTGTCCATGATGAACCTGAGACAGATACCCTCGGTTGACCCCACGGTAATGATAATACTTCTCACGATCCGTACGATCTCGCTTGCGCGCCTGTGCGGCGGAACGAAAGTCGTGGAAGGAGTGATTGGTGTCACGACGGCCACAGAGCTCATAATCGATGGCGACCCGATGGGATGTGGGTAATGCCATGAGAAAATGGTGCAGAGTGTTACAGGGGATGAAAGTGAGGAAGAAACAGCTGACGAGACGAAAGTCACGAACTTATTTACGCGAAGACCTCTGGAATCAGGGCGATGTTGAGCTCTGTCTACTACGACCAGGAACGTCGTCGGCGTCCTGGTGATTCATACAGGCAGGATGGCAGCGGTGACCAGATTCGGACGAGTGGCGGAGCAGTCCATGACCGGATTGTGTCTGTTGACAGCAGAGCCACATCCGCAGAAGTAAGAACGCCGACCAGGTATCATGGCTTACTGGAAACTTGACAGTTTGTGCTGTCCATGTCGACACGGAGGAGAAAGAAGAAGATCAATGGTTCGTTGCAACATTGACATGAAGTCGAAGATAGGGCCTGACATAAGCAGAGCTGGAGGACGGAACCTGGGGCAGATTCGGGCGATGGACCCTGAGTACTACATGCATGTCATGTGCGAACTGTAGGGCGCAGTAATCAGATCGTCACATGGCGTGAGATACGTTGACGAGTCTCCCACAGCTAGAGATGACGCTGAATCACAATCCATGTATGTTCCATTCATGTTAGCATGTAGCAGATGCAGTGGGAGTTCTTGCAATTGTACTGTCGATCCACCTGCAGGGCGCAAACGCCCCCCGATCTGGTGGCTGAATGCAACAGCCCCGCGATCGGCAACGAGGGGTCGCCTTTTTAAGTTGCCGGGCGTCAACTTCCGAAAGAAAAAAAATATCGCCATGACGGGACGCCGAGTCTAGGCGCCATTGCAGGGCGGAATCCCGCTGATGAGGTACAAGTGGTGATGATTCATGTGAGGATGGCTCGCATGGTATAGCACTTCTTCATAGATCTATTCTCCTCTACACATCCAGGTGAAAACATTCATCTTTCCCTGCATCCCATACAATCCACCGATTCATCTCTGCCATTGCCTCTTTGCCGTCACCACCACCGCATACCTTTTCTACGCCTATCATCCCCTCTTAGTCGTGCACGCGATCGACTCTTGCGTCAAAACTTTGTTCATCCCGTGTCTTTTCTTTGCTACTACAACTTACGACGAACCCACCCTTCCACCTCGTCGACCGCAAATCACAACCTCATCCTCCAATCTCTCCGCCCACCACCGCTGACATGGCTCCCTCTACCACCGTCCCCGAGACCCAGTCCTCCTTCGCCATCAAGGCAGGTTTGGCCCAGATGCTGAAGGGCGGCGTCATCATGGACGTCGTCGACGCCGAACAAGCACGCATCGCCGAAGAAGCAGGAGCCTGTGCTGTCATGGCGCTTGAGCGAGTCCCCGCCGACATCCGGAAAGATGGCGGAGTAGCACGCATGTCGGACCCCGCCATGATCCAAGAGATCATGAAGACTGTCACCATCCCGGTTATGGCCAAGGCACGGATAGGCCACATCGTCGAGTGCCAGATCCTGCAGGCTATCGGCGTAGACTACATCGATGAGAGCGAGGTCTTGACCCCCGCCGACCCTGTACACCATGTGGACAAGAACAAGTTCAACACCCCCTTCGTGTGCGGCTGCCGGAACCTGGGCGAGGCATTGAGGAGAATCAGCGAGGGCGCGGCCATGATCCGCACCAAGGGCGAGGCTGGCACAGGAGACGTGATCGAGGCTGTACGGCACATGCAGACGGTGAACAAGGAGATCCTGCGAGCGAGCAGCGCCTCGGATCTCGAGCTGCGCCAGATGGCCCGCGAGCTTGAAGTCGACTATGCCCTGCTCAAGCAGACGGCGACCCTCAAGCGACTGCCCGTGGTCAACTTCGCGGCTGGCGGCATCGCCACACCCGCCGACGCGGCATTGATGATGCAGATGGGTTGCGACGGCGTGTTTGTCGGTTCCGGCATCTTCAAGTCGGGCGACGCGGCGAAGCGCGCCAAGGCGATCGTGCAGGCCACCACACACTTCAACGACCCCAAGGTGTTGGCGGAGGTTTCCGTCGGCCTAGGTGAGGCCATGGTCGGCATCAACTGCAGCAGCATGCATGACAAGGACAGGCTTGCGACCCGTGGGTGGTGATATAGATTCACGGTACAAGCATTGCGGCGCTGAAATGGATACTATGATTGAAAAGGGATGAGAATAGACTTATCTGACGGGTGAGGCAATTATCTGTGAATAGCCTGGATGGAAGCCCCCATTCTCGCAACTTAACGTGCGAACCTTGAAGAAGGGGATCTTGGCCATGTGTGCGTCTCACTCAACAAGAAGACACAACGCAGCTGTCGCTAGAACTATTGCAGGTCCCGTCCCGTGCGATGCTAAGCACATACATATATTCATAAGGTACATATGCGTCTCCCTCACGATTCGCTGCATTGTGCCCGTATGGCTGCATTTGTCTGTACATATACTCCTGCCCATTGCACTTCTCCAATAAGGCTATCACGCTTCTCCCGTCTCTAGTCTACATGAAGCGAGTAAATGACGCCACGATTCGGAGAGATTGGCACACGACTTGCGTACTCCCTGGTTGGGAAATAAGGTGGAGTACATCATTACGAAACGAAGATAGGTATATGTACACGCAAGCATGAACTGGGAACACAGGGGGGACTCCGGAGAACGCCATCGCTAAATCCCACCATCGTCACATGAAGAACTACTCATGTCGAGGCCGTGGGTATCGTACTGCAAGGTCAAGATATACGCAAACGGCACTGTAGTTTCTGCAGTAATAGCAGTTCGTCCCCGTCAAGCTGCAGCCGTGCGGGGACGTGTAGCTCAGAGATGGAGAGGAAGAGAGCGTCATCCGGGTAGATGGCGGAGGTGTGTGATAAGGTGTGATGCAGCGTTCTGGCACTGGAAGGACACATGGAGGGTTAGTCTCTTTGGTTGCAAGGGAGCAATAGGAATATAGTTGCATGGGGTGAAATCATACCTGCTCGTGTCGCTGCTCACGTCTTCGCCCGGGAAATGCTTCTGGGCTTCGACATCACTTGGTTCCAACACTTCGGTCGTGTCGCTGCTTATGCTGGGCTGCCGGCGAGTGTACCACGGCAGTCGTCCACCAACATCCGCGCCAGTCCACCAGTATACCGGATAACGTCGGGCGATATTGTTCACCAGTAACGCGGTCGCGAGCATAACCAGCGCTCCTACAAGGACGATCGGCACGAACATCCATCCGAGTGCGAGGATGCTGGCCTCTGTGCTGGCGAGAACCGCAGTGGCGCCTCCGGGTGGGTGGATCGTATTCGTGAGACTCATGGCGAAGGAGGCGCATGCACAAGCCACGGCGGCGGAGAGCCAGGAAATGTTCTCGAAATTTGAGGAAAGCAGGAAGAGCTTCGCGATACCGACACCGATGATGGCGCTCAGGGTATGCCCCACTATGGCATTGCGAGGCTGGGCAAGCGGAGTACGAATCGTGTTGAAGTCGAGGATTGCGGAAGCACCGAGTGACGCGATGAGACTCGGTGGATGGTATTTAGCTATTCCCGGCGCATACTGAAAAGTAGCCGATACCACGCAGAGTCCGGCGAGAGTGCCCAGGAAGGTGAACAGCCATTGCACGGGGATCGGAGGCTCTGTGTCCGTTCCAGGGCGGTGGCCAAGGAAGTGGGCAATCGGTTTTGGGAGACGATGCAGAATAGAGCGCGGGATGAAGGGATTCAAGACGCAGTCGATATCGAGTGAGGAAGAAATGTTTTTCGAGAGTTGTGCCATCGTTATGCACAAAATGTCCTCTATGTGCCGTCTCGAAGACGTTGCAATGCACAGACAGATACAGAGCAAGCGGCAGTCGAGTAATTCGCTAGGAAAAGAACAGGAAGAGAGATAGAAAACTGAAAGAACAGTCGAATGCAAACCGCCTCAATACTTACTTTGCAACCACTCACATAATCAAACTCCTTCGAAAGAGGAGTATCACGACAGCCACTCGCCCTTGCCGTCATCGCGCGCGGAGTATTGCGGCAGAATGGGATCAGCAAGAGGGACAGCGTCTCCAGGTCCCTCCTTGATACATCCGGTTGGCATGCCTTCTGTCCGGTGGACTCAAGAGCTCGACGTGTGGCAAGACTGTGGTGATTTTCCCAATCCAATTGACTCTACACAAATCATTGACAATTTCTTTGACCATGATCGTGGAGAGATCCTGCACCATGTATTCGCCATCGTGGCATTCTCAGTTCCTAGGGAAGGGTGGCCTTGGTCATGTGGTCGAGCATGATTTGTATTGCCACCTGGTAGACCGCAAATCCGAACTCGTACGTAATGATTACCAGAGAATTTCGCCAAAGCCGTTGCAGATGCCACAGACACTCAAGGTCCTTTCCCTGGGAATCCAAGTGGTCCAGTATGCCAGGAGATTCAGAAAGTGCCGTAGATGAAGATGAAAAGCAGTCTAGACTACCAAGATGCGCATGAAAGCATGAAGTGAAGTCTGGAGAGGTTGTAATGATAAGGGAACTGATCGGACCCACTTTAATTGCTCGTTTGGGTCAGCTCTTATCTGAGCCCTTGCGCTTGGCGTGATTGCAGTCGCGTCTCCCAGCGCGTGACCCATCGAGCCACGCAAAGTTGTTCCGACAGGATCGCTGAACCATGCCCAAACGACAACGTGCGGTGCATGATGGCGAAGAGGCTGACGAGACGCCTCGAAAAGCAAGCAGAGGCGCGCAGAGGATCCAAGACTCGGATCTAGAAGCTGCGGCCAGCCCAACACCACGGAAATCTATCCTGCGCGGGACCCCAACAAAAGCCAATGGAACGGCAGATCTCGATCCCACGCCCAAGTCATTGAGAAAAGTCTTGTTCTCAACTCCTGGAAAAGCGCAGCTTGATGCAAATCACGACGAGCTAGATGCAGCGGATCCAGAAGTGACACCTACAGCTCTCCGCAACGATCGGTCCGCTCGTAGGAAGAGTCGAACAACGCTTCAAGAACGTGTTGAAGCAGAAGATGCGAGTGATTTGGAGGACGATGGCCAGAATGAAGCCATAGCCCGCGAGATACTTGGCGGGGATGAGGATGAGGATGAGGACGAGGACGAATCCATTGGTGAAGAAATACAGCTTTCATCGGCCATCGAGACTCCTACCAAGACTGGAAGACCAAGAGGCAGACCCAAAGGCAGGAGGCGGGAACGCACGCCAACTCCACCACCAGACAATCTGCCATCACATGAGCTATACTTCTTCCAAAATCGTGCTGGGGGAAACAAAACATCTGCCACGCCTCTACCCACACAGCTGTTGTTGAAACATGAGGAATATAACGCCCACATCAAGGAGATCAAGGACTCCCATGAAGACGATATCGATCGGCTAAAGCGCCTACATCACCGCGCCTTTGATCAATGGTCGTTCGAGCTGGATGAGGGGTATAATATCTGTTTGTATGGATATGGTTCGAAACGAAATCTAGCCACGCACTTCGCACAGCATGTTTACACCGAACATGAGAAGGCTCCCAAGATTGTTATAGTCAACGGCTACGCCCCTGCCCTGACCATTCGTGATATACTGACTACCTTTGCGATGGCTATACTCCCAAAGCACGTTGTATTGCCTGCGCAGCCTACAATGCTGTTTGAGTTAATTGCCACTACACTTACAGAGAAATCCACCACTCAATACGTCATTCTCATCATCAATTCTATGGACCATGCGCAGCTGCGGAAGACCGCCATACAGTCATTGATTGCTCAGATGGCAGCACATCCCTGCATCTCACTAGTAGCGACATGCGATTCTCCAAACTTCCCCCTCTTGTGGGACATTGCAATCACTCGGCGGCTACGGTTCCTCTACCATGACACCACGACGTTCGAGCCGTATAGCATAGAGAATGAGACAGTCGAGGACGTCAATGCACTTCTGGGCCGTAGTGGCCGTAGACTAGGTGGCAAAGACGGCGTGGGCTATGTTCTCAAGTCGCTACCTGAGAACGCACGAACTCTCTTCCGCATGCTCGTGGGAGAGCAACTTGCTCTTGCCGATGCGGAGGGCTTGATGGGTAACATTGCACAGGAGGACGACGCGATGAGTCTCGATGGTATCCTTGGCGCAGAGAGTGAGCGCGAAGCTCTTGCTATCGCACACGATACGCCCTCTCGGCGATCGAAGAAAAAGCCCAAGCCCAAGCCTGTGCCAAAACCCGCTGTTGTCGCCACGGCACCAGAAGGTATAGAATACCGAGCACTATATCACAAGGCTGTAGAAGAGTTTGTGTGCTCCAGTGAGTTGAACTTCCGGACGCTACTGAGGGAATTCCATGACCATCAAATGATAGAAAGTCGGAAAGATGCGATGGGTATGGAACGACTAGTCGTGCCTCTAGCTCGAGAGGAGTTGGAGGGCATTCTAGAAGAGCTTGTATAGCATAGTCAGCATTCAATGCAGTGCGTCCTGCTGTTTGTCCGAGGTTTCATTTTGTGGTGATGGAGTCCACCTTAACGTCTGGAGCAGAGTACAGTGGTAGACTGTCTCAATGGCCCCCTCCCAGCGACACTCTTGTCCGACTTCTTGTATGGGACAGGCCACGCTCGCTTCTACAGCGAGATCCTGAGTGGGATTTGAGCGGCCGGCACACACGGAATGGGTCTTGACATGATTCTACTCCGACAGCTCTCAAGACAGCTCAGGATTGACTTGCAATTGACTGCAATGACACTTCCCACGAAATCACGGGGAGGGCAATAGCTCGGCAGAACATCACCTACCATAGTCTTTTATGCGTCAGCTAAAGCGCGGGAATCATAAGGTCCGCACGCCCGTTGCAGATCTACCATGCGACCTGCACTTTGAGCTTGCGCGGAACCTTATTATTGATGTGATGCATAGGGTTCGACCAGGGTCTTCTGTAAGACTGTAACACAGTGAGATCCCGAACGAAAGCAGTAACACCCACCGCTACTTCACATGAAAGCCTGCGTCACGGAGTACATGCGGGTGACAAGGTTCGAGCTGCGATGCTTACCTTGCATGACTGGCTGATAGAGTTCGGACGTGTGCTGGGAAAGAGTAGAGTATATGAACCACAAGTCGAGTCTTTCCTGATGGATTGTACCCATCTTCCACGTCCCTTGTATACTGAGCGGTTGCTCAACCCTATCGATCGCCATGTTTTCGCGGAAGAATGGCGACTTCATGGTGCAACCCACGGCCGAGGAGCTGCCCTCGGAAAAAGCAGGTACTTCCATCGATCAGCAGGACATGTACCGTATGGGCAAACGACAACAATTCAGAGTAAGCACTATCAAGCCTTGACAGTAGCGTTCGCTGCGTGTTCATGGTCTAATTCCAACGCACGACAGCGTAATTTCCAGTTTCTGCCCGTCTTTGGCTTCGCAGCGACACTCATGAATACCTGGGAAGGTGCGCTGATCACTTCGAGCTATACATTTCCCAATGGCGGTCGACCTGCAATTATCTGGACTTTCGTGGTCAGCATGTTCGGCTTCGGAGCTGCAATACTGAGCATGGCCGAGATGGCTTCAATGTGAGAGTGTTTCCTGGCAATACAAAATCAACGACGGATTAGAGTTGATGAATGATGCAGAGCACCGACTTCTGGTGGCCAATATCGTGAGTCGCCATGAATGGACTTGGCGAGGAAGAATTGACTGATGACCCACAGATTGGGTCAGTGAGTTCGCTCCGAGATCAGCGTAAGTACCTTATATACCCAAAGCCTCAAGCAAAGATATGCGCTAACGGGTGTTCAGACAGAAGATCTTAAGCTACGTTATAGGTACAGACCTTACATTCGCTGCGTTTCAGAAGCTTGATCTGACAACCTGCAGGCTGGTTCTGTGTCCTGGGCTGGCAGGCAGGAGTCAGTGATTCTCCACTGACCTGGAATGTATTGTCCCATACTGACTCGTTCGTAGACCGCTGGTCAGGCCTTTGGTTGCGCCCTCCAGATCCAAGGATTGATCGTGCTCAACAAAGACACTTATCAGCCCCACCCATGGCACTCAACTCTCCTCGCTATTGCCATCGTTGTGGCCGCTGTGGTCATCAATACCGTGTTTGCCAGAAAGTTGCCCGTGATCGAGAACATGATACTGACTTTTCATATCGTCGGGTTTTTCGCCGTTCTCATAACTCTATGGGTCACAGCGCCGAAAGCTCCAAGTAGTGAAGTATGGACCGGTCTTACCAATTTAGCTGGCTGGTCGACTACAGGACTGGCCTTTTGTGTTGGACTTACAGGACCTGTTGCTTCGTTGATTGGCCCAGATGCTGCTGTGCACATATGTGAGTCACGAGAAATCACTACTGCAGTCGCTCGTTCGCGAATGTCGATTGACATGGAACAGCTGAGGAAACCCGGGACGCTTCACGTATCGTCCCGCAGGCTATGGTTGGGACGTTGGTCTTCAATGGTATCGCCGGCTTCGTCATGTGTATCACATTGGCCTACTGTCTTGGACCTCTCGAGGATGCTTTGGAGCCAAAGTACGGCTTTGCGTTCATCGGGACGTTCTATACCGCAACCCAATCGCATGCTGGGACAACAATCCTGACATGCATCATCACCATCCTTTCACTCGGCAGTACTATCGCCGGGATTGCTACAAGCTCTCGGCAGATGTTCGCCTTTGCACGAGACCAGGGTTTGCCGTTCGGTCGGTGGTTGAGCTATGTAAGTGGCGAGCCCTCAAACTGTGATCCACCAACCAGATCCTCACAAGATTTGCCTCAGACGCGCTGGGATCTTCCCATGAATGCTATCCTTGTCACATCCCTGATCGCAGCACTCCTCTCCCTGATCAATCTCGGCAGCAATGTCGCTTTCAACGCCATCCTCTCCATCGGAGTCGTCTCCCTGCTTGCGTCATATCTAGTCTCCATCACCTGCGTCTTAATCAAGCGTCTTCGAGGAGAAGAACTCTTGTTCCGCCGCTGGAGTCTGGGAGCTTGGGGTTTGCCGCTCAACATCATTGGGCTGGCGTTTCTGGCCATTGCATTCGTGTTCGCTTTCTTCCCTATCGGAACACCAGTATCAGTGAACACCATGAACTGGGCCTCGACTGCGTTCGGAGGGGTTGCGATTGTCGCAACTATGTATTATATACTTTACGCCAGGCACAGATACGTGGCTCCGGTCTCGAAGCTCGCAAAGGATGCCTAGTCGTGCTATATGGTCTAGGGCTACCACGCGGGGGGGACCCTAACTAGCAATCATATGTAGCTTGAAAGTAATACAGGTGACAAGCACATACAGGTCGTGGATCTTCTTTCTCAATATTCGTACTGTGACAGTCACGCATGACGGAGTAAGGTCACTTACTGTACATGCATGCATATAGACGCTCACCCTAAGTACTCATGTACGCACCACTTTCGACACCCCCAAGGCTGATGTACTGATCTCTGATACTGATTGACGAGGCTGACTACTGTTAATCCTACGGCTAAACGAATATATCACGAATGTGATTTCCTCTCTGTCTCCGGTGTGACGTGTCCCGCTGCGTGTATGTGTGAAGCAAAGAGCAAACGTGCCTGCAGGACGAGAAGTGATCGTGGAAACTCTATTGTCTAGGACTCAAGAGTCCGTGTTCTTATCGACAGTCTTACACTCCCCACGATGAGAATCAACATACACAATGAACGCCCTATCGTCCGTTGTGCGTTACACCGATGACGCCGCCGCCCTAGAAAAGACCTTGCGACTCTTCCAATCCTTGGCCACCATTTACGTTGGCCTGACTTCATCCGCGGCAGCGCTCGAGCTCCGTCGAGAACTCGCGCTAGGTAGGTTCTCACCTCACCATTTGATTCTTGCTTGAGATGCCAGCTGGGTAGAATGTCTTTGTTGACGCAATGTGACAGGTCGCCGATATTTTCGCCTGTTCAAATGGTATCCATGTTTCACAGCGGCCTATGCCTCCTTCAAACCAGAGCGGTCCCCCGCCGAGACGGGGCTGGAAGTCATCAAGTTTACATTCCTTGGACTTTACTTCTTGCTTGAAGCTTTCACCCTTGTATGCTTGATCAGACGACGGGGAACATTTGCATTTCGTAGATAGCTGACACTACATAGACGAATACTCTACGCGTCACGGAGTTCTCATGGGGACCTCGAGTGCAGGACGAAGCGAACAAATGCTGGTTCTATGCGTTGCTCGCTTCTATCGCGCTCTCACTGTACCGCCTCTACTTTTTGGTAGAGCCCTTGGCAGGCCCGAGCACGAAGCATAAAGTCGATGGCAAGAATGCGAAGGAGCCAGAGGAGAAACCAGTGACTCCCGCGGCTCGCAAACAGCCTGCTCGATCACCGCCTCCTAAGCCCGCCATCAGGTCCAAGTTGTTGACACAGATCGTCATCGACGGCTGTGATCTACTTCTTCCAGGATCAGCGGTCGGCTGGATCCCTGTTGACTGGGTCACGGTCGGAACAGCCAGCACTGTTTCGACCGTCCTTGCGGGTCAACAGATCTGGGAGCGAGTCCAGAGTACAACCTGATCACCCGATAGATTGCGCTCACGTTACCATACACATGCCGTTGATCGGCTTACGTTGTAGTAATGCTCAGCATACTATTGCCTATGCACGCTGAAGTCCGTCAATACCAGTGATGCGTACATCCGTATTGTATCGACTTCGTTAGCACCATAGATGAATTGTATCTACAAGCAAACAGGTACTATGTATGTCACCTACACTTGTGTAACTCACGCCATCCCGAAACCTTCGCCCTCACTCCGTTGAGGCTATCCTCCAAGATGTGCCGAGACCTCTATCTCAATGCGCATTGCATCAAGCCCCAGCTTCGGCGTTTCAATGACCGTATAGACCGGCTGGTGGCCCGGCATATACTTGCGGAAGTTCCTGAGGATATGCCCGGCGATCTCGCTGTTCAACGGCTTACAGTAGATGTTGACCCTGTACACCTGCTGCCAGCCTTTGGCCCCTGCGTCTTGAATGGTCTTCTCGATGTTCTCGAACGCTTGGTCTACCTCTTCGCCCAAGTCGGTGGCGATGGCTTCCGTGTGACGATCCCAGCCGCCTTTGTTGATGTCAGCGAGTGTGCATCGTGAGCTTTTGGCGGCACGACAAACCTTGGCCGGAGCATATGATGGTATCCCCCACGCGGACCGCTTGACTGTAGTGGACGTCCTTCTGGGCCCGCTCACCGTAGCCTGCGTATGCGAAGTATTGAAGATGAGCCATGTTGCCCCCGAGTTGTGGTCTAGTTGCTTTGAGACTTATCTGCGTGCTTCAGTCTGCATTAACGAGTGCAATATTGATAGATCAAGTTTCGAGAGGAAGGAAGCCATCATTTATGTTATCTTCGTCAACGCCTACCAGCTCTACCGCTCATTGCGGTTGATTACCAAGCCAGCTGAAGCTGGAGCTGAGAATGTGCCCGGGGAGTTTGTTATCATACAGCACCAGGAGTCACATCGCTCCGAAAGTCGCGTAACGATAAATCCAGATCGAGCAGCTTCCTCTTCATGGCTGACCAGAGCTGCAACCAGTAGGTGCCACCCTCAACGTTTTGACCCTTTGTCTCGAGAGTGAACGGATGTGAAGCCACGATGTCCATGGCGGCTGTGACGACGCCCATTGCCCCAGCCGTGAGCTTGAGGCCCCCATCACCCCGCGCAGCCGCCACAGACAAATATTCGACAAGCACCCGCCGCAGCAGCTCAGCACTATCGATCCGCAGGGCAACCTTGTCTCTGGAATAAGGATATGTGCCTGTGGTGCAATCCCACTTATTGGCGCGCCGATCGAATTGGAGGCGGATGTAGAAGCCGACATGGCCTTGGCCTTGCGAGGGCCGCACGATCTTCCAGTGCCGGCTGAGCTGTACGCTCTGCACATTCTCAAGCCCGACAGGACCTAGAGCCTGGATCCACGAGCTGAGATCGGGCGTTTCGTAGTAGAGTACGTCGAAGTGGCAGTTTCGCGCATATAATGGGATCGTTTCATGGCGAATCTGCCGGCTGACTTGGCAGATGGGTGGCAGCTCGCGAACATGCGGCGCTACTACAACATGGTGCCCTGGACGAAGGTCGGACACGTAGGAGTAAATGTGATTTCTCAGCTCCAGCGGTAGATCCAGCAGTGCCATGGTGAGTTGAGTATTCGGCGGAAACGAAATATGTTTCAACCTCGGACAGGTCAAGACTTGAAGTTGGTGACCTGAAAATTTGTCTGCTTATTACTGTGCGACATTTATCTACGTGTATGTGCATAAAGCGTGTATAGGATGGATCAAGGCGAGTTCGTTTCAGGATTACATCACCGTATCTATCCGAAGCGACTGCTAGCTAGAGGGACCTTAGTCGCCTTATTAATGCAAGCAAACATACCTACAATGTGACACTCTACACATGCAATCTAGAAGGAGACGGCCGCTTCGATCAGCCACCACTGTGCCCAGAACTTCGTTCAAGCTGAATTGTGAAACATTGCTGTTCGGTTCTGCAGAGAGCTCAATTACTACCAAACACCACAATCTGGTTCTTAAACCAATGGTGGATCCATCGGCTGCTCACGATCCTTCTCGGATCAAGAGTGCGTTCAAGCTTCTCCTGCACTTCGGAACCCTCGCGAATGATTTCGCTTGAACCATTGACGCCGTAAATATAGGAGCGCGTTGGCTTACCGGATACCCTGTAATGGACGAGACCATTGTTGTCGTGACGTTCAAAAAGGTCCTTGAGATGAAAGTACTCCAAGCTGTCTTCGGAGCGCGTGAGAGTGTCTAGAATAGCTTTGCAGCTGTCTCCATCTATTTGGAGGCTGTGCAGCGTGATCCATCGTGCAGACGATCGATTCAAGAAGCTAAGAAGCGCAGACGCATCAACGCGGAGGCCACGGAGTGCCAGTTTCTTGAGGTTTTTCGCCGGAATGGCTTCGTGACAGGTGTTGAAAAATCGCGCTTCTTGCTCGTCCACTTCAGTACAGTCTCTAAGCGTTCTGCGGCCGAACCAACGGACGTCGAGGTGCTCAACAACCGGCATCATCTGGAAGAATTCGGAAAGCGCAGATAGGTTTTGTTCTCCGGATACTTGTTCACAAGCAGGATCTTCGCCCTCGTCGATGGTGAGACGGTGTGTTAGGCTTAGTGAAAGGTGCTTGATGCTGTGCAAGCCCTTCGCCCATCCTTGAGCCTGCACCCACAGGCGGACGTGACTTATAGGGAGACTGAAGTGTCGGCGGGGATAGAGACGAGGGATCAGGTCCGGACATTCGGAAGAAATACGAGGACTTACGCATTGGCGCGGATGGAGAGCAGAGAACAAGTCCAGCCTTTCAATCGAGAGTCCGCTTTGTGCTAGAGCTACCGCGGTTGCTTCGAAAGCCGCGAGCCCCGCCGAGGAAATAGCTTGCCGTCTTTGGTCATATGAGAGGGCCTCATAGTCGGGTCCTTCAAGAACATCTACGCGTAGCGACTGTAGGAGTCCATTCTTCAATCCGGCTTTCAGTGAACTGAATGCAAGGCTGAGCTGAACGACCCCAATTGGTTCTGGTTTCGTGGACTCGGCGCTTCTGATGATACCTACAATGGCGAGAGATTGCAGGGACTGAGATACTGTAGTGTTCTGTAGGGCAGCTCGAGCTCTCCGTAGAGACTGCGGCGTCAAGCTTATAGTCTTCGCCCGAAGATATGACCGGAAGTGGCCATGAGAAGCTGTCGCGGCTAAAGATCGACAGGTACTTCGGAGCGCGCAGATGGAAGGCAGATCAAGCAAGCAGACAATCGCTTCGGTGAGCTCCACTGGCAGGTTGTTTAGACAGCCAGACATGATCCGACGATATCACTGTTGATTAGGTGAGAAGTGTCTGCGATGCCTATCGGCGGGGATGTACAACTGATCGTAGGCAAGGGGGGAGAAGGCACGTGAGACCAGCCATGATAGCGGGTGTGTTTGTCAGCGCTTGATGTGTGTTCCTACCTAGACATCTTCACCTCGAAAACGACGGCGAGTGACACATACACATCGCATTGGCGCGCAATCACAGACCTGATATCGACTCAGGGGACTTATTCCGGACTGCTCGATCAGTCGGATGCGTTTTGTGATAATGGCATGTGCGTTTGTAGCGGTAGAACTAGGTAGTTTGGGTCTCTCCAAGAGGAAATGTCTGGAATTATTCTTGATGTATCACTGGTCAAACCGTCGAGGAAGATCGTGTTATAACCTTGTCTTTCACCATCAAGAGCATGAGTGCGAAAGATGCAGTCGTACATTCACTTTCATGTTCTCGATCAATAGCAGAGGTGCAGCTCTGCCAGCCAATCGAAGCTTCATGAAGCTTCCATAGAGCAGCGCTGTTGGCGTCATGCTGGCGATCCTGGAACTTGCTGGATGTGAATCGAGTCCAGCCAAATATCTACATATCGACTTTCGCATGTCAAAACAAAACTCAATTCCCGTACTGATTCCCCTTACATTCCCACGTTGTAACTACTGAAACCCGCGACCCTCGCCATTGACCAATCAGTCATTACACACTCGCTCCGCATATAAGTCTCCGCCTGCGATTGTCCCTCCGCCTCGCCCGCGAGCACAACCTACCCGACCATTAACATGGTCTCCGACACCAAGCTATACGATCGCCTGGGTGTGGCTGCAACCGCCACAGCCGACGAGATAAAGAAAGCATACCGCAAACAAGCGCTCAAGAATCACCCGGACAAGAACCCGTCAGGCGCTGAAGCCTTCAAGGAAGCGAGTGAGGCATATGAGATCCTCTCCGATCCTGAGAAGCGGAAAAACTACGACAACTATGGATACGACTTCATTACAGGCAAGGCCGGTCCTGCGCCGAGCGCGGACGACATGGGCGGGAACCCATTTGGTGGTGGAGGGATGCCGGGCGGGTTCGGAGGTATGGGAGGAATCCCTGGTGGAGGCGCGAGGACATTCCACTTCAGCACAGGCGGAGGGGGACCTGGAGGCTTCGGAGGCTTCTCCGATCCAAAGGACATCTTTGCCGAGTTCATGAGAGGGAGTGGAGGTGGAATGGGAGGGGACGATGGCGATGACCTTTTCAGCGCGTTTGGAGGCGGGGGAGGATTCAAGTCATTCGGCGGTGCCGGTGGTCGGTCTTCAGGAGGAAGAGGCTCGAGCGGGTTCTCACGGCGAAGAGAACCTGAAATCGAAACCACCGTGGTGGAGAAGCCGCTCCCGGTGTCGCTAGAAGATCTCTTCAGCGGCATAACCAAGAAACTGAAGGTACAACGAAAGACATTTGATAACCAGACCGGCAAACAAAACACGGAAGACAAAATCTTGAGTGTGCCGATCAAGAAGGGTCTCAAAGCCGGCAGCAAGATCAAATATCCCGACATGGGAGATCAGGTGGAAGGTGGTGTGCAAGACTTGCACTTCATCATCAAGGAGAAGCCGCATGAACTATACACTCGCGAGGCCGATGATCTCCGACATGTCGTGGAGTTGGATCTCAAGGAAGCCTTGACAGGGTGGAAACGGACGGTGTCAACGATCGACGGAAAACAGGTCAATGTCTCCAGCTCAGGTCCGACACAGCCGACATTCGAAGAACGCTTCCCACAGCTTGGCATGCCAAAGAGCAAGACACCCACTCAACGCGGCGACTTTATCGTCGGCGTGAAGATCAAGTTCCCGGCCAGCTTAACGGCACAGCAGAAGCAGAGCTTGAAAGAGATATTATGAGCGTGATAAGACATATTTGAGCCGGGATCTCAATGACGAATGACGAGCACGATTAAGTGATTGATTTCGGGGCCTCGCAGCATGGCAAGGCAAGGCAAGGCGTTTCTGGCAAAGTCCCTTTCACAACGAGGATTGATGGGTTATTAGCGACGCATATAGGGTAGATATCACGACACCCATTTTACCTTAGGTATCAAACACAAGTATGAAGGACGATCAACATTTCTATGGTATGTTCTCAAAACATGTCCCGTTTCCTTCCAGCGGCTGATTTCTGCGGATGCTTCCTAAAGGCGAAAATGCTACTAGCCTCTCCGCCTAGACGAAGAAACAGTACATGTCAGAGGCACGAACTTTTCTTCCTCCACCACAGCTTACACGATGTATACTCACGTGAGTCAGGGAGCGAAGGGAAGATTCCCTGACAATTTCAGCATCAAGCAGACCCGATCTCATCACTCTATCCTTTACGGCATCAAAGTCCTGACCGAAAGCGGAATTGTTGGCCGACTCGCGCCATGCGGCCGCATCGCCCGCCTTTCGGTCAGCAGCCGAGCAACCTCATGCGCGTCGGTGGTGCGGACACCACAGCGCACTCTTAAGTCCGCCACGATGTCGACACCCGTCGGCCACGTCTGTGCGCGGAAACGGAGATTGTCGAATATGGAGATATCATCAATGTGCCCGACGAACTGCATGGGCGAAGGAGAGCTGAGAGGCCAACAAGGTATAAGTATCGATCGCGAGGACGGGCTCTCCTGTTTCTTCGTAGCACTTTTCTTTCTTCATCCATTCCAATTCTCCACGTCCAGCTCTCTCAGAAGCGAAACGAAGAAAACCGATCCGTCAAGCTTTTCCTTCCCTGCAAGAACAACTCGTACTCCACCAAGACCATCATGTCCCGCTACGCTGCGGCCCACAAAAACACGCAAGGCGCGGGAGATGCGCGGCCGACTGCGCTCCAGATCGTCGAAGACGAGGGTTTGGTCGGCAAGCTGGCTGGGAGAGTGTTCCTGGTGACGGGCGTGTCGTCGGGGATCGGCATCGAGACGATGCGAGCGCTTTATGCGACGGGCGCGCATGTCTACGGGACCGTACGGGACCGTGCGAAGGGCCAGAAGGTGGTGGACGAGGTCAAGGCTAAGACGCAGGGGGGCAAGATCACCTTGATCGACATGAAGATGGACAGTCTGGAGAGTGTGCGCAAAGGTGCGCAGTCGTTTCTTGACCAGAGTCAGGGACGCTTGAATGTGCTGATCAATAATGCTGGGTGAGTATGCTGCATTTCCCCTTTCCTCTGCACTTCATGTTTAATCCGTTGCTCATCTCTGACACTACCTCTCCAGCGTCATGACTACTCCAGAAGGCACCACTCGCGACGGCTTCGAGACCCAATTCGGCATCAACCACCTGGCGCACTTCCTGCTCTTCCAGCTCGTCAAGCCCGCTCTGCTCGCCACCAGCACGCCCGATTTCCACTCGCGCGTCGTCTCCGTCGCGTCGATCGGGCACCGCTACGGACCCGTCAAGTTCGGCGACTACCACTTCCAGTCGACTCCCTACGACCCCACGAAGGCGTACGGTTCCGCCAAGACGGCCAACATCTACCTGGCCAACGAGATCGAGCGCCGGTATGGTGCTCGCGGTCTACATGCGACCTCGCTGCATCCGGGCGGCATCTGGACGGGTCTGCAGATTCACACGCCCCCTGCCTTGATGGAGCAGCACAAGAAGAACCCCGCCGTCAGCAAGTACATGAAGTCTGCCGAGCAAGGCGCCGCGACGACCGTGTATGCCGCGGTTAGCGCCGAGTGGAGTACGAAGGGTGGACGATACCTGGCGGACTGCGTCGAGCAGGGTCCGACGGCGCAGGTCGGAGAGGAGTTAACGTTGATTGATGAAGGGTACATGGACTATGCGTATGATCAGGAGAAGGAGCTGCGCCTGTGGAAGGATTCGTGTGCGATGGTTGGGGTGACGGATGGTGATGACGATGAGTAGGGGAGTGGTAGTAGTAGCTCGCAGTACGTTGCTATCAAAGAACGACCTGCACGTCGAGCACATTTCAACATTTCCTGCTTTCCAGGCCATCTTGCCTTTTCCGCCCGACTATCGGGGAACTCAATCAAGTGACAGGCCAGTCTCGCCAGAGAATGCCACCGCTCCTCAGCTCCCAAAATCGCATCCTCTAAGACTCTGAATCGCGCTCCTCATCCTTGACCTCGACCTTCACTTTCTTCACCTTCGCTCCCACCTCCTCATCATCCGCATCACCACTCCCCTCCTCATCCCCCTCAATGCTGTTAACCACCTCTTCAACGCCACGCTTCCTCCCTCCTCCTGCCCCCTTGCCCTTCTCAACACCACCCTTGGCTGGGCTAGCTCCAGCAGCCTTTCCGCCCGACACTGCCCCTCCAGCAGCACCATTGCGAAACTTCGCAATACGATGCGTGAGAGCCTTAGGCGTGCAGTCTGCATCAACAGCATCGTCGTCAGCATCAGCTTCGTATCGTAGGAGAACAACAGACAGGCACAACGTACCGTTCCCCATCAAGCCCGCGATCTGCTTGAGCGTCGCCGCGGGGACTTTGACTTCGCAGATGTTAAGGATCAGGGAGAGGAGCTGTCAGGAGAGGTTGTTAGTCAGTTGTGTTGTCAAGTCGTAGCTGTCCGACGTAGCGAATCTTGACTGTGGGAGTGGAGAGGGATAGGAGGTCATGGGGGCATGCGGTGAATGGAGGATTAGAAGGATGAAAGATGAAGTTCTCGAAAGGGCTGTGGCGGCGGTGGCGAAGGGCTGAGGCAGAGGGCAGAAGGCCGGGCTCCTGGCGGTGGAGGAAAACGCGGTGCTGGTGTATGGATGCTAGCAGTGAAGGAAGACGATAGGCGAGGCAGCGTACCTTAGCATCTGCCTCAGCGTTCCAGATCATAGGCATGATGGATCGTTGTCTGGAGCTGCGGGTGATAGTGGGTATAAGGCGTTGCTGAGTGCGTACAGTGCTTGGTGGCGGCTTGGTGAGCGGATGGTGGTTGGATGGTGAGTGGATGGTACTATCTTGGAGGTATGCTTGAGAGTGTTGAAGGTTGAGGTTGAGCAGATGATGGTCAAGTATAGGCGGAACGGTGAAGTGAAAGAGGGGCGACTAGGCGAGTGAAGGTGAAGAGCGTCAAGGCTTAGGCTGTCACATGTCAATCGTGAGCTGGAACTGATATCAGCAAGGGGTCGTCACATCCGCCAGATATGCTACATGGATGGACAAGACAATGCAATGCGATATGAGATATGTACATGCTCATGCCGAAGCATCGAGCAGGGTATCCAACGAAAGGTATATGCACTGATACAACAAGGAGAGCACACTTATCGACGTGGTGGCGGCTGCTGCTGCTGTTGCGGCGGAGGTGGAGGTCCTCCATATCCATTTCCTCCCAGAGGAGTACGCCGGAAGCCAGGTTCCTCGTGTCGACGCCGATAATCCGCCGCCGCCGCCTCCCGCTCACGGTCCATCATCATCGCTTCGTGCCGTCGACGACCGGCTTCCTCCATGTAAGATTGCTCGGCCTCACGAAGGCTGGCTTCACGAAGACCAAAGGGCGGCCTGCCTTGTCCGAACGGGGCAGGCGCATCGTACGAAGGATGCATGGTGGGCGGTAAGCTGCGCCCGAAGCTTTGCGGCGGTCCTTGCTGTTGCTGCTGCTGCTGGCGTTCCTGGTCATGGCGGAACTGAGAATCCCGCCTTTCCAGATCTTCGTGCTGTCTGCGCCGCCACTCCTGTTCCTCGCGATCTCGCGCAAAAGCTTGCTCATGCCGCATCTGATCATCACGGCTCACCCCACGGTGATGCCCGCCTGATAAACCATATCCAGCGTTCAAACTCGAGTTGTGGGAGTGGTGTGCATGATTCCGCACCTCTTGCGGATGTTGATGGAAAGCTGGATTGGCTTGACTTCCATACGGGCCAGGCTGTAAAGGCTGGCTGGACGGTTGGGCTTGGTGCTGTGGCTGCTGCACTGTCAAACCCGACCGCTGTTGCTCTCTTGGTGCCTGTGGCACTTGCGCGTTCATCGAAGTGTTTCTAGAGTGGCCCATCATAGCGTTAGGTGGTGGCGATGGGTTGCCTCTCATCGGCTGATTGAGAGATGACAAAGCAGATGGTCGATGTGAGAAAAAAGAGCTCCGCATATCCCCGCCATCGAGCGCAGGTGGTGTTGATTGACTTGGCTGACTGGGTCGTTGGTGTACATGAGAAGCCCAATCCGGCTTGGAGGCGGAGAGCCCGCCAGAAGAGAGCTCGTGCTTGAGAGGAGGCGGCTGAGCATGAGACTGTGCAGCTTTTTCACCAGGATGCGGAAAGGGTGGTCTTGAGCCGAATGAAGACTGGGCCATTGGTGGTTGAGCGAACATGTCTCTTCTCGAAGACGCATCCAGGGCAGGAGCTGCCGTGGCAGAGTGTGAGAAAGCAGACACCCTCGGTGCTGGGGATCCCATCCTCAATGGAGCCACAGATAGGCTTTCTCGTTTGGGTCCGGGTGCAGGTGCTTCCGGCTCAGAGTTCAATATCGACATCAGATTCGAGCGCTTCGGAGGTTCCGCAGGAGCAGCAGGAGGTGCTGAGCTTGGCGGCGGCACAGCTGGTACTGAGTTCGGTCGAGGTTCCTCGCGTTTGATCTGAGCTTGACGAAATGGCGATCGGCTGGAAAGAGGCGGACCAAGCCCGATCCCGCCCAGGCCGAACATGGGCTGAGTGGACTGTGTACGAGAGAGGCCAGTGAGGCCAGTACTTAGAAAGGCCGACCGGGAGGGAGGTGTGGAAGAAGGCTCTTCTTTGGACAGCTGGCGCTCAAGATGTGGTGCTGTACGTGGCTGCGGGGCTGGCGAATGCATGGCGTCTTGATGCATTGGAATCTGCCGGTGGCGACCAATACGCTCCTGCTGGTTCTGCTCTTGTTGCACCAGGAATGCTCGATCTTGCTCCGCTCTCAGGTTTTGAAGCATCTCAACAGTTGGCTGACTGTGCGGTGGCAGAGCAGCATGCGCAGGAGGTTGGCTGATGGGATCCGAGACCAATCGAAGAGACTGGTTTGACTGTTGGAGATTGGACCTTGAATCAGGCACAGCATCCGACAGGAACGAGATACGCGAGCTGAGTGAGTGCTGAAGAGGACGCGGAGGACCTCCAGGCGGTAGATGTGTAGCATGCTGTAGGACAGGAACAGCCGCTGTGGGAAGAGGACTAGGTGCGGTGATCGGCGTCGACTGAGACGTTGCGGCGAACCGCGGCTGTTGCGCAAATTGTTGTGGTGATGTATGCTTGCTCGGGATCATACGGGTTTGAGCAGGGGCTTCGTCCAAATCCATAGCGTTTGCATTCTTGTGAGGCGCAAGGGCACGCGGCGTGTTGGGTTGCGGATTGTCATACTTGCGCTTGACGATCGGCGTAGGAGTAGGTGGGGCTCCCATATCCTCACCGTTCTTCCGACGTTGATCGGCGTCTCTGGCAGACGCTTCAAGCTCTGCTTTGTTACCGCCCTCCACCTGACGCGTAAAATGATTCTTAATCATAGTCTGTGTCTTGGTTCCCATATGAGCAGCAATCGAGGCGAAATCTGTGCCAAAGTGGGCGATGTATTTGGCAAAATCTGTCTGTTCAGGCACGGACCAGTAGCTGGAGGCATTAGACTTGGACATGGCACTCTGACCCATCGGCTTCGAATGTGAAGGCTCCTCGAGTGGCATTGGAGGTTGCGCAAAAGTGTCGTGCACCGCATAGGTCATCTGCACATCACCAGTACCCATCATGCCAAGATGATGTCCTGCATGAAGTCCTGCTAGGAGGTTGGCATCTTCCAGGTTCTGTGCCCGCACAATCTCTTCCTTACTCGGCATACCCTGTATGTACGACTTGCTTGGCGATGTGAAGGGGGCTGCAGCCAGAGCCGCAAGAGGCTGCTGGGATTTTGGCTTTCTTCCGGGCTTTTCTCCCTTGCGCTTCTTCTTTTCAGGTTCTCCCGCGCCATCAAGCTTGGATACAGCACCGAGCTTCTTGACAGGTGAAGGGCCCACTGCAGTGGTCTTCAGGTCAATTTCGCGCTCGCCGAAGGTTGTGGGGGCCGCCGCTCGCTTGGGTCTCCCACTGTCAGAGACGTTAGGGGCACCAACAGCCTCATTTCGATTGAGATCAGCCATAGC
The DNA here is from genome assembly GCA_002786065.1 of Microcyclospora pomicola. Classification (NCBI taxonomy): domain Eukaryota; kingdom Fungi; phylum Ascomycota; class Dothideomycetes; order Capnodiales; genus Microcyclospora; species Microcyclospora pomicola. The sequence goes on along the minus strand of NHNY01000004.1, from coordinate 1,262,451 downwards.
GGAAGCACCTCTGCCACGCAGCGCCGACTTTCCGCCTCTGCCACGGCCTCGTCCTGGACCTCCTCGTGCTTTGCCCTTGGTTCGGTCCTTGAATCGACTATCCCACTTATTGGCGTAGTAGTGATGGATGCAGTCTTTATACGTACGTCCTGGAAGTAAAGATGCAATTTCACCCCACTTCTTGGGCGTCTCCTTGAATGCGGCAATGAAAATTTGGCGCTCGTTATCTGTAAACGTATCGTCAGGCGGTAAGTATGTGAAGACCATGGGAAGCGATTCTGGATCTCTGTATCGGTTGGTATCGATGTAGATGCTGACTCGCACTTCCTCATGAGTCAAAAGATCTGGCAGGATTGCCTCCTTCTCCATGTCAGCCTGCACTTTTCTGGCCTTGCGATCAAGTTTTTCCTGCTCGATCCGTGCAGTCTCCTCAGATTGTCTCAAAACCTGCTCCATGACATACTCGCTGCTAAACTTATTCAGGCGTCTTCCTTCTGAGCCAGCATTGCTAGTGGATGATAGTGGCACGTCCAGCTCTGGCAAAGGTTCCATCGATTTCTGTCGTTCGATATTCTCCTGCTCCTCCTGCTCTCTGTCCAGTCTTGCACATTGGACACGCCAGATCCGCAGCTTTTCCGCGAAGTCTTGTTCACACCTCGCTTGAGCAACACTGATGTGGTCTTCATCAGCCTTCACAGCCTCGAGCACGACAGCTTGTAAGGCTTCGTCGGAGGAAGCGATCTCATAGGTTGGCTCTTGCTTGAACGAACGGTGAGGTGGCTTGGTGAGATACGGTAAGTTTATGATCTCAGGGCTGGGACGGCGAACGTGGCGAATTGGCACTTGGTCGTCGTCGCTACGTATCTGAACTCGGGTGTCTTCCTCTCCCTTTGGCGTCAGAACGTCAGCATTACCTTCACTATCAGAATTCTGTGTGACCCTGAGGCGATTCTTCTTCACCCCAGCTGACTCTTCGACGTCCATTTCCTGATGTTCAATGACTCGCTGAAGGTCACTCAAGGAGATTCGAGCGAGTCGGGCAATACTTTCGAGCGGCGTAGTAGCACGGTACTCCCTCGCGCTCAGGTCCACTAGTTTCCCCTCAAGTTCGCGCTTCCTCTTCTCGAATTTGGCGTTGAACAGTGCCTCATCCTCGACGTCCAAGCCTTCGTCTTCGCTACTGGACACCATCTCCTCTTCGGCGGCATCAGACATTTCTTCGTCCTCTGTGACCTCTGTAGGCTGTCCGAAGAACGACTGCTGTGCCGAATGTGCAGGTGGTTCCACGTCGTTATCGATATCCATCTTATCGTTCGTGGGATTGCGTTCGTGTACGGTATCGTGTGGCACGTTGGACGGCATTGCTGAGACATTGCCGGACAAGTCGTGCAGATGTGCCTCCTGTTGACGTTCCTTTGCCTCACCAGCGCTGTCTCGTTTCGCAGGCACCAGCTTCGACTCAGGAGGCGGTGGACGCTTCCACTGATTCCACTGTAGATTTCTGGGTGCTGACGGTACAGCCCACAGTGGAGGCCCGCCCTGCCTCTCGGCTGTCCGCCCTGGGACATTGGGCCCTGCTCGCGGCGCGGATGGAGGCACTCGATCAGCCTTTGGTGCAGTGGGCACGGCTATCGTCGACACCTTCGGCGAGACACTGATCGATCTTTTGCGCGGACCCGATGGAGGCGGTGGCGTCTGTGCTCGCTGTTGTCCGGGGAACGCGGGGGCACCAACAACGTCAGGGCGCGGCGATGCAAATGGAGGTCGCGGAGATAGAGATGCCAAGGCCGGGGAGACGCGCGAAGCTCGTGGTCCTGTTGGTGCGGTGATCTGATGCATGGAAGGTGACACGGGTTGTGTCAGCGTCGCAAGACCTGATGTAGAGGTTGGAATACTCTGCACAGTGGAGGAACTTCGTGGCGGGACGCTAGCCCGGGCGAAAGCAGGACCACTAGGGGGAGCACGAGCGCCTGCTAAGCTTTCTAAAGATCTGACGCCCTGCAATCTGCCATGAGGCCCTGCCATAGGGTCGTGTTCGAGGGCGCGAAGTGCTCTTGGTGCAGTCGGTGGTGTCTCTGCCAGCTGAGTCTTGGGAGCTATCGGAGCCCGTGCTGGTGCTTTTGGTGCAACAGGGGCTTCCGGTGGAGGGTCTGTCCGTTTGATATGTGGCGCCACTTCTTGATGCCCAGGTTCATCAGATCTTGACGTGGCACTTGGCTGTGACGGTTTAGTGGCAGGTCCGTTGTTTGCAGGCGTAGCCGCGGGAGCAGTCGGTGCGAACGAAAGTGTAAAGGCTGGGACTGGAGGAGCTTGAGTGGGAGGTGATGAGCCCCGCTGGTTGTAGCGGTTGGCTGTGGCATCAGCTCGCCCATTCAGGTATGAAGGTGTTTCTGGGACCTCACGACGGGGCGGCGCATGATTCTGAGGCACAGACTGTCGTCGAGCAGCACCATCGTTTCCAGAGCCTTCAATCAGCGCGAGTCTGCCAGGATCAATCGGCGGAGCTTGCGAGCCAGCATGACTCCCAGTAGCACTATGAGGAGAGCCATTCATCTGTCGGGGCTCAGGTCGTGACGGTGGCTGGTCCCGACGACCACGTTCGACAGGATCGCGATCGCGTTCAGACCAATCTGGTCGACGATCGTCCTCACGACGATCGAACCGGCGTTCATCTCGCCTCTCTGCTTCTCTGTCGTCACGTGACAAATCTCGTCCCCATCTCGGTGGAGGAGATCGATCACGGCGGAACAGATCACGGTCATCCAGGTTGCGGCGACCACCACGACCACGGCCTGACTCAAAGTCACCGCGACCTCTGCCGCGACCACCAAATCCACCCCTACTGAATGAAGCGGGCGGAAACGGCGGATTTTCGGGGTACGTGGCTCCAGCAGATAGAGAGCCATCTCTGGAGTTTCGTCGCGGGCGACTCACATCTACATCCCGTGGAGGGTAATCGCGCGAGCTTTTGAATGGCCTGGGAGGCGACCGCTCACGAGGCGAAGGCGGCCGATCCCGACGGTAATCATCCCGCTCGCGAAAAGGCCTGCCACGGTCATTGCTACCCAGCGGCGGCGCGTCTCTCAACGAAGAGAAAGTCGGTCGTGATGAAGTGGTCGGGCTTGGTCCTGCGCCTGGGGGAGCACGAGGTGCATCAAACTGCGATCGAGGCGCCCTTGGGGCATCCGAGGAGGTCCTTGGCGTTGGCTGAGGCCTGCTATCGAAGGCACTTGCAGCGGAGGCTCGTCGGTCGAAGCGCGGAGGAGAGCGCGATCTATCCCTGGGCACACGATAGTCGGAGGGCGGATATCGCGACGACATAGCAAGACTTCAGAGGTTGACGTCCATGGAGTGGTGAGCTCGCGTGCGATGGTGTGCAAGCGCCACAAGCGCCGCGACGCTGGATCGGGCACGCAGGCCACGTGAAGAATCTCCGAAAGTCAGCTGACGGGAGGCGACAGGCCTGCCAATGTGAGGAGGAAGTGCTGAGAGTTGTGATGCGGTGTAGGACTCAAGCAGAGTGCGTGGGATAGGATGGCGCCCAGACAGGCAGCGCGTTGGGTGTGTGTGAGAGTCGTTTCACGCCCGGCAGGTCAGAATCTCGAAGGTTGCAGGAGCCAATCGAAGACGCTAGCCGTTGTGGAGTGCGCACTGGCCGGCAAACCTTAATCCTTAGCCGAGCCACCACTTTCTTCTCCCGCAGGCGAGGCAGCTGGCCGGTAACGTGACGCTGGGGCCGGAAGGAGTAGACTCTCGTCCCCGGTTTCGTATCCGTGGATGTCGTCGTCGTGGCCCGCCAGTGTCGTGGATGACACTGAGATGGCGGCGCTGGCAGCTCGTGATGTGTCGTGATGTGAGCGGCCGACGGAGATGCAGACAGTACCGCAGCTGACGGTGATGCGATCTGGTTGACGGCCAACGTGGAGCAGATAGGCCGAAGAAGAGTGCGCGACAAGGCGAGAGAAATGAAACGAGCACGGCTTCAGGCGCAAGAAGATGGCGGCGGCTTCGGGAGCGCGGCGAGTTCGTGCGATAGATGCAGACCGAGACGATGAAGAGAACGGCGGTGATCTTGGCGTGGTCGGCAGGTCATCCACAGCCGCACGACAGCGAATGTGCACGATGGCGAAGAGAGTGTGGAATCGGGAGAGGGAGTGTGCAGCAAGCAAGCAGCAAAACCAAGCAGCGTGGAGGGTTCGCTAGGCTGGAACGGGAACATAAGGTCGGCGTGGGCGCGGGTTGTGCAATACAGTAGTCAGGTCGATTAGCGGAGGGTGAGGGTGGAATCGTGAGAATGACCGTGGCTGCGACTGTGGCTACTGTAGGCGTGACAGCACGGCGGATAGCCGTCGCCCGCGCTTGATTGGCTCCACCCTAATCTCGTGCATGACGGTTCCAGTGTCTTGGCGTCGGCGCGGTGATAGGATGGTGATACTCTGTGGACGGGTGCGACTAATACGGCACTTTCTGCGTGATGTGCGGTTGATCATCCGAACTACATCTACAATCCGGGCGACGTGACGAACAGAGCTGCTGGATCTTCACACGACCCATATGATCCGTAGACGATACGGTCCACACATGCAACATACGTATGTAGGCGGGAACAAAACCTGGAATCCAGGGATCGCAGTGTAAGGTGGAGTCCATTATTATCGTCTAGCTTTTCGTGCATGACGCTAGCGTATCGTGCCGCTGGGCCGGCGGTGATTGGAGGGATTTGTCGAGGCTTTGCAGGTGATCATCAGCCGTTGGGCTGGGACTGGAACGTCGTCTTATGTCATCGATCGCTCGCATGTGTGAGACGGGGCGGGAAGCAGTGTCTTAGCATCTGCGTTAAGCACTCCCCGACACTCGCCCACCCCTGAAAGTGGCGTGTGGGTACTGTAATATGTAAAGTAAAATAGATGCAGTACCTACCTCTACGCACAGCCCGCCAGTATTAGGATCGCGAGTTCTGTCTTTCTGTGGGTCCACGTCCGCGAACCCTTCACATTCCAGATGCAGGATTGTTGTACGCCATTCCTCGCTCAGCAACAGTACCATGCAGATCCACGGCGGCACCACCGCCAGTCCTGGCCAGCGCTAATCAGGGAGCAGGAATTCTGGTGCCTCAGTCCCCGGATGTAGATCTGATCTTATCCGATGCGCTTGCCGAGTTTGGGGCAAAACTCTGCACCTCCAGCTGGATCTGTGGCTTGGTGACGTGACGAAATCTACCGAACGTGCAGAATTTTGCAAGTGTTCAGTCGTCGGGTGCCCGGGACTAGATCACTTGAAGCATTCCAGCAATCATGACTTCCAACGATGTAAGCAACGGCGCGGCACCCGCGGGAGCGACAGATGCTGTGCTGAAGCCATCTGCTCCGATCGCCCACAATGCCATTCCTGTGAAAGGCCTGGACTTCAATGCGTTCGCGAACCGCAATGTCTCGGTTGCGGAGATGGTGGAGAACATGTCCAGCATGGGCTTCCAAGCCTCTTCCATCGGACAGGCGGCGAAGATCATCGACGGTATGCGACTGTGGCGGGACCCCGAAAGTGGCGAGGGAACCACCGTGTTTCTTGGATACACTTCGAACCTGATCTCTTCGGGCCTGCGGGAAACACTACGATGGCTGGTCCAGCACAAACATGTCTCGGCCATTGTCACGACGGCCGGAGGTGTGGAAGAGGACTTCATCAAGTGCCTGGCTCCTACCCATCTCGGCTCTTTTTCGACCGATGGCGCAGGTTTGAGGAAGCAAGGCATGAATCGCATCGGCAATCTCATAGTCCCCAACAGCAATTACTGCGCCTTCGAGGACTGGGTGGTGCCCATCCTTGATCGTATGTTGGAGGAACAGGAGGCAGCCAGAGACAACGAGGAGCCACTCAACTGGACTCCCAGCAAGATCATCGCACGGCTGGGCAAGGAGATCGACAACGAGGAGTCGGTGTATTACTGGGCGTACAAAAACGACATCCCCGTCTTCTGTCCCGCGCTCACGGATGGAAGTCTTGGCGACATGCTCTACTTCCACACCTTCAAGTCGTCGCCACAACAGCTGAGGATCGACATCGTAGAGGACATCCGCCGCATCAACACCATATCCGTTCGCGCCAAGCGGGCCGGCATGATTGTGTTGGGAGGTGGGATCGTCAAGCATCACATCGCGAATGCGTGTTTGATGCGTAATGGCGCCGAGAGCGCCGTATTCATCAACACCGCCCAAGAGTTCGATGGTAGTGATGCTGGCGCTCGACCAGACGAGGCAGTCAGCTGGGGCAAGATCAAGGCGGATGCGGAGAGTGTCAAGGTAATGACACCTTCTACCATTTCACCGACATCCCCTTCAAGTGCGAATTATGCTGACAGGTCAACGCCATTTAGGTCTTCGTCGAAGCCACTGTTGCTTTCCCACTGATTGTGGCTGCCACCTTCGCTAAGACAGAGTCATAAAGAACATGGCCGTGTTGGTCCAGAACTAGGATACCGTTCGTGGGCATGAGTCTCTTCAGCACGTTTGTGATGTGCCGGTCACCAGCCTCGCGAGCTATGCCCGATAGCCCCAGAGGTCATGTACAATTCGCTTCACACCGCTTCGGACTTCTAGCCGAGCCTGACCCGAGATATCTTCGACCGTTATGGGTTCAGCACATAGAGGTCTCCTGATGAGCTAGCATCAGTACTGTGTTTCGTATCTCAGCTTGCCAGTCGCCACATCAAGTTATGGCTGGAGCAGGATTCGTTGCTCGTCGAGGTGTGTTATCTTGATCTCGGATCTCGGAAGCGCCGCCACGTGTTGCGGCAAGGGCTGATTCGCGGGCATAGCCGTGCATGCAAGGGTCGGAGCTATCTCATGAAGCGAATTGGTGATGATTGCTGCCTGAGTGCTGCAGCGCTGACCGCAGTCCTCCATGACTGTACGCCGCCGTTTGCAGCCTACCTCACTCCAACGGATCAAGTGAGCTGGTTGAGGATCCTACAAGTACCAAGTTGAATGCCCGCGATTGTTGAACATTCTTCCTTGTCGTCTGAAAGCAGCAGCACATTCAGGTACCTCCTTGTAAGTACCAGACCCTTGTCTTCACATGCATCTCTATCTTACCGTATCGTGGTGGGGCTCTCCGGTCGTACAGCATGCATGTGACACTGCTGCTTCATCCATAAGGCGAGGTACATAAATGTACACGAGGCTGCACCACCTTGTACATTTATTCACAAGTACACATCGCGTACCCATTATACCTGCACTTGTGCCTCAGGTGTGGCCGGCCACTGCACCTGTTCCGCTCGCTCGCGGCCTCGAGCTTCCACTTCTGACACGACAACACTGCACACCAGCCTCACCACCTCACCCTCATTCATACCACAGCTCACATCGCTCATGTAGTGCACGACTTCAGAACCTTTCAGTCCCGCCATTCCATGCTGGTAACCTCATCACCGCCGTTCTGATCACGGCCTGCTGCTGCCGCCTCGACACATCCTGGCCATCACGACTGGACCCACTCCGGAACTGAGGCTTCACTACCATCTGCACCGTCCTGTCACTGTCCACTGCCTGCCATTTGCCACTCGCTCCCCGGCCATTCCATAATTGTCTTCACTTCTTCACCTGGACAGCACACAGACACGTGAAGAGCCGAAGACATGAACTAACAAGTCTGCCTGAAGGATGACAGCGGCGTCGTAGCTAGCTTTGCTGCCGAATTTGACGGTGGAGACACAGATCCACAATCAGCTCATCAAGCTCTCTACGCTGACCATGAGCTTGAACCACGTGCACTTTGCACCCACTCCAGCCGACGCTGGTCTCGACGCTCTTCCTGCTACATCCCAACCGCAACCACCTCCAATTTCCTCGTGGACCCCAGCACCGGCCGCACTCTTTGCTCTCGCTGAGGCTGCTAGCACGCTGCAGCCACCCGAGCATCTCGCCGGTTCCTTCCCTCTTCCCACTACTGTCACGACCACATCAGATCTGCCACTACCTGGACCCAACTTCCACGCTGCCCGGTCCACAAACGCATCACTTGCCACTGGGCTCACCTTTCCCGAGTCGAACACTCTACCACCGCTCGGAGACATCATGCCCCCTTCGAACGCTTCCGCAACTGCACCCATCCCGATCCCTCGTCAACCTCCAGTATCTACAGATAACTCAAACACCCAACACCATGCGGAGTCATCCGAGGACGATGGCGAGGACGACGGTAGTGACGAGGTGGAGGAGACGGAGGAGCAGCAACAGCAGCAGTCTGGGCATCGGCGCCATCACTGGCGGCCACTGGCCGAATGCACGGATGAGCCAAGTCATGACGAGCTCGAGCATATCCAGTCCAAAGTCGAGTACAGCGCCAAGGACGTGAAACACTGGGAGAAGGAGACATTTGTCGATGTCAAAGACGAGGAGATCACAATCAGGGAGAGCGGGAGGATTGACTTTACGGTCGCATACAACGGAACAAGAGAGCAGCCAAACAAGGCACGTGTCATGCTGTCGGATGTCGTTCACATCGGAGGCTACGACTGGAGGATCAAATTCTTCCCGCGCGGGGACAAGTCGAGCTACCTCAGCATATATATCGAATGCGTGTCGATGCGGTCGTCGCAGTCGCCGGAGTTTGAGGAGTTCCAGCTATTGCCTTTCCCTCAGCTGGCGGATGAGCGAACAAAGCTCAGGAAGCGTCGATCGGTCGCTGCACAGATCGGAGTGGTGATGTACAACCCGGCCGAGCCCCGAGTCTATGAGTTCCACTCGGACGCACATCAGTACAAGCACAGATCCGCAGACTACGGGTGGCAAAAGTTCTCCCACGACTACCACTACAACTTCCATCAGCGAAGGTTTGGGCAAAGGACGGCGATTCTCAAGAACGACACCCTCGCTTTCACAGCGTTCATCCGTGTGGTGAATGATCCGACTGGTTGTATGTGGGCGCACGATTCGAATTTGGATGCTGAGGCACTTTTCCAACACAGCGTCGAGACCACTGGTTTGAGGCCGTTCATCTTTCCGGGGCCTGAGTTTCCAGCCATCGGAGCATTGCTACATGTTCCCCAATTCAGATCACTCGTCTACCGAACAAAGAGCACCTGCAAACCGATCGGCTTGCTCCAGACCTTCCTCCTGAAAATGCTGAGCAGGAAGTGTTCGCCAGGCTATGGCAGCATCAAATCTGCCGAGACTGGTGATGTAATCACCTCTTTGCAGTGGTTTGCGCAGAAGCTGGCTGAAGGCTGCGATAGGCACGAATTCGCCCATATGAAGAGTGTGATTGGTACGCTCAAGGCAAACGAAGGATATGCGGTTGGAAGCAACAGGCTGAAGACCAAATATGTAAGCAGTGTGAAACAAGCAGTGGAGGCGCAAACCCAACGCATTCCCGCCACAACACTGGTCACGCTAGAGTTGCAAAGACACGACTTCGACACCAGGACTCGCAAATGGAAAAAGCTCGTCAACATAGTTGAGATGGACGAATGTCTAAGCATCGGCGGTTCCAAATACCACCTGTATGCCTATGTGACGCATACTGGTCCATTGACGTCCAACCAGCACACGCTCTACGTTCGGCCTCGTGGCGTCGGGACTCTCTGGTACGGCTATCGAGATGCAAAGATAGTGGCCTTGACACAGAAACAAGCTACTGGGACACATTGTGGGGTGAAAGAACGTAAGGCTGTCGCTAAGGACGGCACCTTACATATGCCACAACGGCTTCACACCGAGTGGGCCCGGGAGGAGGTCGCGTATGCTGTGTTCTATGTAAGATACGAGAGGAAGAGCATCCGATCGCTCGACGTGGAGTCATGGCCAGGAGTTCGGAATCAATTTCTCGACTCCCATCCCCGCATGACAGATTCCTGCACTCATGATGAGGCGGAAGGAGACGGCGGAGATACTGCCCCGCAATCTGCGTCCGGTGGTGGCGCAGACACTCCACAATGGCGCATGGACGGCGATGATGTGGTCATGTCGGACGCGGAAGAGAACGACGCCACGTCTCCCGTCGACCCACTTGCGGCTTCGGTCCAATTCACCAGCGTCACGGCGACGACCAAATCCTCGGTCAAGCCATGCCACATCACGATCGACGCGCTGGGCCAGGACTACTATTGCGGCGGCAAGCGCAACAACATGCGCCATGGGCATGGCCATCTCATCACCATGTCAGGCGACGAGTACACTGGCGAGTTCGAGAACGACCTCCCACATGGCAAAGGGACGATGATTTATGCATCAAACAGTAGCACGTACACCGGCGCTTGGTACGAGGGTAAGCACCACGGCCAAGGCACTTTGACGGAGCACAATGGCAACAAGTATGTGGGCGGCTGGGAGCACGGTCAAAAGCACGGCGCCTTCACCCTCACCGGCATGTTCTCCGACGTGGACCGCAGTGTTTGCAACATCTGCTACGGCCGCGACATCACCACCGCCTTCTACGACTGCGGCCACGTCCTTGCCTGCTCGGAATGCGCCAGCAAGATGGATAACTGCCCCATGTGTCGCAAACGTATCTTGGCGCGTGTGCAGCTCTACGGTGTTCGCATCGTGCTGGACTGAACCTTGCGTTGTGATGATTTGAGTTTCTTGCGGGACCTGGCGCATAATCGAAAATGGGTAAGATGGGTCGGAGTTGGGGAGAAGGGGAAAGCTCGGGCGGTTTCCTGGCTGGGGTTCTGCTTTTCACATTGTCTGAGCGTTTGCGTTTGGCGTCTTCATCTCCTTCTTCGTGGGAGTTTCAGCGGATTACCACGGCGAACACACGATGGCGAATCATGACGGACAGTAGCTGAGGCCATCAGGCTACATAACCAGCATCGGCCCTCACAGTGCTTCCAAAGGACATTCGGGGGTTCATCTCTCAGCAGGCCAGGCCAAAGCCATACACGATGTCAACGCTGACAGCAACGGCAGGCCACACGGAAGTTCTGTAAACCACCTTACGTACTGTATTCAAGTTCCACTCTCTATGTCATGTACTCTGTTTCATTATGCATGGTCGTCCCAGAAATTTTGATCCGCGTATCCGCTCCGTGATTGACGCATGCCCCTACCTCTGGAAACCAGGATCGTTCATCCAAGCTGGCTTGCCAAAAAAGTTCTTCATGCTTACCTTACGGTACAGTGCTTTACGACGAAGTTATATGTGTGTGCCACACTACCTTACTCGATGCGACAACCTGCTATAGGCGATATGTGTCTCCAAACTTTTGCCCTTCTTGATATGTGTCGCAATTATCCAGCGGCGGTCGCGGTCATACGGTACCTAGGTTCATTACAGTAGTTTGCGGTGGCCGGTAATGTTGAGTAAGGTAGTTCTACAGTATCATCTGCGTTGAAATTCGCCCTTTGGAGACCCTACAGTACCTTAGGGTTAAGGTACTGTCTAATGCGCTCTTTGTAGCGGATGGGCGCCGAATTGACCTAGCCTGAACATCATGGGTTCCTCAAGGTAAGGTAGATACTGTGTCGTGTGCATCCAGCGCTATTTACCTTCCCTTGCAATAAACTAAGGTAGGTACGGGTTCGTTGTTCTTCCCGGGTCGCTGTAGATTTGATCGGAGTGGAGGACAATCCTAAGAGCACGCTCGCGCATCGCCGCATCGACCGCCAAATCGACCTACCTTAGGTAGTATTTCGTGGTTGATTACATCCACAGTTGATTGAACCATAATTACTGTACGGTAGCTCTATTCTGGCAGACGCTGGTGGCGCGTCATCCTCAACTGGTCGCTAGAGCTATAGAAGTTGCGTTCTCAGCTCATCGAACAGGACGATGTGGATTACTATTCGTTGCGGCGCATACATTACGGCGAATATGGCGCTGATATCTTAGATGCCTAGGTAGACTTCATACTACAATGGTCATATCCCGCATGTGCAGAACTTACACGTTCAAGCACCTTACGTCTTCCTTTATCAATACCTCTGCCTTCCGTACGAAGCGATTTTCTACGTTTCAGCAGCTTTACAATGATGCTTAGGTCAAGTTATGCGCAAGGGATGTAGGACGACCGGTACCACTATCCTCACATTGATATCCTGGTTAGATCATCCGTAGTACATAGATACTGCTTGAAACCCTATCAATCACAAAGATCTGAGATTTGAAGTCCGCGACTCACGCGAGGTGGCGCTGGGTGTTGTCCAAATTCTATCGCTCAAGACTAAGAGGCTTTCATATTCTCCTTTCCGCTTCCTTGATCGTTCGTACTGCTTCGAGACAGTTCGGCTGAGTCCTTGCGCTCGTCCAACCCAGAGCTAACTTTCTTGGAAATGTGAATTGCAGATGTCGCAGGACTCTCGTCTGGATCGCGGACAGTGGCCGGCACAGGGGCGGGTACTGGTGCGGGTGCTGGTGCTGGTGCCGGTGCTGATGCTGGAGGAGTAGTGGGAACATTGGTATCAGAAGGCGCTGCGTCAGGGACTTCAGATGAGCTGTCGCTAGGTTTTTCGGGTCGAGCAGGCTCGTCATCTTTGCTGGTGGCGGGCTTTGCTTCTGGTGTTGCTTCAGGCTTGACAGGTTCCGGAACCTTAGCACTGGGCGCCTCGGTGGCTGGGCTTGCATCTGGATCCTGATCAATAGGGGCTGGGGATGGCGCTACAGGCTGTGCCGCTGGCGCTGTTCCAGTACTATCATCAACAGCAGGAGTAGGAGCAGGCGGTGGGGCTGCCGCTGGCGGCGGAGCAATCGCAGCAGCGTTTCTCGATCGTGTTGCAGCACTATAAGCATCGACCGAGCTGCCAGCAGCGTAGCTATCGGGATCATTCATCTGGGGAGTATCAGCTCAATCCATGCTCACACCTAGCATAGGACATACGTACAGTGCTTATTTTGACGGCTTTTTCATATAATCTCGTAAGTCTCGCAACCTCACTCCGCACAGTCACCTGGTCATCGGTGTCGATGGCATCGTAGCCATGCACGCCAGTACTGATCCCCTGCCACATGATAGCCGAGTTCTCGATCTCGTCGACGACACGCGAGAGATCATCGCGGAACATGCGTGCTCGCATCGGCTGGCCTCGGGATTTGACAAACGCGATCACGCCGGCAATGACAGTATTCAGTGCTCCGAAGACTGTGATCAGGATATGACTGGACTGGCTCGCGCCTAGACCGGTTAGAGCAGCGCCTAGAACGACCTGAGAGAGCAGGAGTCCATTGGTCACGGTCGCAGAGAACATATACGTCGCGCTCTGGTTCTTGCGATGCTTGTTAGCCCGCTGATAGAGGGACTCTGGCTGCGCATAGAACTTCTGGCCGGGAGGATAATTGACCGGCTTCATGCCTATGAGCTGGCAGAATTGTGCGTAGAGGTCTGCAACATTGTTGTCGTTTGGGGAGTCGCTGAATTGACCTGGGAATTGCAGAAGTGGCGATCGTTCGTCTGGCATGGCCGCTGGTCGGTAGGTAGGTAAGTTCAATGTTCCAGAAGTGCTGCGAGATGCGTCTTCTCTACTGGGATGTCAGGTTGAGCTTAGATGCAGTGCTTTGAATCTTGGTACTTGGTTTGCGCACTTTCAGTGGATTCACATTGGGCCCCCAATGTGATCAGGAGTGCTTCTCGGTGAGAGACCGATAAGGATTTGTCGTCACCGTCTAGCGGTTTGACCGTTGGAAGAGCTTCATGACCATCTTAAGCGATACCAGCGGCTAGAGGCACGTGCGACGCCATGATAGCGACCGAGACTCTTTTATTGATCCCGACACAGGGGCATTGACCTCCGATCGAGATTCAAAACGTCCATGCTAGTGAGTTTGACGCGCCTAGTGTGCGGTGCTGTTGAGGTGATGTGGTATATAAGAACGTGTCACTACCTATTATAGACACCTGAGGATGATAAACGTTCCAACAGGCGTACGGGGGCTTCTCAGAGCGGCAGGCACCGATGAAATCACATCTACCAAGATATGTAGGTAGTCACTTGCGAGGGTAGCACATCTCATCGAATAGGCTGGACTTGTTCCTCGCTACAACATCATAGTCACGCACCAGAAAGCGAACAGATTGAAGAAGCAAAAGAGTAGCATTAGAGTCTAAGGTATCTCTACGCCGGTCGTTAGATACAACAGTACCCAACGGACCAGCAGCTATTCCGCAGTTGAGCTTTCACCCATTTTCCCATGATTCTTTTGCAAAACCCTCCCTCAATGCAATGCACAGCAAAGTTCCTTGTGAAAGAACATCTTTTCAGGCCCTCACTAGCTATCGTCCTTCGATGCTGAATCCCCGCCGCTAGACGCCGCCGCCGCCGCTGCAGAAATACAAGCAAGAAAGAAGGAGAAACATACCGATTCATCCTGACCCCGGGACGCCATGCCATGCTAATGCAGATCGTGTAACGCCGGAGCAACCCGCTCAAATGCAATAATGCGATGCTAGCGTGGTGATTGGTTTTCGTCGTGGGTCTGGTTGTTCAGTCGTCGTCGTTGTCCTCGCCGGCCAACATACGTGGGAGATAGAACTTCACGTTCTCGTACACCAAGAAGGTGACGCAGGTCGATGGCAGAACGCGGACGATGTTAGGTCCCAGTCTGTGAACGTCAGTCTCTGCACTTCACGCACTGAATTGAAGTACATACCCCTTGTAAAAGCCAACGAGCCCTTCACGCTTGTAAACTTGGGACACAACATCCATGGCGCCCTTGTATTTCATTGGGGCATCGTACGTCTGCAAACGGGAGCGCACCACCTGGTATGGGTAGGTGATTGAGCCAGCAAGCATCTTGCTGACTGCTGAGAGAAGTAGGTAGTCGGTGTTGGTAAGCCCCACTTTACCACCCACACGCTCTTGTGCCCAGCGATTCTTCAGCTGCTCGTATGCCATGAACTGGATTGCGCCATGGCTAACGCCGAACAGGCTTGGAAGCAGCCCGCGGTAGAAGCCTTTAATGCCTTCCGTGCGGAGGATTTCTCTCGTTCCGTGTGAGATACTTGTGTATGCGCCTGGCGCGTCACGAGCGGTGGACAGCATGCGCGTCTTAATGACCCAGATGGGGTTGGTGAGAACAGCGGTTAAAATGCCGGCGAGCCCGGATGCGATGAAGTAGTCGGAGGAGTTGAGTCTGCTGTGGCTTCCTGTCGCTCGTGCTGCGCGAACCATGTCCTTGATGTTGCCGTAACACATGAAATAAATGGCCCAGCTGACGCTGTTACCAATCATGTTCGGCATGAGCCCGCGGTAGAAGCTGTTAATCACAGCAGTTGTGCCCACTCCTTTGCCATCTTTTGCCGATTCCGCGGCAATTTGCTTCACGATTCTCCAGCTTCCTCCCGGCCTCACGGTCTCATTCCCCAGCTCGATTTGCAAGCGCGTCTTGACAACATCGAACGGGTGCACGACAAGAGTGCTGACCATTCCAGCCCCAAACCCTGCGACAGACTCAACAAGCGAAGGCGAAATCGCAACGCTGGGTTGACGACCCTCTAGTGGTGGATAGACACGAGGCATGTTGGTGTGTGGTCAAGGATTAGGTGGTGGTAGTGGAGGTGACAAGAGTCGTGCAAGTTGCCAATGCGCAAGCGGTGTCGGTGTCAAGGAACGATCGAATCCTCATGATGACATGGTGCAGGTCGGACGTAAAAGAAAGCGTTACGAAAGAGTGGCAAGGCGACCAAGGTCGCTATGTTGTGTTTGGTCTTAGGCTAGTGGTGGTTGTGTGAAGGTGAAGAACATGTAGCTTCGAGATGGTGAAAGTGAATAAAGTGAAGCGGGCGAGCTTCTGCATGGCGGCTCAGCGGAGGAGCCATGGGATCACCTTGCATGTGCTGACAGCATTAATATCATGTGAACACTGGCGTGGGGGTTCACAGGCAACACTTATATATCGAAACAACAAGTATAGATGCAGTGTCACTTACCAATGCATTTCACAAGCATCGCCAGTCTGATAGATAACGTACATGGGAAATGTCTATAGTTGGACGGAACCTTGGGATGGCATTGGAAGGAATGATGTTTGATTCCGAGGGGAGACAATTGAGGAGACAATGTACGTTGCAAAGCCATTTCGAGCGCGACTACAAGAGAGAGATACAGTATAAATCGAACATTTGACAGGATGTGGCTACAATGCCTGCGCAATTGGTGTTGATCGGGACCATCGATTCCTTCTGTCATCTTGCGTCTCGAAGACGCTAGCTGTCGCGGAATAGCAACTTGGTCATTCGCCAGACCAAAATCCTCAAGCTTTGTAGAGACGCACTTGAAGTTCCCACCAGATTTCACCCTGACATCGCTGTGTAACATCGATACCGCAAGGTCGCGTATGTTCCGAAAACGCCTCTCTTCTGTGCTTCGAGACCATTGCTTAGTGTATACGCGCTCGTCCTCCTCTCAATGATGATCGTCGCTGTGTCCGTCGCCATGTCCATGTGATGAGCTCATGAACATTTGTTCGTATACCAGGTATCCTGCAAATGCGACCGTTGCGATGCCTAGGCCAGGGAAGGAGCCCTTGAAGCGGTTGTAGCGCGTGAACGGACCTGAGTAACGCCATGCTTCACTACAACACGTCAGTAAAGAAACCTACGCAGAGCGGCTGCGTCGAACTGGGCCGTCGAAGAGTGCTTCGCATGCAATAACATACTGTCGTGCCCAAGGATCCTTAGCCGGCTGTCCTGCGGCCCTAGCAAATGCCTGTGGGTCGAACCCAGTGAGGTTCGGTCTTGACGGAGGTGCCATTGAGAAGTCTGCAGATCATTAGCAAGCGTAAATAAGGTAAAGGACGTACTCACTGACCTCTTGCAGTCGACTCTTGGACCGTAGCAAGTCATGCCAAAGGTGCGGTCTTGTGCATGCTCATCCAAAGCTCCGCGCGGCAGAAGCCGCACCTTCCTCCGGCCGTGTGTCTGCCACTCCAGTCCATCAACTTACGGCGTGTGCTTTACGCGGGAACAGCACACTCAATCAACGAATAAACAACCGGTCGATAGAGAGCCCCGAAGAGGATCTGGACAAAGAGCTTAACCGCCAGCCCGAGCGAACTGAAGTCTGCAATTGAAGTTCCGAGTCCACTTCTTCCATCAACCTTGCATTCCACTCTACCAGCCAAAGAACTGCTGGGTCGCAACCGACGCTCTACTTGAGACCCAGCTACGCCTAGTCGATCGCTCGATAGGCAGAGTGCCCCGGTCGTAGGCTACCATAAAACTGAGGGCGAGTGGAAACACAATCGGTGAAACAGGAAGCGCTCGGACAAGGATATTCCCATCAAGACACTCGGTACAAGTTGAGCTCGGGTCAGGAGGACCAGTGTCGCGCACGAAGCGGATTGCTACAACAACATTCCATGTGACTTCTCTTGTGTCCGAACGCCGCGAACTTCAGTCAGAGCCAGACCCGACATCTTCCACAATGCCGCCCGCCGTGGGTCGAATGCACCCTTCACACATGTCAAACCCTTTCGCGGGCTTGAATCCACAACACACCATACCTCAAAGCACACACTATCAATCACAATCCTCTCAAATACCCAGTAATTTCAATCCACAACATGCCTTTGGCTCAAATGCGCTCAATGGCGGCATTTCACCTTTCAACCCAACATCCGCCTATGGAGGTAGTGCCTTCAGCACTGGGGCGAGTACCGCATCATTCAACTCCGGCGCTCTGGGAGGGCAAGGGCAAGGCCTTGCCTCGGTGGCAGCACAGCAAGGTTTTGCTCGAGGTGCAGCCATGCAAGAACACACACATCAGGCCACGGCGGCAAACATCGGGGTCAAGGGTGGTTTCAATGCCCGGATAAGAGAAGTCTGGAAGCACAACCTGGAAGAGGAGTTTGAATTGCTAAGGCAGGTGATTGTGAAACACCCATTCGTCTCAATGGATACGGAATTCCCTGGCATCGTCGCACGGCCGATTGGCAACTTTGCAGGGAGCAAAGCAGAATATCACTATCAGACTCTGCGTTGTAACGTTGACATCTTGAAACCTATACAGATTGGTATCACACTGTGGAATGCCGAAGGAGACCTGCCTCCGCAACAGCTGGACCCGTCATTCAAGCCGAGCTCCAAGTACCAGTATCAGAACAACCTGATGTATTGTCCTTGTACATGGGTCTTCAATTTCGAGTTCAACCTGGAGCAAGACATGTACGCGGAGTCGTCGATCGAGCTACTCAAGAGCAGCGGAGTCGACTTCCAGCGTAATTACGAGATGGGCATCAGTCATGCTGCGTTCGGTAGTTTACTTACCACATCCGGACTTGCAATGGTGGCGAACGTGAACTGGCTATCCTTCCATAGTGGCTACGATTACGGCTATCTGATCAAGCTTCTGACTGATAATGCGCTCCCAAAGGAGCAGAATGAGTTCTTCGAGCTTGTCTCTATCTTCTTCCCGAAGCTGTGGGATATCAAATTCCTGCTCCGTCATGCACAGCGACTCAAGAACTCGCACACGCTGAACGCACAGGGCACACGCATCCTCGACAATCTCGGTACCAAGAGCGGCCTCCAGGATCTAGCTGATGAACTCGGCTGTCAGCGGGTCGGTCTTGCGCACAATGCAGGCAGCGATGCCTGGCTGACGGGCGCTGTCTTCTGGGCAATGCGGAACAAGATCTTTGAGGGGACTCTCGACGAAGCCTTGTCGGATCAAATTTACGGCCTTCACGGTGTAGCATTGCCAGCATCTGAACAATACCGTAACGAGTTCTTCGCTGCGCAGGGAACACCGCAGCAATCGAACAATGTGAGTACTCTACAAGGAAGCGCGCAGGGCTATACACCGAACAATCCTTCAACACCTACAAGCACACATGTCGGGCTGAGCACGCAAACGCCGGGGCAGCACTTCGGGCATGGAACTATGGGTGCAGGTGGCTTCGGGAATTTCGCGTACGGCAAATAGTCTGACCGTTCACATCCGTGCGATAATGCCTGAATGGCATGGTCCACCACACGCGCGTTGATGCCAACATGCCCCGTGGGGTGAATGGCGGGTCGGTCCCCGAGGCGTTATGCTTCTCATGTTCAGCAGACCATGGTCAAAATACGGGTGGCGTGCTCGAACTGCAAGACAGTAGAAAGCCAGCAACCTGGAAGGCGTACGACGTTCGTTGCACTGGATGTGGGCCGGACACAGAACCTAGGCATCATACTGTATGCTCTACAGGTTCAGTGAGCAGATGTGGCTGGCGACAATCATATTGCTTCAGATTCAACGTTTGCTTAGCTTGCGTTCGAATCCAATAACATGATTCGGGCCTGAGTCGGATTCGGGACAAGTAGGTGCCAACAGTCATGAAGATGTATAAATACCATGTACGAGTACCGTCTATGACATTGTGTCTCACAATGATTGGATGCCCTGGTCAAGGAGGTTCCCCTCCCTCGCTTAAGCTAATCGAGAACCTTGAGTTTGCATATTCTCCATGGCGGCGTGAAGTATCCATGTCCTGGTCGCACATCACTCGTTCTTGGGCATCAAATGCAGTCCGGAATGCAGGGGAAAACGCCATGAGTGTCCTGCCGGAATGAGCCCGCTACGCCGGCGGATGAGCGAGCACATGGTTCATTTGTATGAACTTGTGGCGCGATCGCCACGATGACTGTGTTGACTCTACGAACCTGCATCCTGCCAAGCATACTGAGCATTGAGGAGAGGAGAAACATGTCCAATCACAACCACGTGAGCGCGCCGGCCAGGCGATATCCGCATCGGGGCGTACACAATAAAACTCATGGTGTCGGATTTGGCCGACTCTAACGTCGTCCGAAACCGGTCATATGATCGTTGCGTTTTCTACTACTCCAGACATGCAGCCAAGAGGCGAAGCCGCGGGACAGCTCGGCACGCGGCACTTTCGAGCCGCTGCGGCCCGAATCCGTGCTCGTATTGCTCCTTTCGCATGGCTTCATGTCGTCCAGGCTCGGCAAAAATAACCAACGTAGCTGTTTCAGGAAGACCTCCGCAATCGTCTGCATCTATATTCCGTCCTCATCTGGTCTGCAACAGGCAATACTGTACCGGGTCGTACGTCTAGCAACAGGACAAGCGAGATGTGTACGAAGCATGCCTGAGATCAACCCATGTTTGCAGCAGAGAACACGCCCAGAGATTGTGGTTGAGGGTTTGGCCAAGAATGGACCTCGGGCGTGGAGACGAAAACCTGAACTACTAGTCACGCGCTCTCCGCAACGACATGGGTGCGTTGCTGCATCGGATCTCCCATCCTGACAAGTGCAGTACATCTAGATTGTGCCATGTGGTCAGTTAGGGGCTTTAAAAGTGGCTTGCAATATCTCCGAAGTCCTTGGATCCAACGGCTAATATTCTAGGCTAAGATCGAACGGGATCTAGGTGCTAGCGCACTCTCTCAGCCAGCCTCGACTCAGATCCCAAAGGTCTCGCTCCATTATCAAAAAAATCTGCACCGCTGTGCCAGCCAGCCACCAGCGCCTCATGCCGCTGCTAGACCCTATGGGCATGCGGCACCCCCAGGGCCAGGTTCCCTGGATTCCTGATATGTCCAACTAGCGACAGGGTCATCGCAACTAGACGCACCGAATGTGAAGCACGTGGCGCCTATGCGACGAGCCGCAATGAATGCGTAGCGTTGCTCTCACGGCGACTACGATGTTGAGCTTCATCTGCCGCCAAGCCGCCAAGCAGAGTCACTCTAGCAGAGACGTTTGCGAATTGCAGCCTTCTAGGTCTTGACAGGCCGGCCAGTGCGCGTCGAGAGTCAACATGGGGCCGATGTATAAGAAGGCAGTGGTCCTCTGGTAGACACAAGCCGAACCACAACTCATCAAAGCCATCCCGAGCATCGGCCGTCTAGCAGCATGCGTTTCCACATCTTGTTGGCGCTGTCTGCGTCGCTCGGCTTTGTTGCCGCCCAGCATGAGGGTCAGCTTGAAGAAAGAGCCGCCGCCGCCACGACCAAGACCACGTCGACCGTAAAATCGACCTCGAAGTCAACATCGACCTCGACCGTGAAGTCAACCTCCAAGTCGACCTCTTCCTCCAAATCAACTTCTTCGTCCAAGTCGACATCTTCGTCCAAGTCGACTTCTTCCTCCAAGTCAACTTCTTCCGTCAAGTCAACCTCCACCTCCTCGATCAAGTCCACATCAACCTCGTCCACTAAGTCCTCAACATCTACATCGACCCTCACAACTTCAACGTCGCTGACCTTGACGGCACCGAGTGTCGTTTCGACTTCGATCGTCACGACGCTGACCCCTCCTCAATCAACAGCTGTCCAGCAATGTCAACCACAGATCTCCGGTGCGCAGAAACAGCCACAATGTGGGATCACTGGAGGCAGCTTGATCTCGGCATACTTCCAGTCAAACCAATCCAGCTTCACGGTTCTTGCTCAATGTGGCGCGCTATGCAAGTCTCAGCTCTTGTGCCAGAGCTTTGCTGTAGAAGACGGTAACTGCCGTCTCTACTTCTTGCCAGTGTGAGTATCCGCCCAACGTCCATACCTGAGCTACAGTGTACTGACGTAGCATTAGTGCCGCGATTGTGGGACAGAAGCTGAAGGGCAACAACACACTCTATGATCGAGGCTGTGCAAACAGCACTGACATCTGTCAAGTCAATGGCTGGCGTACCTCGTACGACAAATCCTTCGCCAACTCGACCAAATTCCAAGACAATAACTGGAAGGGTTGCCAGAAGCTTTGTCTTGCTGCGTCCGGTTGTTCCGCATTCTCCATCCAGCTCGGCTTGGGGGGCGCGTGTCAGCTATACAAGAACGCTCTTTACAAGGACTTCTTACCTCAGTCGAGCAACCTCAACATCTTCTGGGACGTCGGCTGTCCACGAGACGTGCCAGGTGCCATCAATGCTGTGAGTGCATGATCACAATCTTCTCCCTTACACGTGACTGACCATGCTGGACGTTACAGGCTCCGACTTTGACGCCCTATGTGCCAGCAACGACAGTTCCCACGATTACCACTGAGACTCAGGTCACATTCGCTGACTTCACCACCCCAAGCGCTTTGGTCACAAATGACCCCGCATACACAGCTACAGGCGCTCAGGAGACACCAGATGATGACAACATCTTCATACAAACCTACACATATACTGAATTCCAGTTGCCGGATGTTGCTGCCACAGGCTCAGCTTCTGACACCATCGGTCTCACCCAGCCAACTGGTACCGATCTACCTTCTGCACCTTGTATGGTTTCAGCTGCGCCCTCGGCTCAGTTCACTGTCCTCAACGAGAACTTCATTCCCATGGTTAGCAGGACAGGATCAGTGGGACCGCTCCTCCAGCCCACTGTTGCACCCGCTGCGGATGATCCCATCCTGAACCCCGAGACGTTGGTCTTGCCGCCTTTCTACTTCCAGAGCGTCTCAGGATCTGACTTGTACGATCTTATTTACGCTGGATCCTCAAGCCCACTATATGTGGCTATGCACAGCAACGGAAGCGTTCTGCTCACCAGTGCATCGACCGGCACATCGTTCGTCAACAACCTCGTCACCTCCATCTTCAGCTACGACTGTTATGGTGGCATCACCGTGTCACAAGGTGGCTCCAGCTACAAGTGGGTGACCAACGCTGCTGTCAGCTCGTTCGTGAAGGGAACGGACACCGGCAACATGAAGGCACTACCAGTGGACATTCCTGCTGTGGCATCTGCACGTAAGAATCGCAAGAGGAACCTCGAGCTTGGCGAGAAGCTTCGTGCGAGATCTGATTCGGATGGTCCCGCTCCTAAGTGTCCCAAATCGCCTGCCAACCTCGTAGCCTTAACGAAGCAAGGCTACGAGGAAGGCCAGGGTAACTTCTGCGACAACCTCGACGACAGATGGCAGCTGAGTCCCTATGACTTTGACGGTTCCTGTGCCGTCCAAAGCTTATGCTATGACTCTTGCGAACATTTCGGCTGGCAGAGCTGCAACGGCATCTTCGGCACAATGATGATTGCCTCCTGCTGGGCCGAGTTCGACGGATGGTGGGAAGTCATCAGTGCTCTCGCCTGCACAGCGCAAGCCGCGTACTTCACCGGCGTGGCCGCGACTTCGACTGGCCGCAATCTTTTCTACAAGGCACAGAATGCCATGTGTGCCTGCTTCTGCTCCAGCCCTCCAGACACGTGTGCCAACGCCGACCGTTCCGTCTTCTATTGTGCTGATCTTTTCCATGGGAAGGACAACTACAACTGCGGTGCTTGCGGAAGAATCTGTGGACCGAACTCTTCCTGCCGCGATGGTGGCGCCTGTGGTTGCCCTAAGGATCAGTGTGGATCTACTTGTTTGGATTTCCGCAACAACCCCAACAACTGCGGCAGCTGCGGCAACGTATGCAACCCAGCGTACTGCGTGAGCGGCCAATGTTACACTCCCAAGCCAGGCGAGTGCGCACCGGATCAAGGTGTTCAGAACCCGGATTTTGCGACCTGGGCGCCCAGTGCCGTCAACTGGACCTCGGCTGCCTACCCCGGCTGTACCCTGGCAGACAACATCGATCTCTTCCCCTCCCTTTATACCGGTGCGAACGGAGATACCATTGGCTGTGTTGGTATCTCCATGATGAATCTGCCTAGTTCGGGATGTCAGGCGGCATTGACCGCAATTCAGGCAAAGATGTGCCCTGGCATCAGCTACGAACTTACATTCGTCTTGGGTGCCTTTAACCAGCTCAATGGTGAAATTGTTAACGACGATGCCGACTGCACGGTCAGATGGCTGACTGGTCCGCCAAGCGGACCTAGCACCTCTGACAGCTACCAATCCTCCGACACCTACACAGTCAAAGGCAACTCCCAAACATTCCAGACGTTCGGTCCATGGAGCTTGAGTGTCGCGCAGGGCGATCCCGGTGTCGAAATGCACCACGGAAACCTGTACATCAATCTCACGGCGGTCATCAGCTGCTCAGGCGGTGCAAGAGGTAACATCATCATGTCCGAGGTGCTGTTGAACCCAGTGGGATCATCCAAGGCTCGAAGCTTGACCATTGACGGCGAGGAAGTGCTGCCCCAGCTCTGGACACGACAGTCAAACTCCACGGACTTCAACATCACCGAGGCCCTCTCGCCGGTGACCCCCTCGAGCACTGCTGTTGTCGCGCTCTCCTTCCAGTCATAAAGTATTGCATCGTTGTGATGCGTCCAGTCAGCGCACCCTTTCCTAGTTTTGCATAGTCATAGCCAGCGTGCATCATCCTACATAATGAGATATCAAGTATGAGATCAATCTTGTTCATGCTTGCAGCCCACACACCCGTACACGTATCGAAGTGATAGGTGACATTTGTTGGCATCAGGCAGATCGGATGCGAGTTCTACTGTCTACAACTGCCACACAAACTTTTGCACCGTCCACCCGTATGCTTATGCACTGCAGGCGAGATGTACAGAGCCGTAAAGTTGTATGAATATGGTCGCTTGATATGTTGGTCGACGTTGATGGTTGACCGATCGAGGGCAGCGCAATGCGATATCATCTTCCCCGACTCGAAGCGGAAGGTGTCAAAGCACAACTAGTCATCTTTCTCACGCCCTGTACATGTATGATCTACAACAGGATGATACGACATCGAAGAGTCTGGTCGGGAATGGAATTTTCTTGCGTTTGTATAAAATCCATCATCCGGCCCGTCGAGAAGTCCACAAGTTAGACCGTACATCAGGGTGGAGAAACTGATTGCTTAACTGTGCACAACGGCCACATCATGTCCTCTCCCGACCAGAAACAGGAGAAAGTGCCCTGGGTTAAGACTCCTCTGGTGCGATCCGCGCCACTTTCAAGAGCAGCAGGATGGTAAGATATGGACGTGCACTGACCTTCTTGCTCATCTCTGACATGACGATCACAGTAACATTTTCCTCAAGCTCGAAAACCTGCAACCTTCAGGCTCGTTCAAATCACGAGGCATCGGCAATTTCCTCCTCGCCCATCTCGCCACCGTCGCCGACCAGGCGAGCCCCAGCGTCCATTTCTTCTGCAGCTCCGGCGGCAATGCTGGGCTCGGATGTGTCCACGCCGCGCAGACGCTGCGCTGCCCGGCCACGATCGTCGTCCCTTTGTCGACGACGGCGTACACGATCCGCAAGCTGCGTGACGCCGGGGCGCGCGACGTCATCCAGCACGGCGCGTCGTGGTATGAAGCCAACGAGCATCTCGTGCAGGAGCTCTTGCCGGCAGCGCGGGCGCGCGGCGATGACGCCGTCTATGTCCCGCCGTTCGACGCGCCGCAGATCTGGGAGGGCAACGCGACGATGGTGCCCGAGATCTTCGAGCAGATGGCGGCGGTCGGCGTGCATTACCCGTCTCCTGAGGAGAGTGCGGATCAGGGGACTGAACCCGATGCCATTGTTTGCAGTGTAGGTGGTGGAGGGTTGCTCTGCGGCATCATGCAAGGGCTCGAGGCGCGAGCGAAGACGACGCAGGTCATCGCGTCGGAAACTCGCGGAGCGGACTCCCTCGCGTTGTCCGTGGAGCAAGGCTCGCTAGTCACGTTGCCGGCTATCACGAGCATCGCGACCAGCCTCGGAGCGCGGACGGTCGCACAGCAGACATTCAAGTACGGCATGAAGAAGGATCAGGTGACGTGTGTGGTGG
Source organism: Microcyclospora pomicola (assembly GCA_002786065.1). Classification (NCBI taxonomy): domain Eukaryota; kingdom Fungi; phylum Ascomycota; class Dothideomycetes; order Capnodiales; genus Microcyclospora; species Microcyclospora pomicola. The sequence goes on along the minus strand of NHNY01000004.1, from coordinate 1,236,908 downwards.
TCTCGGACGCTGATGCTGTGCGAGCGTGCAAGCGGTTCGCGGACGATGAGAGGATGCTCGTGGAGCCGGCGTGTGGGGCGAGTGTGGCGCTGTGCTACAATGGCGGTATCAAGAAGCATGTCAAGAACTTTAGCGAGGAGAGCAATGTGGTGATCGTGCTGTGTGGAGGAAGCAACCTGTCGCTGAGCATATTGGAAGAATACGTGGCGAAGTTTTGTCCAGGAGAGTGAGGGATTGGAAGAGGAACGGGACTGCAAAGTCGAAACGTATAGAACGAAATAAAGACGATTAGATGAATAGCACTGCGGAAACATGTTTGGTCGACGAGGGACTATTGATGAGAAGAGCAGATCTACTTAGAACAACAAGGTGTCAATTCCGCGAGTCCGTCACATCGACAGAAATCAGCCTCGCAATGCCTCGCCAATGACTTGCCCGACCAGGCCAGCATATTCACTGAACAGGACGCCTTTTAGCACCGCTGACCCCTGTCCTTCTACCCACTGACCGGTCTTCATCAATCTTTGTTTCCAAGCAGCGCGCTGGTGTTCGTCAAGCTCATCCCAGTGCTTGGCCGTCTTATCCTGCGTAAGATATGCTTCCTTGTCGCCGTGGACGTCAATCGCCAGCTCTTCTTCATTCTCAGGATGTGAGCGGATGACAAGTGCTTTGTGGGGACCATCGGGTGTAGATGCGACGGAGGGCAAATGTTCATCAATCAAGTCTTGCAGGCGAGCTGTGCTAGGTATGCTGGTCGGGACGACACTGGCAGCTACTGAACTGACTGTATCCTGAATCTCTTCCACAGCAGAGGATACGCTGCCCTCGGCAGCATCGGTGGCGGACGATACAATGTCACTGACATCGGCCAAATCAGGTGCGAGGGACTGCACGCTTGCGCTAGCTGTAGATACGATTGAAGCTCCACCATCAACCACTGTCGATGAGATAGACTGCATCGTCTCGTCCGCCGCAGAGATGAAGGTATATCCAGCCTCTTTTGCTGCGCCAGAAGTGGGTCTCGCCGGAGTGTTGAGGAAATCGCGCGCCTCTTTCGGCAAGAAACCAAGAAGGCCATCCTCCGAATCTGCAACTCCGTTGATGTATGACTGCAGAAGAATTGCGGACACAAGAATGATAGCTGAAATGACCAAGCCGTAGGTGAACAAGGTAGTCATGTAGTCCCCAGGTTTTGTCAGGACATATCTTGAGTCCTTGTTTTTGGGTTCTAGAGGTGACAGTGGAAATGTGTCGACCACGACCGTATTTCCGTAGCTGACTGACGCAAGACGAGTATATTGCGGTCCTGGATGTTGTTTGGACTCGGTTGTGTCGGAGGCACGAACTGGCGAATGGAAAGGTGAGAAGCATATCTTGGTCATCTGATGTTCGTGAACATCGCGCAGTGTAAGATATGACTGAAAAGATGAAAATGTGTCGGTCGCATTCTTGAACTCGGTAGTGTAGACTTCAATGCTGATGTCCTGGCCGGCAACAGCGACTACGAATTGCTGGTTGCCGCTCTTGTCGGCATCGAGCACACAAATGTCCATGCTGGCTGCTTGCTTGATGCGCGACGGGAGTCTCTTCTGTAGTGTCTGAATAGCAGGTCCCGTAGGATATAGATGGTAGATGCGTAGTTCTACGCCGGCTTTGCCCGGTCTGTTAAGCAAGGCAATCACGTTTTGACTGTTCAAGAAGCGTATCGCCCGAATCTTGGGTCTAGATCCTGGTTTTTCTGCAGCATCTGGAAACGGTACTTGATGTACTTTTCGAGGACCTTTAGGCGTCTTGACAGTCTGTTTCTTTGTGAAATCGTACTGGTACGTCTGCTCATAGATATCGTAGTCCGTGCAGTATGTCAAGCTGAACTCCGATGGCGTTGCCTCGATAATGTCCAGATCGGCTGCTTCTTGTTTCTCCAAGGAGATGCGGGTAAGAACATCAGATTTTCCTGGTGTTGCAGTTGTAGCATCGAAGACTACAACCTCCGAGTTTGTAGCCATGCCCGTAGCGATGGCGCCAACCCTCTTACTACCAGATTCCCGCTTTTGCGCCGGCGATAACCTCAACAATCGCTGATATGTCTCTTTCCCTGCCGCTGTTGGCGACGCAAAAAGTGATGTCCTCGCCAGCATATTGACCTGTCCTTTCTCATCCTCGCCAGCTGTCTTCTGTCTCTTGCGTGGAGGAAACTTGACTTCGAAGGATCGCAAATGTTCATTTTTGCCCGCACTCTGATCAGCTTCGGATGAGTTGATACCAGCAAAAGCGATCAGGCCATCCTTGGTGGCCAGGGTACCCAGGGACTGGACGGAGTCCTCACCACGCGAAAGATCGATCTCGGCGGCCGTCGTGATTGTCGAGCGATCGGAGACATCGAGCACAGACTAGAGCAGCGTCTTAGAACTGCTCTCACATATTTCGGCGCATGGATTCAGCTTACGATTTGATTGGGGACTCCAGTCTTGCTCTCTCCACCTCCACCGCCGACTACCAAGTACCCCCTGTTGTAGGGGTCAAAGTCGGCCGCGAAAATCGGGTAGGGAAGTGTGGCTTTGGCGTAAGACACCTTCGACTTCGACGCAGGAGGCATTGTCAGAATTACGAGGTGCGTAGGATAGCGATCGTGGGGGATGATGTGCGTTATGCGTTTGACTCATGTACAAAAAAATATGTAGGTATGTACATGTATGCATTGAAGTCCACGCTGGAAACACGTTGTTCTCATGACGTCGGGCAAGCTCGTGGTGGCTCCGTAGAACTATATAACATGCAACACCACACTTGCTCATCTGACTTTATTTTGATACTTACCTTACCATTATGAAGCATATCTGTCTCACCTCATCGATAGCCTCGGGTCGATCTCGTTCAGCAACAGATACGGGAGATATGGAAAGACAATGTTCGCATACAATAAAGGCGTCGGTTGTAGCACAGTGACCCAAACCCTGGAGAACTTTATGGCCGACTTTTTTGTTTTACTGATTCTAAGTATCTGCTCACCTCTCATCTCGTACAAGTTATCCTTATTTCCTCCTCAGACTTCATAATTCAGTGCGCTGCAACGTTCAACATATCGAAAAGCCCTACGGCAGTTATGGCGAAATCACAGTCAATTCACGATGTTTCGTCAGATCTTGATCCCGCCATTCATCCCCACGACACTACTACTGAAAATGGATGTGACGACTCCGGATCATCACCGCAGATGCGAAAGATTTACCGCAAATTGGACCTCAGAATCATCCCTCCTTTCTGGTTGCTGTACTTTCTATGCTCTGCTGTGCGTGCCAATGTCGGCCTGGCACAGACTATGAATAAGGCCCAGGGCCACGATCTACAGTCTTACCTCCACATCACGCCTCATCAGGTCTCTACTGGTCTTGCACTATTCTACGCCTCTTATGTTGTGCTGGAGGTGCCGTCCAATCTGGCTATGAGCAAACTATCGCCCCCAGTATGGCTGGCACGGATTGTCATCAGTGTTGGCATCATTGGCACCGCGGGAGTGGGAATGCAGAATGCCGGCGGCTTTTATTCGCTACGCCTTCTCCTCGGTGCCGTTGAAGCTGGACTATGGCCTGGCCTTTCTTTCTTTCTCACACTTTTCTACCCTCCACAAAGGATGGCAAAGCGGGTCGGATGGTATTTCACAGCCTCTCAGCTCTCCGCCGCCGTAGTTGGTTTAGTGAGCGCGGGATTTCAGAAGATGGATGGCGACGGGGGGCTAGTGGGGTTCCAATGGATGTTCCTGCTCTGGGGTCTGGTGACTTTGGTAATGGGATTCAGCCTGCTCTGGTGGCTGCCGGAACGACCTTCTCCTCCGGGTGAGGTCAGACGACGCGGTTGGATAGCAAAGCATCTTCCACGTGCTCCCCCAGCTCTCAAGGGAGATGACGCCGTGCTGCATTACCACGACCTCAAGCGAGCCTACACGAACAATGCATGGAACTGGCGCGACCTCGGTGCTGTGCTGCTGGATTGGAGAATCTGGCCGTTGATCATTATGTATTTTGGTGTGGTCGGCGTTGGTAATGGTGTCCAAAGTTACGGGACCGTCATTCTCAGTGCCATCAACCCATCATATTCCGGAATAGAGCTCAGTCTCCTCTATGCACCCATCTGGATTTGCGACCTCTTTGGTATTCTGATCGTCACGCCAATCAGCGACCATTTTCACCGCCATCGCGCTCTGTTCTTCTCTATACCTACATTCTTACAGATCATCGGACTTCTGATCGCTACTTATGCTGGCGATTCAGATCCAGCCAAATGGGCTCGTTACTTCGGGCTTCTCCTTGTCGGCTTTGGACTGGGACCGACTGTGCCGATCACCATGACGTGGGCTGCAGAAATCTTCCAGAAAAGACATGGCGAGGTTGGTGTCGCAGCGGCCACAGCCTTGGTCTCTGGGCTGGGTAACCTGGGAAGTGTGGTCACAAATTACGCCTTGTTTAAGGGCTGGCCAGCAGATGCAACAAGATCTCCGGTGTATGTCGGTAGCAACTGGGTGATGATGGGCATCTTGTTTGCAAGCATGGCTGCAAGCTGGGTCCTTACATCACTGATCTGGCTACAAAGAAGAAAGGAGTCAGGTTCGGAAGTGACAGTGAAGTGAGCACTCCAGTTGATCTCCAGGCGTACCGCTCAATTCTCTTGTGTTAAATCAATGGTTCATTGTCTGATAGAATACCACATCACTTCAAAGACAGGTACAAATGGTATTACATACGCACTGATGGATGTAGTCTCTGGCCTGCGTATTGGTTACAATAAAAGGGATACCAGCCCAATGAAACGTGACTAAAAACATCGATCGAGGGTTGGAATTTGTGTAGGGTTCGGCACGTTCGGCGAGACCCTGGCCTCCCTGGGGTGTGTTGCTATGCAAGCGGCACGATCAATAGCAGCAGCAACACCAACATTACTAGGAAGATTGACATCAGGTCTCCGACATTGCGAATCCCGCGAATTATTACTGGCCATAACATACGCGTCTAAGCTCTTGCGCATAACAGACATTTAGCTGCATTGAGTGGGCAGGCCGCAGAGGTGTGCGGGGTCATAGATCACTGTTTCATGTTGTTCTAGCATGGCTGTACTGCTGGAAAACACTTGGATCAAGGTACGATGATGCGGATGAGGAGCCTAGATTAGCAGAATCATCGAATGCTGACTGTTCCTGCTTTCCGATGGTGCACAGGTCCAAGAGAAAACATTTGGGAAGTGGTGGGTTCACTCCCTGTTCTTCCAAACACCTCTGTCATGGAAACTAACGCAAAGTGCTTTCACCATACAGGCTCAACAGCAAGCTCAAGATCCGTAATGTCTCGATCACCAACCTCGTCACCGATCTCTCCGACGGGACCATCTTAATCCATCTGCTGGAAATCCTCTCTCAAGAATCTTTAGGCCGCTATGCAGCCCGGCCGAAACTGCGTGTTCAGCGCTTCGAGAACGTCAACATCGCACTGGACTTCATCAAGAGCCGGAAGATCCAATTGACAAATATCGGCGCGGAGGATATAGTGGACGGGAATCGCAAGATCATTCTTGGGCTGATCTGGACTTTGATCTTGCGATTCACGATCAGTGACATCAACGATCAGGGATTGAGCGCGCGGGAGGGTCTGTTACTGTGGTGTCAACGAAAAACGGCGTGCTATGATGAGGTGGAAGTGAGGGACTTTTCGGGGAGCTGGAACGATGGGTTGGCATTTTGTGCGCTCCTGGACATACACCGACCGGATTTGATCGATTTTGATAAGCTGGACAAGGCGGATCACCGAGGAAACATGCAACTGGCTTTCGATATCGCTTCTAAGGAGATCGGTATCCCTGACTTGCTGGATGTGGAGGATGTGTGTGATGTTACGAAGCCGGATGAGCGATCACTGATGACATATATCGCATACTGGTTCCATGCATTTTCACAGATGGAGAAGGTGGAGAATGCCGGACGGAGAGTGGAAAAGTTTGTGGCGAATATGAACGGCGCATGGGAGATGCAGAACAACTTCGAACGGCGCATGCGAGCGTTGCTGACGCAGATCGCGGAGCAAAAGAAGGCATGGGAAGCCGCTAAGCACGATGGCACGTATAAGGAGGCGAAGCAGCAGAGTCGGGACTTCACTGCTTACAAGATGCGGGAAAAGCGTAATTGGGTGGCAGAGAAAAGCGATTTGGCTGGCCTTCTCGGCAACATCAAGACCAAACTCAGCACATATCGATTGCGTCCATATGAGCCTCCGGCAGAGCTCCGCTTAGATGCCCTCGATGCAGCATGGAACGTTCTCATGGAAGCTGAGCGCACCCGTAGCCAGGTGATCAATAACGCCATTCGTGACATCAAGAACGCTCTGCGCCGTAATTTCGCCGACAAAGCTAACGACTTCGCACTTGCTCTCAATACAATCAGTTTGAGCATATCTGGACTAGATGGCGAAGTGGAAGACCAGCTCGAGCATACCAGCTTGATTGCTAAGAGCTTGCCACCAATGGACCAATATCTTGAGATCATTGCTGCACTCTCACAACAATGCGAAGAAGCTAACATCGAAGAGAACGACTACACCACATACACCTACGACGAGCTAGCGTACGAGCTGCAACTTGTCCGCTCCTCTGTCCAGAAGAAGCTTGCTTTCCTCGACAATCAAGTGGTAGCACGGAACATGACCAATCTCACGCCTATTCAGCTGGAGGAATTCGAGTCTGTCTTCCGGCACTTCGACCGTGATCTATCTAACTCACTCCAAGAGCTTGAGTTCTCCGCCGCGCTCGCCTCCCTCGGGCTCGTCTACGATGAAGATGAGATGCACGCGCGCTTCACCGAGGTCGCAGGTCATGACGGCTCCGTGTCGTTCGAGCAGTTCATCCGGTTCATGGTCGACGTGACCGAAGATCAAAACACCGCCGAGCAAGTCTTCGAGAGCTTCCGCGAAGTCGCCGACGGCAAACCCTATGTCACCGAGCTCGACCTCACACATTCTCTGATACCGGACGAGATCGTGCAGACGCTGACGGAAAGCATGCCCGAGCATCGCGGTCCGGACCTGCAGGCGGATCGTGGCTTGAAGAAATATGACTACATGACCTTCATGGAGAATTTCTTGGCCCGGGAGAGTTTGGAGCGGAATGGTCGTATGGCGTCGTAAGGAACTTGTGGAGGCTTTCCAGCGTTTTGATTCGGGTACGGCTTGGGTAGGGTTGAGCAAGCATTGAGATTGGTGGCGATAGGGGCTTCATCGGCGTTCTGCTGGCGGCCTGTCTTGAGACTACGATACCTTCTTCTGCGTCTTTTGCATCGATCATCATAAGCGTTCGAGATCAATCAAGATGCCCATCGCTTTTCTCTTATTCTCTGGTAGTAGATACGGCTACTCCTACCGTCGAATCCTTCTACTAGAGGAAACGATGAACTGCCTATTGATAAGATATCGGTATACTTGAGGACCGTGAAAGCACATCGCGGAATGCTGCCGATTGCGACACTCGGCTGAGCAACGATCATCCTACACTTTTGCCCTATTCATTCATCCTTCCGATAATCCTTTCCATCGTAAATAGATCCATTCACCGACATAATCTGTCAGCCCGCGGAACCACACCAGTACGTCATTCGTCGTATTCAGGTATCTACCTATACTTGCAATGAGGAGTCCAAGCGAATAAGGTAGGCTATCAAGATCATTTCTACAATCTGCCCAAGTCGCCTCACATGTCAGCCGCGATGGCCTCACTTCCTACCATCCCGTGCTTTCGCGACGTAGGAGCCTCGATCAACGCGCTTTCCGGCCAGCAACATCTGAGACCCGGTCTCCTCTTCGCTTGTGCGAACTTGGGGCGGATCGACCACTCACCAGATGATTACGACCAGCTCGCCAAAGACCAGATGCGGCTCGAGTACAAGTTGCGGACGGTGGTGGACACGCTGGCGTTCCGGAAACGCTTCATCGTCTCGCCGGAGGATGCGACGAAGTATGTCCCCGCTGTGCCACTGGAGTTCACGACAGAGGATGCGCTCGGGCTGCAGTATTGCTCGGTGAATCTGAAAAGCGTAAAGTACCGGAGCGAATTCATGGCGCGCGTGCCGTTCTGGGACAAATTGTAACAATCCCGTCCTGCACGACTGCGACAGGCACCCTTAAGACTGATGAGATGCGTACAGGAAGTTCGGAGGGACCATGCTACTCAATCCGCAAGGATTCGAAGCGGCTGCGAAGAGCCTCCAGCGCAGATTCCTCCCGACGGAAGCCATTGTCGACACGATGCGGATCTTGGGCGCCGAACCCAAGGAGATTGGGGAAGTGTTCAATCAGATCCTCGCTAAGCCGGAGGCATATCCTGTGGTGCTGGCGGGAGGTCGATTACTCGCCGGCTCAAGCATCTTGGTGCTGCTGATCTTGCTGCTGCTGGAGGTCCCGTTCGAGCACATCGAGACGGACTTGACCATGGCCTTCAAGCAAATTGCGACCCGACCACCTCCACAAGGCATTTTCCCGGAAGTCTTCGAAGACTTCCAAGCCATGTATAGCAATTGGGCAAGCGCGATCCGCGGACACATCAGCGTGAAGCATGGCGGGATCCTGGCGTATCTACGCAAGACGGGCGTATCTTCAGAATCAATACGGGCCATTAAACATCACCTGAGTGCTGACAAGAAGGAAGTGAAGCTCATTGACGTGTCGGTGGAAGAGTACAGTGAAAAGGGTTCGAAAGACTTTTACACGTAGTAAGAAGAGCGAATGTAGACGTGTATCTACAGATATCCCGGAAGATGCAGCGTATATCGCGGTCTTTCATGCCTCGCCAGACATTTGATCTAGCACGCAACGTCCTCTGCATTCCATGGTCAGAATATATATCACTAGACCGCATTAAGAGGTCAAGATAGCGCACAGTTGAGAGCGCTTCCTCTCTTCAAGCCATCTGCACATATCCCGAAGAGGTGTCGTCGGCTGCATCTGTCAGCTTTCATGTCGCCTCATCTGACTGATCTAGTACTACGGGCACTGTCTCCAAGGCGGTAAGGACATGCTCTGATCAAACATTCACGCCGTCAACGCAAACCCTCAAACCGGGCTGCGGAGGAATTGCACACGCAAGGGTCCGACTTCGAGGCTGACGCACGGCCCAAAGATTGCAGGTGATGATTGAGAGTGCCGACGTCCATCGCACGTGATCGGGGTCCTTTGCTTGCGGGCACCACTATGAACCGGATTTGTAGTCCTTGGAACAGGTCAAGTAATGCTGGGTGAATCGAGAAGCATGCGAAGCAGCTTTTGCCGATGCTTGGGCTGGAGTTCTTTGGCTCAAGAATCTCGGCCATGGTTCGGTAGATTGAAGCTCGCGTCTAGCGGAAACGCTAGAGTACGTCTCTACCAGACAGGACGAGCGGAGCGACGACTGTCCGACGGCCTCATTCCACCACTCTGTTCGAAGACCCTCAGGTTTCTGCGGAATAAGTTCATGTATGATCAAGGGACTGAAGGACGTAGGCATATAAGAGGTAGGCAAGGGCGTGAGAATGTAGTATTCGTCACATCTTCATCTTCGCTGCTCATCAACAACATAATCGTCACTGGACGGTCACATTACTCTCACGATCACCTTCGATAACAAATACAAGGTCAACATGACCACGCAGAATCTCGTAGTGACCGGCGCTACTGGGAAGCAAGGTGGCGCCCTAGTTGCGGCGCTCCTTGCTAACCCTTCGCAGCCCTTCGAGATCTACGCTGTAACGCGAAACAAGAACTCAGGCGCGTCACAGAGACTCGCGCAGAATCCGAAAGTGCATCTGGTCGAGGGCGACCTCGAACGCCCAGAGGCAATCGTCCAACAGATTCCGAAGCCATGGGGCCTGTTTTCGGTCACCATGCCGCTTAAGGGCGCAGCATGGGAGGAGCGCACTGGCAAAGCGATGACCGCGGCGGCACTGGATGCTGGCGTCAAGCACATCGTCTTCACGTCCACGGACCGCGGCGGACAAGACGAGAGCGAGACGAATCCCACCAACATCCCGCACTTCGTCAGCAAGTTCAACATCGAGAAGGACATCGTGGCGAAAGCGCCCACAGTCGGCGCGACATGGACCTTCCTGAGACCAGTTGCCTTTTTCGAGAACCTGAGCGACGACTTCATAGGCAAGGGCTTCATGGCCATGTGGAAGTTGAACGGCATGGAGCGGAAGCTGCAGCTGATCAGCACCAAGGATATCGGGAAGGTGGCGGCTGACGCGTTCCTTAAAGCTGGCGAGCAGGAGTACCGCAACAAGGCGATCTCGCTGGCGGGCGACGACATCTCGCCGTCCGAGGCACAACGAATCTTTCGCGAGACCGCAGGGAAAGAAATCCCGACAACATTCGGGTTCGTGGGAAGCGGTCTGCGGATGATCTTGAAGGAACAGCTTGGGATGATGTTCGACTGGGTATGCACCTCGCCATCGTCTTGACTACCATAATTCACATTGATACTGACGTGTTGTGTGTCATAGTTCAAGGCCTCGGGGTTCAAGACTGACGTGCAGGCGGTGCGCCAAAGGTACCCATTCATGCAGGACTTTCGGACTTGGCTGGCGGAGGAGAGTGCATGGAGAAAGAAGTGAAGTCGGTCGCCGCCAGATAGATGGTAATCGCACCTCGGCAGTGGTGCGATTTGCAGCGCGGATGTTGTGGAAGAATTCTAGGCATTCACGATGTCGCGGTGTCAGATATACATTGTCTGTCCCATGGCCGGTGGTCTAGAGGCGCCTTTCACTGACACTCACCTGTGCCGATCCCCCATCACGCGATCATGCATGACACCGACTTTTCTCTTCGATTGACAGGGCTGAGTCTGATAGCGGGACTGAGTAACAAGCCCTCTCGTTTTGCGGCGCATGCCCACGAGACTGATGTCTGTAGCACATGCAGCCTGAGATTACGAAGTACATCCTCCCGACATGTTCGGCGAGGTCTAAGATCTCAGTGGTTGATCCCCAGTCACATGAAACACAGGGAAAGCCCTATGGTGGATCGTATGCCGACGCCGCAAGGGCGTGCTGCAGGCCAGCTCTTGGCTGAACAGGGGCAGGAAGCACGAAAGCGAAGGTGCCAAACTGTGCTAGATCAAGTGGTCGTCGTCGACATGAGGTGGCGATCTGTCTGCAGTCGACAGGAGAACTGTGAACATCTGATGTGCAACTGGGGCGGCGTTTCCCAAGCTCGGCAGAAACAATCGCATGTGCAGAGCCAAGGCGTAGCATGCGCCCTACGCCTTCTCCACAGCAATACATGCTATGACCGATCCAATGGTGATGCCATACATTCGCGCGGCAGTAGGTGTGAGATGTTGCGTAGATTTTTGATCGCGGTTGGTATCAGATGCAGATCGCGATCTTAATCGCCTCCGAACTGCGGGAGCGCATGGGGAGCCAACAGGAAGCATTTACAGGCGAGAAAAAGACCAGGCACCAACAGCAAAACCGGCGAGTCACCGAACGATCTTGTTTCGACTCAAGTGTAGGTCCCTGCATGCATGATGATTCGATTCGTTTGATGGCTATGACAAGATGTTGTCGGTCACTGGTGAAGGAGTGTCGACTTCAAGTTCCCGAGGCTCGGCGCGGCCACCGCACGTGATGCAACACCTCAGGTGGTCAACCCACGCAACAACGGAGGTACAGCATTGGAATACGCACATAGTCCACAGTCAGAAGGCTACAAATCGTGCATGAGGATGTGTGTTCATGATACGAGTGTGTCTCGTTACACTTGGCTCCAGAATGGTGTTGCGATTGTGGTGACGGGACATTGTGCACATGCAGTGGGTTAGCGTGAAACTACCAGGGCAGAGCTCGGCCCATGCCTCGCATCGACTTCACTTCACCGCGCCGTCGTCCTAATCCGGAGATCGCATGGTCCGGCTCACGTCCAGCATCCTCGCAAGACGCCACGACCACGAACGAAACGCGACCTCTTACGTCTTCCAAGCACCAGCTACGCAGCCTGCACGGGTCAGCAGACAACACTGGTCCAGCCGTTGGGCGGCACTAGGATCACCGTTCCCTGTCCACGGCACCAAAGATGGCAGGCTTCATCATGATCAGGCCATTGCCGGGTCTGTCTTCGGCACCGCTGAGGCCATGCTACGCCCTCCTCCAGGTCGACAACCCCTCCCTGCGTGCGTTCTGCTGGCCAGCTCGGTGAGCAGTCGGGAAGCGAGGGACACTGTCGGGCTTGGCAGGGTCGGAGGGGATAGCAGCTTACGACAGCAGCAATGGCCGCGACAACCATCGCTGATCCCGCTCGTTGGGCGGCATGTCACATGTGGCATAAAGCTGGCTGTGGAGCGTCTGCGGGCTAGTGCTGTACTCCAGCTCCACCTCCGCAACCGCTACTGCAGGTCATTCGCTGCTCGAAGTTCGCGCAAACTCTCTTTCTCGCTCGCATGGGTTCCCCTCCGCCTTTTTACTCGTACATGTAGTGCTGTCGCGCGATTCCGAGAAACTATGAGCTCCGTTTTCTTCTTTCTCAATTCTGCCTGTACTGTCTCTGCAGCTCGCTGCTGACCTGGAAGTCGCTGCACCGGCAGGATACAGCTGTCGGACGAGAGTGTCAAGCTTTGGACTTCATCATCAAACTCTACATCACGCAAATCAAGTCCGGTTCGACCCAAACTTGTTATGGCCTTGGCAGGACTTCCTTCAGTGTGACATCGGTACTTGATAAGTCGCAAGATATCTGAAGCACAGCTTCCACGATGCCGGGCACAAGTGCTTGGACGTGGACCCTTCCCACGACACTAGCATCCACTGCCATGCCTTGGACCAGCAGTCCTGCGGATCAGACCTCCAACAAACGTCACTCACGGATCAAACAGCCCAGCAAAGATGCTCTTCACACTGCCACCAATCTGACTGCGCTGCCAACGTGTGCACAACCCGCATACACAGAACCCGAGGAGGAATTCGTATCATTCGAGTGGGCTCCGATGCATGCTTCGATTGGGTTCCGCACTGTGCCTCTTGAAAGCTTTCGAAACTCCATTTTCCGTAGTCGGAAGACTCGAACAAGTTCAGCAGGTACGCCTGCGGTACTCAAGGAGAAGCGCGCCCCACGACCCTCACTGCAAGAAGCAAGATCACCAGTGCTTGTCCAAAAGGAATGCTTTGCAAATGAAGAAGATTGTAAGGCTATACGCATGTCCGTAGACGTACGACGAGTCGCTAATATGTACTGCAGATCGTCACTATCTCAAAAAGATGAGTATTTCATGGCCGACGAACGCAGAACACCTGACTCCTTCGCATGAAACGGGTGACCGGCAAGCATCTCCAGTCATGCCGGTCGATAGACTGCAGCCAGAGGAGCAAGTGAACTCTCCGGCATCGCAGCCCGGACAAAAGCACGACCCGCACGCCACGAAGGTGGAATATACCGTTCAGACGAAGGAAATCCACCTCCCAAGAGATTCTGAATCGCCAAAGCTTCTTTCGTCGGTAACATCCTTCACCGATGGCCGACTAACACCTGATATTCGCGACCATCACGGTCAGGTATCGCTAGTGGAGCATGACGATACGATGTCCGTTTCTGATCCTGCTGTACAAGACTCCTTTGCGAGATCTGCTGTACAAGCCTCCGAGGTCACCAAGGCTGGATCTCCAGTACCCTCTAGAAGGCCGGAGTCGCCACGCCAAGCATCGCGACTCACCGGCACCACGCCCGACTTCGCGTTTTTGAACAAAGATATCCCTTCCCGGCACAGAGCACCAAGCACTACATCGGTCATGTCAAAGAGATCTCTCCCATTACTCCCAGTCCCAGAGGATGAGTCCGAACCTCTACCCCGTGGCCACCACTCCAGAATAAGGTCGATCGACCGCATGACACAACCCCTACCACCTTTACCTTCGCACATATCTACTGCAGCAGCAGTGGCCGAAATCTCGACGGGTGAACAGTCCATAGAGCCAGTAATAAAAATACCCGAAAGGTCAGCTCGCAGACTAGCACCTAAGAGTCCTCGAATCGATACCGATTTGCCCACTGAGGCACCTCCACTACCAGTCAGGGCCAGACGAACTCTAACGAAGAGCGTTCTATCAGATATATCTTGGCAAGAAGACATCGACTTCTGCTATGAACAAGAAGCAGAATCGACCTGTGATTTTGACTGGAAAAGCACCATCGCCGAAGACTCTGGAACACGCCCTTCGAGAGTTGGCAGCCAAGCGATCCAGGCGTTTTCTGATGCGTGGATCATGACCAGCCCGACATCTCCTACCTCGTACTCTCCCAGTATCAGCGAAAGTTCCGGGAGCATTAGAAGATCGCTTTCTGGGAAAGCGCAGCATAGATACAACACAGCCGCTAGGCATCGCGCGCTGCGTTTGCGGCAACAGAACATGATCAATACTTCAGAATCCGAAAATGCTCACCCACCAAAGCTGCCTCTGCAACGCAGTATGTCCTCTGTATCTGCAAGTGCAGGGTTATCCAGTCCCACCAGTCTTGCTGTCACAGATCCATACTCCAACCATTATAACCTACCCGGAGCTGTGCAGTTAGCAGATCTTAATTCTCAGGTCGATTACCTGAGCGATCCTGAGTCCTGCGACTGGAAGCGTCCCATCTCCAGCTCGTATGGCTCACGGCGTAGCTCGTTGAGACGCTCTCAGACCGAGCCTGCTGGAGACACTGTACGCTGGTCGCTGGACTCTTCTGGCGACGTGCCAGATCTGCTACGGAGTAAGCACAAGAGCGAGAACTCCATGAAGAAGCATTCCTCATTCTGCGACCTTCTCGATGCTCATCCAAATAGCGCCGCGGCTACTTCTGGTCCGGTTCCTGAACTGCCACGGACTGATATCTCGAAACACCGTGTACGTCGCCCGAAAACTCCTATCGATTGCATCATTGTGCAGAACGCTGGTCAGGCGGCGCAACGTGGGAGGATTGATCAGTCACCGCGCAGTGCTTCAGCCGTGTCGAATGCAACTTCACGATTGTCCACGACCCAATCGACGCCACATGGACCACTGCTTGCTACCAGGTCACCGAGGTATGATTTTGACGAATGGATCTGAAGAACTTGAACGACAAAAGTTTTGCGTTCTTCACATATCACACGCTCGTTAACGAATTTATGGAATTGTTCTCATATTGTATGCTTATACAAAACGCGCATGAAGCCCTTACGAACAGAATACCTATGTAGCTGTATGCTCTGCTGTATTGTTGTCCATACCCCCGTCTTGCAATTCGGTGAACGAACACTCTACAGTCACTATCAATTATGGACGCTTTACTTATTATATGCTACCATATAAAATGTGTTTACTGCATCTCAACGTGTATCCGTTCAGCACATCTTGTGTAGCTCTATAGTCGCTAAGCTCGAATGAGACTTGTGGGTCACCGTAGCTGGCGACCCGCGACAGTACCTCACCCGTACGAATCAACCAACCTCACTATCCCTCGTTGTCTCCAACCGTCTTCAGCGTGAGCCTGAAGTGAATAGTCGATACCTGCTTGTAAGTAGCGCTCCACTACTTTTAATCCCTCTTCTCGTCTTCGATCTTCGTGCTTCGCATCTTCTGCAAATGGACGATCAAGAGGTGGAGGTTGAAGAGAATGATGAGCTGCAGAAGTTTTTGGGCACCTCATCCTTTGGCAAGCAGGCGCGAGTCGCGAATATTGAGAGGCAGGTGGATGCGAGCAAAAGACTCGTGGTTGAAAAGTCGAGGAAGAGTGATCAAGATGAGGGAAACTCGAACGGAAAGTGGAAACAAGGGCGATCTGGTGATGACAGCGACGAAGACAACGAAAAGGACAACGATGATGATGACGATGACGACGACGACGATGATGAAGATAGTGAGGATGAAGACGAATACCCTGTCTCACATGAGATGGTCGTCAAAACACACGATCGACCAGTCACCACAGTTTCGATCGACCCAGCAGGAGGCAGACTCGTCACAGGCTCAATGGATTGTACACTCAAGTTCCATGATTTCGCATCCATGACACCCACTACCATACGAGCGTTCAAATCGATAGACCCGACCGCGTCAAAAGGTTCCGCCAATGTCGAGACCCACCCTGTGCATCAAGCACTATTCAATCCTCTTTACGCGAACCACATGTTGGTCGCAACAGCTTTACCGCAGGCCAAGATCATGACAAGAGATGGTGAAACTGTGGTTGAGTTTGCCAAAGGAGATATGTACCTACGCGACATGCATCATACGAAGGGTCACATATCGGAGATAACGACGGGGACGTGGCACCCGACTGATCGAAACCTATGCGTGACCGCTGGCACTGACAGTACCTTGCGAATTTGGGATGTCAACAAGCCGCGCCAGCAGAAAGAAGTCATCGTACACAAATCTAGGGCAGCGGGTTCGGCAGGTCGGACGAGAATGACTGCCGTCTGCTGGGGTTCATCCACGCAAGGAGGCAACAACATCCTCGTTGCTGCAGCGTTAGATGGGAGCCTCGTCATGTGGTCCGGCGATGGACCATATACACGGCCTGCTGCGGAGATCCGGGACGCGCATACTCCAGACACCTGGACCAGCGGTCTTGATATAAGTGCTGATGGTAGATTGGTCGTGACTCGAGGTGGCGACGACACCATCAAAGTATGGGATACGCGGAAATTCAAGCAGCCTGTCAATACTGTTGCGCATGCATCCACTTCCTCGCAATATTCCACGACCAACATCCGCTTCTCTCCCGACTCGTCTAGCATCATCACAGGCTCGGCAACAGGTCATCTTCACATTCTTAACCCAGCGACTCTCCGACCCGAGCTCGTGACGCCAGTCACGCCCAACTCACCACTAATCACCGTACTTTGGCATCCCAAACTGAATCAAATCATTACGGGATCTGCAAATGCGGAAACGCATATCCTATATAACCCCAACATCTCGACCAATGGCGCCAAAACCGTCATGTCTCGCGCCCCCAAACGGCGGCACATAGACGATGACCCTAACATGACCATGGACCTCACTCACGGTCTATCGAACGATTCCGTGGTCGTCCCTGGCGGTGGTGGACCGTCGGCAAGCAGCTTCGCAAGTCGTCATCCTACCGTCGGGTTGACGGCATCTGGTCGCAGTCGTGATCCCCGTCGCCCACAGGTCCCCGCCACCACTCCGTTCGCCAAGGGTAATCCGGATCAAGAGTACGTCCGAAGTCAGATTCCGCTTTCGTCTCTACGAGACGAAGATCCACGAGAGGCATTGTTGAAGTATGCGGACAAAGCGAAAAATGATCCGTTATTCACCAATGCGTGGAAGACAACGCAGCCACAGACCATCTATGCCGAGCTGAGTGATGAGGAGGAGGAGCCTGATGCGAAGAAAGTGAAGCGATAGGAGTGGCTAATGCGTAAGTGTACAATATAGAGACTGGGTATGTCGAAATTTATATAAATGGCATTCCTGGGTATCATTTAGATTCGTAAATATCAAGTGGATGTAGCCGGCACAAATCCAAGACTTGTCATGAAAAGCTCGTAAGGGATGTCAAAACTCCATCTCCTCCACTTCCATCCCACACTCCACACATGCCTTCTTCGACACGCCGGTCTGCGGATCCTCCACGCTTCGACCCCATTCATGCTCATGCCTACCATCACCAATCGTGTCGCCAAACGTCCCGCCACCGCCTGCCCTCGCTTTCTTGTACGCATCCACCCGCGTCCGCTTCTTCAGCTCCGCCAACCGGTCCTTAAACTTCTTTTCCTTGCGCGCCTTGGCGTCCGTCTGACGCTTCTCAAACTCCTGGTCCAGTGCCTCCGGCGAGCCCCACTTCTTGGCCGAGAACGCGTACTCCTCAACCTGACACCGTAGATACAGACTCATGGGGTGCCAGTTCGACTTGTGCGGATTCGGCTTCTCGAGATGCGGCAGCAGCTGCTCGTCCTTCAGCTCCGGCTCGGTCAGGAGATAGTCCTCGCGCGCCTCCGTCTTGGTCAGCAGCGAGTACTTCTCCGGCAGCCGCTCTTTGCAGCTATTGCACACGGCGCATCCCAGGACCTCCTCCCAGTTCCAGTCGATCTCGAGCGTCCCACACTCCCGGCACTTCTTCGTTTGCGTCGGCTTGGACAAGACAGACAATCCGGGTTCGTAGGGCCCAGCGCGCGCGGTCCGGAGTTTGCGCGCGAGTTGCTGCCGCTCCCATTCTTTCAGCGTCATGTTGGCTGGTTTGCCGTCGTCGGGAGCAGGTGCATGCAAGGTCTTGTTGTGCGGATCATCCTCCTGCGTCATAAAGCCGCCCTTGGTGTCTGTCATCTTGCTGAAGTCATACTCGACGAATTTCTGGAACTTGCGTGCCGCCCGAATATCGGTGTCCGCGGTGGCGGCCAGCCCGTTATTGCTGTTAGGCTGCCGGGCATCTCTGGTCGTTGCTGGGACTTGAGAGATGGCCGAGTGAGAGCGCTTTTGTCCGGTGGCTGGATTTGAAGATGCTTGTGTCGAGCTGGGTTTTCCATTTGAAAGTTGTGATCGTAAAGCTTTGGCGCGTAGACGGCTTTCTTCCATACGTCGAACCTGCTCCGGGGTGATGCTGGTAGTCATTCCGACCGATGCTTGAGGAGGCGTGGAAGGACGTCCGGGACCCGCCATATTGAAGTTGAACTTCTGTTCCTTTTTTGCAGTTGATGGCACAAGAATTGCCAGTTTATAGGTTTCAAGTGGTTGCCACTTGCAGTCCTGTATAGTAATGTAGGCGTCGAGGAGTATGACATCACGTGGAGACTTGCAACCTTATCGCTTGCAGCTGAAACTCTATTGGAGAAAAGCCGCGAGCTCACTTGTGCTGCTGAGAAGCGAACACACGCGACTGAATCCACAACCAGCTGCAGTCTTGCGGTGGCAGGCGTGTAGATATGACCGCCTCGGATTCGGCGACACAGGTCGACAGTATGGACGCTGGCGACAACTTTCAAACACGCCGGTCCCCGGCCATGTACCGTCGGTCCTCGACGATGAGCGAAGCATCGTTCTTACACGATGTCGAAATGGCGCAGGACGAGATGTTCTCAGGACCAATGTCCGAGAGTGTACCGAACGCCACCGCTGCCTTTTCTCACCGTCGATCACGTTCCGACTCCAATGCCAGCTTCGCTTACTACGAGGAGGATCGGGATTTTGATGAAGAGGCCGAGGAGGAAGAATGGGCGGAAGAAGCAGTACTGGAGGAGAATGACGATCTCGAACGACAGAGCATGAGTGTAGCCGACACATTCGTGGAGCCGGAGTTCGAAGGAGGGGACGATGCCTCGACCAGATCACAGTCACGGCGGCCAAGCAGAGGGAGTAGAAAGTCCTCTGGCGCTTTCTCGAGATCGTCCAGAAGTCCGCGGGCATCAACAGAAGCCCCTCTGCTGCGGCGACATTATTCTACTGGATCAGATGCTAGCGGAACTCCTACTGGCGGCCGAGTCAGCCAGAAGATTTACATCCAGACCGAAGATCTGACAATTGTGGTTGCGGGCTTCAAAACATCCCTCTTCGGGTTCGCATTATATGTTTGCGTATGCATCATGACAGGAGGACTAGGCTACTTGATCATCCGATGGCTGCCGAAGTGGTACGTTCGTATCGCAGGCAAGGTCACTCCGCTAGGCAACGCGGACTGGGTTGTGATTGAGAACCAATGGAACGAGATGGTCATGCAGAATCTGAGCAAACAAGAGTTCGGGCAATCACTATCGTCTGTGTTCGGGGTGAACGAGCGAAGCAAGTACCACGACTACGACGAATACGATGATCCAATTGTGGACGAACTGGTGATCATGGACTACCGCTACATCCGGTTCTGCTATCATCCATTAAAGGATAAGCTGGTGCTCGGAAACACATGGAAGGACCCGAACTGGACCGACATCACCAGCGTCCGTGCTGGTATTGACGGCGAAGAACAGGAAAGCCGCGTGCGCATATTTGGACAGAACGTCATCGACATTGAACAGAAGACTGTGGGTCAGCTCCTAGTAGATGAGGCTTTTCATCCATTCTACGTCTTCCAGATCGCAAGTCTTGTCCTCTGGTCATTGGACGAATACTACTACTACGCCGCCTGCATTTTTGTCATCTCTGTGGTCAGTATCACGACGACGTTGGTCGAGACTCGAGCTACAATGAAGAGATTGAAGGAGATCTCGCGGTTCGAGTGCGATATCAGAGTGCTGCGCGGCGGTTTCTGGCGATATGTGGAGTCGAGCGATCTTGTTCCGGGCGATGTGTACGAAGTTACAGATCCAAATTTGGGACAGTTTCCTTGCGACAGCTTACTCCTCTCCGGAGACTGCATTGTCAATGAAAGCATGCTTACTGGAGAATCCGTCCCGGTTTCCAAGACTCCAGCATCTGACGAGACATTGGATTTGCTCAATCTCAGTGCATCTTCCATTCACCCAGACGTAGCTAAGCATCTGCTCTTCAGTGGCACCAAGATCATCCGAGCCAGACGGCCACAAGATGACAAGAACGATGAAGCTGCAGCACTCGCCCTTGTCATACGTACCGGCTTCAATACGACCAAAGGAGCGCTCGTTCGCTCCATGCTGTTCCCCAAGCCATCTGGCTTCAAATTCTACCGCGACTCGTTCCGGTATATCTCGGTCATGGCCTGCATCGCCGGTGTCGGGTTTGTTGCCAGCTTCATCAACTTCATCCGCCTTGGACTCGAATGGCATCTCATCATTGTGCGCGCGCTGGATCTCATCACGATTGTGGTACCCCCAGCATTACCTGCGACGTTGACCATCGGCACGAACTTCGCTCTTCAGCGTCTCAAGTCAAAGCTCATCTTTTGCATCAGTCCGCAGAGGGTGAACGTCGGTGGTAAACTCGACGTCATGTGCTTCGACAAGACCGGCACGCTCACCGAGGATGGTCTCGATGTGCTAGGCATGCGAGTTGTGTCTCGACCTTCCAACAGATTCAGCGAACTTCTCTCTGACGCGAATGCACTTCTGCCAGGTGGCCAGTACGAGCGCGATCCCACCATTGATTACAACGCAAACAAGGCCATTCTATACACCATGGCTACATGCCATTCCCTCCGTATCGTTGATGACGAGTTCATCGGTGACCCACTTGATCTGAAGATGTTCGAGTTTACAGGATGGCAATTCGAAGAAGGCGCTGAGCATTCTGGTGGCGGTGACGATGAGGAAGACCAATCACTCTCACCCTCTGTTGCTCGACCGCCACCTGGAATGGAGTTCGACCTGGACGAAGAAGAAGGCACTCCGAACAGCCGTCGTGCCATTGAGCTGGGTGTGCTGAAATCATTTGAGTTTGTCTCACAACTCCGCCGTGCCAGTGTCATAGTTCGCCAATTTGGAGAGAAGAGTGGCGATGTCTACGTGAAAGGAGCGCCAGAAGCGATGAAAGAGATTTGCAAGCCGGACAGCTTTCCCCCAGACTACGACGAGCTACTAGCATATTACACACACCGCGGTTTCCGTGTCATCGCATGCGCAACCAAGCATATCTTCAAGCTCAATTGGCTGAAAGTACAGAAGATGAAGCGTGAAGAGGCAGAGAGCAACCTGGAATTTGCCGGCTTCATCATTTTCGAAAACAAATTGAAGGACAGCACGACCGGTATCATCGAGGAGCTGAGAGAAGCTAACATTCGCACCGTCATGTGCACAGGCGACAACATCTTGACTGCTATTTCCGTGGCACGAGAGTGCTCGCTCATCGACCGTACCGCACATTGCTTCGTGCCTCACTTCGTCGAGGGTGATGCTCATACCGCCTTGTCCAAGCTTTGCTGGGAGAGTGTTGACAATCCAGTGTATCAGCTCGACGAGAACACCTTGAAGCCACTGCCTCCTCCCGCCGAACATGATTCGTCTTTGCCATATGATGTGTCGAACCTTCGGAACTACTCGGTCGCGGTATCAGGTGATGTTTTCCGCTGGCTTGTCGACTTTGCTTCACCAAAGGTCTTGCGGGAGATGCTCGTGGTCGGTCAAGTCTTCGCGCGTATGAGTCCGGACGAGAAGCACGAACTCGTTGAAAAGCTACAGTCGATCGACTATTGCGCGGGTTTCTGTGGCGACGGAGCCAATGACTGTGGAGCTCTCAAAGCAGCAGATGTCGGAATCTCCCTCTCTGAAGCCGAGGCATCTGTTGCGGCACCGTTCACATCTCGAGTGTTCGACATCTCCTGCGTTCCAGAGGTCATCCGTGAGGGACGTGCCGCACTTGTCACGTCATTCTCGTGTTTCAAATACATGTCATTATACTCGGCCATTCAATTTACCTCGGTCTCGTTCCTATACGCCTCAGCCAGCAACCTTGGGGACTTCCAATTCTTGTACATCGACCTGTTACTTATTCTGCCCATCGCCATTTTTATGGGCTGGTCGGGCCCATATCACTCGCTGAGCAAGAAGCGGCCTACTGCCTCACTCGTGAGCAGAAAGGTCTTGATCCCACTTCTCGGCCAGATAGTGCTGTGCGTCCTCACGCAGCTTGTGGGCTGGCTTATCGTTCGACGACAGAAGTGGTATCAGGCTCCCGTCCTTGACCCAGAACATAGCAACTCGCTGAACTCGGAGAACACTACCCTCTTCTTGCTCAGCTGCTATCAGTATATCCTGTCTGCCGTCGTCCTCTCCGTTGGCAAACCATTCCGCAAAGGCATGGGATCTAACCTTCCCTTTGTCGTCACCATGGGTATCGCTCTGGCTATCAGCTCATATATGCTCTTCGATCCCGCGCCATGGCTTCAGGATCTGATGGAGTTGACGTGGATGTCGATCAACTTCCGCATCTTCATCCTTGTAGTTGCCCTTGGCAGTTTCGCCATGAGCTTCCTTCTCGAGCGACAAGTCTTCCCCCGGTTGGCAAGAGTGATTGGACAGGTGAAGCAGCGTTTGAGCAAGGCGACTAAGAAACGTAAGGAGTATAAAGTCATCCTCGAGAGCATGAGGATGTGAGACTTCCTGGCATGGGTGTGAAGCGCATCTCTCTGTATATATCATATATCCCAAATGAAGTGTTGTCATCTACTCCCACAGCAGCTCAGTGGCGCCTTGCACCCACTAGCTGCAAAAACGTCGCAAACGACCGTACAGATTCAGGTCAAGACGACGTCTATGCCAGGCACTGGGAATCTTGCACCTATACACGCGGATCTATAAGCTTTCGTGTGACCTATCTCATTCCTGTGCTGCTGTATATCCCTATTTCGACCAAGTAGCTTGGGAGACTACCGTAAGAATCGTCCTGAAGGTTGTAGACCTGCCAATCTGTCATAAGGCACGTATATAAATTAAAGATACCTATAAATCTTGTTTTTCGTAGTGAAATGGTCACGCAGTCACGGCACTTCGACACACTTCAACGCTCGGCTAGCACACTACATCTGGTATTCCTCTTTTATCATTCTCCATCAACTGGACACATTTGGCGAAGCAGCTTTCTTTGTCCGCGTGGAAGTTGCTTTTCTCCAGGATCACGCGCAATTCAGCTCAATTGTACGACGAATTCTTATTGCAACGCAGCTTAGGTTGCCTATTGCCTCTACTACCCTTTGTTGTTGCCCTGCTCCAGCACAACCTGGACTTCCTCTTATCAGTCCATTTGCTCATGCTAGCAGGTGTCTGAAGAAGTCAGCTGCTCGTCTGACCTTCGAGTGCCGAGAAAAGTAACCTTCGATCACGACTTAAACCACAAAGCACAAACAGCAGGAAACGTTTGAATGCCCACTACACCGAAACAACCATCCTTGGCACCAGAGTAAGATGCCAACACGTGCTGTCCCTCACGACCCGTTCACTACGGCGCCGTCCCTCGAGACCTCCCTGCATGGTCAGACTTCACAGCAGTCGCTGCGTACCAACACCAGCGCCAACTCCACGCGTGGCATGCGGCAGCAACCCGCGCGCAATGGCGGAGGCGGGAGCGACAAGCTATTCGCGCCATCGCTATCACGCCGACCGACCAGCAGAGCCACACCACGAGTCGAGGACGATGTCCTGGCCGACCCGTCTGATTCCGACAATGACCTCCCTCGAGATCGACGCAGAGGCCGACATGGCTCGCCGGCGAAAAGCAGGCCGGATCTCGCCGCGAGTGGCGATATTGTGAATCGACGCGAGAACGGTAGCTACCTGCTGGACTACGGCGGGGAGAGATCACAGGGGTTCCCAGCAGGTACGGCGGAAGCACAGCAGGAGGCTGATCAAGCAGGTGAGCTGTCGAGCGCGTTACATGACGAGCGGAATAGCACGATACTAAAATCCCACCAGATCAAGACGCGCATTTCGCGCAGATCGCAAAGTACTACTTCACCTCCGGACAAGCCGCAGGAAGCCGACATTCGAAGAAGCAGGAGGAGGGTATGGAGATCATACTTCCTTGTGTGGAGACGCCAAAGCTGACTTTGATGCTACAGAATTCCAAGCCATGGCTGCACCGATGCTACTTCGGCTGCGCGAACAGGCGATGCAGAAGATCGAGGGCGAGCGCTGGCTTTTCGAAGCTACGAGACCTGGTCATGGGAGGATGTGATCGAGACAGACTCGTGTTGCGCGAGTAGGTACACGTTCTCCATGAGCTCTCCTACAGACAATTTTTACAGCCCGAAGACTCGAGCATATCACCCCGCGACTTGAGCAATTCATTGTTCGTCACGGACGAGCAATTTATCAGCTGAAGCAAATCTGCCTTCGCAGAGGAGCCCCTGACTCAGAGAGATGGTATCTATCCACTATCCGGCCATACCCAACATTCTCAAAAACATTGTTTCTCTGTTCAGCCCAGACGTCTTCCAAGAGAGGTCGAGCGCTACTGAAAATGTGATATCGAGTCATTCCGCCCCAGGTCGAGCAGATGGTCATTCTCACTCAATCCGCACATCGACTTGCGGTTGAGCCAAGAGTTGTTGCACAGCGACGACCTCGCCGACGCCGAGCATGACGAACACGCCCGGCCTGGTCGGGTGGGCCTTCAGCAAGAACACATTGGCGCCGTCGTGACGTCCTTGAGCATTCATCGGGTTCATTGACATTGCGCAGCAGAACACCTCGTCTTCCGCTGTGGGAGGAAGAACAAACGAGCCCCATCCAATTGGCTTCTCGATGGAGCCGAAATTATACAGTCCGCTAGGAAGCAGCATAGTGCCCTCGAACAGCGCGGCTTCAGAAAAAAACTCAAACGGCCTTCTGCTCTCTGCGCCAACGTAGATGTCAGGCGCACGCTGAGGAGTGACGGGCAAGAGATGAGTTTGCGAAATGACTAGAGCGTCGCCTTGGAGGGTGACAGAACGCGCGATGGGCGTGGCGTCTCGCGCTGCGCTATTGAACGCAACGTCGCCAATTGTGGAAGTCCAGGACCACGATGGAAGGTGCTGCAGACAATCAGGACGACGCAGGGTCTCTTGCACTCGCACATCTTCCACAGACATGCTCTCGACGACGACCGCGGAGAACTTGCAATACCACATAAGTTGGGAGATGTTGATGCTGGCGCCCGATCGAGGAACCCAGATGCCGTGCTTGTAGGAGAGACCGCTCGACTGGCCGAGGACATCTGCAAGGCCTTGAATCGCGATCGGCTTGTCGCTGGGGTATGTCAGCTGACGCGAGCAGTACCTTTTCGCGATCTGATTCCAGTCATCAAAGAAAGACTGGTCTGCATCATCAGAGTTGCCAGGCTTCGGAGCAGAGGCCAGCATACGACGCATGCTTTCGCGTTCGAATTCGTAGACCTGCTCTCCATCCTCGGTCTCGTTCATCGTGCTGCATGACCATATCAATTGGGCTTTGGTGAAGTGAATGATGCGTTTCGACAACAAGAACTCTTGCGTAATCCAAGCTCGGTCGTCAAGAGCGCTGAAGTCTATGTGTCCGTACTTCTGGTCAGGATGTTGATGGAGCTCGACCTTTGTACTTCTATAGGGTATAATCACTGGATCCGCCAGCACAGGTCTTTCCATGAATAGACCTTCACTGCTATCTTTAGCCCCGGTAGCAGCGATGGTGAACTTAGCACCGCTGTAGACGCTTCCCATCCGTCGCGCCTCACGTTTCCAGTCGTCGTCATCGTCTTGAACGATGCAAAGAGAGTCGATCCAGATGTAGAGAACACCAAGACGCCTAGAGACGACCATGGCCTCCAGAAACGTTTTCGGGAGTGTGATCAAGGGGATACCCACAAGATGATCGCTGAGATTAGCCTTGGTTGTCGTGAGTAGCCGGTGCTTGCCCCAGCAATGACTCAAAGCAACGTACTCCACGTCCATACCGGTTGTGAGCAGAAGCTGACACGGTCCTGAGTCGTCCGGACTGATGCGCAGAAGACGGGTGGGCAGAGTCACTTCGCCATACCTGCTGGCCCCTCTGTCACATCTCGGATGATTTGACAAGCAATCCTGCATCCAATGATGTATGCGACGGAAAGCTGCTGGAGCACCGGAGTGCTCTATTCTCTCCCCACATGCGATGATGCTTGGTCTATCGACTTCTGTTTTCTCATGAATCGTCAGTACCTGGCGCTCAAGCATGAGTGGGTATGTGTGATACCAAAGTACCGGAAACGCTGCGAACACCAAGTCTAGCAATATCCCAACCTCCGTTTACAGGAATCGCAAATTCAAGATCTGCCAATGGCGCCACTGTATCGCCGTTAAGAGGTTCGTCGAGGTCGTCAATTCCATCGTCGTCCTCCTCTACATACAACAGTGGCCGTCTGAGGACTATCGACTGCGGTTCCCAAGATGCCGCGGCACTCTTGCGATCATAGCCAGCATCTTGCTCGATGGCGCAGCAGACTAGGTCACATAAATCGCAGGTTTCACTGGATGTCAAAAGCGTGGTTGCATCTGGCATATGCTTCCAGTCTTGACCATCATATATTGCCTGAAAGTCAATTGCTGCGCAGTACTCGCAGAGATTCAGAGCATGCGCTTCCGGGCCAGCATCTTTGACCATTACTGCTCAGACATAGGGCCATTCAAGCCTCCAGCAAGCATCTCAGGGTGCGCTCTAGGTGTTCCCGAAGATGGCGAAAACTTGGCCTCTCGTTGTTTGCTCCTACTGGACTTGCGAGGACGAGGCTGTCGGGTGGCACACGAGTCACCCCACGCGCCATCCTTCGTGGCGCGATAAGCTCAGGCGCGCATGTATCTCGTGTACCTCATGGCTATCCTTGCCATCATCCTCGGATGTTACAAGACATGTGATTGAAATTGCAGTCGACATGCTGTGTTGTTGCCAATCCAATTCAAGGGCTCTGGACCATATTGGCATGCATTTTTGAGCAAACGTGCCAGCCGAGACCGAGACCGACCTTGCTGGGCTTGCCTTGGGGCTCTTGTTGCGCACAGTAGTCGGGCCTGCCAGTCAAGAAGAAGATATGCATGCGTTGGGTGACATGGAGTAGCTGTAGAGACTCTGATACAGCTTCTCCGGCAGTCCCAAAGGGCCTGGCACATATCACAACGGCGGGTGATGCTGAGACGCGAGATGTGGGACGATGTACTGTATCGACACGCGGGTCTATCCGAGCCATGTGCCACAAGTGCACGACCGGCAACAGCAGACGTTTCGGCTACCTCAGCTCGAGAACCTAGTATACAGTAGAAGCTGGTGGTGTCGATTCCACTATACAGCGGTGTGCGGTTCCTTCATACTGCGGCGTCGAGTCTCACCGACGTGTCTGCTGTATCCTCGAGCGGAGAGCTAGAACGTTACAGTACATACACACCCTGTCTGGACTGTACGGCGTAACTTACAGGGATGGGCCATCGCGTCCACCCGCCGGGATCCAGTGCGTGGCCGTCCGTGTGGCGTCTCCATATTTTAGAGTCGCGGCCCGCCGTTGCGCATTGGGACGCTTCGGCCTACTTGCTCCCACCGAGAGCCAGCCACTTCTTCTTCCCATTCCATCCGTCGCAGCCTCGCAATCACCATCGTCGTCGTGCTCCGAGCCGACCGTTCGGCCACGTCCCTTCTTCTTCACCGCGATCGAGCGCTTTGGTCAACGGGTTGGGACGCAATACACCTTAACGCTGCATCGGCATCGTCGCTGGACGAGCTACAAACAAACCCGTGGTCCCGCCAAACGCGCGCTGTCAGCATAACGCCCATTGTCTGCAGACATCCCACCGACACCGACCACACCTACTCTTTGAAGCCCATCGACCACCGAGAAGATGTACAACGCGCATCGCGGCATGCCTCAGGCGCCGCATCCTGGCACACGCCTGCAAGAGCTGCTTGACCAGGTGCGCGCCGAGTTCGACCAACAGACTGGACGCGCCGCCGAGACGGAACAGCAGTGTAAGTGTGGCCTGACAGAAGAGATGGGGTTGGGAACCAGTTCGTTTTGCTGGCGTGCGGTCACGGCGAAGAGAGGAATGTGAGGGCATGAATGCTAGCCGGCTTGTCCGCGATAGCAGTCGCTTGATCATGCTACTTCTGTCGCGTGTTATACTTGTCATATCATTCGGATGCACACAAGGAAGCGAAACATGCTAATACATCCTTCGTTGTGTAGTGGTTTCACAGCTGCACGAGATGGAGGTCGTTCGAACCAAGGTCCTACAAATCCAGCAAACTCAAGATGCGATGAAAGCAAAGTGCGTATACACATCGAGCATAATAAACCCAGAAATCCTCGCTGACACATCATAGATACGAGGAGCAAATCGCTCGTCTTCAGCATGAGCTAGAGCAGCGTGGCGCACCTTCGCAAAACCCTCATGGAGGCCCCCATCAACCAGCTCCTCCTGCAATCGGCCACGGTCCGGCCAACCTCTTTCAAGGCATAATGGCCGGAGGAGGACAGAACGGACCTGGTCTAGCACCTCCACCTCAGGAGCAACCCGGTCAACCAGGCATGCCGGGTCACCTTCACTCGCAAGGCCCTCCTGGTCTCAACCCACCTCCCGGCCCACCCCAGAACCCGTTCGGGTATGGGCAAGCTCCTCTGGGTCCACCTCTTGGCGGTGAGTGTTACGCCAGAACCTGATTCTATGTATCATGATGATGCTGACTGCGCCGCTTCAGGCTATGCGAACCAAGCTCCCCAGCCGACCGCGTCCCCCGGTCCAAACAAAGGTCCACGTCTCGGGGGCCCACCACCCCGTTTGACAGGACCAGCGACGCCGCAGCAGAGTCAGGTCAACCCATACCCGGCGTCACCAAACGTTCGTCCAACACCACCTCCAAACAATGCCAACAACAACCAGCAGATCGCCTCGGACTTTATGTACAGCAACAACCAGTTGGACCAGATCGGAAACCAGCTGAGCGAGCTCGAGCCTGATAAGCTACCACCACACTTGAAGCGTGTAGGAGAGGATTGGCATGCAGTCTTCAACCCGCGTTTCCCACGCAGGCTGGATGTCGAGCTAGTGCACAGCTTGGCACATCAGAGTGTGGTCTGTTGCGTCCGCTTCAACCGTGAGGGTACGCGAGTCGCGACCGGCTGCAACAGATCGGCCCAGATATTCGACGTCACCACCGGGCATCAAGTGGCACATCTCCAGGACAATCAAGTGAATCAGGAGGGCGATCTGTACATACGTAGCGTGTGCTTCAGTCCCAACTCCAGGTACCTTGCAACTGGTGCTGAGGATAAGTTGATTAGGGTAAGCTTTGTTCGGAATGTCTTCTCTTATGCGTCACTGACGAATGCTGTTCTCTAGGTATGGGATATTGAGGCGCGCCAAATCCGTCACTCCTTCTCGGGACATACTCAAGACATCTACTCTCTCGACTTCTCGTCGGATGGTCGCTACATCGCATCAGGGTCGGGTGATCGCACCATTCGCCTCTGGGATATTGAGACCAACACATGTATCCTCTCGCGCGAGATCGAAGATGGTGTCACCACCGTCGCCATTTCCCCAGATACTCGTCTGGTCGCCGCAGGCAGTCTTGACAAGAGCGTGCGCATCTGGGACATCAACAGTGGCGCGTTGGTTGAGAGGACGGAAGGTGAACAAGGTCACAAGGACTCCGTGTACTCAGTGGCGTTCTCGCCCAAGGGTACGCACCTTGTCTCCGGATCTCTCGACAAGACGATCAGGATGTGGCAGCTCAACCCTCGGAACTACGCCAATCCCAGCAACATCCCTAGGAGCGGACAATGCATGCGTACCTTTGAGGGTCACAAAGACTTCGTTCTGTCGGTAGCCCTGACACCCGATGACAAATGGGTGATGAGTGGCAGCAAGGATCGCGGAGTGCAATTCTGGGATCCTGACAGCGGGAACGCCATGTTGATGCTACAAGGACATAAGAACTCTGGTGAGTGCCATCGCGTTCGATCCAAACATACATGACCATACTGACATGCTACACAACAGTGATCAGCGTCGCCCCTTCGCCAGCCGGCGGCCTCTTTGCCACCGGTTCCGGAGACATGAAGGCTAGAATATGGCGCTACAGTGACTTTCACGGCGGACCCCAATAGAGCTTTTGTTACCTGTGGGCTGTGATCTCTCTCTCGCAATACCTTTTGGCTCGATCTTACGCAGAAAAGAACTTTATATTCCAGGTTTCGGGTCCTTGTAGCGTTGCTTTCTATGGATGTGACGAGAATGACTCCTTTCTTGTCGCGACTCTTGCAATCTATTCTCCTCATCGCCTTCATACGTAGATCGTTCTGTCGACTGGACAAGCAGTCTCGTTCTGTAGCATAAGCGATCGACTTTCAACCTTGGTGGTGAAGAGAAAGGTACATGTGGTACCCTTTGCTATTGTACCTTGCTTGATCTATAAGGCAAAAGGCCAACGCGGCTCATGGACTGTTCTCACGTCTTCTAACTCCTGATTTACTCTTGGTCTCGCCGTCTACGTAGTCTCTAAGATCGAACAGATATGGCGAGCTCCGGTCAGCTGATATGACACTACAGACGTTCGCCGGTCATCCGAAATAATGAAGCGCGCAGTTAGACTTCAGCATTGACAGGGATGCTAGGCTCGTTTGGGACATGCGACTTCAATTGATTTGGTCCTCACTGCTGTCAGTAGAACATGAGTATCTCCTTCGCGTTGGCCTGCACCGATTGTCAATTTCCCGCTTCGAATCGACCGTCCGGAGTTGTTCCGTTCTAGACACCACTTTCGAGCCCTCCTGAACGTCCTCACTGAGCTGTCTGCACCAGCATCAACACCTCCGCATGGGCAAGATTGCATGAAAGAGTCCTGCGACCATGGAAGCTTTGCACCGCCTTGCGGGTGTACAGGATGCCTCTGACCTCAGCGGCTCTCAGACCGACCATACCACCGAAGCCACCGAAGTCCCCGTCCCGACGGTGCCCACCACCAACTCAGACACCCACGGCTCCAGGTCTAGTCTGCCACTGAGCCGCAAAGCCAGTCGCAAGAGTTTCAAGAGCGGGAAAAGCGGACGCAGCGCGCGAAGCTACAAGGCCTCGTCGGCGGCCGGCGAGAGCGACTCGCACTCCCATGCTTTCGCCCCGTCCAGCATCGGCGTGCCGGCGGATTACCCGCCCTCGCCGCGCGTGCACGCCGCGGGCTTCGAACCGAACAGCGGCGACGACGCACGACGCAGCCACGAGTCCGGCAGCACCGCGACCGGCGACGAGGGCAACGACGACGACTTCACTTGGGGCCCCACCCACCCCTGCTTCCCCCACATCAACCCGCACTGCGCGCCACACTCGGACGAAGCAGCCCACACCAAGGTGATCCGGGTGAAGCGCGACTGGCTGATCGCCGGCGACCTCTATCCGCAATACGCCAACCTGTACCCGGAGATCCTCGACCCGCTCGTCAGCGACGAGGACTTCCGCTTCCTGGTCTCCAACATCAACACGCGGCTGAAGCGCATGTTCGACCCGTCCACGCCGCGGGCCCGCGTCGACAGCCTCATGGGCGTGCTGACGGGCTACCTGTGGGACGATGTCGGGCTCGCGGGGCCCAAGGCGGGCATGCGGCGGCTGGAGAGCTTCCTGGCGGCGTGGAACGAGGAGCGCGCCAAGCAGGGCCGGGCGGTGCGGGTGGTCCTGGTGCGGACGACGGGGTTCATGAGTCTGGACTTCATCGTGCCCGTCAGCAGTCTGCCGTTCATGGACGACGACGACGATGCGGCGGCGGAGTCTGGCAGTGGTGGCAGTGAAGACAGAGGAGCGCGGTGATCCGATCTTGCACGAAAGAGCAGCCCCTGGTTCCATTTTTCTTCTTTTCGACATCATCACTCGGACACATTCCTCACCATGCAAGGGACAAAGCGCAGGCGTTCACATCGCGGGGCCCTGGGATCCCTCTGGCGTTTCATATTGTTTTGTTCCCCATTATGTATATATCCCTTCTTCTTGTTGTGTATATGAGAAACTACATAGGTACATTGCAAGGCGAGCATGGAACATATACCCAACCGCACCGCTCGGTGTACAATTTATCTTCACTGCTTGCCAGTGTCTCCCCCAATCTTGCGCTCTCGGTTCAGGAAGTGTACATCTCTGCGCTAGATAGATGTATATACATATGCCCATCAACGAAGCGCAAGTACACCTAGCATACCAACCCCCCACTTCCGTCTCATCATTAATGTACAGTGCACACCTCTCCCATCCTCGCAGCGAGCACCGGAATCAACGAATGGCATTGTCTGCCGCACGTTTCCAGCATTCTAGGGTAGTCAGGGATAGACGCGAGGTTGTCCAGATCATGAAGGAATGTACAGAAAGTCACGAAGCAAGGGAGCGAAGCAAGGGAGCGAGGAGGGAGGATGGAGCGGGACAGTCAAGTAGATGAGTCGAAGCGACTTGTATATATCACTGTGGGTACGTGGCTTCTACTAGATTTACTCCATCTTCTGCAAGGTAATAGTGACTGCGGAGGGACGATCATTGAATTTGTAAATCTAGGTCTCAAGTCAATCTGCTTCCATTGTGTTGCGGTGTGCCAAGTTGTGTGGAGTTTTGCATTCACGATCTGCCGCGACAGGACAGGCGAACGAGGCATTTGTGGATGAATGAAGGTCTCGCTAGGGCGATCTTCGAGGCGAGTGTACACATGTTGCAACGAGGTCAATTGCACAGGACCAGTGGCTATCAGACGGAAAGTCAGACGGACAGAAGTAATCTTTCATAAATTGATCCTCCGATTCTACAGCTAGAGAAAAAGAAGACAACCATTCTACAACTTCGCCTTGCCCTCCTTCCACACCTGGCGATCCAGCTGCAAGACATCCTTGTGCTCGAAGCCGTACTGCTGCGCCATCTCGGCCGTCTTGCGCTTCTGCCACTCGATCTTCTCCAGCAGCCACTTGCCGCGCTTGTTCTCGCTGCGCCCGAGCTGCAGCAGGTGCACCTCGTCGGGCCCGTCGACGATGCGCATCGTGCGGCCGTGCGCCCACATGTTGGCCAAGGGCGTCTCCTGGCTGACGCCCGCGCCGCCGTACGCCTGCACCGCATCGTCGATGATCTTCAGCGCGGTCTTCGGCACGAAGATCTTCGCCTCGGCGATCTCCTTGAGCGCGAACTTGGCGTCTTTCGTGTCGATCATCACCGCTGCGTTGCACACCTGCAGGCGCGCGGCGTCGATCTCCACGCGCGCGCGGGCGACGCGGTCTAGCATCACGCCGTGCTCGCCGAGTTGCTTCTTGAAGGGGGTGCGGCGCGGGTCGTTCATGCGCGCGAGCATGTACTCGAGGGCGCGTTCGGCGGCACCAATGGAGCGCATGGCGTGGTGGATGCGACCGGGCCCGAGGCGGCCTTGGATGACCTCAAAGCCGCGGCCTTCGCCGAGGATGATGTTCTCGACGGGCACGCGCACGTTCTCGAACACGAGGTGGCCGTGGCCGTGCGGGGCGTCATCGAAGCCGTACACGGACAACATGCGCTTGATGGTGATGCCAGGGGTGTCGTGGGGGACGAGCACGACGGACTGCTGCTTGTAGGGGTTCTTGTTGCTGGGGTCTGACTTGGCCATGACGATGTAGATCTGGCAGCGCACGTCTCCGGCACCCGAGGACCACCATTTCGAGCCGTTGAGCACGTACTCGTTACCCTCGCGGCGCATGTTGAGGGAGATGTTGGTGGCGTCGGAGCTGGCAACGTCCGGCTCAGTCATAAGGAACGCCGAGCGAATCTCGCCTTCGAGCAGCGGCTTCAACCATCTCGCCTTTTGCTTCTCGGTGCCGTACTTGGCGAAGACCTCCATGTTGCCCGTATCAGGAGCCGCACAATTGCAGGCCTCCGAGGCCGTGTGACTCTTGCCCAGGTATTCCGCCATGAGGCCATATTCCAGGTTGCTGAAGCCGGCACCCTCCTTGAAGTGGTTCTTGGGCAGGAACATATTCCATAGTCCGAGAGCACGCGCGCGCTTCTTGAGGTCTTCGATGACGGGTGGGTGCGAGGCGAATCGGGCCTTGACACCTTGGCCGACTTGCTGGGCGTAGACGGCATCGGCGGGGATACATTCCTCCTCGACGAACTTCTCAATCTGTAGTGATGACGATCAGTACGACTTCCGGAATGCTCTAGTCCATAGCAGTGCACCCACAATATCCAACGTCTTCTTCGCGCGCTCGCTCACGAATGGCAGAGCGATTCGGGGAATCTTCTCGCTGGCCCGGAGCTGGCTGGTCTTGTTGCCGACCAGCAACTCCTGCGAGGCCTCGATCTTGTAGGGAACGGACATTATGACGAAGGGGTATGTTGGTGGTGGTGATGTTGGAGTGGGAGAAGAAACACTGAGGTCTCTCACTGAACCATCAAACAATCATTGACGATGCCAATACTGTACATAGCCGTGAGCCGGCAGAGGCACGTTGGAGCGCTAGCCGAGGCATGGAAGTCAACGTGCGTGTGGGTTAAGCCCGAAAGTTGGGGTAGCGGCCTTCTCGAACACCGCTCTCCGCCACAGTTGATTAGTGACATGGCTGAAGTGCACCACATTAAAGCTGGAAATTATCTATAGACTGAAAGCGTCCTACGGATCAAGTTCCACCATACGCTTTCAGCCTATTGACCATGCATTGCATGGTCAGTAGATCTTATGCCCTTTTCGAACCCAACCTCAGCTCAGAGTGACGATCATGTCAGTGATATCGAGCCGGATTCGGAGACCTGGAAGTACATGCCTCAGGCTGATGGAAGGCAGACCTTGCAGGGAATCAATCGTAAGAAGTAAAAAAGTTATTTCATTGCAAGAAACGCCATCTATATCCATATCACATGGTATTCTATTCGGCTCTGCCTACCCAAGCGCAGGAGTCCGCATTGTGGGAAGCACTAGCAATCGCAATATGTGCAGAAAAAGCCGCTCTTGTCGGCAGCAAAGCTGACACGCTAATCGAAATGACCTCGCGGTCCTCAGTTTCCATCTATTGAACCTTCTTCAGGACACCATCGGTGAGGATGCCTTCTGGTGGACCGTAACTTCGATCGTCCTTACCCTCAACCTCCACGACCATCTTCTCCATCTCCTTGGTCTGGCGCGTCCACTCTTCCTTGCTCATCTTTTGTTCCTTCTGGAAAAGCTCATCATTGGGCTTGCGGTAGCTGCCACCGAGACGATCCCACAAGGTGGTGAACTGGCCATAGTTGTAGTTGAAGTAGAGATGGTGCATGGTGTGGCACGCGGCTCCGTTGATGATGGGAGAATTGGCAACATATTCGCCGTCGTGGATCATGACCGTCCAAATCTGGATGAAGGTGAAGAGGGCGATATAGGCAAACTTCTGAAGCGGGAACATGAATGGAAAGAGGTGGTACGGCACGCTCTGAGAATAGCCGTCAAGTGGGTGGAAGGCATGCGAAGCGTAAGGAGTCGGCATGATCCACTTATGGTGGGGCTTGTGTACACGTCGGTAGAGGATTGGGTGGTGCAACGCACGGTGGATCCAGTAAATGCAGAAGTCGGTAAACATCAAAAACAGCGGGAACTGCACGAAGTTGTACCAAGGGCCCATCCATTCGAGGAAGGGATGGGAGAAGCCTGGGTTGGCAGCCGAATCGTAGATGAAGCTGTGGCCGCGGACTTCGGCGACGAAGAACGGCACGGTGAAGATGGCCATGATTGGGATCGACTCCATGGTTTGGCGAATCTCCATCCGCATTTGGTTCTTCAGGTATTTGGGGTGTTTGAAGGTTTCCTTGTCAAAGACAAAGACGTAGCTGAGCGTGGCGCAGGTGAAGTAGATGACAAGACCAAACAGCCTGGATTGTCGGTCAGCACACGGATCTTGCATGTCTGAAGCTTGCTCATGATATAAACTCACCATGTGATAGCATATAAGCTCAGTGCCTGCCGCCAGATATGATCTCTATCCCATCTGCTCTGCCATGCGAATTCGCTAGGTTGTAGATTGAAGGACTGGCTAGCTGGGGCATATTGCCAGCCTGATCGTGCCAGACCGCCGTCTACAACACTTGACGTGGGATCCCAAGTACCATTGATGTTTTTGCTAAAGGACGCCGCAATGGTGGAAATAGGATCGAAGGAGGCCACGGAGGTGTGGATGGGGAGAACGGTGGCGTATATACGATCGAAGAGGAGGGTATCGAAGACCTCAAGGACAACGTCCATGGCGGAGAGGCTGCTCTAGAGAGCTGGTTGTGGAGGTCTTGTTTTGTTAATACAAGCTCACCTCCGAAGGCGAATCTCTCGGGAGCTGTGTTGTTGTGTCCAAGCTTCAGGGATTCTGCTGGAAGCGGAGGAGATGAGCAACAAATGTGTTGATTGTATAGAATGCACACGCAAAGGTGAAGGTGTGTCGTGTAATAACAAGAAAAGAAGCTGTTTGACGAAGCAATACCCCGTGGTATATCAAGGTGGGATTCGAGATTGCTGTATCGGCAATTCGCGTCGCCGCCAGAAATCAGACCACAATACTTTGATTGCCACCAGTGACTGCAGGGGTCGCCGCCGTCCGGCTTCGGCCGCCACTAGGAAGCTTACCTTATTAGCAAGTCTGGCCTGAGCAACATTCAGGCACAAACTGTGGATGCAGTCTCTAAGGTATATGAATGCAGGTGATTACCTCGATTGCACTTATATGAACATGGTACCTGTACTTAAAGATAATGATTGCTTCACCATGATTGCATAGGTACGTGATAACGCCGGAACAAATCAACCATGGACCTCGACGAGTAAAATAACACCGTCCCCGTTCATTATTCGTTATCAAACCAGATCGATGCGCTTCTCGACTTTGCTATACTCCACACAGCCCTCGATACAGTGAGATTTTGGTTCCACAGGGTACGGCCATCAGACCTTAGCCCTGAATCCAGTGCTGGTGAGATTGACCTCCTCGTGTCGTCTGGTTACCCTCGTCGAAAAGCTTCCTCGATCCCTTCTACGCCATCCACTACAACCAGAATTTTCGATCACTGATCGTCCACGCTCTACCATCACTTCTTTGTCCTCTTCTTGTTCTTCATGGGGTGCTTGGCGAATGTCAAACGGTTTCTTTCTCTCCTGTGTTTCTGAACCCGTCCTGATTTCTTGTCCTCTCGTAAACGCTCTTGTCGGCTTAGTCTTGACTGCGAAGATGATCTGGTCGTGGAGGCTTTCTTGAAGGTGCCGTCTATTTCCATGTCACTGTCTTCTTCCACAGCTAGAGGTGCAAAACAAGTCAGCGAACGGATCATTGGCTTTATTGTGCTGAGCAAGCATGACGGATCATCCTGGAGGGGCTTGAATATCACTATGTGCGAAATCCAGATGCAGATTTCCAAGCGTGTCAAAGCCAAGGATATCTGTGGACAAGCCTAGGAAATGGTAGAAGAGGTGTTCTACTCCTATCTCTCCCCGAGTACTTCTTTCGCGACAATATGATGCATCGATCGGTTGAGCGCAGGATACATCATGAAACAGGTTGGAGGGAACTTCAACAGCATGTGTCAGAAAAGATGACACACCTTTGTCCTTCACATCTGATTCCACTGCCTTGGCTTCTGTGTGGCCGCAATAGTCAGTCGTCTGATCTTCATTGGCGTGCGTATTTCTCTTTATCTCACCATCAGTCACTTCCACTTCCATCTCCGGCCGTAAAGGTTTCGGTTGTTGTGCGAGCTCCAGCAGTTTTGCACTCAGTCGTTCATTGCGGGCAGTCTCCACGGGACCGAAAACCCTCTTCTTCAACGCCCGGTTGTTCTTCTTAATTCCACTTGCTCGTGCACTTTTCGCCATGCTGCTTATCCTGTAATGATTTGAGATTGAGTATGAACGTCAGTACTCCTCGGTCAATCGTTGGACTTTTTCAGCAAATGGTGACTAAGACGTGCAGCTGCAACGCTAAGATAAGCATAACACAATCTTCACGTGATAGCAGATATGGAACCGCATGCACTAGTTATCTGTAGCATCGACAACCAAATGCTTCACATCAGCCCAGGCAAGCTGCCTTGTGCTGTGCAGGTGTGAAGTCTGCAGTAAAACCTTCTGTCACGCGCTTGCAACAATTTCATTATTCTGGAAAATCACCTACCTTGCTCTTCATCACTCAAGCTGCATTGCGCGATAGGATGTGTCACCAAGTCGAGTGAAGGCTGGGTGGTACTTACCGCGATAATGCTGGCGCAACACTCTCACACCTTTCCATTTCCACATCTCTACCGCTTCAACACCCTTGACGCTGCTACTCACTCTCGCTGCCGAGACTTTCCATACCTTGAGCGCCTCGAAACCCCAACACACGGCTCCGTCGCCTCGCAATCATAACCATCACCTCATACGGTCTATTACCGACCATACTCGCGCCCGCGAGCGCCACACGATGGCGTCGAGCACTCATGCGATGGCTCAGCAGAAGGGGGTTTTGGAAACCCGGATAAAGACGCTTGTCAATCCAGATCTTAAGGAGATATGCAAAGCCTACAGTTTCCAGGTTTCGGGAACAAAGATCGTGCTGCAGAGGAGATGCCTCGAGAGTGAGTGAGCGTCGACTTCTGGAACGGAGTGCTGCCGCAAGAGGTAGCAGCAATAAAGCATGTGATGCTGACGATCGCCTTCATACAGTCCTCAACGATATCGTCAAGAGGGGTGATGTCAATGCTTTCAACATCTTCTCGTTCCGCGTCCAGAATCATGGAAAGCCGCCACCGCAAGCACAAGCGTCTGATACTCCGCAGAGATATCAATCAGCGGGAAGCAGTCAACCTCCTGGACCTCGACCAGCTCAGGCGCACGCTCGTCTTCCGGGACGTGGAAAATGTATGTCTGCGACCTGTAGCCTAGTTGTTGGTGGCGTAAGGCTGACAAGTGATAGACTTCAAAGCAAGCCCATTCTATGAAATAGTCGACACCGTGCTTCCGCTCACGGAACTTCAAGGTACACTCCCATATACTCAGCCCCTTCTACGAGATCTACTTACGATACTGATGTATAGTCGGCCAAGAAATGCCACAAAACCGGCACACAATCAGACCTACCCTCACCTTAGACGATGCCACCGTTAACAACGTGAAATCGCATGGAATGCGCTTATTGCTCTATTGCGGTCTCACTGCCCAGATGTCACCCTACACGCCATCAGACATATCCTTTCCAGGCCAAATCGAAGTCAAGATCAACAACGATACACAACAGCACAACTTCAAGGGATTGAAGAACAAGCCCGGCACGACCAAGCCAGCAGATATCACTGACCTTGTTCGAGTGCAGAAGAACTACGCCAATCAGCTCAGTATAACATATGCGCTGACACCCAAGAAGTATGCATTGGTTGTTCATCTGGCGCGAGTGATCAGCGCAGATGAGCTGACTGAACGTGTCAAGACTGCCAACGTGATTCCAAAGGACCGGGTGTTGGAGGACATGCGCCGTGCGAATGATGATCCTGACATTGCTGCCACATCAATACGAATGTCGTTGAAGGATCCTGTCTCCACCATGCGGATTTCGTTACCTGTTCGATCCTCGGCCTGCTCACATAATCAATGCTTTGATGCTGGTATGTTCCTGCAAATGATGGCGCAGGCCCCGACCTGGTCTTGTCCCATTTGCAGTAAAACCATTTCATTCGAGTCACTTTGTGTCGACAAGTACTTCCAAGACATCCTTAACAAGACGTCTCGTTCGATCGACAAAATCGACATTGAGCCGAATGGCGAATGGACCGTCATCAAAGAAGAAGAAGACAGCAAGACCAATGGCTCATCAAGTAGGCCGCGCGCATCGTATGATGATGATTTTGATGACGATATCATCGAAGTGGCAGATGCGCCCAGCAGAGGAACAGGCAGTGCGAGACCATCTTTGCCATTGCCGAACGGGTTACAGCCTTTATCGATGAACACACCGCCTGTATCATCACGAGAGACGTCGGTCGCACAATCATCTGCATCAAATCAGGTGCAGCGCAACAAACGACCTGTCGAAACAGTGATCGATCTCACGCTTGATGATTCCGATGATGATCAACCACCACGTCCAGCAAAAAGACAAAACACGAGCACCTCCACAGTCACCCGACCTCCACCGCAGCCGGCAACACCAGTCAGCATGTCACAGAACGGGTTTCAATACGGTGGTGACCACTTTCGTAGGTCGTTACCTTCACTTCCAAGCGCTCCCCGCTTGCCCAGTGATGCGCACGACCGAAGTTCGCCGTTCATGAGTACCGATTCTGTACATGGACCACGATCTCCGGCCATGTCCAGTAACGGCACATCGTCCACTTTCGGCGTGAACCAGTTGTTTCAACCTCCGCCCCCACGTCCGTCGTCTCAGTACTCCCATCACCAGAGCTTTAATGGGCAATTCCCTCTTCGTCCACCTTCCGCAGGTCTGCCTTCTGGACCACCTGCTCAGCACGGGTCAGGCCCGCCGCTTTCCCAAGGTCAGTCGCTTTCCGATGTGCCATATGGCATGACACAAATGCGTGGGTGGCGGGGAGAATTCAGCAACTCAAGCAGTCCCGGATGAAGCGCCAGTGGTGACCTGATTCGCGAGGACGTGAGGTATACATTATAGAGAGAGCTCGTCCAAGTTCGCCCACAGGATGTTTCTCCAAAGTACGATTGAAACCTAAGCATATCGTGTCGGAGGAAACGGCGTCCCGATATAACAATCTCGTTGCGAGAGGACCAGAGAGACAAACACTCTCCACGACCGAGGGACGTCCGAAGCCGTAGTATAAGAACGAGGGCATGTCGGATGCTGCTCGATGGCGATGAAGCAGAGAGATGTAGATGTAATGCTAACGAGTCCAATCATCCTGTAACACTGGTCGCTAGCTACGACTTCTACCATGGCTAGACAGTGCCGATGTTCGCCTCGACTTTAACACGAGATCGTATGCAACTGTCGTTCCTACGAAGAGTGTATAAGGTAAGACATTGGTCTGACCTCTCCGCCTGATAAATCGTATACTTATGATGCACAGTGATCTCCATGCTCCACGAGGTGTATGTGTTAGCCCGGTACCGCGCACGCGGCATGTGGACGATCGATTGCATTTCCATCGCCATCAGACACCGTCGATGCGCCACTAGACAACATTAGAGTAATGATCGCCCGAGGCGTCGCCCGACGTCAGTAGTGGCTGGCCCGGCATTGCAGCAAAGCAACTTCGGCATATCACCTCGTCTAACATCCCGCTCGACGTCGATACCTGTTGTGCTCGTTCGGACTGCATTGAAGTACAAGTCGATCAATCGGCCTCACGCTCTATACAGAGCCTGACCAGACTGCATGAGTGAATCTCGAATCAGCAACACCACCGTTGTCAATGGTGAGTACAGTACGGATGAAGTCTGGGGTGATCGGCCGGGTATTAGCCTCTTTCAGTCCAAATTCTTTTCACCCGCATCTCCACTATCTCTCCACATGTTTCTCCAGTCCATTGCTGCGCTACGCTGCGACTCCACCTTGATACGAAGGCCGCTTGCATGTTAAGACGCGTAATGGACCAGCTTTTAAACGAACTTGACCTCACTTCTTTACTTGCTCTGTACTCCACTTCCTTCATGATCCTGTAGATACGAGGTCTCTGTATCTTGGTGTCACAACTCTGCACGTTGTGATCTTCAGCACGAGCTCTTACGATCGTTCGCGGCTCCTGGAATACAAATAGCGAAGGAACACGCGCCGCGCGAAGCGAATAATCCGCCAAAATGGTTCTCAAAAGTCATTCGAAGGACCACCCGGAGACGGGGATTCCGCATTACATGGGACTCACTGGAAGGCCACTTGGACTGGCCGTGTCCGTGGTCGCGACCATGGGCTTCCTGCTCTTCGGCTACGATCAAGTGAGTCTTGCCCGACTTTCTCATGAAAAACGCCATGAGCGCTGACCATTTCCTTCCTCCAGGGTGTCATGTCCGGCATCATCACAGCTCCGGCCTTCAACGCAGCATTCCCACAGACGTTGGATAGCCCAAACTGGCAAGCATTCGTCACGGCCATCTACGAGATCGGATGTCTGTTCGGAGCCATCTTCCAGCTGGTGTACGGCGACAAGATCGGCCGACGGAGGGCCATCATCCTCGGTGGTGCTGTCATGATTGCGGGTGTGATCGTTCAAGTCACTTCGTTTCCCGGTCACAACGCCACTGCGCAGTTCATCATCGGACGCATCATCACAGGCGTGGGCAACGGCATCAACACTTCGACCATTCCTACCTACCAGGCAGAGTGTTCGCGAACCACTAATCGTGGTCTACTTATCTGTATCGAGGGCGGTATCATCGCCTTCGGCACTTTGATCGCATACTGGATGTAAGTCATACATCGCTTCACACCCCTCCAACAGCCATGCTGACTGTGCAACAGCGACTTCGGTGCCTCATACGGGCCTCCTGACCTGACCTGGCGCTTCCCTATCGCCTTTCAGATCGTCTTTGCGCTAAGCGTCTCCTTCGGCATGATCTGGCTGCCCGAATCCCCCAGATGGCTTCTCACCCGCGATCGTCATGAAGAGGCGACCACTGTACTCGCCGCACTTGCCGGGAAGCATCGCGAGGACGAGGACGTCAAGCTCCAAGCCGGCATTATCATGGACAGTATCCACGCGTCGGGTCACGTCGGCGGCGACACGCCCTACAGCGCGCTCTTCACCGGCGGCAAGACGCAACACTTCCGTCGTATGATGCTGGGAGTGTCGTCGCAGTTCATGCAGCAGATCGGCGGATGTAACGCGGTCATCTACTACTTCCCGATTCTGTTCCAGACCTCCATCGGCACCTCGCACAGCTTCGCGCTGCTGCTCGGCGGTATCAATATGATCGTTTACTCCATCTTCGCGACGGTGTCGTGGTTCGTCATCGAGCGTATCGGCCGCCGCAAGCTGTTCCTCATCGGGACCGTCGGCCAGTGCCTCTCGATGGTGCTGGTCTTCGGCGCGCTGATCCCCGGCACGCCCGCTGCTGCCAAAGGCGCCGCCGTCGGCCTGTTCACCTACATCGCCTTCTTCGGCGCCACCTGGCTGCCGCTGCCCTGGCTCTACCCGGCCGAGATCAACCCGGTCAAGACGCGCGCCAAGGCCAACGCGATCAGCACCATCTCCAACTGGCTGTGGAACTTCGCCGTCGTCATGTGGACGCCGCCCATGCTCAGCGCCATCGGCTGGGGCACTTACCTCTTCTTCGCCCTCGTCAACGCCGCCTTCCTGCCCTTCATCTACCTCTTCTACCCGGAGACCAAGGGCCGCTCCCTCGAGGAGATCGACCTGATTTTCGCCAAGGCGTTCCAGGAACCGAACCAGGGCATCATGTCGTACGTGCATGTCTCCAAGACGATGCCGTACCTGAAAGACGCCGAGGTTCTGGCGCTCGGGAAGGAGCTGGGGTTCGATAGCGAGGACGAGGCGGCGGGTCAGCTGGAGTCTGCGAGGTACGGGGAGAAGGAGGCCGACTTGGCGGTCAATGCTGGGGGATTGATGGGGTGAGAGATGGGCGGTCGGTCGTTCCGAAGGATGACTATCGGGTACGACTTTATGACGTGGCAAGTGTACCGGATCGTTGAGATCGATCGAAGTCGGTCGCTTTAAATATACCCGAACTCTGCGAATAT
Organism: Microcyclospora pomicola; assembly: GCA_002786065.1. NCBI lineage: Eukaryota > Fungi > Ascomycota > Dothideomycetes > Capnodiales > Microcyclospora > Microcyclospora pomicola. The sequence goes on along the minus strand of NHNY01000004.1, from coordinate 1,192,924 downwards.
CGCTCAAGATGAGATCGAGATGCTTGGAAATTATCCTATCGTCACATTGACAAGTTTCGCAATGCGCCCCTTTTTCGTCATCACATCATGCAGTAAGGTACATCTGTACAGATTCTCGTCACATCGTAAACCGTCACAAATCTAGCTTTCTCAACCCAACATCAGCCCTATATGTCGTGCCCGTAGACACACATCTGCATCATCCGGCGGCACGTCCGACATCCCGCCACCACCCTCCACCCCGCCATCTCGCGCTGCAGCAGCCACAGGCGCATCACTACGCATCTGCGCTTCTAGCTGCGCGGCGAACTCTGCCGTGATCGCGCCACCGACGGACGCCTGCCGCACATTCCGCAGCTGCGTGAACGGCGACAGCATGGCTTCGAGATCCTTGGATATGCGTGGTGGCTCACGGTGCCGTTCGAGCTCGGTCTTGATCGAGTCGGAGGCCGCGCTGCCGTTGGAGACACGAATGGTCAGGTGAGAGATCTGCACGCGATGTGAGGAGTCGACGGGTTCCTGCTCTCGCTGATCTGGTGCGTCGGACTCACGGTCCCGCGAGGGCGAAGGCGGAGGTGGTGACAGGGCATCGACGAGGCGTTGCACCTGGCGCTGCAAGCCATGGACCAGCCCCTTCCCGCCGACGTTGAACTTGATCTGGCCGGTGTACTGGTCGACGTGATCGACGTGGACGACCAGCTTGCGGATGCGCGCAAGGTACCGCCGCGGGATCCAGTCGAGGAAGTTGGGCTTGTGGGTGGTGGGGGCGACGCCGGTGCGCAGCTGGTAGCGGAAGCGGACGGAGATGCCGGAGAAGGTGACGAAGAGGATGAAGGTGTTGGATCCGTAGAGGATGTCGGCGCATTCGGCGTGTAGCTGCTGGCAGACGGCGAGAATGGCAGTGGTGCCTTTATGCCAGACGACGTTGAGCGAGGGGGAGATGGAGAGGGGCGCCGCGGGGCGGAGGTTGCGCTTCTTCACCGCGGAGAAGTTGCGGACGTGGAGGGCGAGGGGGCTCGAGCCGCGGAGCTCGGTCGTGTGTGGGAGGACATGGCGGAGGATGTGTTGGCGGAGCTCGAGGGGGAGGGCGAGGAGGGGGAACTTGGGTCGGCGTGAGGCCGGGGATCGAGCTCGCAGTTCCAATTCTGACCACGACTCGTGCCGGACGAGGGTGGCGGGGACACGTTGGGAGGGTAGATGGAGCGATTGCGAAGGTTGCGGGTCGATGTGATAGTCGCGACAGTTGAAGTGACCTGAGTCCATGGCTGTCCGTAAGTTTGCCAGGGCGTGTTTCAATCACATTTATAGGTATGGAGAGACGTCAGACATGATGCATGCCTGAGGCTTGAACTCTTCAGTTGCCTGCTTCATGTAGGCTTCTTCCTTCTTCTGACCTTTCACATCCAATACATCGTGGAGTCTTACGGCTCGCGTTGATTTGCTCTATCAGTAATGCTGCCTGTTTTGACGGATACTAGGTATCGTAAGGGCTCCGTTGTTGTTCGTCGGCATCGATTTATCCTACGAGCCTTCGGTAACGCGAGTCATGCGGCACTGCTGTTCTGACATCAAGCTTCCGCATAAGGTATGAAACACTCCCAAGGTAGAGGAAACAACCCATGAGTTGCTTGATACCACTACCCTACAATGCGATAACTCGCCATGGCATTTGACCCGTCGAGCGGCTACGCTGCTGGTGCCGACGATGAAACTGCTCTACCGATCTTCGACATCCAAAAGGTGCAACTTCAATTCGATATCTCGGCCGATTTCGTAGCTGCTCAGGTTGCGAACAATGTTCTCGTTCTCGCGCTCTCCACCGGCCAGATACTGCGCTTCGACCTGGACAATCCCGAGGACATCGACGACATCGATCTCCCGAAACGTCCAGCAGAGATTGGCGTCATTCGACGGCTGTTCCTCGACCCATCCGCGTCGCATCTGATCATCTCCACCACCTCGGGCGAGAACTACTACTTGCACACTCAGTCGCGTCAGCCGAAACCGTTGGGAAAGCTGAAAGGCGTGCTGCTGGAAAGCGTGGCATGGAATCCTTCCCAACCAACTGCGTCAACGAGGGAGATCCTGCTAGGCACGTCGGATGGCACCGTGTGGGAGACATATATCGAGCCAAGCACAGAGTTCTACAGGAGTCAGGAGCGATATGTGAAGATAGTGTACAACTCTCAAGCGGGGGCGGTGGTAGGACTGTATGCAGATGTGCTGTCCAATAGACCAGAGACGAGAAGAGTGTTCGTCGCGACACAGCATAAGCTCTTCCACTTCTCGGGACGTACTGGAAAACAAGGACACGAAGGGAGTTCTTCGATCTATATAAAATTGTTCGAGGGTGAAACTCCAGCGGTGCATGAGGTCGGAGGAGCAGCTGTGCTGTCGTCATGCTTGGTCGTCTCTCCAGACCCTCCGGACAGTCTTCCGTCCACCCTGGATGCGCACGCTGTGGAGCGAGCTTATGCGTGGCTCTGTGCACAGGGTGTGTTCAACGGCAAACTTTTGACTGCCGCGTCTGACCCGGCTGTGCTTGGCAGACAGTTGATGCGAGAGTCAAGACTGCTGCCGACATCCAAGCTACCTCCTGTACAGACCGCCGGTGGTCGGAATCGAACCCAGCAACGACCGATCAGTTCCATACTATTGACGCAATTCCACATACTCGCGCTAGTAGAAGGTCGCGTTACTGCTGTCAACCGACTCGACGAAAGCATCGTCTACAACCAACAAGTTCTCGAAGCAGGCGAAAGCTGCTTGGGCTTATTTTCCGACCGACAGAAGAACACTTTCTGGTTATTCACGGCAAGTGAGATCTACGAGATTGTTGTGACGGATGAGCCTCGAGATGTCTGGAAGATACTACTGAAGCAAGGCCAATACGAGACGGCTCAACAGTACGCGACAACGTCCGAGCAAAAGGATGCGGTGGCGTCCATGACCGGCGACCACCTCATATCGCAGGGAAACTTCGCTGAAGCTGCAGCTGTGCTTGGTCGAAGCTCCAAAGTATTCGAGGACGTGGCGTTGAGCTTCATCGATAAAGGGGAGCATGACGCGCTTTGGAAGTATTTGCTGGTCAAGCTGTCAACACTGAAGAAAGGCAGCACCATGCAACGTATCATGCTCGCGAGCTGGCTTGTGGAGCTGTTCATGGCCAAGCTCAACCAACTTGACGACACCATCTCGACAAAGGCGGAACTATCTACCGGTGGGTCAGGCGAGACGAGAGCAGATACGCAAAGGCAGCTCCCTCTTACAAGAAAGGAATTCCAAGACTTCTGCATCAAGAACAAATCTGACCTCGACAAGAAGACGGTGTATGAGATCATCGGCAGCCATGGTCGTGAGGACGAGCTTCTTTTCTTTGCGAATGCGATCGAAGACTACAGCTACGTGATCTCGTACTGGGTCCAACGTGAACGCTGGACGGAAGCCATGAGCGTGCTAAAGAAGCAGACCAGCCCAGAAATGTTCTACAGGTACAGCACAGTCTTGATGAGCTATGTCTCGACTGACCTGGTCGAAGTCTTGATGCGGCAAACCGCGCTCGATGTCAAGAAGCTCATTCCTGCTCTCCTCAATTACAACAAGGCGGTTGGCGATAGCGTGCCTCTGAACCAGAACCAAGCCATCCGCTACCTACTCTTCTGCATCAATCACAGTCACTCCACCGATCCTGCGGTTCATAACACTCTGATCTCTCTTTACGCCTCACATCCTACCAAGGAAGAGAAAGAGCTGCTTACGTACCTCAAAACACAGGCTGATGCGCACGAACAAAGTTACAATGCCGACTTCGCGCTGCGTCTATGCATCACCCACAAACGAGTGCAGTCATGCGTCCATATCTACCGCACGATGCAGCAGTACAGCTCCGCCGTCGATCTCGCGCTCAAATATGACGAGATCGAGCTGGCCGCTGAAGTCGCCGACAGTCCGGAGAACGACGACGCGCTGCGCAAGAAGCTATGGCTCAAGGTCGCCAAGAAGGTCATCTCGCAGACCAAAGGTATCAAAGCCGCAATCGATTTCCTCAAACGCTGTGGCGACTTGTTGCGGATAGAGGATTTGATCCCCTTCTTCCCCGACTTCGTCATCATCGACGACTTCAAAGAGGAGATCTGCGCGGCATTGGAGGAGTACAGCCGGCAGATTGAAGCTCTCAAGCAGGAAATGGACGACTCGGCCAAGACGGCTCAGCACATCAAAGACGACATCAAGGCACTGGACGAGAGATACGCCATTGTCGAGCCGGGAGAACGATGTTGGAAGTGTCGATTGCCACTGCTCATGCGCCAGTTCTTCGTCTTCCCCTGCCAGCACGCATTTCACGCTGATTGCCTCGGCGAAATGGTCATGGGCATGGATGGCGTGGGCAAGGCTATGGTGGGCACAAGCAAGACAAAAAGAATCCGCGAACTGCAGAGGGAGATCGGTCGAGGTGTTGCGCTTGGGCGGCGGAGAGAAGGTATGGTCCGAGAGCTTGACGGGCTGGTGGCTGGTGCGTGTGTGCTGTGCAGCGAGATGGCGGTCAAGGTCATCAGCGAGCCTTTCGTGACGGAGGCCGATGATCCGCGGGAGTGGGAGATTTGAAGCTCATCCACGACGTCTTTCCGGCTTTGAAGATGGCTTGTGCGCCCACTTACTTGGTGGTTCCCCTACATGCTCTCTCCAGGCATCGTTGATGCCAACTCTTTCTTGTCGGCTCAGCTTCTCCCACCTGTCTTTGCGTTGGCGCTCCTTGTCCTGCCATCGTGAGAGCTGTGTGTGGATGAATGTCGCACTGACGTGAGCGCACTCATTCGTTGCCTCCATCGGGACCAGATGACCGCAATCGAGCACCACAGACCTCACGCCACCTTTAGCAACCCCTCCGTTGCCACCAACACCAGTCCCGGTGACCTGAAGCTTGTTCTCAATGGCTTTCGGCGAACTAAGCGTCGACGTTTTCCCGAAGATGTATTGTGTTGGTGGATGAAGCTCGTTCAAGTGCCGATACATCCATGCCGGCTCTGGGCGATACATCAAGAAGGATTCATCAATGTCGTCAATGTGCATCTCCCGTTGCATGAGACCGTCGCCTTGCAGCATACGTTCGTCATGGTACGCTGGACGAAGGTACATTGCCACTTCTTGCGCTTTTGTCGTAGTGAGCGTGACTGGCGGGTCAGTGCACGACGAGGTCTCCGGGTACAATTCAGTAGGGAGATCGCGCAAGCCGTACTGAATCCAGTTTTGGAGTACCCGCTTGTCCCATCTCTGGTAGAATTTGCTGGCGGCAAATCTCGTGCCCGCGTCTGCACGTGTTAGCCAGGAGTCTCTGCGGTGGGTGGATGCTGGGGCGAAGAATCTGCTGGGGTTCTCCCGTTGAATGACCGGGTCGATGAGGACCAGGCTGGCGAAGAGGCGCGGATGGAGCAGGGACAAATAAGCTCTGCACGGATCTTGATCAGCCTTGCTTTCAGTAGCCTACACTACGCGGGGAGTAGATCGTAGAGTCGTATGTAATGCAATGCATGCATGTCTCAAATATAGAACCTTACAATTGCGTGCCTCCCATACTGTGTCCCACGCCCACCAGTGGCGAAGGCATCTCGGCCTGAAACTGGTTGATCAAGAACAGCAGATCGCGCGAATGATCCCACCAACCCGGGTCCGGGCCCAGCAATCGCTCATTGAGCACACCGCTCTGGCCCTGGTTCGCAATATCCGCGATCCAGACGGCGCGGATCCGTCGCCCATCAGCCGCGAGGGCAGCATGCAAGTCGTCCCACAACGGTTCGTAGACTTCCTTCGCAAACCCGTTCGCGTGCAGGCCGATGATGGTGACGTCTCCAGGCTCGGGATCCGGGTTGTCATGTGGAATGTATTGCTTTACGTGAAGCTGGAGCTCGTTCTCGCGGCCTAGCTCGGCGCCCGCTGGCCGTTCGCGCGTGTGTTGGCATTTCACGATGTGGGTGACTGCGCGGAAGCTGCTGAGACTTCGCTGCGGGTTGGGGATGAAGGTTGTTTTTGCTATTGCGATTGCGCGAGGCTGGAAATGTCTTATAATCATGTTGTGGTGAGTTGAGAAGATGCAGTCGTGGTGGATTTACAATAGAACTGCATCTTTGCATGGCATTGGCCAGCTTCTTGCCCGATGTGGAAGTCGATGCCGTGAGAAGTGCCGCGACATCATTGCTTCTATGGACTTCACTCTTTGTAGGGTCGTTCGCAATATGTGATCGATGCGGATATACATATATTCAGACGTTTCCTGGATGTGTTCGTAATCAGTCTGACTGTAAGTCCAGCCAGAATGTCGGAGATCAAGCCATTTACCATCGCCATTCCAGACTCGGGACTAGACGACCTGAAGCAACGGCTCTCGTTGGCCAGATTCCCCGATGAGCTCGATGAAGCAGGATGGGATCTCGGCGCTCCCCTTGCAGATGTCAAGCGTATCACCAAATACTGGAAAGACAGCTATGACTGGCGCAAGGCCGAGAAAGAACTGAATGATTTACCTCACTTCACAACTCCCGTCGAGGTAGACGGTTTCGGCGCCATCGAGATCCACTTTCTACACCAACGATCCGACGTCAAGAGTGCAATCCCACTGCTGTTCGTGCACGGCTGGCCAGGCAGTTTCATCGAAGGAACGACGATCCTCACCACCCTGTCTGGCGATGGCGTCCAGGATCCGGCCTTCCATGTCGTCGTCATGTCTCTGCCCAACTTCGGCTTCAGCCAAGGCGTCCAGCAGCGCGGCTTCGCCCTCAACCAGTACGCCGAGACGGCGCACAAGCTGATGCTCCAGCTCGGGTACGACGAATATGTCACGCAAGGCGGTGACTGGGGCTTCTGCATCACCCGCGCCATGTCGATCCTGTACCCGCAGCAGTGCAAGGCAACGCACATCAACTTCGACTACGGCGGCGGCGCCCCGGCTTGGTCACAGTACCCGCTGCTGGCGCTCGAGCACAGCGTCCGACCGTACTCCGCGCGCGAGAAGAAAGGCCTCGCGCGGACGAAGTGGTTCCAGGAGGAAAGCTCAGGCTACCGTGCTATTCAGGCCACCAAGCCGCAGACGGTAGGGTATGCGCTGAGCGACAGCCCGACGGCGCTGGTCGCCTGGCTGTACGAGAAACTGCACGACTGGACGGATGGCTACCCTTGGACGGACGACGAGTTGTGTACCTGGCTGAGCATCTACTGGTTCAGTACTGCGGGACCGTAAGTCTACGCCCCCCCCCCCCTTTCGTTTTACTGTGGGGACACAAGTCTAAGCTCCCTCGTCGATATCACCCACTGACCCTTCCCTTTCCATCATACAACAGTGCAGCGAGTCTCCGCATCTACTACGAATCCACCCACTCCTGGCGCAACCAAGATGCCTCCACGCGCGTCACGCGCCAGCGCACGGGCGAGTGGGTCGACGGAGTGAAGATCGGGTATTCGCACCAGCCGCAGGAGCTGCGGATCGTGCCTGATACGTGGGTGCGGAAGCTCGGCAATATCGTGTTCGAGCGGTACAATGAGCGCGGCGGGCACTTCTTCGCCCACGAGACGCCGGATCAGTTGGTCAAGGACGTGCGAGATATGTTCCGGAGGGGAAGTGGTGGCGCGTATGGAGTGCTCAAGGGGCGGGCTGGGTATGTGGATGGTGCTTAGCAATGAACATACTTTCAAGCAAATCTCAATGATCCTCGACGTACACGAACCGGGTCAATGGAGCACTCTAGTACTCTAGCAATGTTTCGTGTTCTACATGCCATCTTCGCGTACAATGCCCATCTCGTAATCCTCAATGGACGCCTTCAGATCCTGCAAATCATCGCCACGCTGCTTCACCACATAGCCCAACGTCTCCGAGAAAGTCTCTCCATTATTCATGAACCACTCTCCACCAACCCAATCGCCGACTTCCGTCGCAGCATCACGCACGTAAGCCTCGACCTCGCTTTTCGACATCTTTTGGTCCTTGAGATGAAGAATTTGTGCCGGGTTCAACTTCATCATATCCTCAACGACATAGTAGTGATTGATATCATCGCCCCATCCCTCCGCGCCCGGCTCGTGGAAGCGAGTCGGATGTAGACGGGAGTGATATTTGCTCGTAGGGATGGAATTATGGAACCAATTATCCGGAACGAACGATGACGGAGACGGAGGATAATTCAGGTGGATGTTGAAGATGAGCTGGTAATTAGAGTCTGGGAAGCGTTTCGAGAACTTCTGTCGGATTCTCCCGTTCGAAGGACAGATGTTGTGTGCCACGGTGTCGCGGAAAATGAGATGTACGTCAAGAATTTCAGCCAGTTCCGGCGTGCTGAAGTTATGCAGCAAAGCAGCACGTTCGGCGATGGCTTGGGGCAGAGCTCGGGTGGTACGAGGATGTGCGCGATTGTGGAAAGCTTTGCCGAAAAGCCAGAGCCTGTAAATGGCGCGGCGGAGCAGATATCGCTCGTCGACGGTCAGCAGCCGTCGGTCGGCATAGTCCACCTTCCACTTCTTGTACGGATACAGCTCTTCCCAGCGTCGTGCGATCCGTCCAACGTCAACGATCTGACGGATGAGTGCATCGGATATAGGGACGTGTCGATGGATGTGGGCCGGCTGTGAGCTGTTGTGCGTAACGAGCTGGACAATGTCTTGTGTGGGACCATACTCGGCTTCAGCAGCTTCGCTGAGGATGAGTAGACGCTTTGAGGAGTGGAAAACGGAGTGAAAATGCTGACATGTGGCGCTGAGGGCGATCGCAGCCGAGATTGAAGGTAGAGAGAGAAAGATGTGAGTGATGATCTCGGTGGGTAGTGTATCCAGCGGCATTGTTACTAATGCCTTTCTTGTTCTGAGATTGGTATTGTTGCTAATGCTCCTCAATCCTGCTCTCTCTGCCGCTTTCTCTTCTTCTAATCACCTGAACAGGGTGTGGTTTGTGTGGAATACCGAACAGCTCGTCGTCGAGTCGTCCAGCAGTGAGTCAAGGGCTCAAATATCGAACACCCCTTCGTTGGGGCTATAGAAGAGGACATCAGACTCGCTGTCCACAGACGAGATGGCACATGGGTTGGCCTGACCGCGGACGGCCATTGCTGTGGTGGTTCTCATTGCGATGGGTGTGATGAAGCAGGGAGGAAGAGGAGCGGAGGAGGACGAGACAGAATAGGCGGTGGAAGTGAGCAGACACGGGCAGCCACCGAACAGCTCCACAGCCAATGCTCAGGCGACACAAATGCAGACCCCTGTCCACACGTCAACTTACCTCGAACACTTGCGCTCTTTACACAATACGGTAAAGTATACCTTCATTTCATGATGCTAGATATGTTTCCATCTACCGTTATGCTCTCGAACAGTATCCGACGAGCCTTCTTAAACGCTTCCTGTCTCATGTGGTAGACAGTCACGTCAACCACAATGCATAAACCTAATGTTATGCAGCTACGCCGAATATGGAAGATGTAGACCTCAGGAAAGTCATCATCACTTTTCTGAAGGATCAACGATGCAGCAATCATTCAACGTCCTCAGTCTGCTTAATCGATGATGGAAGCTAGTCCTGCTCGCGCGCAGCTGAGCTGTGAGCAATGTCAACGTCGTAAAACCAAATGCGACAAGACATCGCCGTGCAGTGCGTGTCAGAAAGCAGGACTGAACTGCACGGCTGTCCAGCGACATCGTCTTCCTCGAGGACGGAGTGGCAATACCCGAGCAAGTGCCAGCATCAATACCGCCCTCAAAGAACGGGTCGTCAAGCTAGAAGCTGCCGTCCAGCGTTTGCAGCGTAGAGAGCCTGTCGCAGTCTCGCCCCCGACAGATGCCTCTGATGATTATATTGCCCCCGGGTTCTGGGACGAGCTCATGGACGCGGTACTCCTGACATTGTCTTGATAACATCCGACCCGTCACTGATCTTGATTCACCAGGTCGGTGGTCTGCGTGATGTTCTAGAAGGCCCCAACGAGCAAATCGACGAACCGACGCCTGTGACTTCACCCGAGTCAGGAAGCAGTGGGACTGAACATGCCGACGGCGCAAATGGCCTGATATTTGGCTTTGACTGTAAATCTTTGCCTGGCCAAGTCTCACGTCCATCGGACAGCGAACGGCTCTGGTTGCGTGATCTGTACGAGAATCGTGTTGATCCGGTATTCAAGGTGTTACACTGGCCGTCGGCATGTCGCAGTATTAGCTACGAAGGGACGACTCAACCGCCGGTAGAAGTGGAGGCTCTCGAAGCTGCCATTTATTTCGCAGCCGTGTGCACTACACTACCCAACGAGACCGCGCATCGTGAGTCGAAGATGGCACGATATCGCTTCGCTGCTGAAGCCACACTGATACGAGCAAACGTGTTGACTACGAAGAGTCTGCTAACTTTGCAAGCGTTTGTACTTTACTTGGTAAGGGGAGAACCCTACGTTTTGTTCAACTTTGCCTCATCTAACAACAAGGTAGCTTGGCCTTCGATCGTGCCAAAGCAGCGCAGAAGCCTGGACACTACTTTCATGCGCTATACGGATTGCTCAAGCGCAAGGTCTGAGCGAAACATCGTCCAAGAACCGTTCGCCACTTGAAATTGAGACTCGAAACAGAGTATGGTGCTCAATCGGTATCGTGGACGTCAGATGTGCTCTAGACCGTGGCTCCAAGCTTCTACTCACCTCGTCGGAGTTCCCGAACCTTCCGCTCAATATCAATGACTCCGAAATAAATACACAGACAGTTCATATTGTTGGCCGTCCTGACTCTGAGTTTACGTCCATGTCCCTCTGTCGAATGACATACCATGCGATGTTATGCCAACGCATAGTCATGGAGTTCGGCGAGTCCCCTATGGTCGATAGCGGACCGGACTCTTCTGCGATAGCCTCCTACGGACAACTACAGGCTCTGGACGATTACGAGAAATACCACAATGACTTTATACTCGTCTGCGCACAAGAATCAACACCTTACCGCCGGCTCGCCATGGCTTGTTCTCACGAATGTCTCGTGTCAATGCAAATATTGACACGGCGGCCGTTCCACGGACAGGCACATGCGAGGCCGACGCTACCGCAAGATAACTTCGATGTTTTTGCGACGGCGACCGAAGTCCTGGAACTCTCTGTCCACAAGGGAACATCCGAGGAGTTTGCACAATGGTCGTGGTTTGCCTGGCCGAAGTGGTATGCTTTGGCCGTCGTCTTGGCTGAACTGTGCGGCCGCCAGGGCGGCGAGCTGACCGAACGCGCCTGGGGTGCTGCACAAGAGTGCTACCGCCAATACCTGCCGCTCGTTGCCGACACGCCTTCAGGACAATTGTGGAAGCCGATTGCAAAGTTGATGAAAAGAGCCTCGGCACTACAGAAGAAAGCGCCACCGATTCTAGAGAAACTCGACAACCCTCAGATACAACTTTCTGGCGCTTTACCCTCTATGATAACAATGGCAGTCCCAGCAGACATAGCCATGGCCAATCCTCCCAACGCCATATCGACAGATTCATTTCCCACCCAAGATTTCCACAGTCTCAATCTCGATGCCAGCCTTGAGAGTTTCGAGGCCATGTCATGGTTCAACTGGGAGATGTTCGTCGATGACCTCAATTCCCAGGACTTCAGCATGAATATGGACGAGGGCGTGTCTTGATTCACGGATATGATGCGTATGGCAAGAGGTGGAGATGGCAGAAATTGACCACGCTGAAAGCACAATCTCGAAAATGTTTCGAGTCGAAGCTATGACAACCTTACGAATCTTGAATGGAATAACGAGAGCATTGAGAGATGTGTCAAATGTTCACAACAGGCTAAAGTACTGTAACAAAGACGAAAGCGGCGGAACAGTCGTGAACGCGGTGGCGTGAAGATCGATTAATGGTTTGCACTACACTCGATCGCTACACTTCATACTCCTCCAGCCGCCAGCTCGCGACGTCTGCCTCAATCACGAGCCTGTGCGTATGGAAGCTGATCGTCTCGTACATCTCCCGCGCGGCGCCACGTGCGAGCTTATGCCACGGGCCACTGCCACCTGCTCGCGCATCTTCTCTATTGCGCCAAATGCCTGGGATATATCAGCCCATTGCTCACCATCACTGTTTGGCTCGTCCTTACATGTGGCCAGATTTCTGTTCTCCGCATTCGACGTGCCGAACCAGTACTTCAGCAGCCCGCCGCTCGCACAAGCTTCCTCGTGCGATCGTCGGTCAAGCTCGCCGAGACGTTCACGATCAATGACAGTCCGCAGTTTGGAGCGGAAGATTACCACGTAGAATTCTTGCTTCGGCCACTTCGCGTTGGTTTGAAGACAGAGATTCCGAAGCACAGTGAAGACATCACTCCAGTTGAAGACGGACATGTACGGCCCTGTTCGAAAATCCAGTCGCATAGGTCGCAGGACCATGAGAGCGAGAGCGAACAGTCGGACGGGCTTTTCGAGAGTCTCAAGGTTGAGTTGGTTTGAGAGATCTTGGTAGGGCGAGCTCACGATGTGGCTTGCGTTGATGTACAAGCTTGGTCTTGACTGTGTCGTTGATGGCCAGAATGCTTTGAGCTCCGTGTCGTCGTTTGCAACGTCAGGATAACTTGGAAGGCAGTCCTTCGGGAGGATTGTGATCACTCCGGCGGTTGCCATTATGATATTTGCTAGAGCCTTGTTCTTGAATTCTACTCTTGGTGCACTTCAGATGTTTCGTCTAGGTTCTACTGATCTTGCTGAAGAATAGACAGCAATTGCAGTTTGTGACTTTACGAAGGTATGCTCAGGTGAAGAAATGAAGTGGATTGTAGGAAGTACGATAGAAGCTCAGGAACCACTCCGAACCCGAAGGAAATGAGAATGTGGGTACATGTATATCGCCCTCGAGGAAAGAGAGACTCGAAGTATTGGACTCAACCTGCCATCCATTCCGCAATCTCACGCAATCGCTTGCGCCATCCTGGTCATTCTTGTGCACCAGTCCGGACTCACCCAACCCTTCCGTACGATACGGGAAGGTGATAGATCGGGCTCAACACATCGACTGCTTATCACTGTATGTGAGCAGTGTATGCACCGTTGAAGTGCAGAGCTCCGAACCGGTAGAGCTCTAGGATGGATCTGCGGGCTCGTCTCCGGCTTCATCGCCTCGGGTGTACTAAAAAAATGCAGCGTCTCATGCAGGACCGTCTCATTTTCGGCGAGCATGATTGCTGATACGACCACGTATTCCATGCATGCGGATAGCCGAAATCGAGCAGATTACTGCCGCGCTCGAACGAAGCTGCTGGAGCGTACGTCGTGAACAGCGCACAGGTCGATCAGCTGGATCACCGAATGCGCCGGAACTCTGGGTCTTTCGAGGCCTTCTGGCCAACACCGTAAAACGCTCAACTCACCAATAGCATGACACTGCATACCCTCTCAAGCATACAATACTCACAAAGAGTGGTTTAGTAATGCTTATAGAGATGGAGACTGGGTGGGCTCGAGTTCGGTATGCTATAGAATACTCCACTGACATAGTCTAGAGCTCTACACTCGGCGTCGCTTCCCCTTCGGAGCTAGTGGCTACACATATGTGCTTGTCAATGTCCGTGATTGACATCATTGGCAGCAGAGATCCATCCGTCGAGTACAGCATATCCTGGGGTGGGACTGAACACAAAGAGGCCGAAGACAATGCGCGGTCAATAAGATAAAGTTCCAGCCGTCTGGACTTTGCACCAGCACGCATGGCAGGCAAAAGATTACTGGATGCGGCGAAATTGTTCAATGCCGGCACATCGGTAGCCAAACAGCATTTCGCCATACGGCGAGAGCAATGGGAACTGTATACCAAGACGTCGGGTGTGGGAAGGGCGGTCAAGAGTCAGGCAGATCGGGTTACAGTCACAGCGAGCGCTGCGTATGAGTTGGCTAAACGCTTCAACGAGACGGGACCGACCTGGCAGCAGGGACAGCAGCAGGCCGAGGACATATTTCAGACCGCACAAAAGACTGAGGCGGGAGAGAAGATCTCTAGTGTTGTCGGCGATGTAGTGCAAGCTGCAGGTTCTGCTTCTCGAGAGGCGGAAGCTGTTGATGGGCGGGTGGTGGATGACGGTACACTGTCTTCATTACGAAGGCGCGAGCTGCAGCGTCGAGCGGAAGGGCAGATACCGGCCTATCCAGCTGATGCTGAAGGGTCACCGAACGACTCCGCGGGTCGAGACACTTTCAGCGATCGAAGTGATGCATTGTCGTCAGGCTTGTCATCGCTTCCACGGACAAAAGTCCCACGTCATGCAGCAGGCACTCAACGCGGCGATGTGCATGTTGCCGCGGGTGACATGAACCAGGATGTCTACTACAGTGCGGGAAGCGATGGAGCTGTCGCTTCAGAGGACGTGCCAGAAGGCATTGAAACACAGATCTTCCACAGTCCACGAGTGTCGAAAATCCTAGGACAGTCCTCCAAGAACGCCGAGAATCCTTACGCTGGCAGACAAAAGCTGCCTCCCAAGCCGTTACCAGAGATGTTGGCCGCTCAGAGACAACAAGAGGAAAAGCTACAGTCAACCCCAGCGGTAGGACAAGAGCAACCACGGTCGGCGCAGATCTCGCCTACCGAGGACCACGAAACTCAGCAGCTCGCTGCATCACTCGCCCAAGAGACGCAGGATGTTGGGACTGCGACTGAACAACCACCTACTTCAGCGTATGAGATGCGTGAGTCTCGTGTCCCATCTTCGCGGTTCGGCCGACTGTGGCAGTATGGAGGGCTCGCCACCAGTATGGCATTTGGCGCTGTTGGAGAGAGCTTCCGACGTATCGGCGGTGGTGCTAGTACTGGCAGTCTCCTGCTCAGCGAAGGCAACATCAATCGATTGGTAACCAAGCTAAGTAGAATGCGTGGAGCCGCATTGAAGTTGGGACAAATGATTAGTTTCCAAGACTCTAAAGTCCTTCCAGCGACCATCAACACCATTTTGCAAAGAGTGCAGGACAGCGCAGATTACATGCCGCCTTCGCAACGTGACCAAGTGCTGGTCCGGAGCTTGGGACCGGAATGGCGTGATCTCTTCTCGCGCTTTGAGGAGAAGCCTTTTGCTGCAGCCTCCATCGGTCAGGTCCATAAGGCCACCCTCGCATCAAACGGCATGGATGTCGCTGTCAAAATTCAGTATCCTGGAGTTCGTAACAGCATCGATTCAGACTTGAATAATCTTACACTGTTGCTCACGGCCAGCCGTCTATTGCCAAAGGGCTTGTTTCTGGACAAGACCATTGCAAATGCACGTACTGAGCTGGGCTGGGAGTGTGATTACGAGCGCGAAGCGAAAGCATGTATACGATTCAAGGACCTTGTGGCAGACGAACAAGAGTTCTTCACCGTCCCGACCATCTACGCGGAAGCTTCAGGTCCAGATGTGCTGACGGCTGAATTCTTGACGGGCACGGCGGTGGCGAAGATCCACGATCTGACACAGGAGGAGCGTGATTGGATAGGAACGCAGATTCTACGACTCTCACTGCGAGAGCTTATGGAATGGCGCTTCATGCAGACCGACCCCAACTGGACGAACTTTTTGTACAACCGCTCGACCAAGAAACTTGAGCTGCTCGATTTCGGAGCCAGCCGAGACTTTCCCGACGAGTTTGTAGAGCCGTACGTGTCTCTTCTGATTGCGGCATCAAAGAATGACCGGACGGCGTGCAAAGATCTGTCTATCCAACTCGGATACCTGACAGGTCGCGAGAGCAACGACATGCTCAAGGCGCACGTCGATTCGATCATGACGCTCGCCGAACCGTTCGTGGAGAATGCGCCTGTGGTCTACGACTTCGAGGACCAGACCATCACGGACAGGGTGAGGGAGAACATTGGGTTGATGCTGAGAGAAAGACTGGCGCCACCACCAGAGGAGACATACAGTCTGCACCGCAAGCTGAGCGGGGCATTCCTACTGTGTGCCAGACTGAAGAGCAAGGTTAAGGCTCGAGCCATGTTCGCGGACGCCAAAGATGTGTGGGATGGCCGCGCAAGCAAGGTGAAGGCGCCATGACGAGCATTGTCTCTTGAGCTGGAAAATATACAAGTATGAATTGCACTATGTGCAGTACGGCAGTAGTACGTAGGTGGCATACGCGCCTCCATCTAGATGTGAGGTAGCTAGGTAAGTTACCTACCTATGATGTATTATCATCATCATGCATTGCTGGCGACCTTGGAAGTGCAGAGTTCAGGTACGTACCTGGATAAGAAGCGGATGACACACGTGGAGATAAGCGATGGGGCTGTGTACATGAGCTGCCGTGGTTCTACCTGCATCTCACGTACGCGCGGATCCATGTCCTGTGATCGATCGTCATTTCGCCTCCCAGTCGACAAGACCAAATTGATCCACGCCCTCCACTCTGCAACATCAATCGCGAGATATCAGCTGTGCGAAAATCATTCTACCCTACATACAGTCCGTCGATTGGCTGTGTCACCAATTTTAATCTCGCCTGGGATCCCGACTGCCGACACGTCCGCTTTAGTCTTGACCCGTTTCATTCCCTGCCGACGCTAGCGCCTCATGCGCCTCCTTGTCGCTAAGGTCCAGTCGAGCTAACTGGGGACTTTGTTCATCGTCGCTTCTGCCCTACATACACACACACTGCCCGCCTACTTTCCTCTACCTGTCTACCATGACTTCTTGAATAGCTCTTGTTCATTCCTTTGCCTATACTCGCGGAAGAAATCATTCAATTCCATCCTCTACTCTATCTAATATCTGCTCCTCCACGACACCCCTTCTCCCGTTGCGGCACCTCCACTCATCTTCGCGTCGGCCAATCTGATTGTTCGCGGACATCTTACATTGGAATAGACGTTGCACGCGACTGGACTACAGACCCGGATCACACGACACCTCACGGAAGTCTTGTCAAGTGCGGCGACGCAATCATTGGGAGGTGGGACTGAGTGCTCGGTGTTGTGTTGGAAGACTGGGGCTCAGAATCGGTGACAACACGACGCCCGCCCCGGCATAAGGCACCCACACATACAGCTCGCAACCATGCGCCGCGGCGTCCTCCTCTTCCTGCTCGTCAACCTTGCCATCATAGGCTGCCTCGTCAATTCCGTCTGGACGCTTCTCACACTGCTCGTCGTGGATGGGTCACAGGATGCCATCTCGAAAGCCGAACTGCCCGCGCCGGGCTCCGACCTGATCGATGCTCGCCCACAATTGATCCCCAGGATCATCCACCAGACCTTCAAGAACTCGACTATCCCGAAGCCATGGCAAGGTGCGCAGCAAAGCTGTCTGAGCCTACACCAAGACCCCGCGTGGCAGTATAAGCTATGGACGGACGAGAGCTCGGAGAGTTTCATTGCAAAGGAGTATCCCTGGTTCCTCGAGACCTTCCAGAATTACGAATATCCCATCCAACGCGCCGATTCCATTCGATACTTTGTCCTGGCGCACTACGGGGGAGTGTACATCGATCTAGACGATGGCTGCAACCGTGCTCTGGAGCCGCTGCTGTCATATCCGGCCTTTGTCAGGCGGACCGTGCCTACCGGCATCAGCAACGATGTCATGGGTGCTGTGCCTCAACATCCATTCTTCATGCGAGTGATCGAAGAGCTCGAGAACTACGATCGCAGCTGGGTCATGCCATATATCTCCGTGATGGCCAGCACGGGACCCCTCTTCTTGTCCATCATCTGGCGGCATTGGAATGCAGAGGGTCTGAACTTCGGAGATGGACCTGACGGTGGACGCGTGAGGATCCTTTTTCCGCAAGAGTACAATGGCCACTCGTGGAGCTTCTTCACGCATAATGTTGGTAACAGCTGGCACGGCAAGGATGTGCAGCTGATATTCTGGGTAAGCGACTATCCAATGTAAACTATATCACAAAAGACCGCCCTTTCTAACATTCTTCTCAGATGGCTCGCAACTGGGTCTTGCTCACCATCGTCGGCTGGATCGTCGGCCTCTCCGTCATCTTTTTCGGCTGGCAGGCCTACCACGCATACGTCTTGAATGTGAACGACCCCTACATGGGCGGTGCGCCACGCTGGAAGACCGCCACCATCCGCTCTCGCCTGCCGTTCTGGCGAAGAGCCAGCGCCCACAAAGAGTACGAGCTGGTCCACCGGCATGAAGTCTGAACGTCTTGCAAAGCTCTGCATTGTTCGTGCTCGTGCTGCTGTTGTGTCATGTTGTTGTTGTTGTCATTATGAGGGTTTAGCGAAGGCGCCGGGTCGGTTGGTAACATGCATCAGCATCGAAAACAACCCCACCATCATCATCAAAATATCTGGTCTTCCTTTCATGTCTTACAAGGACAGGCCAGTTTCATGTAATAATCTTCCGGAGATGATGCATTCCCGTCTCGGGTTCTGAGCCCATCAGAGACGTGTTGCGTGGAGTGGAGTGCTTGATTATCTTCTTTGAGACTTTATCGACTTTTAATAGCTACGGTGGTCGCCTGAACAGAACTTAATCCGCGCCCAAGGAATCATTATCTTCTGCAGCAGATTTACCTCAAGCTCATGTGCAATTCTGATCGGATTCATGCAAATGCTTCTACAATCACGTGCTGTAAAGACGTCTCTTCGGCAAAGTTGCCTTCTAGGTGCTAAATCCTTGGCGCCCACGTCGAATTTGCGGACCGCAATCACTACACCTCGAAGAATCTCGACGGCGAAACCACGACACTCCCACCCCACACGAAGACATCCACGACAGAGCGTCAACGATGCCTGTATGTCCACCCCGAGATCCCTGTGTTGCACATAACCTGCTGGACCGCGTTGGCTGACCATCCCCCGTGCTCTGCAGTCCCACAAGTCCTTCCGCACGAAGCAGAAGCTCGCCAAGGCGCAGAAGCAGAACCGCCCCATCCCGCAATGGATTCGTCTCCGGACGGGTAACACGATCAGGTACGCGGATGTCTTGTTTTGCTTGTGAGGGTTGGCGGGGGACGGGGTAGAGGGGGGTTGGGTGGATGGTGGAGGAAAGGATGCATTGTGAGGGGAGGAAAGATGGACAAGAGGAGGGTGGTGTCATCGCACGGGAGAAGGTCGTGTCGTTGTGATGAGAAACAATCGAGCTGACATGGAATCTCCTAGATACAACGCCAAGAGGAGACATTGGCGCAAGACCCGTATCGGCATCTAGACGACTTTCGCTTTGCATTCTTCGACCCGACCGCGACACACGGCCGCCGCAGCAACATCGATCTGGCGGAGCGAAGCTACCTTTTCCGACTTTACGTTATTGTGTTGACGACGATCAAAGTGGTTTCACATCGACATGGCAATTGGGGACAGAAAGCAGTGATGTGTGATTGCCGGCAAGGGAAATGATGGGAACGGCGTTTTCTCGCAGCGGGCTTTGCATGGAGGTGATGCTGCTGTGGTTCGTGCTTGAAGCGGCAGAGGGCGCATTGCCTTTGATGACTTCGCGTCCGCTGCGGCTATGTAGTTGCGGTCTGAAAAATGCTGTTTGAAATGATGAGATCGTGTCTATTGAATCGTTCTCGTCAACGTCAGCACGCCTTTGGCATGAGATTGAAACGCCAGAACGCCGTGCTGTCATGCATCTCCCGCCCGATGCGTCAATGCAAATGTATGCGATCCCCTCACGAAACGTCCTACATGTCCTACGCAAGCCCGTTCTTGTTCTGCAGTAAGAACCGCGCTTGCTACCATCGACGAGAACAACCATCAGCACAGTACTAACGACGACATAACAAGCCTCTCGACGCACAGCACTCACCTCCGCAGTATCCACCACCAACAGTCCTTCCTCGCCCTTGCCCATGACCGCCACACCCCCCGTCTTCCGCTCGAACATCCTCACGCTGCCGCCGTGAAACCGCATCACACAACTGCTCCCCGCATAGCACACCCGATCCCCTTGCTCCACTTCCCCGTCCTCCGTCACGACCGTCCCGGAGACGTTCCCCTCCGTCCCGCACCGGTTGGCAAACACCACCAACACCTCGCTCGCCGCCGCAGCACTAGCATCCTCCGCAGCCCCCTTGACACCATCCTCCTCCTCCGCCTCCTGCAGCCGCTGCTGCTGCTGCTCGACGAACGGCTGGAACCGCTCCAGCCAGTACGCCACCGTCTCCATGTCCGGGCTCGCCGGCTCGCCCGCCAGCTCCGCCGCCGTCAGCCGCGTCAGCCACGCCATCGACAGCACCACCACCTGCACTCGCGCCGCCAGCATGCGCCGCGCGAACTCGTACGCCGTCCACGGCGCCGCGAACCGGTACGGGTTGATGTCCATGCAGATGCCCTGTCCGATGGTGCCGAGGTCGGGCAGCGTGCCGGTGTAGAACGGTGGTGTTGCGATGGTGGTGGTGGAGTCTGCTGTCGTCGCCGTCGCCGCCCCGGGTGGCGTCGTGCCTTCCCGCGCCCACGTCTCGTCGGTGTAGTACAGGAAGGACTTGCGGTAGTGCGCGACGACGGCGCCCTGCGGCGACACGGTCACGAGGGCGTTGTAGTTGCATGGCATCCCGTGCTCGTCCACGAGCGCGTGGCCGTGCGCGTCCGTGGCGCGTTCCGGGTAGCCGACGACGACGTAGCAGGCGAGGCGGCGCGCGGTGTCGATCGCCCATTGCGTGCTGCGGCCGGCGCTCGTGGGCTCCAGGTACGGCGTGATGGCCGCGAGGGAGGGGAAGTTGTAGCCCGTGAAGGCGAGCTCGGGGAGGACGAGCAGGTCGATCGGGCGGAGGGGCGGTTGGAGGAGGGAGGTTGCTTTGGTGATGTTCTCTTCTACCTGGCCCAGGAGGGGCGAGAATTGGAGAGTGGCGATCTTCATTGCTGTTGCGTTGGTGATGTGCCTATCCTATTGTTGGAAGTGGAGGTTCGAAGTGCGTTTCTTGTTATTTTGTTTCTGGCCACTTAAATCATATAGGGGGATGTGTGTCTCTTCCCTGCTTTCCATTAGCTTTGATCAATCAGGGGATTTCTTAGATGTTAGATACCAGACTCAAGTTAGATCTTCAATGTGACCAGACCATTGCGCGATGTTTGCCTCGCCATAAGCTGTGTTACAACGCTCTAGACGCACAAGTTTTACTGTGTAATGTGTGTATTGACATGTGATACGTGTACATGTACCTAGCCATAAGTACGTAGGACACGAACTATGAGCTAGCTGTTTTAGGAAGGAAGCTCAACTTTACATTATCGCGGGCTTCCATGCGTGAGATCTAGGCGATGGGACCATCAGTCCCGATGATGCGACCACAAAGCAGAGGGAAGGGCGACTACATCAAACCGCCGCCGAAACCAAACAGCCTGCACTCACGCTCTACGCCGAACCTCCCCACGCTTCGCTCTCTGCAGCCGACCACCGCTATATCGCCAGAGGTCATCACTTCACCTTCCGAACCGACGTCGATAGAGGACTTCTCGCTTGACGGCTCTGGGGTTCTCGCTACGAACACCTCACCCGGGTCCTCCAAATCTGCGAATGACTCGCAGGAAGAGGACGGCCATGTCTCGAATCTCCGACCTCCACGACCGCTATACAGCCACCAGTCCCGCTCGCACACATATCTAGGTCCTTCAGCCTTCGCCCCGCCCTTCTACAACCGCCCACCGACGCCGCTCCCACCCTCGCCATCCTTGACGTCCCTCCTGCGTCCCAACTTCAGCGCCCAGAACAGCCGCCCCAACACCCCGGACCCCTCCAGCGATGAGGGCGGCACCACTCACGCGCGAACCGGCAGCGGCACCGGGGCCCAGACGCCCAGCTCCTCCGCCGCCGCCGCCGACAGCAGCCTGGCCTTCAGCTTCCGCTCCGCGAAGCCGATCCCGCGCGCGTCGCCGAAAGTGCCGACGTACGAATACTACGGCTTCACGCTGTACCTGACGAGCAGCGTGGCGTTCATCGTGTACCTGCTGTGGGCGTTCCTGCCGTCGCCCTTCCTGCACCAGCTGGGCATCGGCTACTACCCCAACCGCTGGTGGGCGCTGGCCATCCCCGCCTGGACCGTCATGCTGGTCGTGTACATCTACGTCGCGCTCGCGAGCTACAACACCGAGCACCTGACGCTGCCGATGGGGAGCGTCGAGTGTCTGGTCGACGAGGCGGCCAACATCGCCGTCGTGGACGCGACGGGCAAGATCATCCGGGACGAGCGGCCGAGCTGGCGGAGTCCGAGTCCGCATCGGGAGGGGAGGGGCAAGCAGGCAAAGCCGAAGAGAGCCGGGCATAGCAGGCAGAGTTCCGGGACGGCGGTGCCGGAGCTGGATTGGAGGACGCTGTGGAAGGAAGGGACAGATGCCGTGATGGATATTCCGATTGGCGGGGTGTGTGAGATTCTTTACGGGGATTATCCTGAGGGTGCTGACGACGACGGATATGGATGATGATAGTGGATGAGGTTCAGACTATATGACTTGGGAAGCGATCAGACGGCTCGACTGTTGTCCCGTCGACGCGAAGGTGGGGAGGCATAGCGACTTCATTAACGTGGGACGAAATACTGCGAGCTATGTCGCTGATCACGGAGGCTTTTGGGGGTATCTTTTCAGATCGACTCAGGGAAAAAAACGCTCAAATGTGCTTTTCTACGGACCTCAGTACTCGCACGCCCATATCAACGAGGTGCTTCCGTTCCTGGAAAATGTGGTCTTCCCGTGGGTATGTCACCATCTCGAACGGTAGACCATGGTCTTTCAGCGCCCGCTGCATCGCCCAGCTATGCGAGACAGGCACCACCGTATCAGCCTCGCCATGCAACAGCAGCATCGGCGGAATCACGCCTCCTCGCTGGACTGCATTATGGACTTCCCAGATCGCACTGCCTTTCCGGTTCGAGGTGTCCGTCTTCTCGACCCGCCACGGTGCGCTCCCTGCCAAATGTTCTGCATATCGACCTTCCCGAGAATCGAAGATCAACGTGTCTTGGTCCGACACGCCTGCGGCAGGAATGGCAGCTCGGAACTTCCATCCAAGTCCATGCATACCGTTGCGTACTGCTGCGAGGAAACTCATGTATCCTCCTTGACTATACCCGCCAATCACTAGATGGTCCTTATCCGCCAGCTTCTGCTCGATGGCGTGCTGCGTCAGCGCAATGACATCGTCATAATCAACATCACCGCTTCGACGTGCATGAGCGGCGAAAGCTTCGCCCCGTCCACTGCTGCCGCGGTAGTTGGGCAGGAGGACATGGTAGCCATGTGCCAGGAGGAGGGGTGCAACCGCGAAGTACACGTTTTGGAAGGCATCAGTGCAGCGGCCGTAGGGTCCTCCATGAACAAGCACGACCGTTGGGGATGGTCTGGGTGGATCTGCAGCGCTCGCCGGAGCCAGCCAGACAGCCTCGAGCGTGACTTGCTTGTCTGCGGACTGACACGTGAGCATTTTGCAGGATCCGAATTGGCGGCCTGACAAGCCCGCGAGCTCGCCATGTTTCGACAGTTGCACCAAGGCGCCTCCAGAGGCTGTGGTCGAGAACACCTCGGCGGGCTGATTGACGTTGCCGGTCGCCACCGCTATGACGACCTCATCGCTATCGGAAGTAAAGTTGGCATCCCATGCCATGAACGCCTGTGGTCGTGAGAACAGCGTGTGACTGCATGCCACTTGCAGCTGATCTTGCAGTCCATGTAGCACGTATACTATGAGCTCGCCGCCTGTCTTTGCCAGACCAGCCGCACAATCCTCTTCCCCCTGTGCATAGTGTGTGGCCCTCTTGTCTGCATTTGTCATGTCGATCTTGTAGACGGCTGATGAGGATACAGTGCTTGCTCCGCCTGCAGCCGCACCCCTGAAATAGATACCGTCCCTCACCCAGATCAGATCAGTCGCTGCATTGGGAAATCGCGTGAGAGCTGTGATAGACGAGTCGCGAGTGTCGACCGTCGAGATCGTAGTACCATCATATCCACTGTCGGTCTCAGTAGTTTCAATCGTGGCGAATGCCAGTTCCGCGCCGCTGTCACTCCACGCAAGCCCTACGACATGCGCATCTTGCTTCACCAGCGTACTGACCGTCTTCGTCTCAACATCCACCAAACGTAGACGAGCAAACTCCCACTCGCCCCAGACGCGAGCGTCATCCTTCCCCTCCTCCCGTGCCCGCTGCTCGTCGCTCTGCTCGTCTGCCGCGACATACGCTATAGACTTCCCATCCGGACTGAATTCAAAGCGCGTAATGTCCCTCTCGTGCTGCGCCGGCGTGAGCGCCTCCGCCTCCGCCCCCGCCACCTCCAGCGGGAGCAGATAGATCGCACAGCTTTTGCCGCGCGCGGCGCGATCCGACACAAAGGCGATGTGCTTGCCATCAGGCGCCCATCGAGGGTCGCGGTCGTGGTACTCGCCACTGGTCAGCTTCCGCGCCGAGTGCGGCTTGCCGGTCTGCGCGAGCCAGAGGGTGGAGTGCACGTGCTCGCCCGTCCGGTGGCTCCAGCAGTACGCCGTCGCGTAGACGATCTGCTGGCTGTTGGGGGACAGCTTGACGACGTTGGGGACCTGGACGTCGAGGAGGGCGTTGGCGAGATCCGGGCCCATGGCGGGTTTGGTGTGGATGGGGAGGTTGGCGTCAGGCATGGTGCTGGTGTTGCGTCTTCCTGGTGGGAGAATCCGTAGCCTTATGGGAGATGGTCGAGGATTTGCTTTTGGAAAGTAGGCGATGCTTAGATGAGCATTATTCGTAAAGTGTGTTGGCAGGCAGACTTGTGTTATAATTCTTTTGGTCAATGGTCGGAATTGTCATGCAAAGCTCATGCCGCTGAGTCGTTGAAAACGGTCCACTGGCTTTTGTACAAGAATTCGATGAGATGCCAGACAATGCCTGTATTTGGTCCACGATGATCAACCAGATATTTGGGGTGTTGCCATGCTTGATCATTGCAGTGTCTCATTCCAACCCGCATGAGTAGCGATGTTGAGGTGGACAGCATCGAGGTGTAACCTGTAGGGCGTGGCGTGCATGTCAGATTCCGGCACTACAGCTTCAGCAATTTGATGTGGATTGGCTGTCATCACCAGATACAGCGATGATTCGTACGGACTGGCTATTCGTGTCTAGCACGACTTTGATGATTCACATTTGCAATACGAGCAGCTCGATTGGCGATGGGCAATTACTCAACAAGACTTTCATGACATGCAAGGAACAAGCTATGTCTAACAGCTATAGAATAGTTTCTGGAGTATTACAAGGATCGAGCAGATGAGTCCCAAGGATAAATATACTTCGACGCCTCGCCTTGAAAGAACTGGAAAGAAATTCTTGTATCGCAATCGAATCAGAGCTGGCTCAATGAGACACTTCTCACCGACTAGCAAGACCGAGAACATCCACGAAATTTCGAGGCTGCAGCCGGCCCCCGTCCAACCCATCATGCAAGTAGTCCTCGAGATCATATCCGAAGCGAAGCAGGTCGTCGTCGCTGCACCAATCTCCCATCTGTTGTCATGTCAGCACTTGGCCAGGATTGTCGGCATTGAACAATCACTTACCGCCATGAATCCCATAGGGATCACGCCTCCGTTCTTGGTAGGTGCGTAACCCATAGGAGCAGAAAGTGCTGGAGTGCCCACGAAATTTGCAAGGAAGACATACGACATGGCCTTGATGCTCATGTTGCCGTTGCTCTGCCCATATGCCAGATCTCCTGGAGTAATTTCCCAGCCAGCATTCGGAGTCGTCGGCGACGCAATGATCAGTCCGGGATGCTGGTCATAAAGGTAGGTCAGATGCTCCATAAGCACGGTACGCACTTTTTGCGCCTGGATCAGGTCAACACTTGTCGCTTGTTCGCCTATCACCGAGAGGAGAATCTTGTTGGGAGCAGTGAGCTCGCTGACCCGGGGGAAGCCTGCTCGGATCTCGCAGGTGATGGACATGGCGTGGGCTAGCTGTCCTTCATGCAGCATTGGCAACGTGATGTCAACAGTAGTATACCCACGCTTCTTGACAAGCCAGTCCACGGTGTGTTCAAAAGCTTGGCGTACCGGTCCGTCTGCCTTGCCTAGCCAGGCCTGATCGATGCCGAGGACCTTCGGGGTGCGCTCAGATGCCAGGGTCGAGGTCGGAGACTGGAAAAGTGCCGCTCTCTGTTCCCCGGTGTCTGGTTGAGCCATGATTCTGTAAGCAATCTCCAGATCGACCATATTTCGCGGCCATAGGACCTTGAACGCCAACGCTCGTGGCCAGAGAAGGTGTTGGACGCTCACTGACACGATTGTGACTCGGTTTCAATCCGAACATGCCACAAAATGAGGCTGGGACTCTGATCGAGCCTCCACCATCCGCACCATGAGCTATTGGTACAATTCCGGCGCCGAGAGCATAGGCACTGCCTCCAGAAGAACCTCCCGTGTAGTATCCATCATTGTAAGGATTTAGCGGAGTACCAGTGTTAGGATTGAGGTTGGTTGTATCCATGCCGACCTGTCATAGTCAGGGCTGTATGCATGTCGTTACAATGAGAGACATACCTCGTGCATTGTCACCTTTCCTATAATCACAGCACCTGCATCGAGCCATTTCTGGATACAGTAAGTAGTGACATCGTTTGGGTCAGTGAAGTCCATTCTTGTGCCAAATGTCAACTTGTAGCCTTTGACGTCGACTTGGTCCTTGATGACTACAGGAACTCCGTCGAGTGGTGAAAGCGGTTTACCATCCTTATACCGTTGAGCACTCGCAGCCGCTGCCAATTGAGCAAGATCCACTCGTGTCTCTACAAAGGCGGTGGCATGGTTTGTAGGACTGGCAACGTCTTTGCGAATCAATGGTAGTAGTGCATTGAGAACATCGACTGGACTCAATCGACCAGACTTGTATGCCTCATGGTAATCTAAGGCTGAAGGGAATGGTCGAGCTCTGGTTCTTCGGCTACCAAAGTCTTCCGATAAGAGGTCGTTGAACACCTTTGTTTGCTCGGGCAATAATCCATCACCAACTTTGATGACCGTCGGATCGAAACGCGGATGAATGTCCTTGAGTTTGCTACTGCTGCGAAGTACTCCAAATCCAGCATTGGCCCAGATTGCCTTCTGCACCAACGGAGAGTACGCGACTCTGCAGCGTGAATCAGCCTCATGCTCAAGCTTACTCTATGATGTTCAAGCTGTAACTCACAGCTCGGCCAGATACTTCAGAAGCGTGCCGCGCAGGACGGGATTGTTCGGTACCGGGGAAACGTGCTTCCTCGAAGACATGAGGCTTGGCGTTGGGCCGGCCGATCCATTGCAACCGCGAGGGATTGTGTTTGGAATCCATTGTCACCTTACAACGTTTCACGATGAAGATGGGGTATGAAGAAGACGCTGGGATCTGTTACCTGCTGCCGGGAGTGATGCTGAATCTGATTGTGAAGACCGTTAACCGATGGAACGTCCGCAACGCTGTATGTTGCCGAGGTCTGCCCTTTCAACCTCGAGACACTGCAAGTCAGTATGACTATGCAAAAGATCACCACATTTCCTAGACAGCGGAACGATTGGCTAGCGATCTATCGCTCGAAGCCTTGTGCATGATCAGAAGCATTCTTGTCGTGATCTCGTCAATGAATTCTCGAAAGAGCTCCCTGGTGCAACTTAGGCGTAGAGCTATGCCATGCAGTCTAATGTCACCTTGATCAATGTAAGTAAGGTGTCTAACGCTCAGCCATCAGTGACAGGACGATCGGCGAAAGGGTACGTCGCACACGCAAAAAAATTGGAGACCATTCCAGTATGCATATCTACCACTTGGAGAGTTCTTACAATTGGATTGGTGCTGGGTAAAGCAAACACCAAGCCTGAGTGAGAAGGTGGGGCAGATTCAGCGTATCAATCTCGTGGAACTGCAACACTCACAGTGACTTACCTTACCTCGCATTCACCACAACTTTCCCAACACAACCCAGCTTTCCATGCTCACCACTACTTAGCCGGACTACAGCCATGTGCTGTATGTTCGTACTGTCTGAGAAGGCAGTTTCCAGGCATGGCCACCGACTATGCCGAAGCACAGACGAATGAGTTACTTGCTTTGCAGTCCATCTTCGATGAGGACTTCGAAGAGATAGAGACCAAGAGTGCTTGGAGCAAGACTACCGACCATCACTTCACTATCAAAGTTCGAGCGAGTTCGGATCGGACCAACTTTGTGCTTCTCGATGTTAAGCTGACCGCAACATACCCCAAATCGCCACCGCTTCTCCAAGTGAGTGGCTTGGAGAGCTATCATGAGCGCACCCAACAGAGGGTCCGGAACATCATCCGGAACAGCCCAAATCAACTCCTCGGGGATGTCATGATTCACACTCTTGTCATAGAAATCGAGGATGCACTAGAGGATGCCGTCCAGGCTCGGCAGCAGGGCACTTTACCTAGCCTCGAAGTCGAGAGAGTTGGTGCAGAAGAAGAGGCAGCTGTACGCGCCAAGGAGATCGAAGATGCTGATGCTCGTCGACATCGAGAAGAGAAGGAAGAAGAGACTCGAGTCCTGCAGCAGATGGTCGATCTTGAGGTAAGTCGAAGGGAGAAGCAACGATCCACTAAGAGCGTCGAAGCCGTAGTCCCAAAGACTGCTCTTCACGAAGATTTGACGGTCCGCTTCGACCAGCCGACAAGTGTTCTACAAGATGGGGAATCCTTTTCGTTCAACTCAGTGATCCTTATCAAACGCATATCCCAGCAACAAGATGACGAAAATTTCATGGCAAGATCCGAGGTGGCGGCAGGGCGCTGGCCTCCTTTGGTATCAATACGACGTGTAGTGATCAAGAAGGACCGCGCGACGATCATGGCAATTGAGCACGTCCTTGAACAAGCCAGCAAGCTACGGCATGCCAGCATCCAGTGCATCTGGGCCTTTCGAGTCGATCGAATTGACAACCACATGTCACGACTTGTGGTTTGCAGTCAGTATGTCGAGCAGGGCACTTTGCAGAACTACCTCGAAGCCGTCCAGTTCACAACACCGAAAGCCCGACAGTTTACGGTAGAACTTCTAGAGGGATTGGACTTCTTGCACCGTCATGGTCTAGTCCATGGGAGCCTCACTTGTTCAGCAGTCACCGTGTCGCACCAGCCATCTATTGTCCCCAGGCTCACGAATTTCGGATATGAGTGGATGCTAGATGGACGTGAAGAGACTATTGAACACGGATGGCAAGTTCCGGAAGGACGAATCACAACCGTGGCTGCAATGCGAAAGTCTGATGTATGGGACTTGGGTATAATCACCATGCAGCTATTCCTTGGCCTGCACATTACGACCGAACATTCATCTCCCCTCGCCATGATGTCCAGACTCGATTTCTCATACGCTTTCAATGACTTCGCCGGCAAGCTTTTCACGACAGACCCCAAGAAGCGACCTAGTCCATTCGATCTGCTCCCTGCCGAGTTTCTCCGCACGAGTGCTGCTGTCATGGATGAAGAACCTATGTCTGCACCTTCAAGACGACTTTCGAGACCCACTTCCGGCACTATGAGCCCCGTTGCTCGCCGATCCAGACATGACTCTTCTGCAGTAGTTGAGCCCATTTCTCGTTACGCAACAGACTTCACAGAGATCAGCCGATTGGGCAAAGGAGGCTTTGGTGAGGTTGTACGTGCCAGGAACAAACTGGACGGGGGCGTTTTCGCGGTGAAGAAAATCAAACAGGCGCCGCAATTGCTGGATAAGGTTCTTTCTGAAGTCATGCTCTTGCATCGGCTGAACCATCCATACGTCGTGCGCTACTTCTCTACTTGGGTTGAAGATGACTTTTCTGGCATGCCTCTGGATGAGTCAGTGGCATCCACAGATGAGATGACGACGCAAAGTACAGATGACTCTGATGACGGATCGAATATGGGCTTCGGATATCAGAGCACTGGTGGGCTGGATTTTGTGAGCTCCACAGATCCGCACATCGAGTTCGGCGACAATGATTCGGAGGATGGCCTCTCAGATGAAGGATTCGGCGACGATGATGACAATATCCAGTTCGTTGCCGAGGACGATTCTGCTATAGAGTCCGCCGAGGCTTCCCAGTCTGCACCACTACGCCTCAAAGTGTCACGAAACGACACTCGCAAACTACCGTCAATTCTGTATATCCAGATGGAGTATTGTGAACGACATACTCTCCGCGACCTCATTCGTAAAGGCATTTCTACTGACGATTCCTGGCGATATGTTCGTCAAATCACAGAAGGTCTATCACACATCCATAGTCATGGTATCATCCACCGTGATCTTAAACCTGATAACATCTTTATCGATATGGCCGGCAACCCCAAGATTGGCGATTTCGGCCTCGCTACTACTAGCTCATACTATCCTATTGAAAGAGGTCTACTGATGAGTGGCCAAAGCAATGGAGACATGACACGCAGCGTAGGGACAGCACTGTATGTTGCGCCAGAGCTCAAATCGACATCAGGTTCTTCATACAACGACAAGGTGGATATGTATTCACTTGGAATCATGTTCTTCGAAATGTGTGAAGCGTTTGGCACAGCTATGGAACGCATAAGGGCGATACAAGAGATTAGACAGAAGCTCTATAAGCTACCAGATGTATTCATGGCAACTGGTGATAAGGCAGGGCAGGGCAAGCTTATTAGCTGTCTCATATCACACAAGCCGAGCGAACGACCTAGCAGCACCGAGTTGCTGCGTAGCGATATCATCCCTATCAAGATCGAAGATGAGACCATCCGGCAATTCCTTCATGGTCTTTCTGACACTCACTCACCATATTACCAAAAGATGATGTCTGCTTTGTTCGCGCACGATCAGATAGGCACAGGGCGAATCAAAGCTTTGGCGTTTGATGCCAAATCACCCAGTGTCCTTCAAGCGAAAGAGCGACTACGTCTTCGATCTGTGGCTCGGCAGACATTCGAGCGTGTCTTCAGACGACACGGTGCAGAAGAAACCAAGAGAGAGACACTGTTACCTCGATCAGAATATTACACGAACCCGCAAGTGGTGCAAATGCTTGATGCTTCAGGTAATTTGCTTCAATTACCTTATGATCTAATCTTGCCACACGCTCGCCAACTGGCACGTCATACGCCGGAAGTCAAGCGCACTTTTGTATTTGGCAGTGCGTATCGTGATGCGCTCGATGGTGGTCCACCCAAAGCCAGTGAAGAGGTGGACTTCGATATCGTCAATTACGAACTGAAGGAAGGCTCGGCTCAAGATGATGCCGAAGTGCTGAAAGTGACGGACGAAGTCATGGCAGAGCTTGATTGCCTTCCGTCGGCCACAGTATCGTTCCATGTCAACCACAGTGCCATTCTTGACGCGATCTTAGACTTCTGCCGGATCGCAACTCCACAACAACCAACTGTGAAGGAAATGATCTCCCGACTAGGGTTCCAAGGCTGGACATGGAACAAGATCAGAGTAGAATTACGTAAATTCGGTCTACCGGACACCACCCTTGACGACCTGAACCAGTTTGATTTCCGGGACGATGCTGGGAAAGCTTTCGCCCGTCTGCGTGTTCTCCTAGATGGTGCAGACATGCGGCTCGAGTCGAAATTCAATGACGGTATTGCAATGCTGGAAAGCGTACTGCAAGCTGCATCCCAACTCAATCTGCAGCATGCGATCTATGTCACGCCATTGGGGAGTGTCCATGCCAAGTTCTACGAAGGAGGAATGCTTTTCCAGTGCGTGCTCGAGCGCAGATCCAATCGCAATGTTCTCGCCGCTGGGGGCCGATATGATAGTCTCATACAAGCCCACACCGTCATGAACGGCCAGACTGCGCGGTGCGGAGCCGTGGGCGTATCGATCGGGTTGGATCCCATCATCGCACACATGATTAAATATGACGCCGAGAGGACCAAATCTGCATTCTTGAAAGACTCCCGACCCACCGGACCTCGTCCTAAACGGTGTGATGTCCTGGTCGTGACCAATGCGAATAGTGGTGCTCGGCTCGTCGGGACCAGGATCTTGACTACCTTGTGGTCGGACAATATCAGCGCAGAACTAGCTGCTGACGCTCGCTCATTCATCGATGAGGCTGAATACAATTTTATAGTGACGGTCAAGCATGAAGCTTCCAGCACCGTGCGTTTTCGCAAGGCCGCCATCGGTGGAATCGCGGCAAGTGGTGACACCGAAGAGACAGACGTCCCCTTACACTCGCTCCTCACGCATCTCCACCAAGAAATCCGCGAGATGGAACCCACCAAGACCCGCCCACCAGCCTTCACTCGACAGAGCAGCCATCAAGACGGCGACCGCAAAGCCAACGTACACGTCCTCCTAGCGCAGCACCGCAGCAAGAAGTCAAACAAATACCACATCGTCGACGCCGCGCAGACGCGGTGGCGCGAGAAGCTCGACGGCTGGAAGGAAGCGCCCATCCTGGCCATCGAGACGCGGGACGACGTGCTTGACGCGCTGCGCGAGACACGTCTCGGCGACGCCGAGTCCTGGCGCCGCGCGGTGCATGGCGTCCCGCTGAACGAACGGCAGTATCTGCAGCAGGTCCAGGGCGTGTTGGAGACGTGGCGGCAACGATGGCAGGAGGGCGAGGGCATGCGGGAGGCGTGCGTGTTCAATTTCCGCACGGCGAGCTGTGTCTACTATGACCTGGGGCTGTGAGTGAGAGTCGTAAGGAGGGGGAGTCTTGGGTAGCATGGTATACGCTTCCCCGTGTGGAGGACCACGAAATTTGCATGCCAGGGCTTACGCACAAGCTGAAGGCCACCACAATAGATGCACGTAGAAGAGATTGAGGATAATTGATACAGATCGCGGTATATAGAACCGCCACACTCGTCATCTATTCTTATACAGCGCTGCATCGTAGAAAAGACGGTGGGTACGCGCTCGGTCCTTGAATATTGCTGCATACGGACTCAGTAAGAAGCGACGTCTCTCATCGCTACGCCCTGTCTTCATGACTGAGCTTCCTCACCCCGGCCATCTTCGTTCGCGAGCGCTTTCTGCCATGCACTCTCAAACTCTGGGCCGGTAGCACTGAGCTCCGCTTCCTGCGGCGCTTGTGCTAAGGTTGACTGCTGAGCTGGTTCAGGGTCGGGCAGGTTGACGGCGCTCTCGCCGAGGATGGTTTCGGCGACTTCTGATGGTTGCGTCTCGGGCAGTCGGCTGGTAGGCTCGGGAAGACTGACCACGCTCTCATCAAGAATGCTCTGCGATGGCTCGGGCGACGCGACAGCGGAGATCTGTGCTGCTGGTTCCGAAGGGTGGCTGGCATTCACATCCGAGACTTCTGCGGCCTGTGGTAGCTCTGACTCGGCGACTTGTGACGTTGGATTTGGCAGCATCACAGCGCTCTCCTCCAGTACATTATCGGAGCCTCTGTTTGCGCTTTCTTCTGCTTGCTGGAAGGCCACTGGCATTTCATTTGCCATTGGTTGTGGTGGGAGGTTGTGCAATGGCTCCATGGATTGCTCATATGATGACTCTGGCTCCAGCTCAATCGGTCGGGCTTGTGGGGTCGAGAGTCTCGTGGAGCTCTGTGAGCTGCTTTGCGCTGGGTGAGCGGCATCTCCCTCCGCCACCTCATACTCGAAGTTGCTCGAGTATATGACGGCGGCGAACGCCTCAAGATCAGGCACGCGATCCATGGCTGACAAGTAGTCGTTACCAAGGCCAGCCTGGGCAGCAACGCTCGCCATGACATCGAGCTCCCCACTACCAGCAGCGATGGTATGAGCTTGCTTGCAGAAGACAGGCAGGACGTGTGCGAGCTTGCATCTGGTCTCGTTGACCTCGACTACACGCGGCTGGAATTCATTACCAGGGGCGGCCGGTTCTGGAGACTTGAATGCCTCTATAGCGATGTGATGGTCGACAAGACGGGAGTAGCCACTGTCGAGCAGGCGTGTGATAACTTGGGTGAAGGTTGGCGAATCGATCAGATCTGAAGTCTCGTCCAGTAGTCGTCTCAGTGAGTCGTTAATCACTTCCTGGTCGCTCGTCCGACTTGCAGTCATGGGGTCTTGATCCGCGCCTAATCCTGGTGAAGGCGACTCTTCATCTTCTGACATACCAGACTGGCGGATGACGAACGTTTCGTCCTCTGTCGATGGCAGCAGATATGTCAACCACCTAAATTGATGTCGCTCCATCTCATTCTGACCTTCGACCTTTCTCCTGACCTGCATTACAAGATCTCCAAGTCTCTCCAGTGTCAAGTCCTCGCGGATGTTGACGCCTCCGAACACGTCTTTCACAGCGGCCATGACTCTCTCCATGATCTGTCTGCTGCCTCGATGCAATAGCCACCAGCTGAATGTCAGGTACTTTCGGTTCGTTTCAAAGTCGTTGCCGTAGAAGTTCTCGTAGTTGTCGTCATCCTTGTTCTCCAGGGATATAGTAGATGCTGTGGCGGCTGGGGGTGGAGTCGCCAACGCCACGACTGATGACAGATATGTCCTTCGCCCAAGCAGGTTCAATTGGATGCGAGTCAAGACCGTAAGCAGAGACAAGGTATATATCATGGTGAGTGCGCGCGTGACGGAGTTTATCTTCATTTCCTGCCACAGCTGTGCTTTGCTCTTCTTCGGTCGTAGTGACGGCGCGTCCGTGGTGCTAGCATCGATCTGACTGGCATGGATGAAGCTACTGCCCGACAGACTCTTGCCATCATCGTCCACTGCGCTTGGTGGTGCTGACGGAAGTTCAGATGTCGCTGCTTCTGATGCTCCCATCCGCTTCAGACGTTCCTGTCTTTCTTGCTGCAGCTGCTCGGTGATCTGCTCAACCGGCAGTGCTCCGATGATCTCATCTCGGACTGTTGGTAGAAGGGCGAGGACTGTGTAGGTACAGTCCTCTTGGTTTTGTTCGAACCGTCGCCGCAAGCTGTGAAGTGATGGCATCAGTCTTCCATTTCCTCGTGAATGACACCCGGCAAGAATGCCACCTACTTCTCCTTAGACACTCGCTCCTCGCTCATACGCAGCCGCGCTTCTCGGATCTTGCCCAGCACATATTGACCAGCCAGGTATCCTGCCCCAATCACTCCCGCGCCCACAAATAAGTTGGTCCGATTCCGCTTGAACCAGCGGCGAGTCGCTGTGATCATCGCAGCATTTAGAACAGATCTGCTGCTTCTGCGCGCCGTCCACGCCTTCGATTGTCGGTCAGAAATGAAGAGGGTTGGCGTGAGTGAGAATATGATTGTTTCTGTTGTGAGCACGCGAGTGCGTGTACCTACAGCAGCACTCCTGCATGCGTGTGAGCTCGGCGACGTGGGCACCTCGGCTCGTCCAATGTTTCATCATCACTCGACCGGATTTCGCACTCCATACGATTTTACCACCTACGAACACTATGAAAGGTATGAGAGTGGTCAAATTCTTACTATCCTATACTGTCGGTTTTAACGTTGTCGGCCAACAAGATGATAGCTGTGAGGTGAATCTTGGGATGTATCTGAATCCCCCTTTTGCTCGACTTGCACCGATTGTAAACAGTTCATTTCGGTCCAGCATCACATCGCCCAACCACCTTCATCTACATCATGCTATTTAGCAGCGTATGAGTATCAACATCAAAGCGCTATCATGAGAGCTTCGATTCGAAGGCAACAGTCTAGGAGATCAGATGGAAGAGATCTACCCGAAGCTACACTGTACAGATGTCGGATCACACGTATTTCATCTTCATAAACTAGACATCATTAAAACCAAGCTTTATTTTCTTCGTTGTCCTTATCGTAAACAGAAATTGCAGACTCGCAGTCTCGGAAAACGTCCAGGCACACCACACGCCCCAGAACTGATGATCCACTTTGCCAGTAAGGCGTTATGCTGTGCTTGTTGCAACAAGCTGGGTGTTGTGCACACCGTCAAGTCCGTCTGCTTTGTTGCTGTTCCGCGCAACCTTCTCTGCATTGCCATTGGATCTCACGCTTGAGAGATTGGCACTTTGCGATTCGGGAGTGTTTTGGACGAAGGCATCAATGCTCTTTGGTGTTCTCTCTTTCTCTTGCAAGTCGGAAGGTTTACCACTCGCCAGGGCTTTGAGCTTTTCGCCAAAGGCATCGCTGTCAGATTCTTGGCTGCTAAGGCCTCCGCTGGCCCAGTTCAAGATGTAGTAGCCGATCAAGCCCCCAACGAAAAGAAAGAGTGCACATGTCGTCGTCAAGAAGATCGTTGGAAGTAGAATGCAAAGAGCTGTCCCCACTGCAAAGGCAATAAAGAGTACAGCCCCAATCAAGCCAAGCAGAAGGCCAGTAACGAGAGAGGAAACGGTAACAGTTGTAGCAAAAAGGATGAATATTCCCAATGGGAAACCACTGAGAAGAAGATTCACACCAATGAATGCCTATCGGAGTGTTGTGTCAAACATCAATTCCGGGATTCGTGATGTCTGTACTCACCGAAAGTTTGGGATTGGCGAGCACAAAGGCCTGGAGTTTTTCCCACAGATCACTGCGTTGCTCCGGCGAGATGGTCTTATCCAGGAATACCTTGCCCTCAGAAGCGATGTCGTTGGCGTAGCTGTGAACGGTCGCTAAAATGCCATTGCTAGCTCCTTGTACCCTCTCTTGTACGCCATTGCTGCCCGTTTGCATTTCGGCCGTCATTGTAGTATGGCTTGAAGCGTGGTTCTGGTTGAGGATTGCGGAAGCCTCGATTTCGTGTAGACTGGAGGTGTTGATGACTGCTTGTTGATGACCGAAAGTGTAGCAATAGCGCTCATCAGGACGCGCATCAGATACTCGTCGCCTGTCAAACCGGTACCTACTGCATCGCGTCATATGTACTGCAATTTACATGTGATTGAGACGCCACATGTGGCTGAAGACTTGCAGCACCACCTCACCACTAGCGTCGGCAAAGCCTCGAACATTTTCTTAAGCTTCGTAGCCATCGACAGCGCACTGAGCCCACAGAACAACTCACATATACCATGGCGGATCACACAGTAGACAAGAAGCGGAAAAGGCAGGTTCATACCGCAGACTCCTCAAGGAAGAAGGTTGCATTCGACAACGGCCGCATTGCCGTGAAGTTCACGAACGGTGAGGGACTACATCCAGTACTGGCTTCCACTCCAGGACTCACTGTACCTTCAATACTTTTCGACCCGTATGCTCAATCACTCTCCGGCACTTCCAGCAATGTACCGAAGCCGAGGAGTCATGACTTCCACATACAATCCTCAAAGCACCCTCGACTTGACTACATTGGGGTCCCCGAGTCGCATAACCGAAATCTCTCGCATTATGTGGCAGTATACGATCCTGAAGCAGGTTCCTTGCAGGTCATCCCGGCACATTGTGTCAGCGTCAGATCATCACTGCGCTCCGAAAGACAAGAAGTGGAGCAGGAAGCCAGGCCCTCTATGTTGCGATTGAGGGAAGAGCTAGGCCGCGAATTCGGTACCAAGAAAGCCAAAAAGGCGATCATGGACAAAACGGTGAACGCAATCGTGAAGGATAATGGCGCTAAAGGCGACGGGGCGATAGACAAAGTGCAGGATGCTATTCTCGAAAGCATGGATGTTGTCACAGCCGCCAATAAGAAGAAAGAGGACATTGAGCGCGATCTGCTGGCCGCAAAACCCATTCCGCAGCCAAACTTGGCAGCAGCAAGTATCGAAGACGTCTATCCTCTCAAGACTTTGGTACCTTCAGGGGACCTTCGACTAGTCGCAATCAAGGACTGGATGGACAAAGTTGCCGCGGAAGAGAACATTGAATTCAACCACCGCTATCCTGCATATCGCGTGAAACGTACTGCCCTAATGGACGATAATACAGAGCGTCTAAAAGCCCTTGGGTACCTTGCACTACTACTGGACTTCAACTCTGCCCTTCGCCCTGCAGGTAGAACGGGAAAGAAAGTCCCCAAGAAGGATGTCCTGCAACAGAAACTAGCAGCGTGGCCCTCCGATCTCGTCGACAGCGTCCGACGTCGATTTGCAAATCCACTCAACGAGTTGCCAAAGTGGCATCTGGACAACTTGTACACGCATATGTGTGCTCTGAGCTTGTTTGTGGATGGCTATGCCACAGTCATCACTGACCTCAGGGATGATCTTGGGCTGGACAACAAGCAAATGACGCAGTATTTCCAGGAGTTGGGATGCAAGGTGCTCCGCTTGACAGAGAAGGATCGTGAGTCAATGAAGTTGACCAAGGCACAAGCGTCGGCTACGAGAGTGGCGAAAGTAAAACTGCCTCTGGAGTTCCCAAAGGTAAGGTCTGGGCGGAAAACATAAGATGTCGTCTAGGTTATGTATATAGGAACGACGCGGACATGACTCTGCACGTTTGTATGATTCAGCATGCTCGCAGGCTTGCAACCGGCATAAATGTATGCACAACAGCCTGCAAACTCTACTTGCACCGAGTCATTCCATAGCCTGTAGGCTCTCTTGTCTCCCTAGAAGCACAACAAAGCTGGCAGATTTAGACTATATAGTCAGAACACCTTCCGAATACAATCAAGGCGCCAATCAAAGCATAAACATTTCCCGTATGAAATGGTACAACCTCACTTAGCCGTTACGATGATTTTGAAGGCAAGGGAAAGACAGCGGCAGTAAAGTGAATTAGGAATCTGTTCGCCGCAATCGCAGCCCAGAGGCATTCCTTCTGAGTCTCATATCCTAACGCCGAATGTGCATATTTACATTTTCCCGACAGCCCACACCGCTTCAGAGCACCACAACCTCCTAACATATGCGTCGCTCGCGCATCTCCCTCTCTTCAATGATCCCACGGGTGTTTGAGGCCAAGCAATGCCGGTCCATCATATCGGGCGCGGTAGAACAGCTGCACGGACGGTCAGTACTGGAGACTCGGCATTGGATACAGGACCAAGGAGTCGTACGAAGAACCACATAGCAGCACCAAGACCTGTCGCGGCGAATCTGTAGAGCGGGCGAACCGGGTGGATGTGGATTGGGTGGGCGCCGTGCGCTGCTCTCGGGTTGGGACCGGCCATGATGTTTCTGGGTGTCTATCAGCGAAGATCTCTTACATTTGCTGCCATGCGCGTACTTTGTGAAGTGACCTGGACGATGCGAAATTGTAGCCGGCCTTGTACAGTCAAGCTGTGCACGAGTGAGGTTATGTCGTTAAGCTTCGGCATTGGTGGCTATCTCAAAAGAGCCTAGCGCGGTACCGCCTTCACGTGTTCGATGTCCGCGCATTATGGATTTCAGATAGCTGGGCAATCATGTATTGACGAGTCCTACACAGGAGGTCATGCCTTCAAGCACACTCGCTCAGGCTCCGAATACGACCAGAAACTGTTGGCTACGTCGATCTGCTGGCTGATGCGACCTTCAGTGCTTTGCAGCTTATTGCAATTACCTGAGTGCCATCCCAGATGCACCAAACGGTCTTCCGATATGCGCAACCGCGACGTGCAGCGTTGAACAGCGATATACACTGCTTTGGGGATCTTTGTACCGTTCAGTAATCGGCTCGCGACCATAACGAAAATGGCATCGGATCCAGAGGCCCAGCTGTTGACCGACCCAACTCAACGTCGCTTTCGCGGCAGCGCCAAGATCAGCGAATATGAAGTCATGCAAGAAAAGCTTGGTGAGGGGACATTTGGAGTGGTATCGAAGGCGAAGTCCAAGCGAACCGGGAAACTTG
The DNA here is from genome assembly GCA_002786065.1 of Microcyclospora pomicola. NCBI lineage: Eukaryota > Fungi > Ascomycota > Dothideomycetes > Capnodiales > Microcyclospora > Microcyclospora pomicola. The sequence continues at coordinate 1,153,407 of NHNY01000004.1, read as the reverse complement.
TCGCGTTGAAGAAGATCCTCATGCACAATGAGAAGGACGGGTTCCCGATCACTGCTCTGCGCGAAGTGAAGCTCTTGAAGCTACTGAGCCACCCGAACATCCTCAAGCTCGACGAGATGGCTGTCGAGAGACAACCGCAAGACGAGAAGGGGAAAAGCGGGAAGAAGCGGGCGACCTTGTACATGGTTATGCAATACATGGACCACGATTTGAGTGGTATGCTTACCAACCCAAACATACACTTTTCTCCGGCACAGATCAAGTGCTATATGCAGCAATTGCTGGAGGGGGTACGTTATCTGCATGAATCACATATCCTCCACAGAGATATGAAGGCCGCCAACATTTTGATTTCGAATAAAGGTATGCTTCAGATCGCTGATTTCGGTCTGGCGAGGCATTATGATGGGCCAACGCCACAGGCCGGGAAGGGAAGCGGCGATGCAACAAGAGACTACACTAGCTTGGTCGTAACGAGATGGTATCGGCCGCCGGAGCTGCTGCTCACACTTAAGAGATACACACCTGCTATCGACATGTGGGGCGTAGGCTGTGTGTTTGGTGAGATGTGGGAACATAAGCCCATCCTGGAGGGGAAAACTGACGTTGATCAATGTCACCGGATCTTCAAACTGGTGGGATCGCCCAACAATCAGAACATGCCGGGCTGGTCTGAGTTGCCAGGATGCGAAGGCACTAGGCAGTGGGAATTCCAGAGAGGCGATATCGATCAACGATTCGGAGCTTTCAAGCAGCTTGGACCGGAAGGACTGGACCTGCTTAAAAAGTTGATGTGTCTGGATTGGCGGAAGCGTATCAATGCCATAGACGCATTGCAGCATGAGTACTTCACTACTGCACCTTTGCCGATCAGACCGGAGGATATTCCACAATACGAAGACAGCCATGAGCTTGATTCTCGACGGCGCGGCCATGAAAAGCAGCGAGCACTACCACCTGCTCCAGCAGGCGGCACGGTTGGCATGGGCCCGGATGAACATGGATCATATCAGAACGGATACAACGATCGGGGACCAAGGAGCTATGGCAGAGACAGAGGTCCTCCGGGAATGCCTCCAGCACGTTACGATGATCGCCAGAGAGGGCCACCGCCCACGGACAGTTCTCGACGTCCGGGTTGGCGACAAGACCGCGACCGTGCTCCGCCAGCGCCGCCACCTACCAACGGGTACCACCTGCCACCAAGACCGCCTGTAGACCTACCACCACGCCCTGACATTCCGGCTCGAGGCCCGCCACCGCCAGGAGGAGCGCGCGGCAGCGATCGAGGGAGTGACCGTGGAGCCGCCATTGATAAATATGTTCCGACCTATCAGACTCATGATCGAGCACAAGTGCCACCAGGACGTGATTACGAACGTGGCCGTGGCGGTAGTCAAGAGCTCAACTATCGAGAACCCGATCGGTCGAGATACCGGGACGCCGACGCACCAAGGGATCGTCCACCATACAGGGATGCGGATGCACCATACAGAGATCGCGACCGTGATCGGGACCGTGACCGTGATCGTGGCTACGACGGCCAAAGACGGACTCGCAGTAGGAGTCCAGACCGACGGCAGCGTGGTAACGATGGCTCAGGGCGTGACCGGATGCAAGACAGAGACCGTGATCTCTACCGACGATAAAGACTACACAACGTTTTCGTCACTGTCATGCACTCGGAAGCGAGAGAAGCCTCTCGACCCCTACGCAAGGTGGAGCACGATTTCGCTGTTATGTCGCACGACATGTCCTGAATTACCTCGGCAAGTCACCCCTTGGGTGTCTGTTGCTGAGCTCAAAGCTCTCAAAATGAGGCCCAACAGAGGACGAAGCTGGCCGGTGACAAGCACAGCAGCGTTATAAAGCTCTTGTTCGCGCTATCTGTATGTTTTCTTTGCGAGCATTTAGCGATACCCAAAAGCATAAAGCTGTCGTCCGTTCCTCTCAATGAGTTCTCACATGCGCTTCTCGCCAGTCAGTAAGTCCTTTACTCAGGGATATCCAATTGGCCGATGAAGCTGATCTGGGGAGTACCATGTCTATGTACACCCTAGGGTGTCCGTCTTTCTCACAGTCCAGCACTACAAATCTGCCCGATTGGTTTCTGGAAGCGAAAGCATCAGCGATGCAGTTTCCCGTTCTTGTTACGCATAATCCTGTTTGTACCTCCTTTCATGAACCGAGCGCAAATATCAAAGAATCGGGCTCTGAAGGTCGGAAGGTTCCGGCGCCCTCGTCCCGCACCCAATGCAGCCCCACCAGACTTTCGGACCGGCCGAGTCAGAATTACTGAGTCAGTTCTCGCCCATATACCTCACCCCAGCGTTTCTCCGTTTCCTCTCCTTCCAGTCTACATTATCTGTCTTGGACACTTTGACATTGTGTGTTCGACTCTGCGGTCCAAGGAGAGACGGGGAGCCAGCAGAGAACAGCGTCGAACGCGCGGTAACTACAAATTTTTGCCGGCCTAGACTTTTTCCGAGCACACACACCGACTCCTTCACAACAATCATACAACCTCACAACTCAACCATGGATTTCCCAATGATTCGACATGCTCGAGCAAAAGAGATCATGCAACATGAAACCTCAGCACCCTCCCCAATCACAAATGGCGTCGTGTCCACCAATGGCATCGCCTCAAGAATATCGCACACCAAAGAAAGTGACCTTCCGGGCGGCGCAAACTGGGTTGTACAAAAGTTTGGGGGTACGAGTGTTGGGAAGTTCTCTCTAGAGATTGTCGAGAAGATCGTCATTCCCAGCACTCAAAATGGAAACAGAGTTGCGATTGTGTGCTCGGCGCGCAGCACACAGAGTAAGAGCGAAGGAACCACGAACCGATTACTACGGGCAGCAAGAGATGTCTTGGGAAGCGGTCAAGGATATACTGAGATTGTGGACATGGTGAGAAAGGATCACATCTTGGCTGGGGAGACAGTGGTGCAGAATGCAGAAATTCTGGAATGGTACAAAGGCGAGGTAGAAAAGGAATGCACCATACTACAGCGTATCCTGGAGAGCGCACAGTATCTGAAAGCCGTCACGAGCCAGACAAAAGATATGGTCATGGCCATGGGAGAGAAATTGAGCTGCCTCTACATGACAGCATTGCTGCAAGATCGCGGCGTCAAAGCTGTGTATGTGGATCTGAGCGAGGTTATAACCTTTCCGGCTGGCGGCAAACAGGGCGTGACCGATATCTTCTACACTCAATTGGCCGTTGCGCTCGGCACGAAGCTTCGTGCGTTGGGATCAGACCCACAAGTTGTTCCTGTCGTGACAGGATACTTCGGCCCTGTTCCTGGTGGACTACTCGAGCAGATTGGAAGAGGCTATACAGACTTGTGTGCCGCTTTGTGTGCCGTGGGCGTGGCAGCCCGCGAGCTGCAGATTTGGAAGGAAGTCGATGGTATTTTCACCGCCGACCCTCGAAAAGTCCCTACAGCTCGATTGCTAGACTCCGTTACCCCAAGCGAAGCGGCCGAATTGACCTTCTACGGCTCTGAGGTCATTCATCCGTTCACCATGGACCAGGTGATCCGCGCCAGTATCCCAATTCGCATCAAGAATGTGATGAATCCTCGCTCCGCAGGCACCGTCATCTATCCCGACCCTGCCGACCTCAATACAACACCAGGCAAGGCTCCTGGTATGTTCCGCAACCGTTCGCTCTCAAGCCTGCGCCATTTGTCTCAGCAGCCTAAACGACCAACGGCGGTGACGATCAAACCCTCCATCACCGTTCTCAACGTGCACTCCAAGAAGCGTACCCGCGCACACGGCTTCTTGATGTCCATATTCTCGATCCTCGATGCACATGGCCTCTCCGTCGACCTCATCTCATCCTCCGAGGTTCACGTGTCGATGGCGCTGCACTCGGAAATCTCCCTGCTCTCCGGCCACGGCGAGGAAGAGCTCAAGATCGAGTCCGAAGCGCTCAAAGGCACGGTGGAAGCCTTGAGCAAGTGGGGTGACGTCGATTTGGTCCCTGATATGGCCATCATCTCCCTCGTCGGCAAACAACTCCGAAGCATGACCGGCATATCCGGCCGTTTCTTCAGCACCCTCGGCGAGCACAACATCAACATCGAGATGATCTCGCAGGGCGCGAGCGAGATCAACATCTCCTGCGTCATTGCCGAGCGCGAGGCCAATCGTGCGCTCAATGTCGTGCACACGAATCTGTTCACGTTCTTGGAATAGTCATGACGACTTACGAACATGGTGATGAGAAATTCATAAAAAGCGGAATGTCAGGACTCAGTCCAGATCGTGGGAGCATTGGTGATATTGCATTGTTTTAGCGAGATATATATTCGGTTTCTACATGCATTTCCACTAGGAAGTAACAGCAGTCCAGCCTCATAAAATCCATAAAAACGTTGGCGAAAAGTGAATGTAGCTAAACATGTAAAGCGAGAAATGGGTAGGAATGCTTCAAACATTTGCGAACGTGTTCCCTTGATGCTTGTCTCTGTCCCTCGTCAACGTCAACATTCCGGGGTGAGTCGTCGTCTGGTCATCCTTCCTGCGTCCATGTCGTGGGCGTGCGTATTGCACATCGTATCCAAGCCTGAGCGCTTTTCTGTACTCTGCACGGTAGAAGGCCTAGATGTGGGCTGTGAAGCCGTGATTGTGAACTGCGTTCCTGCAGGCAATGGACGGAAAAGCGACTCGTGGAAGCTTTTTGGCGGGCTGAGGCTGTCTTGATCTAGGCTTGAGTGCGAGGCATAATCTGGCAGGAATATGATTGGCTTCCGGCGACGCTGTGGCGTATCCAGAATACGTGCTGGCGATTTGACGAATGCGGTGCCATGGTCAAGAGTCGATTCCGGGATTGGAGGAGTCGTGTCTTCGTGTATTTGAGGAAGTGGTGTGTGGGTGCGCTGGTTGAAGGGACTTGGATAGAGCATCGGCGGGCGTGATGGCAGGACAGGAAAGTGGTGAGACGTGTGGGACGAGCTGATGATATTGGACGAAGGCTCCGGAGAGTGTGGTGAGGTAATAGCAAGAAGCTCAACCTGAGCATGTAAATGCGGACGAGGCTTCCAGTCTCGAACAGCGCGCTGATAGGCGGCATGCATCTCATTGACATATTGACTGTTCGTAAACCATGTGTGGGCGAGCGCTTGCTTAGCAGTGAGTCTCTGGTCTTCGTTGAGGTCTAGACAGCCTTTAATGAAGGCTTTTGGGGTACAGCCGACCGCTTTCCACTGATGACCTGTGTCTAAGGTCGCGAGCTGAGCTGGATATGCTTGCACTTCATTGAGGACACTGCATGTCTTGTTACTGCCTCCGAACAGAGATGTGCCAGTGAGAAGTATTGCCGTAAGACAACCGACCGACCACATGTCGATTGCTTCGCTGTAACCTACGTTTGCCTCTACATTGTCCGCAAAGAGTGATGCAATCTCGCTGCTACAGTGTTAGTGCTACTGATATCATGGAGCTTCAATGCTACTCACGGCGCAAGATAGCCAAAGGTACCAACTTTGCTTTGCATTCGAAACACTGATGGCACCTTACCCGCTTCTTGAGTGTCCATCAAGTACCGGGCTTGGCCAAAGTCTGTGAGCACAACGCGAGCACCCTCCCGCCACGATGTCAGCAGCACATTTTCAGGCTTGATGTCACGATGGACAATGTGATGGTCATGGAGGTATTCGACCGCCTTCAACACCTGTCGGACAATGACTGCTGCTTGGGGACTTCCTAGCTGCTGTTTGCTGTCAATATGTGATAACAAGTCGCCACCAGTTACGAGCTCCTGAAGTATATATGTGTTGTGGTCAGAATAAAAGACTTGCTCAAGAGATATGATGTTTGGGTGATTGAGACTTTTGAGGATCGTATACTCGCGTGTCATGTCCGCTCGTTGCTTCATCGCCTTGCGATTTTCTGCTGCAGTGGTCGCAATCGTCAAGCTTGGAGCAGACACAATTTTGCATGCATACTGACGACGAGTTGATGTTTTGATCGCTACGACCACGGATGCTTGGCCGCCCTTACCCAGCAGCCGATTTGTCACAATGAAACGATTGGCAAACAACCGGGTCTCTCTTTGCTGAGCAGCAGTGAGAAAAGGTGCATTTTCAGAACCTAAGAACGTGATTTTGATGGTAGGTGTGAGGTATAAGACATCCAGATGGTTGAGCAAGATGTCTCCGTCACTCCTGCAGATTGAACTCCCGCAGCTCAGACTGTTGAAGTTCGAGCGCTGCAGCTCAACGACACGAGAGGAAAGAACTCGTACGTATACCATTGGCAATATGTGTGGCCCATCAGTGTCACCTTCATAGGTTACACAATGGAAACGCAGATGGTGCGTTGAGATGGTCATGCGGTTCACATTCCAGGTGAGGGGAATGTCGGAACGTCCAACGTCGAACTCATCGTCACCATGGACTACGATGTATTCTGGTGACGGTCAGATGTTTGCCAGCTTTATGGTGCGAGCGGTCTTCTCACGGACCGTCCTTGGTGGGCTCAGCAGAGTGCTGGAAGCAGAGATGTGCGACCATATTCTCCGAGCGGTCGCTTTCAGGCGAGAGTCCTGTTATGTCGGCCATGTTGTCATCTGGAAAGCCACCGTCTGATGTGTCGTACTCGCTGCACGGAACTATGTATGCTTGCATTTCTGTCACGCAGACCAGCATGAATATCAATGCCTCCATCTGATGTTGTGTTGGAGTGACGCGATGTGGATCACTCGCATCACGTGAGATCTATGCTCATTCCAGTCTAGTGCCTTGGCGCATGTGCGGTCATATCCAAATTCCGGATTTGAGCTACAGCTCTTCTTGCCTTCTGCATCCATCAAACTCATCAACGGCAAAAGGTATGTCTTGATACGCAGCGGTTGCAGTGTTGACGTCTGAGGCCTTTCACTGACATTTGCACAGTCAAACTCGCCCAAGATGAGAGCGAAGTGGAGGAAAAAGCGTGTCCGCAGACTGAAGCGTAAGAGAAGAAAGACGAGAGCTCGCAGGTTCGTTACTCCCAATGCCACTGCTTTCCAACGTGTCGCACCTCACTGACCGTTGTACAGCAAGTAAACAACTCGCCCACAACCAATGACACCCATCAACGACTCCATGATCCGTCGCCTCATATCATCACGCGACCATTCCAGCCCCGCGCTGAAGGAAGGAACCAATGCCTGACAGCGCGCCTCAGCATCAATGACAGCAACTTTGGGATGAATCGAATGGGACATGAATGTCAGATGGGCTGAAGCAAACTCACATTGCGAGTTGGGAGTGTTTACGCACCATCAGCGCTGGTCATTGCAGATTCTCTAATACCGGCATCCTCGGCCTTTTTGTGTCGAGCTTGCCTTTGAGGTCATACAAGACTTGTGCAAAAAGCCTTTTTCAGAACAGATAGTAGTGTATCACACATGAACTGACCCTGAAACCGCGTCTTCTTACCATGTCACCCTAGATTCAGCTCAAGTCAATGTCATGAGAGTTCCGCTCGGTGAATGATTGAGACACTCATCCTTACGTCTCGTGCCACTACGCTTTCAGCCGTTATAATTCTGGTACTGCATTGTAGGTCTGCTCGTTCGGTCGGGGCATCATCCACTTCAATCACGACTGCATGACGGACATCCATAGGGAGGCATGAGCCAAGCTCTTCAGCAGAGCAGGCGACAGCAACATGGTGTTCAGTCTTTGTATGGCCGATACTCAAGACTTCCTGCCGATCTGTATACACAAACATTTTTGTTCTCGCGCACATGACGATCCGAAGATCATGCACCAAATTATTGCACGTGCAAGCACGGTCATTGCAGGAACACTCATGGTGATGTTTGTATTGCACCTTCTTTCACATGATAGAACACCTTACCTCAGGTAGTTAATTGAACTCGCTCGTTCTAGATCTCTTCACTTACATCCACCAGCAACATCACCGACCAGCAACATTAGCATCAACAAAGCGTTCTTCCACTACCTCAACCGACGCATCAGGATGGTAAGCATTACAACACCATGATCTGAAGGGGGGCCATGAATACTCATATCCGACGACAGGCTTCAAAGAAGGCAGAACTCGTGAGCGGCGACGTGAAGAGCCAGCCAACAACCAACGGACAACCACCAAGTAGGCATATAGATATGTCAAGATTGCCTCTGGAGATCAAGGATAATATCAGGCGGCAGCTGTTCCGAATGGAACCAAACAATGTCGACCTGGACGTAGACGTCCTCCACGTCGACTACACGACTGGCATATTGACGTCGAAGCCGACACAAACGACTGAGCACCGTTGCATGCGTGCTGTCAGTGTGCCCAAGGTCTTCGGACTGGAAACCACCAACACTGTACAGGAGTTCGCAGATTTCCTCGACGGCCATGCTGGCCATACGACATTCGCCTTCCACGATGCAATTTCTCTTCGTAACTTCAGATATATGCTGGACGTGGTCGCCGCTAAAGGAATCGTCCTGCGCGTGGTTGACATGCGGGTAGCGCTGAACATCTTCAAGCGTCCGCCTACACGCGCGACCTCAGACAACAGGACAACGCGTTCGACATCAGGGAGTCAGGGCGCCGGAGACCACATACGACAGTGGGTGAACACTGCGCGAGAGCTCTCTTCATCATACAAGCTTCTCATCATCTTGAAGCATCCATGTCTCGACCTTCCCTTACTTCGATCCACCTTTCGCCCTTTACATGGCAGAAATCTAGAGGTGGGCGTGATGTGCAAGCGCTGGAAGAGGGTCAAACGATCAGACTGGAAGATGGTAGTGGCATCTATCACGAGAACCTGTTGAGTAAGTCATTCCTTGTACTGTTGGATTTGGCATGGCGGCAGCGGCGGCGTCAGCAGCACTGGGTGGTGAAGGGAGCACACAAATACTCAATGAGCAAGAGTACGCTCAAGCGGACTGTAAAGGTGCGACTATCGTTGCTCTTGGCTATGAATGGGAGGAAGATTGCGGACGACAACATACACAACTGCTATGAGTTTCTACAACCGTCGACGTGAAGTCGGAAGTGGTCGCATATGCGTATCCGATCAACGAAGCCAATCACAAGCTCAGAACACGATCGTCACGCGAAACGGGAGCGCGCACGCTTTTCCCGTCTTATCAACCGCAGACACCGATATCGATGGAATGAGGTCAAGACAGATGATGCAGACATTTGAAGACATGAGCAACAATGCTGATGAATAGGCATGTACCAAGTAATGAGATTTCATGTGTTCCTGCTGTCGCCTGCGGGCACTTTGCCATGTTAGATAGCAAGAAAAGATATCGCATGTAGTGAAGCGCGAGGCTGATCTGCCCCTGTATCTGAAACCCTGATCGCCACCGTAAGAAGTATTCCAGCATCAGTGTCTTATGTCACCATCCGACCGTCCTTGTTCTTGCCACCACACATCTGGACGATAGTCACATCTCAGGCTTCTTCTTCACACGTGTGTACGGGATTGAGCAGCCGAGAAACTCGATACTAAGAGCGCAGCCTGATCCGAAGCGGGACGCACCTGCCTCACTATCCGTCGGTGGCAAGATCAAACCCAACTTCAGCTCGATGGCGAACTCCTCAAACCTCCACGACTCCGACGACGAAATCACTGTGATACCGTCTAGGAGACGGCATCTCAAGGAGGTTGCCATTCCCGCCATGACTTCCACGACTCCGACAGAAACGATCCCCGCTCGAGCCGCAAGCGATTCAACATCACTATCCTCCGCAAGAAGCACACCCAGTGTCGATGCACTCGAGACCCCCGGCACGACGCCTGGAGGATCAACGAGAGGTGCTGTGGGACTGAAGCGAAAGAGGCAACATCGGCTCGCCGAAAGTGCAGGTGCAGGTACATCGATCGACAACGAGGAAGATGCTGAGGATGCCGATGCGGACCTGGCGAGACAACTGCAAGAGGAGGAGTACAATCGCGCTGTAGCGACCTCGAACAAGCGTAAGAAGGGCAATGACTACAGCGTTCAGGACTCCTTAAATGAGGACAGCGAACTGAGTGAGCTGAGTGAGCTGGAGATGGAAGAGGAGTCTGAGGATGACATTCCGCTTCGCAGTCGTTCAAAGCAACAGAAGGCTGGCAAATCCAGAGCTGTAATTCAGCCGACGCCGGCAAACAAAGGGAAGGGCAAGGCAGGCGCCGTTCCACGTCGGGCGGCTTCACTTAAAGCTCGCGCGAGTTTGGCAAAAAAACTTGTAGTGGAGGACAGTCTCTCGGAACTCAGTGATGCACAGAGTGTTGGCGATCTATCGAGTGATGGCGATGATTTCACAGACGACGAGGACTCAGCAGCAGTCTCGTCAGGCATTAGCGATGCCGAGTCTGATGAAATACTCCTATCGCGCACAACTACCGTCGCTCCTGCACGGCGTCCGACAAACGCTCGCAAGCGTGGTCGATTCGGCAATCGCCGACCTCGTTTTGGCAATCTGACGGAAGAAGATGCTGACCGGATCTTCGCGGAGGCAGAGGAGATCATGCAGAATAGTCTCCTTGGTCGCAAAGGACGTGAAAGGAAAAAGTTAGAGAAGGCACATCCCCAGATCAAGACCATGTGGAAAACGCTTGGGGAGACTCCGATCATAAAGCCTGTGCAGGCCGCGCAGCCCGAATCCATCAATCGAAAGCTCAAACCTTTTCAGCTTGAGGGCTTGAACTGGATGACCAGACAGGAAAAGACTCACTATAAGGGTGGACTCCTGGGTGATGAGATGGGCATGGGCAAGACGATCCAAGCCGTCTCGCTGATCATGTCTGACTACCCCCAGAAGGAACCGACACTTGTCATTGTCCCGCCTGTCGCATTGATGCAGTGGTCCACCGAAATCAACCAATACACCGATGGAAAGCTGAAGGTGCTTGTCTACCATGGACAGAACTCGAAAGTCAAGAATATGTCCGTGAAGGAGATCAAGAAGAACGACGTGATCATGATTTCGTACAACTCTCTGGAGTCACTCTATCGAAAAGAAACGAAGGGATGGAGCCGTGGCGATGACATCGTCAAGGAAGACTCCCCAATTCATGGCATCCACTTTCATCGACTCATTTTGGATGAAGCTCACAGCATCAAATCTCGTACGACTGGCGTAGCTAAGGCATGCTTCGCGCTCAAAGGTACTTACAAGTGGTGCCTTTCTGGAACTCCAGTGCAGAACCGCATCGGCGAGTTCTTTTCTCTGCTGCGCTTTCTTGAGGTGCGACCCTTTGCCGACTACTTTTGCAAGAAGTGCCCATGTGCTATGCTGCACTGGAAGCTGAATGACGAGCACATGTGCGCCGGTTGCAAGCACTCAGGTATAGAGCACGTGTCTGTTTTCAACCAGGAGCTTCTCAACCCATTGACGACCTCCGAGGATCCCAAAGATCGTCAGGAGGCTATGGACAAATTGCATATGATTACCGCCCGGATCATGCTGCGGCGCATGAAACGAGATCACGTTAGCTCCATGGAGCTGCCGCCAAAAGAGGTCATCGTGCACAATGAGTTCTTCGGGGAGATTGAACGCGATTTCTCGTCAAGCATCATGACGAACACGGTAAGCACAGATATGCAATTATGAAAGGTTTCTAGCTGACAGATTAGGCTCGTACATTCGATACCTATGTATCACGCGGTGTCATGCTCAATAACTACGCAAACATTTTTGGTTTGATCATGCAAAGTAAGACCCTCGCGAACACGTATGTGTGCAAGACTGACACAAACTTCCTCCAGTGCGCCAAGTTGCCAATCATCCCGATCTTTTGTTGAAAAGACACTCGGCTCCTGATGGGCAGAACGTCCTTGTTTGTAACATCTGCGATGAGGTGGCTGAGGAGGCCATCCGCTCGCAGTGCAAACACGACTTCTGTCGATCTTGTGTCCGCAACTACGTCCAATCTGTCGAGGCCGATGAAGGTGAGGCTGATTGTCCACGATGCCACATCCCTCTGGCTATCGATATGGACCAGCCGGACATTGAACAAGACGAGGACTGCGTGAAGAAGTCGAGCATCATCAACCGCATCAAGATGGAGAACTGGACCTCATCGACCAAGATTGAGATGCTCATCTACGATCTTTACAAGTTGCGGTCCAAGAAACAGACCCTCAAGTCCATCGTGTTTTCGCAATTTACCTCTATGCTGCAGCTAATTGAGTGGCGTCTTCGCCGTGCCGGGTTCAACACTGTCATGCTCGACGGTTCCATGACACCCATCCAGCGCCAGCGCAGCATTGAGTACTTCATGAACAATACCGACGTCGAGGTCTTCCTCGTCTCACTCAAGGCGGGTGGTGTTGCACTCAACCTCACGGAAGCCAGTCGAGTGTTCATCGTTGACCCGTGGTGGTAAGCATACATGGCGTCCGGATCTTTGCTGGTATGATAGGCTAACAAGACATGATTAGGAACCCTGCTGCCGAGTGGCAATCCGCCGACCGCTGCCATCGCATCGGCCAGAAACGCCCATGTGTCATCACCCGACTTTGTATCGAAGATTCCGTCGAGTCGCGCATGGTCATGCTGCAGGAGAAGAAGGCGAACATGATCAACGGCACGATCAACAACGACAAGGCATCGATGGAGAAGCTGACGCCGGAGGACATGACGTTCCTCTTCCGTGGCACGTGAGGCGAGTGTCGTGTTTCTGAAATGAAGCTCGATGATGCGACCAATGGCTGAATGCAATGCATGATCTACGATCTACAGTGTTATTCAGAGAGGAATGTAGAATTCCTCCATGAGCAAGGTCGCCATGGTCACACACATAGCTAGCCCTACACGTTGAAGAACTGTACCGAATCCCAGTCAGCATGTTCTCGGTAATTCTGCTCATTTTCTACAATGCCACTAACCAATAACCATGTGCGCCGATCTTCAGTCTGGCGAGATCAACGGCCCGGCGATTCCAGCATTGGAAGTCGCTTACACAATGTCATGGTCCCGATCGATGGCACCGTCCGATCGACAGCCTGGCTGCGCATCTCTCGCGGCAAGCTCACCGCTTGGCAGCGTCTTGTTTTGTGAGGTGAACCGCCATGGGACCCGGCTCGGCTCTCCATTCGGGGGCCCGACGGAGGGACAAAGGTAATGAGATCTCTATCCTTCTCGGATCGAGTCTTTGCGGGGGGTTCTCGGCGTCGTGCTTTCGGTGGGGTCTTGCTGCAGTCTGGCGAGGTCCACCACAATGCCAATAACCTCTGTAGCTACCAATACATGTCACGAACTCCTTCGATCCATCACAATCATGCAGCGGATTGTGCTTCGGTCTGCGGCTCTTATCTATCACTGCGTTGATGCACAGACTGTTTGATTCACGCCCGCTAGTTACTGTAGAACTAGAGTAGTCCCTGCAGGCCATTTCGGGCTCCCCACTCGTTCATCACCCCACCTCTTAAGTGCCTTTCCAATGCGCCGCCCCTCACTCTCCACCATTGGATCACTTACCGCTCACTTCACTTACTCTGACGGCCTGCAACAGGGGCTTGATTTTGGAACCTGCCAGGTACGGTAGACTCACCGGTGCTACATGTCTTCAGTATACGGTATATACCAAGCCAGACGTCCTTCACGGTCTACGTGCACTGCAAGCACCGGGCAAGGCTTTCGTTGCGTCCAGAGCTACCTAGCTTGCACCGTTCGACATACACCCGTTGCATACTACAGATCTAGTCGATCCAAACGCATCGTAAGGGTCCACTGCAATCCAATCCAAAGCGTCCGGGACTGCTTAGGCAAACCGTCCGGTGCTGGGCGATATGCAGGTCCAAAGCACCGGCACCTCAGACGCGCATGGCCGTTCGTGTTCAACCACGTACTATCCTTCACACCGCCACTACATACACTCACTGGCCTCCCTCGGTACCATCCCGCCGACCCACTGTAGAAGGGGCCAGAAGAGCAGGTCGATGGATATATTAGATCTCTGCCACCACCAGAGCGCAGAGGGTGATTCTTGAGTCTTTTCCTTCTCTTGCTTATATCTCTTCTACTCTACTCTGCCTCATCCACCACCTCCAACACTCCAACACCGCAAACATGGTTCACACTGCTCTTAACAACAAGGAGGACTTCGACGCCGCCCTCACTGGCAACCCCGGCAAATACGTCTTCATCTACCTGCACGAGGGCCCCGTCCCAGACGCTGCCAACGAGTATGTCGTTTACCATTCTAGCATTGCTCTGCTCGCCTGCTCTTGACCCTCTCGCATACCTCAATCGTCTCACCCCCAGCCCGCCGCTCTTATGCTGACATGATTCCCTTCCCAGGGGTGCTGCCAAATTCGCCTCCACCACCGTCGCCTACAGCGCCGACGTTGCCGACAACAAGAAGATCCTCGTAAGTCCGCCTGCCGCCAACCCCCCTCACCCGCCAAACTCCAACCTCAGCACTCTCTGACCCATCTTTGCGTTCTCCAGGAGTACTTCAAGGTCAGCAAGGCCCCCGCCGCCGTCATCTACAAGGACAACGCCGAGGTCTACAAGACCGAGGACATGGGTGCCATGAAGGAGGAGGTCGCCAAGATCCTTTCCGCTTAGATCTTGGATGTGTGCGTGTGTGCTTGAAAATATAGACATCATTTTACGTGAGAGCGAATCAGCTCGGAAATGACAAATCTTCACCAATGCATTCTACCTCCCATCCTGTAGCAATGGTGATGTTGTGACCTGATACATGTTTTGATGTTGGACGTGCTACATGTCAATTCCAGCTTGGAGTTGGTATTGTAGTAGTAAGGCATTGACCTTCTTGGACCATTGCACACGAGTTTACACCAAGATGGCACATGCAAAGACTCTCGCGTGGTATAATAAATCGAATCTTTGCAAATGGTCATGATCGCTGGCTGGCGGACATGCATACGCCAAAACCACATTATTGTTCAGAGTGTAGGCGGCTAACTACCGTATTCATACAAGCCGAAAAAGTGAATGACTGGAGAGCTAGAGGCTCCCAAATGCCTAGGATTCTTCCAGGTGAGAACATGTCGGGACAAATCGCAGGACAAACTGCAGGACGATGGTGCAAGTGAAGATCCATACACTTTTCATTGTGCTTATACAAGAGGACAACAATAAGAGATAGATCAATATTCACATAGATGAGTCTCATTGAGCCCGCGTGCACGGACCCGCTTGACCGCAAGCCGATGATTCGCCGGTGTAGCATGAAGTTCAAGCTTCATGAAGTGGCCTCGAGTGACGAGGAACAATAATAGCAAACAATTCACGCCCCGCCGTGACGATATCGCCATTCGCATTCTCGAGGGACAAATCGAGTCTCGACCACACTCCTTCACCCATTTCTTGATCTCACCCATCTATTTCGAACCTTGCTGATTCACCGAGAGCATCACAACCACGACTTCGAAGCCCGCAAGATTTCACTTCACGCGCATACTTTAGTCCACGGCTTCACTTCCACGCCCCTTTTTTCCATGCCCGCAACCGGTGTCTCGGTCGCCGCACGCTTCGCCCGCCTCCCGTGCATCGCCAGCAATGGCTCCGGGCAGCAGCAACAAGCGCAAGCGGCCTGAGCGAGGCTTCTCGCACGATGACGGCGCGGGCAGGCCATCGCCGCACCGCCCGCAGGAGATGAACATGGCCCGAGGCGGCGGCGCCAGGAATCCCAAGCGGCAGAGTCGACCGACGGATGGAGCGAACTCGGTGCCTGTGACGCCGCGAGCTTCGACGAGGGGGGCAGCGAGCGAGATGGATACGCCCAGCATGAACACGCCCGTGCCGGAGACGAACACGCCGGTGCCGCAGCAAGTGGCAGTGCCGGAGGAATCGGTGGAGCCTCGAGGGCCAGTCATGCCGTATGACTACGAGTATTTGACGGAGGAGACGCTGGCAGCGTGGGGAGATGGTGGGAAGGTCGGGGTGCTGGCTGAAGCAAGAGCTGCCGATGATGTGGTGGTCGGTAGCATATTTCAGGAGCTGGTGAGAGCAGGCTTGGACGATAAGCTGGACTCGACGGAGGCAGGATCCACGGTCAAGACCATCATCGCCGAGCGTCAAGAGTCTGGCGAGCTGGATACTGCGATACTCTTCTTGAACACCATCTCATTACTGGACGATGCGGACACGAAGCGGCCTGCGTTACTCACATTGGTCATCGCTACAGAGATCGATCCGCAGACCATCCGACAGGAGCTTGATGTCCCGCTGTTGCAGTCTCTGGACCTGGTACGAAGCACATTCACTCGGATCAAGACACGCAAAGCCACCAACATCTTGTACAAACAAGCCAACTTCAACCTGCTCCGCGAAGATACCGAAGGATACGCGAAGCTGCTCACGGAATACTTCAACACTGCACAAGAGGCTAGCAATCCAGGACGGAGCGGGATTGCCAACGTGGCAGAAAATGCATTCCAGCGCATCATGGCGTTGGTGGGCGCATTCGATCTCGACGTCGGGAGAGTGCTTGATGTCACACTCGACATCAGTGCAAATCTGGTGGTGAAGGCGTATAGTTTCTTCATGCGGTTCTATCGCTGCAGCTCTTGGTGGCCCGACAGCGCGGTCTTTGACAATGTCCGATGGGAGGACGATGGGTTTACTTCATATCCTGCGTGGGCGCTGCCTGGGTCGGGAAAGACAGCGCCGACCGAGGAGAATCTTGCCGAGTTCGCATCGCTGAAGCTCGCCCGAGATGTGCGGTTCTGGACCCGGGTCGAGGAGAGTGGTATGAACGCTTTCTTCGAGCTTGGCGCGCGCAGGATCACCAATTACGAGGAAGTCGCTGATCTCCTCGGCACGGACATCCTTCCACAACTGGACGGCAAGGGAGAAGAGTACAACCAAGAGAAGCGCAAGCGTCTGGAGGAGACGAGAAAGTTCATGCGCGATACCAAAATGCTCCCACCACCAGGCAATCCGGATGCTGCGCAGCTTCTTGGGTTCAAGCTCAGCTATTATGCTTCAGCGGTACGCGATGCGAGTGATACTATGCCAGAAAATCTGATGGCACTGGTTGCTATGCTCATCAAGATTGGCTTTATTTCGTTGCGAGACATATATGGTCACCTTTACCCACCAGACGAGCAGATGCCTACCGAGAAGACACGACTTGAGAAGGAGAAAGCAGAAAAGGAAGCCAAAGAGCGGCCTGGTGCAGCTGGCAATGCGCTCGCCATGGCCGGTGCTCTGCCAGAGGAGGGTCCACCTTCGGGGCGCCATCTGCGAGCGGCTGAAAAAGATCGGAGTGGTGCTGCCAGTGGAGGAGTCACGCCTCAGCACAATGCCAAAGACGACAAGCAAGACACCAAGAAGGATGGAAGTGATGTAGCAGATGAGAAGCTCCCGCCTCCAGACAACCAGAAGCTGGCACTTCTGAAACACCTGCTACTCGTGGGAGCGATCCCAGAAGCGCTTTACATGCTTGGTCGTTTCCCATGGCTGCTCGAAGTTGATGCGTCCATGCCATCGTACATCCATCGCCTGGCTCGACATATGCTGAGCAAGATCACGGAAGATTACTCACCCTTGCGGGCACGAGAAGCTCTGAGCGACCCCAAGGACCAACTCATAGATGTTCCTACCAAGCCTAATGGCACGCTGCGTTTCTCCCAACGACTTCCTAAAAAAACGACACGTTGGCTGAACATTGATCAGATCGACCTCAAGGAAGGCCTGGAGTACCGCTACTATTTCTCTGGCTGGGCTGACACAATACCTGTCTGCCAGACCGTGAACGATGTCATCAGCCTCTGTAATACCTTCCTAGGGCTGCTCGGACCAAAGGTCGGGCAGGATTCGGAGCTTGTTTGTACTCTGCTGCGAGTTGCATATACCAATCTGCTCGAGGACTCCACTGAAGCGAATCGGACGAAATGGCTGGATGTGATGAAACGCGTACTCATCCCAGCTCTCAGCTTAAGCAAGCAGAATCCCGAGGCATCACAGCTGGTCTTCGGCATCTTGATGCTCTTCCCGAAGACTACACGCTACAACGTCTACAGCGAATGGTTCAAGGGCAAGACATCCCGCATGTCGGACGTTGATGCGGCCTTCCGGCTCAATCGGCACGAAGTCAAGAACGTCGTCCAACGTATCAGCGGCGAGAGCGCGAAGAAGCAAGCGTTGAATCTTGCAAAGCTGTCGTTCTCATCACCTGGCGTCGTCACGATGTACATCATCAGAACTCTGGAGACATACAGCAACATGGTCCCGCACATCGTCGAGACTACGAAGAATCTGTCGGCACTGGGCTGGGATGTATTGACATGGTGCATCATCAGTTCGCTAGGTGGCGCCGGGCGCGAGCGTCAGCAAGCTGATGGTATGCTCACCAGCCCGTGGCTGTCTGCCTTGTCACGCTTCACCGCATTATCTTTCGGTCGCTTTACACACATGGACCCTACGCCGGTGCTGCAATACCTCGCATCAGAATTTCGCGCAGGTGACACGACCGATCTTGAGCTGCTGAAGCAGATCTTGATCGAAATGGCGGGCATTGGGCTTGACGTGGACTTCAATGAGGAAGACACTCACCTCATGGCCGGCGGCGAATTCATGCAGAGCATGATCCTGAAGAGGCTTGGTGACAGCAGACACGCGAAGAAGAGCTCGGCGAAACGTCTCGCTACAGCCCTCACCTCGTCGAAATTGACGGGTCAAATACTCGTTAGCATCGCCCAAGCGAGGCAAGCGTATCCGTACCAGGAAGCATCCACGACCATGCCACTGAAAGTCCTTGGCAACAACATGGATGAAATTCACAAGGTCCTCGCTCAGTACTTGGAGGTCATCAATGCGACCCACACGCCGACGGAATTCGAAGAGGCTGTGCCAGACGTCGTGGCCTTGATTGGTGATTTCGGCCTCGAGCCCGCGATGGCTTTCACCATTTGCAAGACGGCCATTGCGCATCGCATGCATGAAGCGGATAAAGTCCAGTACGACAAGGCACAGGCCGAAAAAGCTCGCAAGCACCGGACGAGTAGCGAGAAGAAAATAACCAACGGCGATACTGAGATGGTTGATGTTGAGGTTAAAGCAGAAGTCACGAATGCAGAAGCGGTGACCGAGGCTCAAGTCAAGGAGGACTTGTCTCTTGACGACACAGAAGCCAAGCTCGTGGTGCGCAGTGAGGATGACTCGCCGCCTCAGCCGTTGAATGCACCAACGCCTTGGAACACTGCGCTGGAAGCTTTATATGAACCCCTGATCGGCGTGACGGGCGATCTCAGCTCTCGCGTCAGTATCCCTTTCTTCGTCACCTTCTGGAGCCATTCTTCGGCGGATATCGTCAACCTTGGAAAGGATCATCTTGATGAGATGAACAAGTTTCAGGATAAGCTCAAGAAGGAAAAGGTGGGCCACCGAGCAAAAGCTGGCATGCACGAGAAGGAGCGCAAGATGGAAGTACTACAAAGCACCATCGAAGGTTTGAGATCGGACATAGCACCTCTCGTCAGTGTTTATGCGAAAGTCGATCGGAGATTGAAGAGTGGTGAGAGCGACAGCTGGTTTTCGTGGCCTGTTGGCAGAGACGAATTGGATACCAGACACATCGGGTTGCTGCAGGAGTGTTTCCTGCCGCGAGCCATGCTTTCGCCGCTGGACTCACGCTACAGCTTCCTCATGCTCAAAGCTATGCACGAGCGCGGCACGACGGGTTTCAGCATCATGAACATCCTCAGCCAGCTGTTCCGCAAGCACGAGATGGCGGCGTTGATCTCGCAGTGCACCGAGCTGGAAGCGAAGCACCTCGCGCTTTTCCTGAACGAAGTGCTCAAGCTATTGGCTTCGTGGCACGCTGATAAGGCCAGCTACGAGAAATACGCTGTCGGTGCTCCGACCAAGCTTCCGGGCTTCTTGCAGCCGTATGCCGAAGGAGATGTGGATGTCTACTTGGAGTACGAGACGTTCCGCCGGCTTCTGACCAACTGGCACACTGCCTTGAATACTGCTCTGCAAGGCTGCTTCGAATCTGATGAATACACTCGTCGCCGCAATGCGATCATCGTCCTGCGAGCCATCCACCAGACTTGGCCCGTCATCAATTTTATGGGCAAGAACATGCTGGCCAAGGTCAAGGAGATCGGCGAGAAGGAGGAACGGCAAGATCTGAAGGTTATGGCTAATTCTCTCGCTGCCCATCTCGCAAGGCGTGAAAAGTTCTGGGTCTTGCCCCAGTCGTTCCGGATTACCGACAATACAAAGGAAAGCAGATCGGGCCGCATGTCATCGAGCACACCGCAGCCTGGGAATGCCACGCCAAAGTTGAACGCTGCGGCACCCGAGTTCAAACCTACCACTCCTTCCAGCAAGCCGACTGAAGGGAAAGATTCGGCGGCTGGCCCGGAAGATGGCGAGGTGTCGGATTCAAAGCAAAAAGGCACAACAGACACAGAGATGAAGGATGCTCCGGAGGTCAAGACTGAGCCGGCGAGCGTGCCAGAGCAGAAACGGGCCGCGGATGAGTCCGAGCGGAATACTCCCAGAGCCAAAGAGACCAAAGCTCAATTTGAGAGTGGCCCAACCCAATGGCCTCCAGTGTACACTCCGGCGACCGACGGACAGCACCGGAAGGACTTTGATCGTACCGTATCGAGCTCAGCATCCTCACGTTCTCCGCACGGACTGCCGCCACGTCTCGAGTCTCGCGTATCAGCTAACCGGAATCCTCACCCAAACGCGCCGAACCAGAGGTCCAACTTTTCACACCATCCGGAAGACACTCACGGGAGACTGAGCAATGATTTTCGCCCTATGTCCCGGGATCAATCTCCAGGCAGGCATACTGCACGGCCTCACAGCCCGTCTCGTATGGCACCAGCGAGAGATGATCGGCCTCCGCCACGGTTTGGCAGAGATGAGGCGCGGGCTGTCAAGGGTCATGATGGTCCGGCGCCGACCCCTTATTCGCGCTCACAACCTGGCGATGATCGTAGCGCGGTAAACGGTATTCCAGTTTCTTCGCGACTTCAAGATCGTGCCAATGGTCACAGTGCAGATCCTTCGTCAGCACGATCCCAACCGTCGGCACCAGTTGCTGGCACAGACTCAGCCAACTCGTCGACAGGACTCGGCTTTTCCGAGAACCCTGAACGTCTCCGACTTATGAAAGAGCAGGATGAGCGCGACGCACGAGCCCAGGCAGGTCCTCCCCGACCATACAACACACCGAATGGACGGATACATGCTCCAGAGCCACCTCGAGCCTCTCATGCTCGCATTGAGCCACACAACGAACCAGCGCCGACAGGTCCTCGACGGATGGGTAATCGCGATGTGGCGATGCCGTCTCAGCAGGAATCCTCTTACGGTCGCTTGAACGGTCCGCAGGAAATGCCATCTGCGCCACGAGGACCCAATGTTCCCGGATCTGGCGGCAGAGGCGGACGGTTCGCGAACAATCAGGCGACTTTCAACACCACCAGACCTGCTGAAGTGTCTACTTCTTCTATACCAAATAACCGTCAAATAGAGTCTCCTACTCCATTCCGGAACGAGCAACGTCGTGGAGGTAATCAGTTCGAGCGTGCTGCACCAATCTCGCAACCCTCCACTCCAGTGACAGAGAGCGTTTCAGTGCATCCTGATCGTCTGGCTGCCATCCAAACAAACCTCCCGCCTGCCAATGGATCTCGCTCAGCAGCATCGCCAACGACAGCGCCACCGTCTGGGCCTCGGGCAGCTCGAGCTCCGCATGGAGCGCCAACTGGACCATCTCCGCTGACTAACGGTCCGCCAGCTGGGCCAGCTTCCGAACGCTCCAGGAGTACGAGACAGCGCGCAAGCATCAACGCGACGCTGCAACAGACCGTCGGACCGAATGGCAATGTCAGCTTTAGAGGAGCGTCCAGCAGGCAGGGCAGTGTCTCTACTGCAGCACCGTCTACTCCAGGTGCACCAGCCATGGCTTCACCTATGGATCCACCGAACAGCAGGCCCCATGAGGAGTCACATAGCAGACCGCCATCAAGAGCAAGTCAACATAAAGACTACTTTCAACGTGACATTGAGCAAACTAACAGTCGCGATGCCAGCCGAGCTCGCCCGCACGAAGGAGAGAATATGGAGCATCAACGCGGCAGCCGCAACCCCAGCCGGGAGCGACGACCAGAAAACATGCCACCCAAGCGCTTCCCTCCTACACCCACTCACGAGGAGAACAGAGATAGGCATGCTGGTGGGCCTCCACGGATCGACGAGCGCCACGGTAGAGACGAGCGTGGCTACCACGATGGCCCACCACGCGATCGACGTAGCGGCGCTGGTTTCGAGAGGCCGCGTGGGGTGGACGAAGGACCGCCTCGCCGTGCAATGGAGACTTCCGGGTACTTTTCAAACTCGGCACCTGGACCTGGGCCTGGACCTGCACCAGGCTGGCATGAGGGTAGAGGTGGTCGCCATAACGCCGGTGACGGCCGACCGCGCGGCGGCAGAGACAGTGGACGCAGCGACGACTTCCGGGGAATGGGACGCGGCGAAGACCGACGAGAAAGTGGTGGCGGTGGCAATGGGAGAGGAGAACTTCCACCACGTGAAGACGGGCATCGTAAGCGTGGCCACGACGATATCGGTGGACTAATGGACGGGACGAAGAGGCGGCGGGGAGGGAAGTGAGGCGGACATGGCATTGAGGCTGCTGGAATTGTGCTCTACATCTAGGCCTTGGAAGGCAATATCCTCGTTACTCTACTCTTTCCATCATCACTTTACAACATCGAGATCATCTTTGAGCGACGAGCACTGGGAAGTTTTAAAGCATAGCGGTCGGCGTTTTACATTGGGCAGATTGCAAGAAAAGACGGAAGAGGATATCTGCTTCGATGAATACTTGAGTTTGAGCGGGAGCGGTATCACGGAGCGCTGGTTTGCGCGTTGAAGCGAACACCATTTGATGGCAGCACTGTAGTATGATTCTCACTTTCTGCATATGGTGGTGAAGGGCGCTGTATATCTAGAGTTGGCCCCTTTACTTGTGTCTTACATACATGTATTCAAACAGCTGTGCATATCTGTATCACTCATCGACATCCAATCCGTCCCTCACGTGTGAAGCTCGCTCACAAGTGAGCTTCCATTATGTCAGCGGCCGAGAGATTTTGGAGGGGAAAAGGCATGACGTCGGGTGCGAGGGGTGTTTCTGTTTGGCGGGCGATGGCGCGAGAGCTCAAAGGGTCCATTCTCGAAAACATATAACCACATAAACATCCTTACTGTAGTTACCTTGCACTCGAAGTCCACTCCGACACACTCCCCCCCAATCCACTCCACCATGAAAGCCTACTACTTTGATAACCTCCCCGGCGACCAACGCCTCGCGCACGACAGCGGCCGCCCCGTCTCGCCCGCCCAGCTCTCCACTCTCGGCATCCTGCACTACGAGCTGCCCGACGACCTCGCGCGCGTCGACGCCATCGCGGCCGAGCGCGCGTACAAGAACCGCGACGAGATCGAAATCTCCCCCGCCACCCTGCCGGGCTACGAGGAGAAGGTCAAGAACTTCTTCCACGAGCATCTGCACGAGGACGAGGAGATACGGTATATCCTCGCCGGCGGCGGGTTCTTCGATGTCCGGCAGAAGGACGACGAGTGGGTGCGCATTCGCCTCGAGCGCGGCGATTTGATGATCATGCCGGCGGGGATTTATCATCGGTTTACGACGGATGAGCAGAATGTAGGTTCTTGAGGTGGAGGTGTGAGGGATGGGTTTGTTAGGGAAAGGGATTGCTGACTGTGCGTTCCAGTACACCAAAGCACTACGGCTGTTCAAGGAAGACCCCAAGTGGACGCCGCTGAAGCGAGGAGACGAAACAGATGTCAACCCGTTTCGGAAAGATTACTTGAAGGCGCTGGACGGTGGGCTCGATGCTGTGCCGGACGAGCAGCGGATGACTTGAAGGATATATGTTCATGCACGAGGATGAATGTCTGAGTTGGGGCGGATGCCAAGACGAGACTTTCAACATGAGTAGTCGGTTGGCGGCATTTCTTCTGGACATGAGCGTTGATGTCGAGCGAAAATTATGCCCCTAATGATATATGTGCGGAGAGGATTGATTGGGCGATGAAAATATGTCGAAGACATGAAAAGGGGTTAGAGCTGTATATTCGAAGAATATGACCTTGTCTCTTTCGAGATATCTTCAGCTGCGTGTAAACGTACAAGAGCATCGAAGCAAGACCTTGTTGTGCTTCGAATGAAATACATGTACATATCAGGATACACCCCATCCAAAGGCCATAATCTGCACCAAACCGAGTCAATTCACTCACTCCTTCCCCTCCGCCGCCACCGTCTCTCCCTCCTCCGCCGCCCTCGTCCGCTTCAACACCCGCTGCTGCGCAATGTACGACGCCTCCTGGTCGAAGTCGCGCTGATACTGGCGCCAGACCTCCGCGTCGCGCGCCAGCTTCTTGGCGCTGCGCATGTGCACCTCGTGCTGCCGCAGTCGCTGGTCCGCTTCGATCATCGAGCCAAGCGTCATGCCGGACATTTGGAGGAAACTGGAGGGGAGGGGAAGGGGGAATTGGTTAGCTTGGTGAATGAAACCAGCGATTCAAGGTACATCGAGTGACTCATAGTACGTCGACGCTCGAGTATGGAGGCCTGGGAGTTTGGTCGAGGGAATGCTGTTCTGACTCACACCTTGAATTGGAACGTCAAGCCCCGGTATAGTGGCGAAAAGGCATATCCGCAGCCGGCTGCCACGGCTGAGAAGATGCCCCACTGTTTTTGTTGCAAAAAGTCAGCGGAGTGAATGCAAGAAATGTATGGACGGGATCGTGTCGGATATCTCGAGCATACAAGGGGAAAATCAAGTGAATGTTGGATCTTGATGCGTCTCATGACAACAATGAGTGAATCTCAATGGCCTTACCTTGACAGCTCCGACTAACGCTCCGCGGGCAGCGACCCAAGATGCCTCGTTGATCTCCTCGTCGTGCACGAGACTGCCATGTTTCCGTACCATATCCTGGCCGAAGGTGGTAGCATGGGTCTTGAAAGGATGAAATAGGCAAATCCCGAACACAGAAGCAGTGACACAACCCTCAATGCCGTGTCGTTGAAGTGAATGTTGATTATGTAATGATGCTGGCACTTTCGCCTCGTGACGTCGTCCCAGATTAGCCGGAGCGTTGTTTCCGCCTTAGGATCGACGACGCGCATCGATCATACATTTCTCGAACTTCTTCTTTAGAGCCTGGCCCATTCTCTCTACCTCCGCTCACCGGCTCCCCCCTAATCCTCCTGCGCATCCATCACTCGCTACAGCTGGAGACGAAGATCGAGAACGGAAGTCTGGGAATTTCCTTCGAGTCCAGTCACCTACGCACTCCATTACGCCTGTAGCAGAAGCAGTTCCGACACAGACCGTGGTACGACCTGATGCTGGATCATAGCTCGCAACAGCTCGTGTTGCAGCGTCCTTCCGGCCGCATCTCAGAGGTTCCCCACTACCTGTCCGTGTCGTATCAACATGGACAGCCATTCTGCGGCAACGCGGAAGGATGGGGTCCTATGAGTCCTTTCCGATGGGACTTCACTCCGTGTTTTCTCGACATCTGGGTCGTGCTTGTGGCCGGGTTTGGAATCCTAGGCGGAGTGGCCGCAATATGGTATTTGCTGAAGAGATCGTCGCCGGAGAGCGTCAAGAAGGATTGGCATTTCTATACCAAATTGGTGGTCATCGGAGTGCTGGCTGCGACAACAGCAGCTCAGGCCGGATTACAGATCGCGCGCTTGCCTGGCATCTGGTATGGAGACTTCCGCTTCTGGAGCACCATCGTGCTGCTCCTCAGTCTAGGCGTGGTTGGCTACATTCAGTACATCGAGCATTGGCGATCGCGTGTGCCAAATGCAGTGGTTCTGATCTTCTGGCTGTTCTTGGTGATCGTTGATGGCGTCAAGTTACGATCGTTGATCTCCCAACAACTACACGAACAGAATGTAGCATATTTCGCGGTGTTCACGGCCAGCGTTGGCCTTACCTTGCTGTCGTTGATTCTGGAATGGCTGGTACCGAAGAAGAAGTCGGCATACTACGCGCTCGGAGATGAAGATGAATGTCCCGTCGAGTATGCAAACGTCTTCTCCTGTCTCACCTTTTCATGGATGTCGCCCATGATGAAATACGGCTACAAGGAATATCTCACGCAAGATGATCTGTGGAACCTGAGACGGAGTGACACCACGAAGTGCACTTACGATGACTTCTCGGCTGCATGGGAGCACCAAGCCGAGACCAAGAAACGACCGAGTCTGTGGCTCGCCATGTTTAGTGCATTTGGTAGTCCCTACTTCATGGGTGCCGCCATCAAGACAGTTTCCGACTGCCTGGCTTTCGTCCAACCTCAGCTTCTGCGATATCTCATCACCTTCGTCGACTCATATCGACGCGGGAACGAGCCTCAGCCACCCATCAAAGGAGCCGCCATTGCGCTTGCCATGTTCGCCGTGTCCATTGGACAAACAGCATGCCTGCATCAATATTTTCAGCGGTCCTTTGAGACTGGCATGCGCATTAAGGCAGCTCTTACCGCCATGATTTACCGGAAAAGTCTACGGCTTAGCAACGAAGGGCGAGCGTCTAAAAGTACCGGTGATATCGTCAACTACATGGCAGTCGACACGCAACGATTACAAGATCTGGCGCAGTACGGCCAGCAGCTTTGGAGTGCTCCCTTCCAGATTATCTTGTGTATGATCTCGCTGCATCAACTTGTCGGCCTCAGCATGTTCGCTGGTGTTGGAGTCATGTTGTTGATGATTCCTGTCAATGGTTTCATTGCTAGGATCTCTCGAAACCTACAAAAGACCCAGATGAAGAACAAAGATGCACGAACCCGCCTGATGACCGAGATTCTAAACAACATGAAGTCCATCAAATTGTATGCATGGACGACTGCGTTCATGAACAAGCTCAATGTCATTCGAAACGACCAAGAACTTCACACCTTGCGCAAAATAGGCGCTATGACTGCTGTTTCCAACTTCACATGGTCCACTACACCATTTCTCGTGTCGTGCTCGACATTTGCCGTGTTTGTTGCAACGCAAGACAAGCCACTTTCGACCGAGATCGTCTTTCCTGCACTTACTCTGTTCAACCTACTGACATTTCCTATGGCGGTCCTCCCGTTGGTCATTACTGCCATTGTCGAGGCAACGGTGGCTGTGACACGCTTGACGGATTACTTCACCGCACCAGAGCTGCAAGATGATGCTGTGCTCCGAAGCGACTCTGTCGAACATGGTGAAGAGTCTGTCCGTGTGCGGGACGCTACTTTCACCTGGGACAGAGATCAGGACCGGAACGTGTTACACGACATCAATTTCACCGCACACAAAGGCGAGCTCTCCTGTGTCGTCGGACGCGTTGGTGCCGGCAAGTCTAGCATGCTACAGACGCTACTTGGAGATTTATACAAGATCAAGGGTGAAGTGGTTGTACGTGGTACTTCTGCTTATGTCGCTCAAAATCCTTGGGTTATGAACGCTTCCGTCAAGGAGAACATTGTGTTTGGTTACAGATGGGATCCGGCGTTCTACGAGCGAACCGTGAAAGCCTGTGCACTCACGGAAGATTTTGCTACACTTCCCGATGGTGACCAGACGGAGGTTGGCGAGCGCGGCATCAGCTTGTCCGGCGGTCAGAAGGCTCGGCTTACACTCGCTCGTGCTGTGTATGCCAGAGCTGATATCTACCTGCTTGATGATGTTCTGAGCGCCGTCGATCAACACGTTGGTCGCCATCTCATCAATAATGTGCTCGGTCCGAAGGGTCTACTTGCCGGCAAAACCCGCATCCTCGCCACAAACAGCATACCTGTGCTCATGGAAGCACACTACATTGTCCTGCTTCGCGATGGCCGTATCATCGAGCGCGGCACGTATGAACAGCTTGTGGCCCAGAAGGGCGAAATTGCTCAACTCATTCGCACAAACAACAACGAGGGTCAAGACGAAAGCGACGACAAGGACGCCGACGAGAGTCCCTCTAGCTCATCCGAGACTGCATACGGAAGCATTGAACCGGAAGATGACGAGGAGATCGAGGAAGCTCAAGAAGGTCTCACACAGCTGGCGCCCATCAAGACTGTTGGAAGAGGTGGACCTGCTCGCAAGGATAGCTCCATTACATTGAGAAGAGCGAGCACAGCTACATTCCGTGGACCCCGTGGCAAGCTGACAGACGAAGAAGAAAACAAGGTTGGTCTTACCCGTACTGCACATCCTGTGACCGTACAAACATGCGGCTAGGATGCGGATCGTCGTCACTCGGTCCCTGCATGCGCTGGATAAGATTACTAATGTTGGTGATACAGAGCAATCTCAAGACGAAACAGAGCAAAGAGTTCTCCGAGCAGGGCAAAGTCAAATGGGACGTCTACCTTGAATACGCCAGGACCAGCAACCTGTTGGCTGTCGCCATTTATCTGATGATGTTACTGGGTGCACAAACAGCCACCATAGGTAAGAACGTTCATAAAAAAGGGTGAGGTGATCTATCGACATTGCTAACAGAGATTTCTTAGGTGGAAGTGTCTGGCTGAAGCAATGGTCTGAGACCAACGACGAGGCAGGTGGCAATCCCGATGTTGGCATGTATATTGGCGTTTACTTTGCATTCGGAATTGGCTCAGCATCCTTGGTCGTCGTGCAGACGTTGATTTTGTGGATCTTCTGTTCCATCGAGGTGAGTTGACTCCAGCAGAAGTATGGCAGCAGGCCGCGAGCCGTGTCCGCCCTGTCTCGATCACCTGCATGACTTTTCGGCATCTCCAGACGAACTGCATTAGCCGGTGGACTCAAGCTAACAACGACTCGCGAAATCCTGTAGGCTAGCCGGAAGCTACATCAAAACATGGCATGGTAAATTCCTCCCCCTTCGCCAGCGAGGCCGGACTTAAAGGCTGACTGATCACCTAGGGCTATCTTTCGTGCGCCCATGCAGTTCTTCGAGACTACCCCAAGCGGACGTATTCTCAACCGCTTCTCCAGGTACGTATTCTCCGAATCACATTTCTTCATGAACTCAACACATCTCCGGTCGTGTACTCCACAAGTCTCGCTGGTCTGTGCAACCAACAGTTGGGTGCCAAGACTGTCGACATTGCGGGAAGCTTAAGCTGACTTTTGCCGATAATAGTGACATCTACAGGTACGTACCTCATGTGTTCCCGGTACTTGACGAAGATTAGCTAACATTTGACAGGGTTGACGAAGTTCTCGCGTAAGTGCAGTGCAGCAAACCTTACTTGCTGAGCAAGGATCACTAACCCGGTATTTGCTGATCTAGACGAACTTTCAACATGCTCTTTGCGAATGCTGCTCGCGGTATATATGAATCTGCCTGCCTGGTATTGATGGCGGACCTCGGCTAACGTCTTTGGCAGCGGCATTCACGCTTGTGGTGATTTCTGCATCAACTCCCGTCTTCATCGCACTCATCGTCCCACTCGGTGGCCTCTACCTATGGATCCAGAAATACTATCTCCGCACCTCACGTGAGTTGAAGAGATTGGACAGCATAAGTCGATCTCCAATCTATGCCCACTTCCAAGAGTCCCTGAGCGGCATCACGACCATCCGCGCATATCGACAAACCAAGCGTTTCGCGCTTGAAAACGAGTACAGGGTCGATGCAAATCTTCGGGCTTACTACCCTTCCATCAGCGCTAATCGATGGCTTGCTGTGAGGTTAGAGTTCCTCGGCTCTGTCATTATCTTAGCAGCTGCTGGCTTTGCGATCGTTTCCGTCACGACCGGCAGTGGACTATCTGCAGGCTTGGTTGGTTTGTCGATGAGCTACGCGCTTCAGATCACCCAATCGCTCAATTGGATCGTTCGCCAGACCGTTGAAGTGGAGACTAACATTGTTTCGGTGGAGAGAGTTCTTGAATATTCTCGCCTGCCAAGTGAGGCTCCAGAAGTCATCTCCAAACACCGACCTCCGGTCAGCTGGCCGTCCAAGGGTGCAGTATCTTTCAATGGATACAGCACGAAGTATCGCGCTGAGCTAGAACCGGTGCTCAAGAACATCAACCTCAGTATCAAGTCGCACGAAAAGATCGGCGTGGTTGGCCGCACGGGGGCTGGTAAGAGCTCTTTAACGCTTGCACTTTTCCGCTTGATTGAGCCGACCACTGGTGATGTGACGATCGACAATCTGAACACCAGTACGATCGGATTGATGGATCTCCGCAGACGCTTGGCTATCATTCCTCAAGATGCTGCGCTTTTCGAGGGCACCGTCAGAGACAATCTTGACCCAGGCCACGTTCATGATGATACTGAACTGTGGAGTGTGTTGGAGCATGCTCGTCTACGTGATCACATCTCTTCAATGCCCGGCCAACTGGACGCGCGCATCCAAGAAGCTGGATCTAACTTGAGCTCCGGCCAAAGACAACTCATCTCTCTCGCTCGTGCTTTACTAACACCCAGCAACATTCTCGTGCTGGACGAGGCAACGGCCGCAGTGGATGTCGAGACCGATGCGATGCTGCAGACCACGCTCCGCAGTAACATGTTCAAAGATCGTACTATCATCACGAGTAAGTCTTGACCAGGAATTGATTGCAGTCGTGGTCTTGCTGACAGATGTATGTTAGTCGCTCATCGCATCAACACTATTCTCGACAGCGACCGGATCGTCGTTCTAGATCATGGCGAAGTCAAGGAATTTGACACGCCGGCTGAGTTGATCAAACAAAAAGGCTTATTTCATGCGCTGGTCAAAGAGGCTGGGCTGTTGGGAAATGAAGCACGTCAATAGCGTTGCTAGGCTGTTGTTGCTAACCT
Source organism: Microcyclospora pomicola (assembly GCA_002786065.1). Classification (NCBI taxonomy): domain Eukaryota; kingdom Fungi; phylum Ascomycota; class Dothideomycetes; order Capnodiales; genus Microcyclospora; species Microcyclospora pomicola. Next base: position 1,122,641 of record NHNY01000004.1, on the reverse strand, counting down.
CCGTACCTGATCGTCGGGTCGACAAAAGTTCAGCACGTCGCTCTCATGAAGTGATACTCTACTCCGAGGACATTTGATGCATTTATCTGAAACGTCCAAATCGCGCTCTCGTGATGATGCCTGTCAGGAACCTTCGACGTGATGTGACGCTAGCATGCATGTTCAAGTGTATTTCATGTGAACCAACAATCTCAATCGTTCCAGATTCCAGATCGATCTGAAGCACATCTATCGACGTACCATGACGCCAGGTGGCAAGAAAGCATATCAATCCCAAGCCAGTAAGATGCGTGAGAAATGCCCATCGCGAACATTACCGTAAACTGCGAAGCGCCACGACGTGCTCGCTGGAACGAATGGCGACAGGAATAGCCGACATGCACTGCAGGGCCGCTGCAAAACAGTGCGGGGTATGCGCCCTCGCGCCGGAAGACCGGACATCCATGGCATGCTCCCCACGGTCCAGCTGCGCCTTTACTCCTCCCCTAGCTCTCACCTGACTTGCCTTTCTTCCTCCCGTCCCTCCATCAGCACACGAGTCGTACAAGAATTATGTACATGTATGTGTACAACCTCTGAAACGTCAATGGTCCGCCTGCATACCTGAGCGGAGCGTGAGACGCAACGGCCATACCACGGGATGGAGATTCGGTTCTGCGTTGCTGACTACCTCCCCCGCACGCCAGGCTCTGCGGTCGGAGACTTTGCGTAGCAGACACATGTCATATCGCGCTATCGCAGACAACTCCGCCGCTAGCACCGTTGATGGATGACGTTGGGCGGCTGCTGAAGGCCAAGATGGGGTGCCAGGCCAGGCATTGAGAACGCTTCGAGCGTGGTGCAGCTAGCCCTGTCCGCGGAACTGCCGGCTTAGCTATCAGGAGCATTCGCGGCAAACGGAGTGTCCGGAAGGTGGAGGTAGAGATGTAGAGCGCTTCGTTTGCCAGCTGCTGGGTGCTATCCGGGCTCCACTCGTGAGGTCGGCTAGTCTACCTCGATGAGTGAACAGTCCGCATGTGAATCTACCAGGTTTGCGTGCGTTTGTGGCCAAGGCAACGTCGCCGGCATCCAGATGCAGTGACTCGTTTTGCTCGTATGGGGAGCTGTTGCGGTGTTGATCTCGGAGATGGAGGTGGCGCAACATCATGAGGCAGCGAAAGTCAATTGGCGGAATGTGATATGGTTTTCGTCCGGTCGAATTTCGTAGAAGCGGATTGGGTAGACACTATCGAGATGCTCGTCTCGCCTATCCAGGGGAGATCTACATACTTCCATCCTACGGCCGTGTCGAACTGACCAGGTCGCAAGCTTGGCCGGGCCAAGGGCAGTGTTCTTAGACGCCGGGTGGAGACCGGCAGTCGGCGAGTCAAGAGATGCAGGGCATAGGCATTAGGGCTCGAAAGGCTTTACGGGTCTGATTACTGAGCAAGGTATTCATATGCTAATCAGATCTGCATACCATGAATCTCACCCAAGACGTAGAATCTTGTTGGTTTCCGATGATTGGTCGGGGCAAGATCGAATTCGGTGGGCGAGGTGGCACAGCCGTGGGGGACCGAGCCAGGCCGGCCAGGACTGCGCTCATGAGCGGACGACGTAGCCCAGAGCTGTTCCAAAAGTCGGCTATACCATACACGTCTGCGAGACCAGCGTGATGATGCCCCTTAGGTCGAAGGCCAGTACCATGGTCCCGAAGTCGCCTGTGGAATCCTTCTCTGCGCAAGGAACGGTTGCAATGTGGTGACTGAAATTGCGATTTCTCCGAGGGACGGTCCGAATGAACGAGATCACAGGCTCCTTCTTGTTAATCGACACTTGTCTCGCACGTGTCATGGCTGAGGTAGGCATAAGGGTGCAGCTGTAAACGGGCAGAACGGCATATCCTTGCTGCCTGACATCGATGATAAGTACGCGAGAGATGTGCCGGGGACTAGGCTAGTTGTGCATGGCCCAAAGTTTCTGCCGACCCATTCCGGACCAGTCTCGAGCAGATCTCGATGTGAAGATATACAATGTTGGCTCACATTGGCTGCAACGCGTGCTCCAAACACTGTGGTGATGGTACTTAGTTCTTGGATATTTGCCGTCTCGTCTGGCCGTCGTTGGAATGATCGGTAGATTGGGTGACGAATCTGCAACTCCATCACCAAAGGGAACGTCCATAAATTAAGGTTTCGCGGCAGCGAGGCAGCTAAACCTTAGATTGAGCGACTTCACTTGCCACAAAGGAACTAGACGCGTCCTGCGGGCGTTTGGGGCTCCACAATTGCTACCGCAACTGCTCCAAATACCTAGCGCATATGCGAGCACCTTGAAGCCGTTTGGCGTCGTGTTTGTATTGTGAAGATCATGACAATAACAGCAGTTTCGAGAGTATGCTGCTCTAGTAGCTATACACTGAATAGGTAATGGTATAGCGCCTGAAAGTATCAGCGGTGCCTCAGAGTTCGGAAGAGCCAACGGCTGAAGCAAATGGGTTACTGCTGCTCTCCATGCCCCTTGTGTGAGTTGCATTCGCAGGCTTGCAGCTGCGTACCTCAAACCCGGCCGCTGAACACGTCCACAGCAAGCCACGGAACGCTGAACTCTTCTCGCACACTACACTCTCCCGGTCTGGCGATGCGCTCGATGTCGACGTTCAAGCGGAGATCGCAATCGAGTCAAGGGGTATGAGACCGTGGCCGTGGAATTCCACATCTCTGGTTCGATGCCAAGGATCAGTATCATCTAGATCTTTGCACAGTCCATCTCCGTTCACCATGCGATCTAATGTCCGCTCGAACTTTGGGCCACGGGTGTGTGACAAACAAGACGTCCGTTGCTGTACCTGCCGCAGGTCCAGCGTCAACGGGCACGCGCGTACATGAATACAAGGATCTCATGCATCTCTACCCTTGTCAAAACGTCTCTCGACTCCCACTTCAAAGCTAAATCGACTAGATGATCGCAACGACTCAGTGTTAAGCATTATAACCAACACAGATCATCGGTGTCGTGAGCCGGATAAGCAAGCCCAGGACGATACGCCCTGCTGTGAAGTCTCACTCGCAAAAGTGCCATGCATTTAGCCGTTTGGTAACTCCAGACCCAATGTGCAGATGGCGGCTTCAAAGCCTTCGGATACGCTGGGGAGGGATGATGGGCTACTTCGACCTGATGCACTTCCGACAGCAAATCTTTCGAGGTCTCTCATCGACTCACGAACAGACTGCCACTTGCCATTGGGATACCGCATGAGATACTGTACATATTTTACATCGTTGAAGGACAAAGCGTTTCGAGCCATTACTCAAATAGCATCCGGCCTGGGGAAACCAACAAACGCCGGACTCTCGCTTACATACATACCGTCCCGACGACAGAGGCGCGCCTGTCGAACTCTATTATCGCTTGTGTCTCATCCCAAGTATCTCCATTAGACTGCAAACACGTCGTCCAGCAATCGTGTTCGGCCACCAGAAATGTAGCAACAGCAGCGCTAGTCTTGTCACTGTCATGCACACCACCTGTTCGGTCCATGCATGCAGGTCGTACCTGTGCGTTACGCAAGGGACCTGATATGAGCCTCGGCCATACTTGTACTTGATCGCCCTTCGAAGACACGAACTCACCATATATACCATCATTCGCCGCGACGCACCCTACCTTTATGGTGGTTCTGTTACATGCACTCGCTCTGCCATATGTCACAATTTGTTCCTCGCCTGTATATCTACGTTCGATCACTAGCAGGGCATCGTATGTTTCTGCAACGGGCATATGAGTCCACATGGGCAGTACTAATGTCTTCCAGGTCGAATGCTTCTGCTGTGATCCGAACGTTCCAAAAATCCACACGTCAGCCCCGCCCCTTGGATCAACCTTCACTTCGAACGTCCGGCTGCACGGTTTCTAGAGGCTCGACACATGAGAGCAAGGCTGTCTCTTGCGTCTCAAGAACGCTGTTTGCCGAGACCATGCATATAGCGTTACACGCACATCCGCAGACCGCTCAGAAGCTCAATATGTCTCCGTATAATCTGAGACCAGTATCGATGGTGACTAGCACGTCCACTGAATGGAATTCAACTCGCTGACCCGTGTAGCAGAAAATGCAAACCGCCTCAGAGAATGCTACACAGTGGTCTTCCAGCAGAGACTCCCAGCAGGGTCACGCACTCACGTGGGGCGATCATTACCGCACGGATGGGCATTCTTTGCATCAGGTCGTGGACCGCAGGATGTCAACATATCTTCCGTCTTCCAAACACAACGCTTCTACCACTCAACCTACAGACGTAGGCGTCAATGCTTCAGCGTACGCCAAAGATCATGACCTCGACGCTGCATTTGAGATCAACTCTGATTGTGAGTGTGCTTGTGACCAAGTCAGGAGTCCGTCTGCTGACAACTGTGGTAGCTGAATGCGATCTGTCTAAGACCAAGACATGCAAGGTCTCGACTAATGGCTCAACTCATGCCACTGACATCATGTGTCGCAGTGGCAATCATATTCAGCGTAATGTTCCAAGTAGCCGCAATAGAGATTATGCTCCCAAAGTCTCCCGGTTTGACCTCCCAGATCGGCCTACCAATCCGGAACGGCCCCAAAAACCCATGCGGAAAAGAAAGCTTCTGATCAGTGACCACGATGCGGTCACCGAATTCTTTGAGTCTCGACTCAGAGGCATGCAACAGCTTGCTACAAAAAAAATTGCTAAAGCATGGATCAAAGGTATCTGCCCTAGGAAGCAGGCTCTGTTCCCATACCAAGACAGTAGCCGACGGCGAGATTGTGAAGACCCGAATGTGCCAGAGTGGTGGCCTCGCCTAGAGTTCTGCTCATTTAGAGAGCCAGATCACATCAAGAAAGAAGGTAAGTGCAGCCTGACGCTTAAGTCAATTGAAGTGATGAGCTGACATCCCAACAGAACGTACATATCTCCTCATCCATATACTTCGACTACGTCCGTCAATCGCCCAGCTTAAGCAATGGCATAACGGGTTGAACGACACCAACGCGTCCTCTACCAATGCTCCTAGAGAGGACTGGGCGCCTTTCCTCAAAGCGCTGGCCCCAGCATCCATCTTCGATGACATGCCTGACATTGATGGCAATGATCGGAAGAGAGACTACCGAGGCAAACTTCTTGATAGTATGTACGAGGTTGCCTCCATGGAGGAGAGATATATAACGACAGGCATGCGTAAGTCACTATCTTCCGGTGCCACCAAAAGATATGCTCACACCCTCGTAGATTCCAATGAATATTACCATTATGAAGAAGAGGAGAAGCGGATGAAGTCATCGTCGAAGCGATCGCTCGCTGACAGCTCCGATAATGCTTCCAATGAGCCTGAACGAGATGGTGGTAGTCGGGCCTGGTCATCGCCGTTGCGGTCCAGCAAGCGAGGGAAGCAGGATCGACACCACTTCGGTTTCAAGACGATTGACCGACCGTTGAAAATTCGTGACGCAGGATCCACAATACATCCTCTGAGCGGGACTGAGATTCCATTCGAAAATCCTCAGTTGGACGTCAACACGGAAGACTTTAACAGCATGTCTCACTCGAATCCAGACCAAAATTACATTACTCGCCAAGACTCTCCTCGAGGTTTCAAGCACGAGTATCTCCACGACGCTTCAAACGCAGATCAGAATTGGCGTCCACCCTCTACTGGTGCTTGGGCTGTTCAGCAGTCAACCATGCCCGGATCATCGCAATGGCCGAAGATGAGCAGCTCGTTCGACTCTGCATCACTGCCGTCTTTCGAGGTCTCAGAACCAGACCAGATATTGCGCTACGATCCATGCTTGACAGATCTCGAGTCCATGGTCTCGTCACAGCGTGATCACGGCTACGAGACGTCGTTCCATCAACAAAGACATCCTCAGCACTTACAGGTCAATACTGCGCATATACCCATGCCACGATTCGAGCCTACCTTCTCGCCAATGGGCACTTTCTCCGTCCCCTTCGATCTCCCGATGATTCCGGCACTGCAAGACATGTTCAGCTTTACCTCGAGCGCTGCAGCTCCCGTGCAATCCGCACCTGTCCTCGGCCCATACGGCACCTCCGACATTGATGGGGGTCACTACCATGGGCATGTACCCAATAAATCTCTTTACAAAGCTCCGAACATGCATCTAGATCCTCGCATGGGCGGCACACAATCGTCCTCAGCACAACAACATCCGAGCACAATGGCGTTGCATCTGGGCCCGCAGCAAGGTTACGTCATGAACGGGTTCCACGAGCACGATAGCTCATCCCAGCTTCCGCCCCATCGCCGAAGTTGCTGATTTGAGCCCGACAGCTGTCCACAGTTGATGTAACCCGATGACTTATGACGACCGCCGAGCGCTGCACTTGTGTCAGTCAATCAGCCGCCAGCAAGCGAATCCTTGTAAAGCTTGCCAGCACCTTTGGTCTTGGCTTGGCATCGCGTCGCGGCGGCCGACTCATGGTCGTACAGGTCGTGTTGGAAGACACGACAATTATTGTTCCAATAGAGCTTTCAGGATTCAGGATGTCTGATCTGGTGGGATTGGGACTGGTTGAGGCAACGAGCAATGACTATAAGAATTTGGTAAGACGCGAGTCTCGGTATTTATGTCTCAATAGGGAGAAAATATATATAGACATAAGGTATGGTAGCCATGAGTCTCTGGTATGAGGCACGCCTGCACCAAGTTGTGGAGTCATCTGGATGTGCTCGACGTTCACGACTGGTCTTTTTATAGTTTCCATGGACACGACAAGCTCTGGAGCGACGGGCGCACGTCTCACGCGGAGGTGATTGCAGACGCCTTGCCTGATATAGTAAGCCGCGGCAATACCCGCGGTTTGTCACGTCACGTTCAAGAATCGCGAACTCGGAAGTTAACTGAAAGCATCAATTGTGTTTGTGCATGATCAAGCTCGCATCAGCATCGTCGACTTGAGCAGCCACCTCTGGCCCTGAGTGGCCCGCGCCTTCGACTCAGATCCAAGCCAAAGACAAAGAAACAACACATGAGGGCAGCGACGAGACTGCGCCAAGTGCACGACCATGTCGACACGAGGCGGAGCTCCGCGAGGGCGAGGACGAGCGCGCGCGACTAGTGGTGCAGTGCTGTCGCGAGGAGCATCGATGATCCGTGGCCGTGGAAACTTTGGTCAAAAGGGCAATGCGCTTGCACGCGGTGATGCTCCACAAGCACCAAGAGGGAATGTGACAAATGGACGGCAAGGTCGTGGACTCAAGACTGCAAGCCAGAGTAACGGCGTCGCGTCTGGCCGGAGCAGTTGGCAAGAACGGTATCAAGAGGTATGTGCAGAAATTGCCTCCCACAACATTGTTTAGCGCAGACTTATGACAATAACTATCTTGCACAGCTCACGAAAGCACGAGAGATCGAGCGCGCACAAGCCATATCCGATGGCATCCTTGCCCATCCCGACAAACGACGAACACTCGCGGAAGCAGTCACACCTGTCGGAAAATGTATGGATATGTGCCCAGAGTACGAACGGGCGGAGCGCGTGGTGCAAAGAGACATATGGGCGGAAGAGAGGGTGCGTACACACCGCGAAACATACCTACATGCGAAGGGCGTGGCCTGATCAGAATCTAGGATGCCAACCGCTCGGCATATGGCACAGCTGACCAGGAACCGGACGAGTCGCGAATGGTGAAGAAGTTTCACCGCCCGGATGCTGGCGCGCAAGAACAATTGCCGTCAGATTTACGCCCACCGCCTGTGCTGAAGAAGACAATCAGGTTTCTCTTCGACGACGTTCTCGCCAACGCGCCCTCTCTGGCAAAGGTTCACGGCTTCATCTGGGATCGAACTCGTGGCGTCCGTAACGACTTCTCTATCCAGCAGGTCACCAAGCCAGAAGATGTGCAAATTGCGATCGATTGCTACGAGCGGATTGTGCGATTTCACATCTTGTCTCTACATCAACTTTCCGTGACTCCTCCAGCATCCGAGAAGTTCAGTGCGTTTCAAGAACGAGAGCAGTTGGATGCTACTTTGCTCTCGCTGATGAGCTTCTATGATGAAAATCGAGGAAGAGTCACGCTGCCCAACGAGAGTGAATTCCGAGCCTACTTCATCCTGTTTCATTTGCAAGACCCTGATGTCGAGGATCGTGCGCAAAGTTGGCCATTGACGGTTCTGAGCAATACAAGAGTGCAAACGGCTCTACGACTTTATGCCGCAGTGTGTAACACGATGGACCGACATGGTCCTTTGAGTCCTTTCACGACGCAAAGTGTGGCACAACAGGACTGGCAGAAGTTTTGGACGCTCGTTGGCTCAAAGCAGGTCTCCTATCTGATGGCATGTGCGGCAGAGATATATTTCAACCTGGTCAGACGGACTGTGCTTCATGCAATCTGGCGCGGATTTCGAGCAAGAGCCAAAGTGTCGCCCGAATCGTTCACCATCGACTATATGCATGAGTTGCTGTGCTTGGACAGCGACGAAGAGGTTCTTCGTTTTTGCGAGCTATACGGGTTCTCATTCAAGAAAACTGCCAATGGAGATGAATGCTTGGATCTGACTTCGGTGCCAGGCACGTCTTTAACGATTCCTAAAGGCGAAGTCAAGCAAATGCATAGCACCCTGGTGGAAGACAAGAGATTTGGACGAACATTGCCAACAATCATCAACGGATGGACGGTAAAACAAGCGCAGAACGCAGGACTCGCAATAGTGGAGGAAGCCGAGGAGACTATGGAAGACGTTGTGGGTGTCGAGTCTGAGGATGGCGGGACAGACAGTATTAATGAGATGGCGCAAGAGACAGAAGATGATGACGAGTCACTTTTCATCCCGGAGAGCAAGAAGCCTAGTGCCAACAATGTGAAGCATGAGGCGAATCCCTCCGCAACCACAACTGGCTTCCAGCAAGTTTCAGCACCCTCTCAAAGTCCATTCGCCTCCTTCGGTGGATTTGGTAAGCCCTCCAATGGCTTTGGCACACCGTCAAGCACGCAGCAAAATGCAGGTGTTTCCAGCATCTTTGCAGATCTGTCAAACGCCAATAAATCGAGCTTCGCGGAAACCACGACTTCTAGCTTCAACTTCTTGCAGCCACTTCCGGCCCCTGGAGTCAAACCAATCGAGACGACAAGCACGCCGCCGCCGCCATCGTTCTCATTTTCCAAACCTTCGACTCCAGAAATCGACAATGCAGCCAAGGCTCCGGAACCTTCAATATCGCTACCGCAAGAAAAGACAAAGGCTGACCAAGCCAGCATCTTCAAACCGGGACCATTCGCCCCAGCGCCTTCACTTTTCGACTGGAATGCGGTGAAGCCGAAGCAACCTTCTAACAGTATCAAAACAGTTTCTCAAGGATCACTCGGCGCCAACAACGACGAAGCCAAAGCTGTTTCTGCCACTGCTTCTGCCTTTGCCATGCCTCAATCTGAACCTGGTCAGCCTCAGGCAACATCAGAACTGTTCACTAATGCTCACGGGATAGATGCTCCAGTCATGTCAAACGACGCTAACGTGAGCGAAACAAAGCTAGCGCCAGATCAAAACATAACAGCGCCTACCTCACAGCAAGCAACGACTGAACCATCCAGGAGAACTTCACTTGCCAATTTCCAACCTCGAAAGCCAAGTCCGTTGTCGAACTCATTTGGCCCTGACGAGAATGAATGTCGTCTTACAGCTAGCTCGACATTCAATAAGCCAGCTGCGTCCACATTCCTGCCCCTGAAAGCGCTCCCGGCGTCACATGCTGTCCCAAACTCTGATATCAACTCAAATGACAGAGCCACATACAATCAAAGCGCCATAGTAGCTGAACAGACAAAGCACGTCAGTCGACTGGCCACTGATCTCTTCTTTCAGTCTGATGGAGGCTATCTGCAACAATTCATCGAATACACTGTCGAGAAAGTGATCACTGGGGTGCAGGAGAAGATTTACATCGAACGCGTCAACAACGAGGCGGATAGCTTCAGATGGAGCGTGCTTGCAAGCAAGTATTCGAGGAAGTGGCGAGATCTCGCGTGGCGGAAAAGAGTGGCGAACAGGGGACGCGCTAGAAGGCAGCGTGCGCAACGAGCGCTGAGAGAGAGTAAGACTCCTTCCGAGATGGGTAGTGTTCTCGGTAGTGTGGCTGCCAGTGTTGTGGAGTCGACTGCGGCTTCCAGCACAACGAGACGAGAAGAGGTGGATGCAATGTTTCGAACTACTATACCCAAGGTGGACGTCCAGGGTTTACCTGCTGGAAAAAGATCATGTTCATCGCAAGATCCCAGCACTGGGTCGTACACCAGTCACAAGCGTTTGAGAAGCACCGATGGACCTGGCCATAGCGGTCAAGTGAACAGACTCACAACGACTAGCGACCCTCACGCAGACCTCCTGAAGCGCTCGTCATTCCTCGGATTCTCGCTCGATCGCCAGGGTCCCAGACGAGGTAGCACGACGAAGACCAATTACTTCAAATTGAAGGCTTTGGGCGTGACACCCATTTCGACTCCGACGGTCCCACGAGGTACAAAGCGGCAACGTGATGAGTCTGTCAACCGTGCATCGAGTGTCCGTTCATCGAGCACGCAACCGAGCCCTGCACCTCTTCAGGAGAATGTTACAATGCAGCCACCTGCCTTCGTGCCGCGAATGAGCTCTGCCGCGGATGACGAGGCTCTATTTGCTCGACTGAAAGCAGCCAGGGAGAAGTTGCAGGAAACTTCCGCTTTGATGAAGTCCGAGATGGCGATGGAAGAAACGATGCGCCGCAGCACAAACATTGACTCATCGAATGAGTCGCCTTCTATGGCACGTGCCCGCGCTGAAGCAAGGTGGAAAGCTTCGCAGAATAACGCATCGACCGATATGCTCGGAAGAAACCCAGATGTTCCAGCTTATCGGCTTCGTGAAAGCAGATTCGTACCACGCGAGCAGTATGCGAAAGCCATCGAGCGTTCTCGGGAGTTCCGCGAGTCGAGGTCGCGCGAGATCAGTCGGCCATCCTCAGAGCAAGATGGCACGTTTTCAGCAGTCGTCACTCCTATTCCCAGGTATCAGCGCACTGTCGGAGACCAACAACACAAAGCGTCGTACGGATTGGTTCCAGATCAGCCGGAGACTTCCCTGAAGGTCAACGGCATCATCCCGGAACCTCAAGCGAACGGGCACGACACATCCACACCGTATTCCAATACGCAGGACCGCTTACCAGAGGGAGACGCAGTACCATTGTTCCAAGACCGGACTACAGCTCATCCTTTTGCGGCGAATTCTACCGCCTTTGGAATCTCTCCAGATCCCCTAAGTTTTTCTCGGCCTCCGAGCTATACGCAGGCATCAGAAGAAGTCACCTATGAAGGTCTTAACTTCACCGTCCCGCCTTCACAAGTCGACCATGCACTCTCGAAATCCTTCGGCGACGACTTTGGGAACGAGATGCAACCCGCAAGTCACCGTGCAGTGCATACTTACCAAGAAGAATCCGGGTCTCTCCAGCGGGACGCTGGCTACATAATGCAGCCCCTCCCATGGGGATTCGATCACGCTCAGGACGAAACTGTGCCACAGGTGCCACCTAGCTCTCACGTCAATCTCGAGCTCGCATCCCAGGCCATCTCGCTGTTAGCTGACGATGAATCTGGGAACGATCATGTGGGGCGAGACCAAATGCGTCATGAATCAGTGGACGTCAAGGGCGAGGAAATCTTAGGTGGCGACACTGAAGAAGACTCCATAGCCGATGAGCCTCACGACTTCGATGGACATGTGGCTAACTCTGCGTCGTATAGTCACAAGAACCCTTTCGCGGCTCTCGCTGATGTCGATGACGAAGAGAGCGAAGTCGAAGATGAAGAAGAGCAGAATAGCTATGACGGCGAAGAGGACGGTGCTGAGGTCGACGGCCATGCCAATTACAGCGAGGGGGACGAGGAGGGCGAGGAAGATGGTTACGATGAGGAAGTAGAGGGAGAAGAGGACAGCTACGACGAGGAGTCCGAGGACGATGAAGCTGCTACAGGACCTTACCGATATGCGCAGGCTGGCCAAGGACATCCTCTGTTCATCCCGAAAAACGACGCTCTGCAGGCTGTCGGGAACACAGAAGAAGAGGCCATCGAGTTGAGCGATTAGCACTTCGCTGTCATAGATGGCGGAAACCAGTGTTGTAGCGACTTTGAAGCTCACGTCCGCACGATTGTAACATTACACAGGGACAGAAGTCCCAGCTAGTTCTGTTCATAAGACTGGCCCATAATGACCACGCACGTTTTTGTGCCCACAGATGTTCCTCAGTTACGTGATCTATGTTATCGTTACGGCTACACTATAGCCATGTCCTTGTCATTGATATGCGTACCTGAATATATGCCCAGTCTGGTGGCGTGTGGAGATGTGTGCCTGGCTCCCCACCAAACTTCCCCTCCAATGGCGGTACCGGGATCAACAGTAACAATACATCTAGAGCTGTCTGTATCACACTTACACCTGTTGTATACCATCCTCAAATGAGAGCTGTAATCTGACGATCAAACGTAGTACCAAGACCAAGACCATCCCCTCTCAACAATCTCTAACCATCACCTCACCAGCAAAGAACATGGCCACTTCAGCACCAACGCCACCCACTCAAGACTGGACCGACATAGCCGCCAAAGCACAGACGAGGTTGATCAACTCGATCCCGCGGGAATGGCGGATCCCTTTCTCCAAACTACCACCAGATGAACAACTCGACGTGACGACCTTCCCCGCCCAATCTGGTCTGCTCAGCGCGGCAGAGTTGAAGATCACCGAAAGCTATGCGACCGAGATCGTCGGGAATTTGGCGGCGGGCGAATGGACGGCTGTCGAGGTCACGACGGCATTCTGCAAACGTGCTGCTATCGCACATCAGGTGGTAAGTGTTGATCTGTGTTTACCCCACCAGAGCGTACAGATCGCCGGCATACTCAGACATTCTGCTGATCAAAGAATGTAGACGAGATGTTTGACCATTGTCATGTTCGACGAAGCGCTGCAGCGGGCCAAGGAGCTTGACGAGGTCTTCTCGCGCACAGGCAAGACCGTTGGTCCCTTGCATGGCCTCCCCGTCAGTCTGAAAGACAATTTCAACATCCCGGGAAAGCCGAGTTCGGTCGGATTCTGTGCCTGGGCGTTGGAGCCGATGAAAGAGGAGAGCACGATGGTAGCGGTATTGCGGAAGCTGGGCGCTGTTGCATACGTCAAGACGAACGTGCCCACGGCGATGATGATCGCGGAGTCGGTGAATAACTGCTATGGACGGTAGCTATGTCTCAGTCTGGTGCGAGAAGAATCACAACATGCTAATGTGATCCACAGAACCGTGAATCCCTTAAACCGCGCTCTCACGTCTGGCGGCTCGTCAGGAGGCGAGTCAGCACTCATAGCGATGCGTGGTAGCCCTCTAGGTGTCGGCACAGACATCGGAGGCTCTCTCAGAATCCCAGCGGCATGCACCGGCATCTTCACGATCCGACCGAGCTATGGCCGCTTCCCTCATTTCGACGCTCGGTCTGGTCTGGCCGGCCAAGAAGCTGTGGCAAGTGTGAACGGCCCAATGGCTCGAAGTATCGCCGATCTGCGTCTATGGGCGGAGAGTATTGTTGCGGCGGAGCCCTGGAAACGTGATCCCAAGTGCATCGCACTGCCCTGGCGGCCTGTACAGCTGAACCGGAAACTAAAGATCGGAGTGCTATGGGACAACGGCGTCTGTCAACCGACACCTCCAGTGACCCGTGCGCTGCTACAGGCCGTGCAGACCCTCAAATCGAAGGGTCACGAAATGGTCGAATGGCCTACTACCGACCATGCCGAGGCCGTCGATCTCCTGGTCCAGTTCTTCACCGCAGACGGCGGCACATCCATCGAGAAGATCCTGGAGCCCGTCGTCGAGCCCATGCGGCCCGAGCTAGAGATGTACGCGGCCGCGAAAGACAAGGGAGTGTACGAGCTCTGGCAGGCGCAGAAGCGACGTACCGCGCTGCAAAAGCGCTACCTCGACCGCTGGACAAGATCCGGCATCGATGCCATCCTGTGCCCAACGACGCCGTACACCGCGCCCAAGAACGGTCAATTTCGACCCGTCAGCTACACAGGCGTCTATAATATCCTCGACTACAGCGCGGCATCATTTCCCACGGGTTACTATGCTGACAAGGATGTTGATGTCGTTGCCCCGGACTTCAAGCCGCTGAGCAAGGAAGACGCGCTCACGGCGCAGGAGTATGATCCGGCGGCGGTGCATGGCATGCCAATTAGCCTGCAACTTGTAGGTGGACGGCTGGAGGAGGAAAAGGTGTTGGCGATGGTGGAGGCGATCTTGGGAGACTTGCGATCTTGACGTAGATGCATGGTTGGCTTAGCACCTGCTTCTTGACTATACACGGCGTAAGATATTGTATCGTACTGCAGAGCTAACTGTGAAACTCCGCTTTGCCGCGACCATGGCAATCGTGCCCAAAAGAAGTAACACTCTCAATCAACGCTCGGGTATCAAGTGCAATGCTGAAGTATCTACAAGAATTCTATCTCCATGGTTGACCATTGCTTGATCACTGCTGAGAATGGACGCGGTGGTTCACCTTACAAGGTATAGCCTCCAGGGGTGATGTCTTTCCAGTCTCGGATAGGACGACAATCCTCCAGCTCAACAACCCACCACAAAGCCTGCTTGGCTTTCGAGATCTGTCCACTCAGTTCGTAAGAGCGTGCGAGTGTGTACCATGCTTCGGGGTTGTCCCAGCCAGTGCCTAGACGGGTCAGGTTGGAGAGCAGCATGTACGCGCGATCTCTTGCGGCGAGCCGGTTGAGCTCGGCTGGATCTGGATCTCCCACACTGTTGCGCGATGACTTTATACCATTTGCCATGGTGGCATTTGCAACTGCAGAACGTGTTGTATCAAGGCCGGATGATCTTTGACCGGGCGATGCAACGGTCGACGATGTGGCGGGATGCCGAGGTTCTTCAGGAGCCAGCTTTTGCTCGAAGATGTCCATCAGAAGGTCTGAGATGCCAATGATGCCTTGTGGATGGTCGAGAAAGTACGATAGTGCTTGTTCGTAATGTGCCATGGCTTCGAACGGACGTTCCTGGGCCGATGCGAGGTTACCTTTCTGTGAGTAGGTCAGCGATTGTTGTCAAGTTTTAACACTTTGCGTGTCTTACCATACACCAGACATCAGCCCATAGTTCATCTATGCTCTTGCCGCCGCCCCAGCCCTTGAGGAATAAGACTTTGGCGCCGGACCGTGCGGAGCCCACGTCAACTTCTGATGCCTCTACCAACTTCACAGCCTCTCCTATCGCACCTCTCGCGTCATCATAAAGGTCTGCTCGAACGTAGAGACCGGCTATGAACAGCCAGATCTTGACAAGTACACATGCTTTGTGCTGCCTTTCCCGCAAAGAGTCAAGTCTCGTCTCTGACACTACTGCAATTGACGGATGTGGTGTAGGTAGTCGTACATCCTGCTCTAGAGGTTGATCACCGTGCCCCGTGGGATGGGGCAACACATCTGATGGTTTATTGTGCGGGATCTCTGGAAGCGACTGCCGTGCCTCTTTGGGCAATTCATTACCGGGTGTCTGTTCAGCATTGTTTGCGGAGCCGTTGGTGTTCGCGTTGCTTCTCTGGTCCGAAATCAAGGGATTCGTATCACGAATAGCCCCATTCGAGCCATTTTCATTGTGGCTTCCATTCGGTGTCGATGTGGCGGCATCATCATGGCCATGATGTCTGAACGGAAGATGGAGATGATGGTGGTGTTGTCCATGATGCTTTCCCGACGCTATTCCATCCTCGTTGGTGATAGTTATCGCGATTGGCGGCATGCTTGGCTCCCTGCCTGACATGTCATTGCTAGCAATGGTCTCTACTTTAGGCATCGGCGGAGCTTCAGACTGATCTTTTGGTCCACCAAGACGATTAGATCTTGCCTTGATACTACCAGCCAAGCTTCGCAGCGTGCCACCGGCTTTGGATGGGGCTGCAGATGCCGCAGTGGGCGGTGGGTTTCTCGCCAACTTTAATGGCTCTGGGCTACCAAACAGCCTCGAGTAAAGGCTTAAGAGCTCACCGGTCATATCGACTGCAACGCCTGGGCCCTCGACGAGCTCAAGCAAAGCAAGCTGAGTAAACTTCACTTGCACAAGGCTCTCCTTCTCGAAATTGTCCAGATGATCGATTAAGCCGGACTTCTCTGCATCACGACTTGCCCAGGGAATTGGGCCAAAATGCGTATCTGAGTCTTCAAACTGATCGAACGCCATCGCACACATCTTCCCAGCAGCTTCGTACTCGTCTCGAGCTGTGAGGCAAAGACCAAGGAGATGCCACAATGGTATGAGCCGCCGCTTCTGTGCCAGACCGTCATTGGTATCAGCTTCGTCGGTTTCATTATCGTCACCAGCGGCTGTGATGCAGTGCTTGACAACTTCGATCGCGGCCGGTATGTTTCTTGTTTCAGCTAGAACGTGTCCCAAAGCAAATGCTGTCGCCTCACTTTCCGGATTGTACGACTGAGCACGGCGAAGACATTCTATAGCGTCTGCTTGCAGTTTGGATCTCGTTGCAGGCTCATACGTTAAGCGAGCCCAGTGCGCTCGACTTATTCCAATGGCGCTGTACGCTGCTGCCAAGCTTATGGGTTGGAGCGATGCTTCGGCGAGGGCAGGTTCGTGTTCAGATAAATTACCTTGGGTGCCGTCACTAGTTTCATTTTGCTCGGGCCGTGTAGGTCTCTGCTGCGCCAGCCAATCTGAAATGGTCTGAGCAACTTCGATTGCCATCTCTCCTTGCACACGATCACCAAAACGGCAGAGAACATGGACAGCTTCAGCAGCGGTCTTTATTGCGATGTCAGCATCGTCGAAGCCCAATTCGTGTTTTCCAGTCTTTGCCGCACGAGCCTTGCCTTTGCTTACTATCTCTTCATAACTCTTCCAGGCATGTATGGCCAGATCGAACTCCCCAATAGCGGTATGAACGTGGAAGAGCTGTCTCAATATAGCCGTGGAATGGAATGTCTTGGTCGCGGCCCGGTACAGAATGTCAAGCATTCCACGACTGACACCCGTTTTACCTCCGGGTCCAAGTTCAGCATCGGTCCAGCCCACACCAACGAAGACTTTCCAATTGGAGATTGCTTGCTCTACCCAGTCTTCCACTTCGACATTTGTGTCGCTAGATTTCGGGAACTGTGTCTCATTCAAGAGCAGTGATTCGTATGTGCTTTCAACTTGCTTGACTTCTTGGCGTTGATTTAGTCTTGCCGATACGCGATCTCCTTGTGAAAGATCGCCGGCTGGCTCATTTACCAGGTTGGAACCGAGCAATGGGGATGATCTGAGAACCAGACCGTGCTCGAGAATGATCGATAGGAGTTGGTAATACGCCTTCCAGATTTGGCGCCGAGGGATGTCAACAAGAGTAGACGCAGCTGCGGACTTTTGCGTAGCTCGTTGCCAGAAGCTAGCCCAGGCTCTAAAACATTGCAGCGATTCACTAAGCGCTGATATGGACAATTCTGAGCTTTTGTTATATTCGTACGTGCATGCTCGTGCTAGTAACCGCTCCGTCCATTTTCGAAGCTCCGGCGTTCTCGAGCCTGGAGTTTGACGTGCGGCTTGCAACAGCTGCTGTTTGGCTTCCGCATCTCGACCAAGCGCCTGCAGTGCCGCAGCTCTCAAGAAAGAGACTTTGACATTGCATACCTCTAGCCACCCAAGCGTGCCTGGTTGTCCGGCAGAGCTGTCTGAGCTCGAAATGTTCTCCGGTAGAGCGTCCAGCGCCGCAGATGGGTTCTCTTGCAGCCAGTGTATCTGAGCCAGGCATGTCTTGACAGCATAGGCATCGTCGAAGGGGATTTTGGGGTTTTCCAGCGCGGCAGCGAGCTTTGGGATCACCTCACCCAGACCATGTATGCTTGTCGTTCCCGTTGAGGAGGCTGAAGTAGGCCGATGGGAAGCGGATGCGATCTGGGCTTCAGACCGTGCGGCGAGAGTAAGAGCTACAGATTGGATAGCTCAGCATGTACCCTTCATAGCTCGACGATTACAGTGTTGATGACCTACCACCTCGTTCAGGCGCGTGCTTTTCGACCTTTCTTGCATGCTCCGGTATATCCGCCCACGTTGCATTGCACAGTGCTTGGTCAAGAGTCGTAAGATATCGCTTGCCCTTCTCCGCATTGGGCGCTTTCCCTGTGACAACGTTCATGCTGAGAATGTGGTCGGCCGGCTAGCTGTGTGTCAGTTGTGATGAACACTATTTGTCCATCGTGTACTCCTGGCGCTGCCGAGTTCGCGGGGAATATCTTCCTCCGGGTTGTGGTCCTAGCACATAGTCAGGGTGAGCGTGAAGTTCATAAGCTCTGCCACGCGCAATGGTGGCCGAGAAACGTGGAGCAGGAGCAGGAGGTTGATTGCATCAGCGTCATTGGTTGAGCATAGACCAAAGAAGGTGCGGCGCGGAGCGCGGCACGGCGTCTACCGCGTAACCTTGATCGCAAATTATGTATCGCCCGCCCAAAAAAATGAATGAAGTCGGGTGAGGAATGAGAGCAACGTACAGCTTTACCGCTTTCATTCGCTTGCATCCTGTAAAATGTCACAGGCTGACATCCTGGTGTGTACTGCCGCCTTGAGATCTGTGACATACAGATTGGCAGCAACACCTCCAAAATTGCTACCGCGAGTGGCCGCGCAGATTGCCAGCTCTATTTGGAACTGTCGCCAACTG
This sequence comes from Microcyclospora pomicola, assembly GCA_002786065.1. NCBI lineage: Eukaryota > Fungi > Ascomycota > Dothideomycetes > Capnodiales > Microcyclospora > Microcyclospora pomicola. The sequence goes on along the minus strand of NHNY01000004.1, from coordinate 1,103,912 downwards.
CTTTCCCTCTCATCAGAAGGGGTAAAGCAGAACAGCGAAAGTGCGGTCGTTGTTACGCGATACCGAACGCATTTGGCGAGTCTGCTCCAGGATAGGACGGTAGAAGGACGATGGGCTGCAATAGTGCTTGTCAAGGCTACAATTGAAGCTGGAGGCATTGACACCTTGAGCAAGTCAAGTGCTTGGGTGAAAAGTCTGCTACTTATACTGAAGAAACCCGACCCTCCCGCCACACGGAGTTTGGCCATCATAACTTTGACGAGGATCTTTTCGTTGACATGGGCGCATACGAATCTGATCCGCGAGATCACGACACCCTCGCTGCCTGGATTTGTCTCGACATGCCTAAGCAATATTGAGAATACACGCTGCTCGGGAGACGAAGCTCTCACGATTCTCGAATCTTTTGCCACCCTGATCCATAGACACCCGACCATCTTTCGCACTAGCGAAACGCAGATCCGAGGCATTCTCTCTAGAATTGTATCCGACACTGTGGACCACCGACACTCAACGGTGGAACAGCAGAATGTGGCGAATCGCGTCCTAGTCCTTCTCCACCATTGCGCCCCGAAGCAAGGATTTGCCGAACAACAGGAACTAGGATTCAAGAACATAATCTCGTCTATACATGAGACTTGTGATAGTCTGTTCAGATCGATCGTGGAGGATTGGCAAAGTACGGCAGGCGTCCAGCCTTCTGGGCGGATCCGAGCGCTACACAGCGGTGAAGCCGAGCTGGAGCACGATGAGCACACGGGGCTCCAGGGCTGGAGCGGCTTATCAGCCGGCATTGAGCGACTGATGACCCTACTTAACATGCTTAGGGCTCATATGGGTACCGCAACCATGTCGGCACTGACTGTTCGCCTGGGCTTATTCACAGACGTCCTGAGCAGAGTATTGGGTGCAGTGTCTCGCGACGGGGTGAAGCACAATCCCCAGATCGCCAAAGACGAACGAGAAACACTATTCTCAATGCTGCCTTCTGCACACGTGCTTGTTTTACACCTGATAGATGAGCTTCTGGACCGCTTCGGCAGAGCTGTCTCGTCAATGCTGCATCCGCTTTTGTCGCAACTCATTTGGCTCTTCCAAGCAGAGAAAAGGGACATTAGTGTCCGCTCAGCTGTGTATAACACCATCAGATCATTGCTGCAATTGCAAGGTTTAAGCATGGCGAAGGACGATGCTGCAGATCTTCAGATAGTGATGAAGTCTTGCTGTGAAGATCTAACATTGCGAAACACCATCAAAGTGACGACAGAAAATGCCACTGCGAAGACAGCTAGTGCCGCTGGTTCCGGGGCTGTTGACATCAAGACCGCTCACTCAGATATTCCCAGAGACCTCGCACAAGCTGCCGGTAGTCTGCTCCCGATTCTAATCGCCAATGTCAATCCTTCATTCATACCCAGACGCCTGCGTGCTCAGCTTGAACGAACTGCGGTGTTAAGCTATAATAGGGACGCTGTGCTGGCATGCGTCTTGAGTCCGATGAGTGCTAGCAACAAGACGCTCACGCAACCAAGTTTGCTGCCCGTACTCGCTCGGCAATTCACTACGAGTGTCGAGACGGAAGTCCTTCTCAGACCACGGATGCCAGTTATCAAGATAAGTCAAACGATGACGGACGAAGAGCAAGACGCCGAAAATGCCGAGGATGGCGTCGATGGAGATGGATATGAAACCGCGGAGCAAGACATGCATAGCGTCCCGGACGAGGGCTTTGATATTGAGAGGATGTCGGTGTCTGACAGCAACAAGCTACAAAACGCCCAGGATTTCACCATAAAGTCAGCCACAGCAGTAGCACAATTCAAGAATGATGGCCCGGCAGAAAAGCGTCCAGCATCTCCTGAACAGCTGGATCTCACGCCGTACACTACTAAACGAACTCGCATATCGCCAGAGGCAAGAGACAAGAGCATGACTGGCACCGCAATTCTCGTTGAGCGAAATGAGATTGTTCCAGTCGGCCAACAGGTGGCCCTGAACGATGCTGAGTTTGCGGTACCGAAACAAGCTGTGGTCGCAACGAGCGCAACGGTACCATCGCCTTCTCAATTCGGGCAGGACCACGAGGATGATGACGACGACGACGAAATGGAGATACCCATTCTAACGATGGAGGATTCCTCTGACGAAGAGTAACCCAGACGCCGTAAGGGCATTGCGATGTAGATAGAGTATCACTCGCATGTACATATAAGTCTGGCCCAGTCTTGTCGAACGCCAGCACATCTCGTTGTCTGCAGTCTTGGCGTTCGAGCTTTTCTCGAAGCTTGCTCCAGCTCTCCCATCTCGCGTCGAGTTCACTGAAGATATCAAGCATATTTCATGGTTCAATCTGGCAGACGTTTTTCTGGTAAAGTTGCCTGGGCGGTGACTTTGTTCAGCATGCTCATGATAAACGGTCGGTGCGCGGACGGATTGTAGTCATGATGTCATTTCTTCAAACTCACCGTAACTGATTGCAGAGCATGAAGCAAATGCTCAGTACATAGATGAGCAGCTAATTGTGCCATTACTGGTACCCACGATCACAAACAGTCTATATTCCTTCATTTGCTGTGCAATAAAGAGTGGTCCAAATCATCGGAACGTCCAGGAACGTCCGGCAGCCTATCAAGAGCCGCCTCATCACGATGAATTATGGTATGAGCTTCCCAGTCGTAGAACTCGCCCAGCGACTGAACTTCAACTCACTTTTATCATCTAGACGCCCTGATAGAAGCGGTCGTGGATGGCGGTTATCTGCCTACACCGCTCCTGCGAGTGGGCATCCGGAGCCAGCTTCGCGAGCGCGTCAACATCATTGCATCCACCTCGCTCGCGGAGTCGTACGCCACGAAGATGAAGTATGTCGATCTTCTGCGGACGCGGCCGATAGCCATTGAGACGGATGCGGCGAACACACAGCATTACGAGGTCGGTACGGGAGTGCTCCAGGCTTGCCTCGGTCCTAGGATGAAGTACTCGTGTTGTCTGTATCCTAAGGGAGGCGAGACGCTGGCGCAGGCTGAGGTTGCGATGTTGGCGAGCTACGTAGAGAAGGCCGAGCTGAAAGATGGCATGAGTGTTTTCGATCTCGGGTACGTGACACGCAAGGGATCTTGTTCTAGGCGCGAAGATGCTAACCAGCGCTGCAGATGTGGATGGGGCTCGTTATCGCTCTACTTGGCAGAAGTCCTGCCCAACTCCAAAATCACCGCCTTCTCCAACTCTAGGACACAGAAGCAATACATCGATGCGCAGGCCGCCGCTAAAGGCTTCAAGAATCTGACTGTCATCACTGGCGACATTGCATCATATGACTTCACCAACACTGATTTGGCCGGCGCATTTGATCGTGTCCTGTCCATTGAGCTCTTCGAACACATGAAGAACTATTCTCTGCTTCTCAAGAAAGTTTCCACTCTGCTGAAGGATAACGGCAAGCTCTTCGTGCACATCTTCGCGCACAGGACCAGTCCGTACGACTTCGAGACCGGATGGATGACGACGCACTTCTTCACTGGCGGCACCATGCCGTCCGCAGATCTGTTGCTCTTCTTCCAGGACGATCTGGTCGTGAGGAAGCAATGGTGGGTGAATGGAAAGCATTACGCGAAGACGTGCGAGGATTGGCTGTCAAAGATGAATGCAAGTCGTAAGCAGATCTGGCCTCACTTGATCGAAACGTATGGAGAGCAGGACGTGTGGAAGTGGTTTTATAGATGGCAGGTCTTCTACCTGGCGTGTGCGGAGCTGTTCGCTTTTGGTGGAGGTGAGACTTGGGGCGTCTGCCATTATCTGTTCGAGAAGCCGAAAAGCAGGTAGGGGTACGCTTGTCTGTTGAAGTCGTTTCCTGTCGTGGAGGGAGTGAGCAGTGATGATGGCCGTAGTGTCGAAGTATAGCGTAACATATGCAATCCAATGCAATAATCTCTTGACTACAGTAGATGGGGCATCCGACTTAGATATATGCCTTGCAAGTCCTACATATCAAAGTTCGTCGCATGGGCTGCATCCGGAACGAGGTACGTACCGTAACTTTACTTCCCCTAACAATCTTACTTTACGCTCAGCCCAAAACAGGATGAAATCTGGAACATCACGATGTTCATCCAAGTCTCACGGCAGATATTAGCAGTCTGAGTGAAGCATCATCTCCCGCAGAAATGATACATCGCCTGGTCTTGTCAAGTCTGTGATGACACGCAGCATGGACAACATAGTCCTGAGATGCTTAACGCGGACGGCGGGTCGACAGGGTTCAAAAGCGCCACTCGTTCGAGGTCATTATCCGCCATCAAATACATCATCATATCCGGGACTACTACCATGGACACACATAAGGATGGCATCGGCGACGGCTACCAAAAGACTAGACGTCAAACATCCAGATCCAGCCACTTCCAAAGCTCATCATATCGGCTCTCCCGCCACCAGCTTCAACAACCCATGGCCGTCCGCTCAGAAGCTCACTCTATACAACACTCTCCAAACCCGCTTCGGAAGCCATCCCGAGAAGAAATTCGTCCCAGTCCCACAGGGTCCGGACGGAGGCCGTTCGGACGAGTTGGTGAAAGTGCGAACGCCGACATGGGCTTGTGACCGCAATGATCGTTTGCGAGCTACATGGATCGGCCATGCTTCGTTCCTGATCGAATTCCCCGCGGCGCCGGACGCCTCACGAGGGATTCGAGTGCTCTTGGATCCGGTGTTTAGTGAACGCACCAGCCCTGTCGGCTGGTTTGGGCCCAAGAGATATACGCCTACGCCGTGTGCTGTCGGCGATCTGCCAGAGGTGGACATCGTCTGCATCTCGCACAACCACTACGATCACCTGGACCACACGACCGTCAAGGAACTGTACGGACGGCAACGAGGCGAGATGCACTTCGTTTGCCCATTAGGGAACAAGCCCTGGTTCGTCGAGCACATTGGTTGCTCGCCTGCTCAAGTCACCGAAGCAGACTGGTGGGACGGTTTCTCCCTCTCTGTGCCTGACCTTGGCGACGTCCAGCTCACCTGCACGCCCTCGCAGCACGGCAGCGGGCGGTCCCTCTTCGACCAGAACAGCACGTTGTGGTGCAGCTGGGCGATGTCCGCCAATGGCAAGTCGCTCTACTTCGCGGGCGACACGGCCTACCAGGCCCCAGATGCGAACGCGCCATGTCCCATCTTCAAGCAAGTGGGAGAAAGACTTGGTCCCTTCGACTTGGCGCTGCTACCCATCGGACTCTGCACTCCGCAGTCGTTCATGGGTTCTGTGCACGCCACACCTGAGCAATCGCTGCAGATCCACCGCGAAGTTCGCGCGCGATTGAGTCTGGGCATGCATTATGGGACCGTGCGCGGAGGGGTCAGCGCGCATTATGAAGACGTGCGTGATCCGCCGCGGCGGTGGCGGCGCGTGGCGGAGGAAGCTGGACTGTGGTGTGGAGGCGGTGTGGAAGGTGGTGGCAGCTCAATTAATACGAGTAAAGAAGGGGTCGGGCTTTGTGATGTTGGAGAGACTGTTGCTGTGTGATGATTCACTTCCAAGCCTGCTACATTTTTGGTCGAGCTACGAGGCAGGCGTGTACATTACAGCTCCCAAGGTTTTACATATATTGATATAGCCAGTCGCTATTGCCCGTCAAGAATAAACGGCAGCGTAAGCACCAGCTCATTCACTTGCAGATCATAGAGGACTGGCATCTGTATAAAGTCTCGTTCAAAATAGGCGAGACAACTCGTATTCGTGAATCATGGCTATATAGAAAGTTCGTTCTCAACGCGTAAGTCATCAAAGCCGGATCAGCATGTCTTACCCGTGAGACCCATCACGTCAAGGCATGAGGGCAGCCCAGATTGACAAGGTCGGTAAGTCCCAACTTCGCCGAGACCAGGGACAGCGTATCGACGGCGGGAGTGAGGACGGTGTTCAGCGTCGTGGGCACGGCTTCGGTGACGAGCTGGTAGAACAAGCAAAGGGTATCCTTCGGGTCGACATCGGGCGGGATCGTGCTGTTCTGGATGGCGCCGAAGTTGATGCCGCCGTCGAAGGAGCCGTCGGCCGTGTTACCTCCGAACTCGACAGGGTACGCTCGGTACATGGAGAAGAGCTGGCCGCCGACGGCGTTGATGTCGTACGCGTCGACGCGGTTGATGTAGTTGGCAGGCAGACGTTCTTGACCGTTGAAGCTCCAGGTGCCGTCGGTGTTCTGCTCGGCACCGAAGAAGGAGGAGATGGTGGCGAGGTCAGGGGCGTAGTTGTTGCTTCCGGAGGGCATGAGTTCGTAGAGAAAGGAGGCGGCGCCGTAGAGCAGCAGGCTCAACGGTCCGAAGTAGAAGTTTGGGTTCTCGGCGCGGGACTGTGTGTAGCGCTCGAAGCGGTATTTCGCGAGTCCATCGAAGTCGAAGTTACCTCCTGTCGTCTGGGTCATCATCCCGAAGAGTGTACCGTTGAAATTGTAGTTGTCGCCATCGCCCAAGAAGAAGTCGTTGCGTGTCAAGGATGCATCTTGATGATCTGTTAGCCGGGGGAGGCGTCAAATATATCAATGTGAGGACTTTACGCACCAGCCTCGAACTTGTTATGGCCATCCAGACCCGGCTCGCTCCCAGTCTTCAACGGGTTGCTAGATGTCCTTGTCGTGGCATCGCATCCAATCGATAGCTTCTCCGTGACAATATCGCCGTCTGTCAGAGTGAGGCCGAGCAGAGCCAGCATGTTGGCCAAATCGTAGCCAACATTGTACACGTTCTGTTGGGCATCGACAAGCTCATTATACGTGACGACACCGTCTCGGCTGAGGAAGCCATGATTGGCAGCAGTGTTCAGGCCGGGGCAGCTATATGATGTAAGCGTTTCTCCGCATGAGACAGGCAGATACGTAGACTTACGGGCCACGGATATCGTTCGGACCAGGTGCAATGAAGGCGTGTGCGGTATCACCAGGCGCTGGCACTTGATATCCACCCTTTTGGTTTCCCTTGACACCATTCGAGGCATTGTTGTACGGGTACTCTGATGTTACAGGAGCCGCAGGGACGTGGTTGGGGTTGAACGGGCAGCCAGCTGCGCTGCCTGGACCAGACCCGGATTGTTGTCGTGCATGAAGACTTCGATGCCGTGGCAGTAGAGACGAATCAACATTCGGAGCATCGATCACCCATGGAAAGGCATAGGTGCCTGAAACAAGCAAGGTAGAGACAAATGTGGTCTTCATTTCGAATGTGCCGGCTTGAACAAATGGATGACCGCGGAATGGTAAGGATCCAGCAAGACGACTAGCTCATGTACCTGACCGTTGTCTTTATACATCTTCTCGGCCATAGCTGTACTCCTCAATGCTGGCATAGTCTAGCGCTAGGATCGTCCGCCATTGCCACAATGCCAAGCTTGTTTGATCAGCTAGTCATTTGGAACGAGCTTGAATGCCGTCTCAGCGGCGTGCAGATCCTTGGCCAGACCAGTGTTGTTGACATTCCCAGAAGACTCGGGCCGGGTGCGATGCAAATGATCGGACTGTCTTGTGAGCAGTAAGAGACGTTTCCGCGCAAGATATGGCTCCAGAAGACTCATGCCTCCGGATATCTGTTCGAAGTCTGCATTGCACAAGTCGAGCATGCCGCGCGTGCTCGCTCTGGTTCAGCGCACTCAACATCAGCCAGCTGTTGAGGCAGTGTTGATAGACCTCGGTTGATGGAGATACCTCTCTGAGGCTTCGAACAACGCAGACTGTCACCCACAAGCGCCGCACGAATCGCGACTGCAACCCTCCCCGCAAAATGGCGTCGAAAGCGTGCGGGAAGCGTGCAGATCTGCGCTTCAAGCATGTCGATCAACGCCACGTTGAACCACATGTCCCCGTCGTGCCTGTACCTAGTATACAGAATCTGCATGTAAGTTCAGGACGGGTGGTCTAATGATCTGACATACGAGCGGCAGAGATCTTTCCAGAACCAATCATACATATGTATCCCATGCTACAACGTCGATCAGCACTATATTATATCGCAGTCGTGCTAACTCGCACCAGGTGAACGACTTGTATACTTGGGCCATAGATACACCGAGGCTTGAACGACGGGCCGGTGACATTACAGCTCCACCAAGGGGATCTACTCCGAAGGAATGTACAAGTTTAGAGTTTGCAAGACTGTATTCCTCCGCAGGACGACGTTCTGGAAAGCCGTACCTTTGGAAGGCCTCTTCCCACCCGTTCACGCTCGATTGAGCGATAAAGGTCAGCTTTACTCACCAATGATCCGAATCTTGGTAATGATCAAGTTGAAACGTGACAGTAAGATCAAAGCGATGCGTAGTTGAACGCCGGCTGAACGAGGAATGTCATGCTTGTTATCCTGCCCATCATAGAGTATACAATCAAACCTCATCACACCTAAAGTACCGACAAGGCGGCAAGTGCGAAAAGATTGTAACGCCGCAAAACCCACCGTGTCCCACCATCCATGCATTTAGATACAGTGTTGATCCCAGCCAGCATATCCATGCTTACACCATGATCCTTAATAATGGAAACGTCATTCATCCCGTGGTAAAAATTCTTGAGCGCCGGGTCTAAGCAAGTCGTCTCTAAGACGAGAGGGGACCGCCAATGATGATTTGGAGGTTGGTGGCGCTCTAATGGAGATAAGTCAGCTCTTGCTTCGGTATCACAAGCCAGGAAGGGACGGGAACAGAAGGAAGACTTACGTCGCTGGCAACAGATCCGGAGGCGTTCTCGCCACTTGGGTTCACATCGTCGTAGGCGAAAGCGTAACCCTTTCCGTCAGGCTCGTTCTGGTGAACAAGCGAGGCGTAGACGTTGTACGGCGTGGTGGTGTAGTAGGAGGTGGATGGGAGGCTTGGCTGGGTTTCGCCACCAGACAGGAGGAGAGTGGCGCGGTTGAAGGCAGCACACAGGCGTGGGACAACAGCCATGTTGACAGCGTCGGTACCGGCTGGGTTGGCGAAAGCGTTGGAGTTGCAGCCGAAGATGTCTACAGCGTTGGGCTTGGCGTAGGTGGATGAGGTACCAGAGCAAGAAATCACGTCGCCAGATGCGGTGCAGGCAACAGTTCCCGCATCGGACTGGGTGTCGACGCTCAGAGTCTCAGTACTGTATTGAGAGTAGACGGAGTCGACGTAAGAGGTCCAGTAGTCAGCGAAGGCGCCAGAGTTAACGGAAATGTAGTCACCGGGCGCAATGGCACGAATGGGGTTGCCGCTGCTATCAGTCTGGCAGAGGCCGGCCCAGTCGCCGCCAGCGGAGTTCAGTCCGGAGCAGACGGTGGAAACGGAGTCAGCGGCAAGACCAATAGCGCTTTGTGTTCCGTCGCTGGCAGTGAGAGTCATACCAAGAGGGAGACCGACGAAATCGACGTACGAAATGTTAGCGTAAAGCCCTCCGTCCGCAATGTTAGTCAGCTCGACGAAGCCCCAGTTCACACCGGCGGACGGATCAGATGGATTAGTGGAAGAAGGCATAACCAAGCTCGGGTTGCCATTGGCATCCGTGACACTGTAGAAGCTAAGAGTTCCCACAGCGAACCAGACACGACCACTGCTGATGTAGTCTGGGATGGTGAAGGTGGTATCCTGACCTTGCGCGTTCAGAGGAATGGCAATGTCTGCAGTAATCGGCTGGGGCACACCACCCGAGCTAGAATCCGCGGTCAGGTAGTAAAAGGTACCATCTGCCTGCACAATGACTGGTGCACCGCTAGTGTCCATTCCAGTGATGTAGGCGTTGACCTGTCCACCGCTGAAGTTGTTGGTGAAGGTCAAAGGTAGCTGAGCGTTAGCGGTACCTGCACTTGGAGAGCCAGATGCGCCTGCAGTGCCGTTGACAGTGTTGTCCTTGGTGATGATGATATCAGATGCTCCTCCAGGCGTCACTTGGGTGGATCGCTTGTGCAAGTTGGGAAGAGCCACAGCCTGGCTGAGCAGGGTTGCCACGAGGGCAGCACCAAAGTAGCCGCGCATATTGACTTCTTGTATGAGTTGCTGACGGGTATTGATGAGAACGACCAGAGATGAGATCAAGGCCGGGAATGCTCTTGCTAGGGATCTTGAGACTCGAAATGCTGCTGTGATGGGACAGAAACACCATTGCCATGGGATGGAGCATAGGGTATTTATGTCGAAACCGAGCACGATTTCCAGAGCTGACGTCTGTAGAAGACCTCCCATTGTTGCCGGGAGGAATGGGGGAACGCATTGTGGCGTGCGCGCGATGCACCCTTGGGATTGAATGTGGAGGCAAACATTATCGTCATGTTAAGGCTCAAGACTCAGCTGCAGATCCTGGGCGAAAGGATCGCGACATTGCTCCGCGTGGCATGCACAGTCCATTCATGGGCTATGGGGACTCGAGCGTTTCTGTAAACGTTGCATGGGATACATGAGGCTGAAGTCAGGCGATATCTGAGCTGTATGGTTACACAAAACTCAGACCTCAGACCCTCGCGAACGTGCGAGAGTCCACGTGGTTCTGCCGCTCCGGCTGCCTTTCGCAAAGTTCATCGTTCCAAAGTAATGGTGGCATCATCCTCGACTTGATCAAGCAATCTGTTGGATCTTTGGGCGATTGTAGCTTCAGCCATCTCCCCACATCTGCTAGAACGGCACGGCGCAGCTAGACCTCAGCTGGAGGAGAGTTCGTGCACTGTCACCACGTGTGCTCAGGATGTCATCGAATGCGTGGTTGTCTATTCCACAAGGCTCAGGGTTTCGACTATCTTAAAGTTGGTTTGAAGGTTGCGTCCTCCAACGCACGATAGAGTTGCGCTGAAGTGGAGAAACGCGGAATCCCATTGGTCGAAACACGCTGAGCTATAGGATCGCTCTCCGATTCACTCGTCCTGCATTCCATCCCACAGAACTTCATCAAGTCAATCATGCCGCATGTGGGAATCAAGCCGCTGTCTCTGCTTCATGGCAAGAGACATCGTATCCAAACTCAGCACCATCGCCAGGCATGCTCGGTTCAATCCATAGGATGCTGAAGTGGAGTCGACAGGATTCCCGAGATTCTTCGAGCGGGTCTTGACAGAACGTCCACAGCTCGTACTCGGCTCGTACAACAGAGCACAACTGCTCATTTGAAGTGCTCCTGTGACGTCGCTCGCGGCAGTATCTCCTACTGTCTGGATCTTCACCTCCAAGCACGTCCAGCTCCAGATACCACCTCCGTCATGCCCAGCAGAGTTCGTGCTAACGGTCGCGCTGCACGTGGTCGATGAATATCTTCCTCCAGACAATCCGTGGTATATGGGATCAACGTGGATGCTATACGGGAATCAGAGATCCAAATCGCCTGTCTTGGCGCGCCTTTGTTGGCGGAATAAGCTTGGCATTCGTGCTTTACTCCAGCAACGGACGCATGCTAATGTCCAGTCGCTTTCCTGCGTTGAGCCGCACTCCCGGTATGAGCGGGACTGCCGGCCCCTTCTTGATTTTGAGGGCGTGAGTGGGACACGTGCCGAGTGCTCAGCATTTTGCGAGCAATGACCGGAAGTTGTCTACGTTCAAGCCCACGAGGCAAATGGACATTGTGTGCACGATGGGTGACGAGCAGGACGCTTATGATTATTGCCTTTGCTCGAACTTATTCACCCGACTATCTTGTATGACATCTCGTGCGCAATAATTTACATGGAAACAAGAGCTATGAAGTGAAAGCCATAAACAGACTGGTGGCTGCAAACGTGAGCCACGGTACAGCTTATGCGCTGAAATACCAGCTGTCAAGGCAGGTAACGGTCGCTTCGACCTAACCCGAGGAAAGCGAAACCGACCTCGACGTTCAGCTAATCTCGTCGCGGATAGACTGGTCCAGGAACAGAAGACTGGCGCTGACTGGGTTGAACGCCCGGGTCACCGTTGTCGCGAGGATACGGATGTTGCGAAGAATTGAGTCTGATTTTTGGGATGGGTGCACGACCGCCAGCCTGTGTTTGTTCAGTCTGCGTCCGAGAAAATGCGCCATAGGTTTGGAACTGTGAGTATGTGTTGGGCAGGTAAGAAGGAGCGGTCGACGATGGCATGATGTTAGCACCGCCTGGAACTGGAACCGGACTGTCAACGACAGGTTTCTTGCCGATGCGTCGAATTCTGTCTTTGCTCATCGCGATTTCTTGATCGACTTCTTTCTTCTCCTCTTCATTCAGAGGTGCATCCATAGCATCCTGCTCCAAAGTCTCTGTAGTCTTGATGGCTCTGATCCTTGGCTCCCTTCCGTTCATGGAATCTGCTGCTATCACTTTGTCGAGTACGTGAGGATCCTTACCCATCCATTCCCCGAGTTCTTCTTGCATGACTTCTCGTGGTTCATATAGATAATCGCGTGTCTTGCGCATCGCATTTCGGCGAGGGTTCTTCTTGTCCACCACGCGCTGAGCAAGTCCGGTCTTGAACAGCTGCTTGTTGTGCATGTCCATCTCGAACGTACCTCCACCAACGAAACGGTAGACATAGACTGGTTTCGTCTGACCTAAACGGTATGCTCGACCTATTGCTTGCGCCTCTTCGGAAGGATTGAAGCCGAAGTCAAAGATCACGACCCTATTTGCGCCCGTGATGTTCCATCCGACGCCGCCGGCACGAGTCGAAATCAGCAAGACCTCGATCTTGCTCTGTGGCTCGTGGAACTGTTCGAGGAGGATTGTGCGCTCGTTCATAGGTGTCGATCCCTCGAACCTGCCAAAAGTGATGTTTAGTGAAGTCAGCAAATCACTGAGGTACTCCAACGTCCTCAGTTTCATGGAGAAGACTAGCATTTTGTCTCCAGCCTGTCTGGCAAGCTCGAGAATCTCAACGAAGAGGGAGGTCTTCACAGATAGAACGGGATCTATCGAATCTTCCAAAGGTTCAAGTATGTGTTTTACCTTGGCATCAGAGAGACCAAGAACTCGTAGATCAGTCGCTGACTCAGGGTTCTCTTCTGCTCCCTCAACAACATTTCCATCAGGGTTGGAGGCTGCGAAACCTTGTTCATCGACGTCGACGAGAGACTGAACTGGTATGGCTTTGTGCGAAGGCTTCGGGATGCTGAGCAGCTTACGTCGGAATGGCATTGGGTGATTGGCGAGGAGTGTGAGCGCTTCCAGCCAACCAAACATAGTGACCTGACTGATCTTTTCGTCGTTGCCGCCGTTACTCAGCAAAGCTTCGACAAATCTCTTGTAGGACTCAGTTTGGGCAGGTGTCAATGGTACGGTGATCATAAATTCAGTCTTTTTGGCCAGAAATCCTTTGAGCACTGTGATATCTGCACGGTGCACCTTTGGTCCTATCTCATGTCTGAGAACGGCCAGCTTCTTGATACTTCTGCGGACCTCGTAAGGGGAGCTGTCCACGTATTGTCCCTCTTCGATTGGCTCTTTGTACAGGCCGTTGAACTCGCTGATCTCACCTAAGTAACCAGGCGCAATCCAGTTCATCATCGAATACACCTCGCCGACGTGATTGCTCATTGGCGTCCCTGTCAGCGCGATCCTACTCATGGTATTGAGGCGCATGACGCATTGGCTGATCGCGGCACCTTTGTTCTTGAACGTGTGGGCTTCGTCTGCTACGACAATCTCAGTGCCTTTGAGCAAAATTTCTTCCAGAATTGCTTGATCGTCTTCCGACAAGCGAGACCAGCCGCCTGTCTTCCGCTGGATCATGTTGCGAAAGATGCTGTAGCCGAGAAGCATAATACCACCGTACTGGTGCCAATGTTTGAGCTCCGCGAGCTGTTCCACGTGCGTCTGTTTCAGCTGAGCTTTGGCTGCGCTGATTGAGTAGACCTGGAATAGCCCGGGTGCCCATAGTTCAATCTCGCGAAGCCAGTTCCGAATCAGAGATGGCGGACATAGTACTAGAATCCGTGGCTGATCTGAATCTCGCTTGCCTTTGCGTCTCAGATGTTTCGGCAGCTGTGTGTGAGTGCTTTTCTCGCGTGACTGCGCTGCGTAAAGAACAGCAGTAAGTAGCGCGATTGCCTGCATGGTCTTTCCCAGGCCCATGGTGTGCGCCAAAATACAGCCTTGACTGTCGTTCCCTTCCTCTGCGGTAATCTCTCGCCACATGAACCTGACACCTTCGATCTGGTGGTTTTTCATGCTTGAGGCAATTCTGGAAGAGATATGGATGAAGTCTTGGTCTGCGGTCTTTGCAGGATTGATGGCAATCCGATCCTGCGTTGTATCGGTGTCAACCATGTGTTGCAACTGGTCAGGACCGGATGATCGAGCCTGAACCATGTTTTCAAACCTTTCCATGCGTTCTTGAGCCATTTGTCTCGTTGTCTTGGCAGACGCATCAGCTTTCACCATCCTTTTACGCTTCTTATGAGGAGTGGTTTGAGTGGCGACCTCCTCTTCACCGCTGCTGTCGATGAGTATAGGCGCCGTCTGTGATTCCTCCTTATTACGCGAAGTGGTCGGTTTGCGCGGAGCGGTGGGGTTGCGCAGAGCAAAGAGTTTGCTGTCACGCTTGGCTAGCAGAGTGAGTAACATCCCGATGAAGCTGTTTATTTGATGATCGGCAGTTCGCAATATGCGGGCCCATTCAATACTTGCTTGATCCTTGTCCATCATGAGATGATCACATTCGTGCCATGCCAGAAATAGCCTTGCACAAATCAGCAACATCTCGGGTGTGTCTATGTTTTGGTCAAGGTCGAGCTCCCTTTGAATGCCGGAAAGAGCCTTACGCAAGCTGGCACGAAGTAGGGAGCCTCTGGCTTGGCAGTACTCATGGAGTTGTGATCGAGTGTGTGCGCTCATGTTGCGGAGTAACTTGATAAGCAGACGCCCTCTATCTGACACTTTCTCGAGCCGTGCATACGTCCAACCATCAACCTCTTCACACGTTGCCTCTTGAGGATTCCCGGAAAATGCCTGGGCCAGTTTGTTCTGCTCGACCTTCACGCTAGGTACGGGCTTGCCACGCAACGGAATGCGACCCTGCCTGTCCTTTTGTGGAGATTCGTCCGAGGACGTGTGGGTGAGATCGATTTGCACTTTTTCGCCTTCGCTAGGCGACCGCTCTAATTTGGCAGGCACGAGATCTTGTGTAGACGGAAGTTCATCGTCTGAAGAGACGGAGTGGCCGCCATTATCAATTTCAAAAGCTTTCTCCTCAAGACTAGTTTCGAGGACTGGGATCTGCGCGCCAGCGTCAGGAGATCCCACACCGTCGTTTGCATCGCCGATTGATATCACGGCCGAATGGGGATGACTGCTGTTGCCTGCCGGAGAATTGGTTATGTCTTGAATGCGACCACCGAACTCTTCATCTAAAGGTGCAGGGACAAAGGTCGCACTTGTAGGTGAGAGACTCAATCTGTCTTCTACAGGAACCGCGGCATGGATATGTGCCGAACGGTTCGCCGAGGTTTGTAGCGGTATTGCTTGTCTTTTTGCATGTTTCACATGAGCCGGCTCTTTTCTGCGCTGCCACACGGAGATCATCCATCTCTGCTCCTCGCGATCCTCTATTGAGCCCTCGAGGACTTTACACTGCTCCCGGAGAGCTGCCTCAGTGCGCCAAGAGTCCAACAAGATCTCGTCTTTCAACTTTTGTAGACGAGTGTCGAGCTTGGCAATCGTCATCTGTGCAGTCGCTAGCAACCATTGCTTTCGGGACTTACTACCCTTCATTTGTCTCCACACAGTCCATGCCTGGGAGTTCTCCATGGCCGGAATCTTTCGACCTGACCACTCAATCGCAATTTCATCGATGAACTTGTCGACTGTCTCCGCTGCGCGTATCTTGGTGAGGTTGGCATCGTCTTCAACAACGTCCGTGGCATCTTCATCCGCCAGTTCTCGGTCGAAACTAGATCCTTCGGAGTCTCCACTGACTGAATCTCCCCATAGCGGTAGCTCCCCATCACGGGATTTGGGGTACTTCGCGAGAAGAAAATCCCACTGCCCATTGTCAGTATCAGCTCCTCCTACTGGTCCGGCGTCAGTGAAATCGGTATCTAGGAGAACTGCGTCTTCTCTGATCGCTACTGCCTTGCGCTTCTCGTTTAGTTGAAATACAGTTGCTGACCGTCTGGGACGCTTTGAGTACGCCTCGCGGTACGGTAGTATTGCTATTGCCTCTCGATCGCGCCCGCTTCGATCGTGTCGATCAAGAGCTAGCATTGAATTGCCTTCCAGGGCAGCATGAAGCAAATAGTATTGAAGTCGTGAATATACGTATTGAGATTGGCCAGGGCGAGTCGTTGGAGTGCAGAATTGAAAGTTATCCTCCTGATTATCGAGGTACAGAGCGCGCTCCTTGCCTTCGAGATCGGTGATGGGGTTGGGCAAGATCTCACATGGTAATCGCGAATCTTCGATGATCTGCCCGATCTCGTTTGCACCATAGAATAATTCTTCTATCGGGCGTGCAGATTTGCCAAACCAGTCATCAGAGACATCGACGTGAGGTGGCTCAAGAACGTTCGCTTGCAACGAAGTATCAACAAGAGTTATGGGATTAAGCCTGCGTCGTTTATGACCCTTCGTGTCTTGGAATTGATGCTCCCCCGGACGTACGTTCTCGCCGACACGACTCACTACAGCCGTTGGTTGGGCATCTGATCCAGTGTATGGCTGTTCCACGGTATGCACCGACAAAGGAGTTGCCATACCAGACGGATCGTCCAAAGTTTGCTTTTGCAGCTGTGAGCGCGTGTAGCCTTGAGACTCTCTCCGGAGCTTGGCAATGCAGTGCAACACAGCGGTCCGCTCACGCATATTCCTAATGCCGAGATCTTCTTTCAACTCTGCTTTTCCCACGTGTTCAAGAAGCATAATGCCGTCAACACTCTCGTCTTCCAAGACGCTAAGGAACGCATCACCAGCGGGCAAATGCCACTGTGGTCTGTCGTGTAGATAAGATGCAGCATTGTAGCGGAAGAAGCGCTGTACATCTGCAGAACTCCAGTTCCACGGATCCTCAGCCATTTTCGGCTACTTGTGATGTGACTGCGCGAATTGGCACGCAATGCCGAAGGCGTGTTGTGTGTTCGACTGATGCAGGCGGCGATGTGCGAAACGTAGCTGCGACTTTACGTGGAAACGATAGTGGGGCCACTCAATCACGTGCGATACAGCCGATCCAGCAGTGAACTTCGTCTGTTTGGCAAGTGAGCGTCCGAAGAGCTGACGAAGTTTTATGGAGCCAAGCCTGTACAAGATTCTAGTCACGAACGATACGCGATCGGAGACCAGTCAGTACAGATGCGAGAAGAGACTGCTGTCTGGAGGCGGTCAGTGATCAAGTTGTGATGAAAGAACAGGTCTGGCTGTGAGGTATAGTGCAATCAGCCAGGAAGCAAGATGTCAATTGGCTGCAAGTTGGTTGCGAGCCTGAATACGGACTGCCGCAAGATCGCAGGCAGGGAAAGAGGTGGTAGGTAGATAGTGAGTGATGGAAGGTAGGCGTCGAGCATAGTCCTATAAGCCAAGCTCTGCACCACCCTGGGGACAGAATTTTGGTCGGTTTCTGTTGGTGACGAATCACTCACCAGGCGCATTCTCCATGAGCCAAATCTTTAGGTCTTGAACCGAAGTATATCCCCAAGTCAACTCCAGCAAGTCATGACCATGACTCTGCCCAGTACTCTGCTCGATATCTCAAGTTCAGCGGAAGACTTCAGGTGATGTTGAGCACCCCGGGAGGGCATCTTGCGGGCAATACCCTAGCTTCCCCAAGCTCTTATATGTGCAAGTATTCCTTTATTTGCGCTGTTATGCCTTGAACGTCGTCCAGTCGTCCGTGTGCTGCGCTTTGCTATACAGCAGTAGTCGGCCTTTGAAGGTCCCCAGGAGACGACAGCAACAATGAAGAATCGTGATGCACAGAGGCTAGATGTACCATAGCATCCGTGCGCGTGACCTTTGAGAAGTGACCGCGGTGCGATAGTATGCGCTCGTCTACGTGCTTTGCGTGGCAACTTCACGTGAATGCGTAGAGTGACCAAAGCAGAAGTGCTACTGTTCATGATCATGAGTGAGGTTGTGGTATTCGCTACGGTGGTCGAAAAGAGATATTTACCACCCAAATCATCTGCGCCAATTCAGAAACCCAATCATTTTCCCGGACAGTACACCAAGCCTCGAGCACGATGGCCGCCTCTAAATACCCCGTATATCCACCGGAGCTCGATGCAGATCAGGAAGCCTACCTGGTGTCCAATCTGAAAGACTGGTCGATTGCCCATGGACTCGCTGTGAGGCCGGCGCAAACATATGTTCCAGCAGCGTTGGACCCCGCAGGCGCTTTGGCAACATCAGCACCTGTGACTTTGTTTCCGAGTCTGTTTCCCAAAGTATGTTTCGAACAGGCCGTCAAGGTAGCGACGTCCTACAATGAACTGTACTCTGCGATCGCGAGTGACGAAGCCTGGCTGAAAGAGATCATTGAAGAGTAGGTCCACATGTAGAGCCTTTTGCTATCATGCCAACACCATCCACTGCTGATCGGATTTTGTCTTGTACTGGCGACGCAGTTATCTTCCAAGCTTGTGTATGGAAGGTCGCAACAAGAGCTGAAGTACTGACAGGAATCATGCAGGCTGCTGGACATCGATGACTTTATCTCCGAACTATGGAAAATTCATTCCGTGGTCAAGGCGGAGGGATACGCTCAACCTCTCGCCTTGGGACTATTTAGATCCGATTACATGGTTCATATCGATCCTTCCGCCCCTGGCTCAGGGCCAACGGTTAAGCAAGTTGAGTTCAATACAATCGCTTCTTCGTTTGGTGGATTGTCCGGTCAGGTTTCGGCACTGCACAAACATCTGTTCTCCATAGGCGCCTACCCCGGAAGCACGTCACCTATGATCAACCAGAACTCTTTGCCTCCGAGCACCTCAATAACCGGGCTAGCGACTGGTCTGGCGAAGGCGCATGAGGCATATGGGACGTCCACAGCAGGCCTGCCAACGTGTGTTATATTCCTAGTTCAGGACCCGGAACGGAACGTGTTCGACCAACGACATCTGGAATATGCGCTCAATGGTCAGGATGTACGAACCTTCCGGATTTCCTTCGATCATGTTTTAACCGATACGCAACTGAATCAGGATCGTAAACTCATTTACTCTCCTTCGCATGACGTCGGACAGAAATACGAGGTCTCTGTCGTCTATTTCCGCGCAGGCTATGCACCATCTGACTATACTGCTCAAAAGCACTGGGATGCCCGTTTGCAGATCGAGCGAAGCACCGCCATCAAGTGCCCGAACATCCTCACACATCTAGCAGGATCCAAGAAAGTGCAACAAGTTCTTGCCACACCGCACTCGCCTCATATCAGCCGCTTTCTTTCTGATTCAGACCAAGCAGGTGCGGTCATGGAAACTTTTGCGCCTATCTATCCCCTCGACAATACGCCAGCCGGCCTTGAAGCACGAGGCCTCGCCACAGACCCAGCGACTGCGATACGCTATGTTGTAAAGCCTCAGCGTGAAGGCGGTGGCAACAACATCTATCGCCATGACATTCCGGACTTCCTGAAAAATCTGCCAGAGAAACACTGGCCTGCACATATTCTCATGGAGATGATAGAACCTCCCCAGCAGAGCAATGTGATTTTCCGCAATGGTGAGCTGCAGAAAGGAGGTGTCATATGCGAACTAGGTATATATGGAGCATGCTTGTGGAAGACTGGGAGCAAGGATGGGGAGAGGGAAGTGCTCCAGAATTTTGAGGCTGGATATCTGCTGAGGACAAAAGGCGATACATCGTCTGAAGGTGGAGTCGCTGTGAGTCTCCTTCTTCCTTCTGCTCGTGAAGCCTTGTACCTGACTCATCTTGTCTGCAGGCCGGCTTCGGTAGCGTTGACTCCCCTACACTTGTCAGTTTCTGATCGAAACATAAACGATGACATCCTCTTGCTGTCCAGCGCAGCCACTCGAGCCAGGCTCAGTAATTTTGGCTTGACATCACTTGCCAAATGCGTGATGCTATGTAGCACTTCCCATGTCGTCCCTGGCCACAATATCAGAGCCATGCCATTGTAAGACGACTCTCCTTTGCTCTTCTCCGCTGGGACCCAGTGCAGACAACATGAGTAGCAAAACCACCTCTACTACTGCAGGAAGACATAGAGCATCTACTGGGTACTTGTCAATGTACTGTAGTGTCGAGCGTTACGCCCGCATGCGACAAACGCTGTTTCGAAGACGAGATGATTCTCCAGAGTGTAGAGGTATGTTTGCAGAGGCTAAGAGCGATATGCTGGACAGCGAATCACACGCCTCCCAGTTGCGACTCTTCTCCGCGCTCTTTCTACGTCAGCTGTTTCGTTGCGCACGATTTTTCCTTTAATTTCTTTCTCTGTTGATCTCCCCACTTCTTTTAGAAAAGTGAACTGGCGTGACTGGCAAGCCCCGCGGAACACAAACACTTTCATGAGCTCGGACGGTAGGCTCGTAAGTTGTACCGACGTCCACAGAGCTCCCGGCCCTGGCCACGAGATATGCGTACATTGTCTCTCCCCTATACCTGCATCTCAGAAAACTTCTGCAGGATCCAAGGGGCTTCTACTGGGCTTCCTGGCGTTAGGGTTGAGGCGCTCACCTCACCTGAGATGAGCTTTAGGTTTAGTGGGACCGAAGTCGATCGCGCATAGCGGCCCGTCACGGATCAAAACCCTGCAATTGGCAACGAGACGTGTAAAAATAAGAACACGCGCAACCATGTCAGGAGAGCCTACGACCGCGGCATGTACCCAGAAGCAGATCCCATCCAACAATAATGTCCGGAGCACCTGGGGCGTCGAAACACGTTTCGTATGATGTGAGAGCGCCACAGGTGAGCCGGGAGCAGAAAACCGTTAGATAACAGGCTTTCGGACATCCGATCACTTCCCGACCTCATCTCGGCTGAACAAGGGGCTTCAGAGATGTCATCAGAGCCAATTATGACTACCAAATCGGCGTACTGGGAACGTGGAGCATCGAGCAGTTCCTGATGAGAGGCTATCGAAGTGTCACTGCATTGTTCAGCCAGGATCCTGCTGTCTTTTCGGGACTGTGCCAGGATCTTGATCAGTAATATGCCTCCCTACACAAGATTGTGCACTCTGCTGGCGCTGGCTACCAACCGCAAAAAACAGCTAGGGGCTCGTGGCAAGTGGTCTCGCTCCAGATGTCGCTACAGATGCAGCTGTTACTAAAGCACGAGTGGCGGACGTTGGTCCGCAACCGTTTTACCCGACTCCAATACGGTAGCAATATGCTTTACGGCATCGTTCGGCACCAGACGCAGTTCATTATTATTCACAGAAGTGCTTGTGCCGCGCACCGTCGACGTCCCAGCCCGCCACATCGAGTAATAAAGCTGCGAAGGCAAGCTAAAATCTTCCTTGTGTGGCACAGTTTCACGCGTCCTTGATTGGCATCGGTGGGTCGCTGCGCTTCTGTCAAAGTAGTGCCGACCTCTGGCTGCCCTGGAAGTGACGAAGTGGATCTGAGCTCAAGATGCACCACTGATCTGGAGCTGCACTCTCCACTCCTACAGCCGTCTTCTGTCTCTTTCATTCTAGTCATCATTCACTCATTTTGCTGCTTCTGAAACATTCTTTTGTGCTTACAAGCATATCGCCATCTCTTCACTCGTTCATTCCATTTCCTGGCGACTTTCACTTCATGAATATTCGAAATTTGCCGTTGAAGGCTCTCCGATCTCAAAGCCGTTGAGGCGTGGTCAAACGATTCTTACTCGTAGTAGACTTGAGTCGTACTTGCGACAGCTTCTGCCATAATGAGAGTCTGCATCAGCCTCAGTCCTGTACTGTTCTTGCTCAACTGTGTCGAGGGGGTACTCGGGACGCATGGACTATTGCTGGCAAGGCAGGACAACCAAGACATCACCACCACCACGAAGGAAACTTCGTCAACCTCACTCTCCAGTCATACTTCCGCCACTTCGAGCGCAGTCCACCGTTCTAGTAGCACTACAAGCGTGCAAACCTCAGCAGCCGACCTCATCCTGACGACGTCAACCTCATCCGCATCTTCTGTGCTTAGTTCTGCAACAAGTTCATCGAATGCCACGAGTCCCGGCGCGACAACATTGCCAGGCACGCAAGGCGATGCGCTGCCACTTCAACCTCGAGTCACTCCCGCGCTTGGGGTCGCTGGCTTCCTTCTGATCGTCGCCGGTGTAGCCTTAACGCTCATCGGTATCAAGCACAAATGGGTCCACATATTTCTAAGCACGGCATTCTTGAGTGGCCTTGCCGTTACAGTCCTGATCATCTACGTCATGAACCCGCCCGTGAGCGATGCAATCCAGGGCGCCTACCTAGTTGCCATCGTGGTCACAGGTCTGATACTGGGTGCTGTTTCCATTGTCTTCAAAGATGTCACCGAGGGCCTAGGGTGCTTGCTTGGCGGGTTTTGTCTGGCCATGTGGTTCTTGGTCCTCCGACCTGGAGGCTTGATTCAATCAACAACTGGTTGTGCAATTTTCATTGCCTGTTTCACTGTTGCTGGGTTCTGCCTGTCTTTCAGCCGTCATACAAGGAATTACGGGCTGATAGCTTGTACATCTTTTGCGGGGGCGACGATAACTGTCATCGGCATTGACTGTTTCAGTCGTGCGGGCTTGAAGGAGTTATGGGTTTACATCTGGAGCAAGTTCATGCTTTCCCTTAATAGTCCTCGAGCGTCACTAACTTCTACATTCAGACCTCAATGATGATGAGTTTCCCCTGGGCACAACCACATATCCCATCACGCGCGGCATCAGAGTGGAGATCGCGGGCATCATCGTCATTTGCCTGTTTGGCTTACTCTCTCAAATGAAGATATGGAAGATCGTCAAGGAGCGGAGAGCGAGAAAGGACGCAGAACAGGCCCAACTCGACGAGAGCAACCACCAAACGGAATCGGCAATCGGCAAATCGCTGGCGACAAGTAATGAACGCGAACTTGCGCATTGGGAATCTGTGTATGGAGATAAAAATGGCCATCACGTTTCCCATAGTCAGATCGACTCTGCGGTGGGTTCATCCATTGATACTGATGAGAAGCGTTCAAGCGTTCGAGACCGAGAAGTGGATGTGATTGAGTTGGCAGATATCCCTAGGGCGCACAGCAAGCGTGACAGCAGGGTCAGTTTGAGGCAAAGCCTGAGCAAAAGATTCTCCACTTTGGAGGCTGGTCCAAAATCCCCCTCATGGGCAGGTCCGTCGCAGGAGAACCTCATAGAAAAGCGGCCGAAGCACGATAGCGATCAACGCAAATCCGCATCACAGGCTAGCAACTACTCAGCCGCTCCCTCCCACGTGTCGGCAGTCAGCCCTGCAATCATACCTTTGCCTTTCACGCTACCAGAGGAAAAGCAAGACGACCAAGATGCTGCATCAGACGGCGTATCAGTCGATGTTGCACGATCTGTGAACGACCGTCGAGGGGTCCCACTTTCACGTCTCTCTCTGGCTTCCAACAAGGAGGCTTACCCGAGCCATCTTCCAAAGATCGCGCACGAAAGGACATTCTCGCTCGCTGCGACTGCCGATGACGCACCTAATATTGATCTGCTGTCTAATCCGCGATGGTCCACATATCCTAGCGCCGAGCCATCCCCTAATCAAGAAGTATTCGATAAGAATGCTCTGCTTTCAAGCAGTCATTCGTCACCTGACCCACGCAGACTATCGAGACAGACGATTGGAGAAGCTCCTGTTGAGGAGAATGACGAGGAAGCTCTGATTCGGCCCTCAGGCGTACAGGACAATGTGCCCGCAATACCTTCTATGATGTCCTCAAAAGGGCCTGAGCTTACGACCCTGAAATCCGATGCCAAACACGAGGATGATACTGCAAGTTTGGCAGTTGGCAGCCTACACGAACAACACCTGCCCCAAGGCTTGTCCAAGATCGCGCAAACTTATCGAACCAACGAGTGGGCGAAGCACATTGCTGATGCTGAAGAGCCCGAAGCAGACAATGGCATTGGGTACGGTTCGCCCAGCATTCGCATCGATCCGGCTTTCGCAGAGGAGGCTGCCAGGCCTGTTCAAAACGACATCTTGACCATAAGCCCAATTGATGAGGATCAGTTAAGCCAGCGAGCATCACATTCTAGCATCTATCCCAATCGAACCAATCTGCAACGGTCAACGCCTACGCCCACTTCATCTGGTAGCACTGCGATTCCAGTCTATGCTTCTGAACGCACCTCGTCTCAACTATTGGTCAGTAAGCAGCGCGGCGATCTAGTGGGGGAGCGCAGCGCATCTGCATTATCTTCGCGTGGGCCACCCTCACCAACTTTCACGGTCCCCAATGATGTTGTCTCGCCTGCCGCGACTTCTCGGAACCGGGGTACGCTGATGGGTGCCACCTCCCCAACGAATCTGATGGATCAGCGCGAAGACCGTCTCAAGAACAAACCAAGCACCACGTCGTTCAGTGGGCGAAGCGTAACACCAAGCAGCCAGCTTATCACTCCTGTAAATACTGTCCTCGGAGCTGACGTCCTTTCGCAATCGCCCATTCAGGACGCAGAGGACGATATGACTCTTGCCGTCCGCCGGGCCATGATGCAACAGCAGCGTCCAGAATCACGACAGCAACAATCGCAACCCACTCCATCGGCATATCAGGTCCGCTCTATGTCACAACCCCGTTCTGCATCACGCACCCGACGTGAATCGCAAACACGGCCGGGCCGTCAATCCCGCTCCAGCTCTCAGACACGCATG
Source organism: Microcyclospora pomicola (assembly GCA_002786065.1). NCBI lineage: Eukaryota > Fungi > Ascomycota > Dothideomycetes > Capnodiales > Microcyclospora > Microcyclospora pomicola. Next base: position 1,079,224 of record NHNY01000004.1, on the reverse strand, counting down.
AACGAGCCCCGGAGTGATTCGCGCACGTCTCGACGCGACTCGAATGCGCAACGGCCCTCCACATCACGTCGGAACAGCAGCGTGCGACCAGGTCCCCGCCGCAGCAGCACCTTACAGTCCCTGACCACCGCCTCGCCCAACGTGATCTACGACTCCCACCAGCCGAAGCGCACCAACACCATCGACAGCCAGCGCCAATCCGCGCGGCTGACCCAGTGGCGCCAGTCGCTCGGCGAGGAGAACAGCAATCGCCCGGGAGCGTTCACGGCCACGGCACAAATCGGCGCCGGACTGTCCGAGATGCAGCGGCAGGTCGAGGCACGTCGCGATTTCCTGGAACGCGAGCGCGAGAAGCGCGAGGCCAAACGCGAGGAACTGATGCGTGCAGGCGGCATGCATGAGCTGCATCGTGATAAGCTGCGGAAGATGCAGGCGAAGGCGACGGCGGATGGGGAGAAGAAGTAGAGTTCAAGGTGCTGGTTGCGTAGGGTGACTTGGGCGAGGGAGGGAGTGTGTGGGTGAGAGGAGAGGCGTTACGACGGCACGAATATCACATGGGATAGGCAATGTTGGACACATACATACCTTATATACACATATACACTGGCGGTACCCCGGATAGATCTGCTAATGTTAATTGAAGCGCACATTTGCGTCTTCTGACTTATTGAAATGAGAAGATAGCGTTGAGAAGTCATTCTTCTCAACTTTGAATGGTCATGAAACTTTTGATTGTGTTCTATACTACACTTGTGGTGTTTTGAATTCCCCAGTCGTCCACCCTGTGTCCCGATCGGGTATCATTATGTCGTTCTCGCACCATCTAGGCAATAGTCTTCTCGGTCAGCTCGATGCCGTAGTCCTTCTGCAACTTGATGCGGATGGGCTCGGACAGCTCCGGCGTGACGGGCGCCAGCACACCCTTGGCTGTGATCTCGCCGTTGAGGACCATGAGCACGGCTACGGCACATGGGACGCCGACCAGCTTGGCCATGGCGCTGTACCCGCCGCTGCCTTCCGGCTCGCCATACTCGGCCAGCGTCGAGGTGCGGGTCTCCTTCTTGCCGTCCGCCCATTCGATCTCGAACTTGTGCTGCAGCATGACGAAGTCGCGCTCGCCCTTCTCGTACTGCATCTTCTTTTCCAAGGAGGCGCACAAGGTGTCGAGGGGAGTGCCGCGGGGCTCGATCTTCTCGTCGCTGAACAGGCCGATCCAGCGGAGACCGGTGAGGATGCGGCTCTTCTCCTCGTTGTTGGTGAAGTTGGCTTTGGAGCCGACGGCCCAGCTGAGGTCGCTCTCGGTCGTGCTTGATGAGCCGACGATCTTGGCGAAAGCGTCCTTCCATGCGATGGGGGACTTGAGGTAGTCGTGCTCGTCTTGGCTCAACATCCCGAGGTTGGTCAGAGTCTGGACGAAGGCTGGGTTGCCCTGGTAGCGGAGGGTGCCACGAATGAGGTTTTGTGCTTCCGGGATGTTGTATCGCTCACGGAAGGGGGTGCTGTCTCGGTTGGGGTAGGCCTCGAAGGCGTAGCCAGGGTAGATGAAATATGGCTTGGCGGTGCTCATAAGCTCCGAGCCGGGGGTCGTGACTTTGCTGCCGTCTCTGTAGAACTGGGCGGTGTTGCTAGCTGCCAAAAGCACACCACGTGGCGACCAGGAGAACTTGTAGCCAAGCGGGTTGTCAGAGCTCTCGGGAGCAGGGAGACCGCCACAGTATGAGAGAAAGCCGGTGACCTTGCCACCTGCCTTGTGCACTTCCTCGATCGTCTTGACAGCATACAAGTGATCGAGACCAGGGTCCAGGCCAATCTCGTTGAAGACGGTGATGCCAGCATCCTTGGCAGGCTGGTCCAACGCCATCATGGCCTCGGAGACGTATGAGGTGGTCACCACATGCTTCTTCTGGTTGATGGCCGCCTTGATGACGAGCGCGTGGAAGGTGTAGGGAATGAGGGAGATGACCAACGCCACCTTGGCGATCTCTGCCTCCAATGCGGCGCTGTCGGAGACGTTGAGGGAGATGGCATTGGCATTCTTCAGTCCCTCACACAGCTTCTTCGCGCTGTCGAGGGTTCGGCATGCGACGGTGACCGCAACACCGGCCTTGTCAAGCTCGACTGCGGTCGGTCTTGTTACGAAACCAGCTCCTAGAAGCAGGACTTTGCTATGGTTGCCATTAGCTACGTTGCCCCTCATGTGTTTGTTACAGACTTACTGGGTGCTTGATGCCATGATTGCGGTGGTCCCGTCCGTATCGATCGATCTGGTTCGGGTGATCGAGTGTGATGTAGGCAGGTTGAGGTTGCCGTGAATTGTCTTATATGTCAATATCAGAGTCGATTGATCTCTGCGGTGACCCGAACAGATATATCGTCTTATCGATTGGCTTCGTCACTGAATTTTGCCGTCGAACTCCGTCATCGGCATTGCAGCCTGAGGTTGGCGAGCGGGTGACTAACCCGCTAGCACGTGATGATGGGAGGCTACTGCCGTGTTTAGCGGCGGCAAGAGTCAGCAACGTTCTCCGCTGCCTTCACTCTGGCTGTTCAACACACGCTTCTGCTGGAGCAGCACCACCACCCGTACGACACTTCCGCGGTTTCCCCGCGACTCCCATTGAATCACCCACGTCCATTGCAGAACGCGTCCCCGATACATTATTTGCGCCCGCCTCTGTGCATGCGCCCTCTGCTCTGTCTTTATCACAACCCCCTTGGTCTGCCTGTCCACTGTCCGACTATCTCGATTGCGAGCGCGACTACTGGCCAGCCAGGACCGGCCACTCCAGCGGAGCCATACCCGGTCCATTTGACGCGAGCGCATCTCGATACACACCCGTCCAATCCACATCACCCGGTGGTGTAAATCGCAATCGTCGCCGCCTGCCACGTACTCAGCACGTCGAGATTGCAGTGCTTCAAATCACGTGCCACGCGCCTCGCGCCTATGCATAGTTGGGGGAGATAGAAAACAGTCCATGGGTCAGGCCGAGTAGCTGGAGGGACACATCAAGATCAACGCAACATGGCTGCTGTTCAGGCTGCGCAGGGCATGCCTTCACAAGGCAATAGCGCCAACAGTGCTGCCGCCAACAACATGCAGATGCAGAACCAGATCCTGCCGCATGGCATGACCAAGGAGTCGGTCCAGTTGCTCTACAAGAAGTATCAGCAGATGAAGGCTGCTGGTGTATCTGACCAGGACCCGGAACTCGTCAAGGCCAGACTCATCCTGCAGCAGATTCAACAGCGCACGGAGTTCATGAAGAAGCAAGCGGCATATCGACAAGCACAGATGAAGCAGCAACAACAACAAATCCAGCAATCCGCTCTTCTACAAGCACAGCAACAACAGGCGCAATCCAATGGAGCTGCGGGACACATGCACATGAATGGCGACGCGACCTCAGCACCCGTGTCAGAGTCGATGACCTCGCTGATGAATGGCACTGCTTCACAATCGTCGACGCAAGCGGAACCGCTGAACGAGTCCGGATTCTCCAAGGACCAGATGACGACGCTCCGTGCTCAGATGCAAGCATTTGGACATCTGCAGAAGAACCTGCCGATACCTCCAAAGGTCCAGGAATTCATGATCCCGACCAAACAGGACCAAAAGCCTCCCACGACACTCGAGACTGTTGCTGCAGCAGGCAAGGTACTCGAGCAAGTCGCCAAAGATGGACAAGATGCTGGCAAGCCGAGGCACAAGTTCGAGACATTCACAGACCCGCACACCTTGCTCTTGAAGCATATTTCGTACGCTGATCATAGCCATCGCGCATACCGTTCCATGGTTCCCAGTATCATGCCTCTTGGGATCGACCCCGAACGTGTCCGAGAAGAGCGAGAGAACATTGTCTACAATCGTGTCCTCTCTCGCAAGAACGAGTTGGCGAATCTCCCTGCTAACGTCGCTGCATGGGACACCAGCAAATCAGACACCAAACAAGACAACGTCAACCTCAAGCTGAAGGCACTGATCGAGTACAAATCCTTATGTCTTCTGCCAAAGCAACGTGAACTCCGCCAAAAAGTCGCCCGAGAGATGCTTCTTTCTGACAACCTATCCATGACCGCCAACCGATCCTTGTACCGCCGGGTGAAGAAGCAGTCTCTACGAGAGGCACGTGTCACGGAAAAGCTGGAGAAACAACAACGAGATGCTGCTGAGAACAAAGAGAAGAAGAAGCACAACGATTTCGTCAAGTCGATCATGCAACATGCGGAGGATATCCGCAACTCGGCTCAGGCACACAAGCAGCGTACACAGAAGCTTGGTCGTTTGATGATGCAAACCCATGCCAACATCGAGAAGGAGGAACAGAAGCGCATAGAGCGCACCGCAAAGCAACGTCTGCAAGCCCTGAAAGCCAACGACGAAGAGACATATCTCAAGCTGCTCGGACAGGCCAAGGACAGCCGTATCTCCCATCTCCTCAAGCAGACTGATGGTTTCTTGGGTCAACTCGCATCTTCCGTCAAGGAACAACAACGCAGTATGTCCAAGCGTTTCGGCAATGGCGAAGTCGAAGAGCCAAGCGACGACGAGGACGAGGTGGACAGCGAGGACGAAACAAAACCCAAGGTCGACTACTATGCTGTTGCCCACAAGGTTCAGGAAGAAGTCAAGAGTCAATCTTCGAACCTTGTTGGAGGTACCCTCAAAGAGTACCAGATCAAGGGTCTTCAATGGATGTTGTCGCTGTACAACAACAACCTCAACGGTATCTTGGCAGATGAGATGGGTTTGGGCAAGACCATCCAAACCATCTCACTTATCACGTACCTCATCGAGAAGAAGCGTCAACCTGGGCCGTACCTTGTCATCGTGCCACTCAGTACTCTTACGAATTGGAATAGTGAGTTCGAGAAATGGGCGCCCAGTGTGAATCGCATCGTCTACAAAGGTCCTCCGACGCAACGCAAGACTCAACAACAGCAAATTAGGTATGGTCAGTTCCAGGTCTTGCTCACAACGTATGAGTTCATCATCAAGGATCGTCCGATCCTTAGCAAGGTGAAGTGGCTGCACATGATCGTGGACGAAGGTCACCGCATGAAGAATGCAGGTTCCAAGTTGTCGAGCACCATCACACAATACTACCACACACGCTATCGGTTGATCTTGACTGGTACGCCTCTACAAAACAACCTCCCTGAGCTGTGGGCACTGTTGAACTTCGTGCTTCCGAACATCTTCAAATCCGTCAAATCGTTTGACGAATGGTTCAACACACCCTTCGCGAACACTGGTGGCCAAGACAGCATGGCACTCTCTGAAGAAGAGCAACTGCTCGTCATTCGTCGTCTACACAAGGTGCTTCGCCCATTCTTGCTCCGTCGTCTCAAGAAAGATGTGGAGAAGGATCTGCCAGACAAGACCGAGAAGGTCATCAAGTGCAACTTCTCTGCTCTCCAAGCCAAGTTATACAAGCAACTCGTCACTCACCAAAAGATCACCGTCAACGATAGCAGCGGAAAGAAGGCGAATCTGCGGGGTTTGTCCAACATGCTCATGCAACTCCGCAAACTCTGTAACCACCCATTTGTTTTCGAAGAAGTGGAAGACCAGATGAACCCCAGCCGAACGACGAACGACATGATCTGGCGTACCGCTGGTAAATTCGAGCTCCTGGACCGTGTGCTCCCCAAGTTCCGAGCCACGGGACACAGAGTACTCATGTTCTTCCAAATGACAGCCATCATGAACATCATGGAGGATTTCTTGCGGATGAGAGAAATTCCGTACCTGCGCCTGGACGGTTCAACAAAAGCCGACGATCGTTCCGAGCTGCTCAGGCTGTTCAATGCTCCTAATTCACCCTACTTCTGTTTCTTGCTCTCGACCCGTGCCGGCGGTCTCGGTCTCAACCTACAGACCGCTGATACCGTCATCATTTATGACTCGGATTGGAACCCTCACCAGGATTTGCAAGCTCAAGATCGTGCTCATCGTATTGGACAGAAGAACGAGGTGCGCATCCTACGTCTCATCAGCAGTAATTCTGTAGAAGAGAAGATTTTGGAGCGTGCACGTTACAAGCTTGACATGGACGGCAAAGTCATTCAAGCAGGTAAATTCGACAACAAATCCACCAACGACGAGCGTGATGAGATGCTGCGAGTCATGTTGGAGTCTGCAGAAGCGGCTGAGAACCTGGATCACGAGGAGATGGATGATGACGATCTCAACCTGGTCATGATGCGTAACGACTCGGAGCTGGAGCTTTTCCAGCAGATGGATCGTGATCGTGCCAAGAATGGCAAGTATGGACCAGACAAGAAGTACCAACGTCTTCTCGGAGAGAGTGAATTGCCTGACTTGTACATGAACGAGGAGGTCGCTGTGGTTGAAGAGATTGAGTATAATCTCGGCCGTGGTGCTCGTGAGCGTACGAAGGTGAAGTACGACGATGGTCTGACCGAAGAGCAATGGCTTGACGCCGTCGATGCCGACGACGATACCATTGAAGATGCTGCACGACGGAAGCAGGAACGCATCGAGAGACGGAAGGCTAACAAGGAATCTCGCATTCGCGGCGACGATGATGTTGCAAGTTCACCAGCCGTTTCAAGAGAACCCTCGTTGTCCCCAGCACCAAAGAAACGAAGCCGGAAACCGCCACCCAAGACTGAAAAGCGCAAAGCTGAAGTGGCTGATCTTGATGACGTGCCGGAGCCGCCGAAGAAACGTGGCCGAAACAACAAAGCCACCGAGACGCTGTCGAAACAGGAGCGCGACCGATTGCAGACGATCCTCGACAATGTCCACGATTCGCTGCAAGACCTCGAGGAAGAGTCGACGGACCCTGATGTGCCCAACCGCGGCATCATCGACCCTTTCCTAGATCTCCCGCCCAAGGCCCACTACCCGGACTACTACCAGCTCATCAAGGACCCAATCTGTATGAAGCAGATTGAAACGAAGATCAACAAGAAACAATACCAGAATCTGCGCCAATTCCGGCGGGATGTGGGATTGCTGTGTAATAATTGCCGGCAATATAATGAGGACGGCAGTATCTTGTACCAGGATGCCAACCAAATTGAGGTAGGATTTTCTTCCGGAAACAAATGATTTCATATGCTGACTATATCTATAGAGTGCATGTCTTGAGAAGCTTCGCGAGGAGACTGCCGACTATCCCGAGCTGCAAGACTTCGACGGTGAGAGCGCCGACGGCGGTTCGACACGACCAATGTCTGCAGTCAGTACACCACAGCCCGCCAAGTCTGGCTTCAAGCTCAAGCTCAATGGTGCTCGAGCGACTGGCGGCGGCAGTAGCTCTCGCGGGGGCACCGACAGTCTTGCGCAGAGTGACGACGAGTAGAAACCGACGTTCCATTGAAGACTCTGAACACGGTGGTTCAAAACACATGATTTCGGTCATTCAGTGAATGGTCTTGGACTTTGACCACATTACACGTTAGACAAAATGGCGGGCACGGCGTGATTTGGTCGATGGTCCTGTCAGCAGACGCTACCAGTGGGCGTTTGAGGTCAACACAAGGACTACGGTCACCACGAGCGTCTGACTGGCTTGGGTGGGCCCTCTTCTTTTCACGAATCGAGATTCTGCCTCTGTTGTCTGTTTCCAATAGCAACCCCTTTAGTATACTTTTATTCATGCCAGGACGCCAGCTTCTGTACAAAGTAACAACGAATCCCTTCTGCACTGATCGTCATATCATCATCTCACATCACCACGTTCCATACCTATCGCTTCGTCCACCCCCATGCTCTAGTACAACACCCCTTTCGTACTCGGCACCTCGCCCTCCCTCCCCTTGACCGCGCTCGTCGCCATGCGGATCGCGACCGCCAACGCCTTGAACGCACTCTCCGCGCGATGGTGATCGTTATCCCCGCGCAAGCAATCCACATGCATCGTGACGCCGGCGCCCTGCGCGAACGACTGCAGACAATGCGGGATCATCTCGCAGCTGAGATCGCCGATCTTCTCACGGCGCAGCCCCAGGTCGACGACGCTGAAGGGCCGGTTGCTGAGGTCGACGACGGCGCGCGACAGCGCCTCGTCCAGCGGCGCGTACGCGTACCCGAACCGCGCCAGCCCCGCCGTCGTCCGCAGCGCCGTCTTAAACGCCTGCCCCAGCGCGATGCACGTGTCCTCGGCCGTGTGGTGGTCGTCGATGTGCAGGTCGCCTTGCGTCGCGACGGCCAGCGACCAGCCGGCGTGTTTGGCGAGCGCGTGCAGCATGTGGTCGAGGAAGCCGATGCCGGTGTTGATGGTGATGGTCTGCGAAGTGGAGGTCTGCGAGGCGTGGACGGGAGCGGAGATGGAGTCGTCCGAGGTGGACGAGGAAGAGGAGAGGGGGGCGAGCGCGCCGCCGTCGAGGTTCAGCGAGAGCTGGATCTTGGTCTCGTTGGTATCGCGGTTGATCGTGGCGGAGCGGACGGGCTTGTCGGCGGTGGAGGCGGAGGCGGACATGCTTGCGGATTGCTGCTGTTCTTCTTTCATAGGGACTATACGTCGAGTCCGATTCGGGGGATCGCTAGGCAGGTTATGCTGTATCTCAAGCGTAATGTGTATTCGAGCAATGAGTACCTAGGAAGAAAGTCCCAATGCCGGTGTGTGCTAAGTTACAGATATGTACCTCTACAATTGAAGCTCTGACGTCTGGTCGCACGGCCGAACCTTAAAAAAATATTCCCGCCGTGCATCGGATCATGCAGCAGCTGGATGGACCCGCAGACTACTACAAGTATCACTTCCAACCCTAGCCTACGAAACTCATAACTGTGCCCGACAGACTTCGAGTTTATATTTGAAAAACAGCCAAAGCACACGCCCAATACTGGAAAGCAAAGAACTACAAAATTCAAAAGTCTCACGCCCATAGCTGTTGCACAGGAAGGAACACAAGCCAGCACCAACAACAACCATGTCCGACGCCGAGATGGCCGATGCGCCCACCACCGCGCCGGACGGGAACGACAAAACTCGCGAGACGGGCGAGATGACCAAGGAGAAGCAACGTCTACGACTGGTAAGTTCGTTTCTTTTCCCATTCGCACGTATCATGATCGCAGATGACGGCAAATGGCATGAATACGATCATGATCGGTCTTGAAAGTTTCAGGCGGAAGAATCAATCCACGGATTGGCTGGGCTTTTTACCCAAAGCACCATCGAAGGCGAAACGAACACCTGACAATAACCTATCTTTCTGACTTGTAACGTATCCAGCTCCCCGGCGCCACCGACAACGCCGCCTCCTTCGCCTTCGACCAGGAAGACCACACGCTGGGCAATGCGTTGCGGTATATGATTATGAAGAAGTACGCTCCTCTCCCTTTCTCCCCTGCGTGACTTATCACGACGACGAGGCATGACCAGTGCACTAACCTCCCGTGACGTACAGTCCCGATGTCGAGTTCTGCGGCTACTCTATCCCCCATCCCTCGGAAGCGGTGATGAACCTGCGGATTCAGACGTATGGTGAGTTGACGTGTTACTCTCTTTCTACGATGAGATATGGTAGATGATAAGGGGAATGTCGCTAATGCAAGAAACAGACGACGTGAGCGTCTTCAGCGTGCTGCGGAAAGGCCTGGACGATCTAGGCGACCTATGTGACGCGGTCGAGGAGAAATTCACCGTGGTTCGTGACGAGTACAACAGCACACATCCCGAGGACAGGAATTCGTCAAATTCATGAGAGGTTTGTGGTAGTGGGGTTTGGAGTTTGATTTTCATTTTTGGGAGGGTTTTGTTTGTCTGGTAAAGGTGTATATACAGGAGGAAAAACTCATGCACCGGCCGCGTGAACGTAGGGAAAAAGAGGCAATGCCCAGTCATGAGCTCAGTTGCGGCCCTGTCGCGAATATCAGTTTTAGCAAGCGTCCTCTACTTCATACAATGGAGAACCATCAAAACTCACCTCCAAGAACCCCTGGATGAAGTTCTTCGGTAACCGAGCCTTGGGCTCTTCCTCTGCTCGGAAGTACTTGAGCACGTGTGTGAGTTGCTTCCAGTAGTTGAGTGTCTCCTATGTATCCCCCATTGTCAGCAACAATTCTCTCTCTACCCCTCCAATTCGGCCTCGCAAAACGATAAAACATACCTGAAACTCCGAATGGCTGTTGAACAGCAAGACATCGACCGTCTTCAGCTGCGCGACGTAGCGATGTCGCTCAAACTCCTGGCGCATCTTGGTCCGGATCGCCGACACGGGCATGTTGAGCGAGTACATCTGTTGGATCTCGGGGGCCTGCTCAAACGGTTCTCAAATCAGCTCATTGTTCCTTTGAGTCCTTGAACCGCCGCGGCGCCATCCACCTCTCAATGCCGAGCTTCCATCCTCCACGCAGATTGTTACGCTGCTCCATCTCCCCGCCCTTTGCCCTGCCCTGCTCTTCCTTCTCCCCTCCTGCATCCACCTCACAAGCCCATTGACTGGGGGAGTAGGGATAGGAATAAAGCCAAACGTACCGATCGCAGCCAATCGCGATATGACATGAGCACGCGGTTTTTGGCATCGTTCCAGTTCAGCGCTGCAGCATCCCACACCACGTTAGCTTTCCCACACGTATCATACAGCTAGCCAGCCGGCTGCCCAGTGGAGAAAGCGGTGCAAAGGAGAGAGGGGGAGATCGTACACGAGCGCGTCCGCTGCGCGAGGTATGTCGGGTTGATCATGGCGGGCGAGGGCGGCGGGTTGTCTGCGACGGGCGAGGATGAAGGGCACGAAAGTCGAGGAGATCGAAGAACCGGTAGGATCGACGACGGTGGCGGCGAGGGACACGGCAACCGAGTCCAGCGGTGTGGCAGGCGTGCGTGGCGGGATATAGAACAAGTTCCTGAGCAGAGCCAGGCGAGGTGAGGTGAGGTGAGGTGAGGTTCCCAATGCCCGAGTGCTCGAAGCTCGGATTGCGGATCACGTGACTGGGGCTGGCAGCTCCAGTCCGAAGTTCAATGATGGTGATAATGGAATGCGAGGACCGGCAGGATATAACAGAGGCGGGGTTTGACTAAGCCAAATATCAACATGCTGGGCCTCTCGATGGGCTACAGGAGGATTATGCAGTAAGACCAGAATAGACCTAGACATCTCTCGGGGTGTGGGACAGTCCTCAGAAGCTCCGCGATTGGGAAACAGTACACATCTTCAAGCTAAAGTCCAACGTGAAGTAGGCAAGCGTCTTGATTGTCCTGTAATCCCCCGACTTCCAGGTCCTCAGGAGAGTATTCACGTATAGAAGGTCGATGGAGACGGTATTTTCCTGGGTAGGAATCTCCTGCGAGATATTCTGCTCTATCGTATACCGTAGACATGATACATGGCAAAGCGGCACAGGATGAGAAGAAAAGGAGGAAGGACGGAAGAGAGGTCTTTTGGTGTTTGGTCTCTCTCACTCATTCACACACTCTTGACTGGTCAGATAATTTTCTCCCCTTGGCCCTTCACTTCCACTTGACCGTCCCTGCGCAAACAGGGCATTCAGCAAGCGTCCCGTCTGATGGACCGAGTGAGAGCCTGTGCTGAACAGCAAGAATTCCCCCTTTGTTCCCTGGCAACTGTTTCAAAGAGAGATTGTGTGCTTTGCAAAGGACCATTGTCTGTTTCCTTCCTTGCTCCATTCATCGCCGTCTTCCTCCCGCTTCTCCCAGCACCGGAGCCAGCGCACTACGCGTCCTGTGCAGATACGCACTCAGGACACGACCCCCACATACACGTCAGAAAAACACACAACGAAGACTCCTCCCTACCACCAGGGCATGATTTTCCCAAATCCTCGCTGGCCTCGTTGAAGAATATTTCAGACGAGGCACCCCGGAAAAAGACGCCGTGGGCCGCAAACGCCGGTGTGTCTGTGACCAATAATGACTCTATGCATCGCTGCGTGACTTCATGATCGTTTTGAGACTTCGGGTGCATCCAAGACAGCGCCGGGATGAACCTGCCGCCTCTGACTCTCAATCCAATTTTGCCATCATCTGCTCTTTCGGCAACCGTGTGAAATTGTCAATGTCGAGGCCTTTTGCGGCAAGGATAGGCTTCATGTGAGGGGGAACTAGCTGGTGGTTGAGTTGTGGTGCAATCGAGAGTTCTGTGGTGATGGTCAGTGATGGATTTTGGGAAATTTTGAGGTGCGTTCGAAGCTTACCGTGGTGTGAGAAATCAAAGAGAGTGGGCAAGTCTTTGGGCCCTCCGTGAGTACGCGAGTCAGGAAGTTTAGTGCTCGGGTCTCGGAGTTCGTCGAAGAATGGATGCACCATGGCATCAATGGCTGAGAGACGTTGAGTCGGAGTGTACTCCAGCAGCTTGGAGATCAGATCGATGGCATTGGCATCCGCCTTACGGAAGACCTATGCGATGTCAGATTTGAATATGCAGAGCGGCTAGTTCACAACAATTTCGTACCTTACTGAATGGATGCGGCTTGATTTGCGGGAATTTGTGCTCCATGTAGTTGGGGTTCATAGTGCGGATCTGATCTCGAGTGGGCGTGCCGAGCACTTTGATGATCTCTACTAGCTGATCAATGCCAGATTCTCCAGGGAAGAGTGGTTGACCGAGCATCAGCTCTGCCATGACGCAGCCAGTTGACCAGACATCTATTATATGGTCAGCTCGCTTTCTCTCATTGATACCTGAACATCACCCCATCTTACCTATCTTGGTTGTGTAGTTGGTGGCGCCGAAAATAAGCTCAGGTGCACGATAATACCGCGAGCAGATGTACGAGACGTTCGGCTCGTTCTCCACCAGAATCTTCGCGCTGCCAAAATCACACAGCTTCAAGATGCCGCTGGTCGGGTCGAGCAAGAGATTTTGCGGCTTGATGTCTCTGTGGCAAATCCCTTGCGAGTGGATGTAGGCGAGCGATCGGAAGAGCTGGTAGATGTAGAGTTTGACCTCCAGGATGGGCATGAAGCTCTTGTTCTTGCTGAAGTGTCTCGACGCACGATAGACGGTCTCGGGGACGTACTCGAGGACGAGATTCAGGTATACTTCATCCTTCTGCGCCGCGATCAGCGCTGTTTGTACTCCCATGAGGTTGTCGGTATCTCGCACCCTGTCTCCGTTGGAATAGTAGAAGGCCTTGAGCTCGACGATGTTCGGGTGCCGGACGATGCGCATGATCTGCAGCTCTCGGTTCTGCACGAAGGGCGGTCAGTATGGAGGACGGGGGTGGAAGAAAAGGGAAGGACGTGACGGGTTAGCAAAACTCACCTTGAAGCGCTTGTCCTGCAGCACTCGTTTGATGGCCGCATCCTCGCCCGAAGGCGAAAGCTTGGTCTGGAACACGACTCCGAACGACCCATTGCCCACGATCTTGCACTGCGAGTACTGCATCTCCTTGGTCTCGCCTGTGAGGCCATCCTGCACCTTTTCGCGAATCACCTCTGCGAAAACAAGTCAGCTCAGGCCACGGTGGACGTCAGGAACCGCAAGACACCATACCTCCGATCCGCATGCCTGAAAAAGCTCCAGGCCGGTTTTGCGACATGCTGTACAGCGGGGCAGGGTGTCACGCGCTACGTAGGTGAGTCGTCCGGACGGTGCTTTCGTGTCAGAGGTCGGCCAGGTTGACTGCTTCGAGCACGCGCTGGCGGTGGTGTGTCGATGGAGCGAGAGAGAATGCAAGGACGAGAGCGCGAAGCGTGTTTGGGGCGGTGTTGACACGCTGTGGTGAGGAAGCGAACACTTGGCGGGGCGGTGGACAATGGCGCGGTGGATGGTAGTGGTGGTGACGATTTGCGGTGATGGTGGTGATGGTGAGGTTGGCGTTGATGGTGGTGGTGTGGTGGTGGTGGTGGAGGAGCAGAATGCGGAGGTGAAGTGGGCGCGGTGGAGCAGAGAGCGGAGGGGTCGTGGCAGTGAAGTATCGAAGCGCAGCAGCAAATGATGTCGAAAGAGAGGTGGTGCACCTGACTTGTCGGCTGGGGCCAGGCGCGACTGGATGACAAAAGTGGTGGACGGCGGAGGGGGGCCCAGGCAGAGAGGGGGTGAAGGGCGGGCGGGAGTCAACGTCACTACAGGAGACGGCGGAGATGCGGCGACGGGGAGGAGGCTGGCGGGAGGAGGCAATTATGAGGGATGGCGACACGATCAATGGGGATCCCGACAGATACAGAAGAGTGAAGGCGGGTAAGGTCGTCGTGACAAGAGTGTTGGTACAGTATGGGCGAGCAGGAATATCACTGAGGGGCCACTGATGCTTCAATGGCAGGGCAGACGAACGAGACGGACTGGGAATGACATGCTTAGATTTGGGCCTGAAGCGATCAATGGAGCAGAACGAGACAGAGCGGGGCAGTCGAGACTCCCGGGCGTGAGTTGAAATTGCCCACCAGCACATACAATAATAATAGCAGCTTGAGTACCGTCCAGTGTCTTACTGCTCGACGGAATACATACAGTACCGCCCACTCGCCGTTGTGATAGGCGGAATATCAATGTTGAATATCCCTCCCTTCCATGACCTTCCAGTACCATACATCTATTATCATCCCCTGCGGCGTAGACAGCTGCAGTTCCCGTCCCATTTCATGCAGGTCATATGAGGGCTTCAACGTGAATATCCACGTCTAGGTGCGGCACATAACCCGCACCTATCACACGCCATGCCTCCCCAAGTTTCACCACCATACGTAAGGTACATGTAGGTCACGCTGGCAAAGTACCACGAATACCGATCCTTCACTCACCCAGCTTTACCCGCTGCACCAACGGCTTCCCGATCCTCTCGGCAGCGCTGGCAGACGAGGGCCGATGTGATCAAGTGATGAGCTTACCTGAGCTTGACGGACATGGCAAGACCATCCAAGCACGGCTGGACGACCTGTCCAGACATGTCCCTCCGTGCGGCATACAAGGCACCCGGGAGTCCGGCGGCCAGCTTTCCCAGCGGGAGCCTCCAAGGAGAAATCCACCCAATCTGAAACTCGACGAATCCCCGTCATTGTGGGGCCCGTCCAGGATCCACAATGGTCACATGCCTTGACAGGAAAATAGTCCCACAGCCTTGGCGATGGGTCCATTCCGGCTTCGACGAGAGATCCAGGTTGCCGTCCAGCGCGCCAATGTCCGGTACAAAAGTACCGTAGTCCACCGTAGTGAAGGAGCGCAACCTAGAACAATGACAATGAGGGCAGGCCAGAGCAGGAACCACAATTCCATGCCAGCCAGCGCACGTATACCATAATAAATGATCGACCAGACCGGAAGCGATCTCGTGCACATCGCAGTCTCCTTGCCGTGCCTAGACAACCGGAAGGGGGAGATCCTCATCTCAACCGACCATGCATCACGGCGTGGGAAATTTTTTCGTTGAGATGTCGTCGATGGGCTGGGCTGACCGGACAGCTCGCGACGTAATGATGTGACGATGCTGAAGCTTGCCCCAGCTGCGGCAGACGGGACATGCACGAACGAGCACACATACGCGCGCGCGCGCGCGATCGCGAAGGGCCCAAGGCTCAGGCACGCAGCTACCTACACATCTCATCGTATGCATCCCTCTCACCTCGTCTCAGCGCATCTCACCTACATGTTACTCGTGCCGGTACCTCGCCCAGGGTGCATGTACATCACATGTACCCGGTCCAAGCCCAGCCACACTCAGGCCGATCGCACCATGCGAATGGTTGCGGCGACGGTGCTCTAGATCATCCTGGTTTCGTTTCGAGCGAAGCCCTGCTTCCAACATGCACCTACGGCTGATGCTGCATGAAGGAGAGGTAGACGCGGATAGGCGAGGCTGAGAGCGCCGTTTCCATCGTCTTTTGTTCTGTGCAGCGCATTTGGGGCGACAGGTAGGGATCACGACTCTGTTTTGTCCGACGGGGGCATGCCGCGTGCATTGTTGGTTGCCAACCCTGTGCAGTCTGCACTGACTCTATTTGGCATGTGTCGATGAAGGTGATGTTAGAATAACGTTTTGCGTACAGTCTTTGTCGTGGTGAGGCAGGAGCGAGTGAGCATACAATGCTCGGTACGAAGTACATGTGGCCCACAGTCACGGGTGACATCGCAAGCTTCAACACAATCGATCTTTGAGTGTACTTTGGCAACGATTGTGCTCTTGATGAGCATATAAGTCAGTACATAATATACATATCATACAGAGCATCTCTTACGGTTCCTGAACCGTAAAACAGAAGGCTGTTGTGCATGAGAGGTTTTGCACCTGATTGACACAGTGTCCGACCAAGAAAACATGGCCTTAACACCGATTCATGCCTAGCACCATTAAGCCACAGCTTCCAGATCGCTACCTTCAAAGGTCTCTTTGAATATCTGTGTTTGCCGCTCTCGTCGCCCCTCGCGGCGCACATGGGCGAGCAGGCGCAATGCACCAGCAGGCGTGACGCCCTCCACTCGGCGTGCTTGGCCCACCGACTCCGGTCGTGTGTCGGTGAGAACTTTCTTCTCCTCAAAGCTGAGGCCGTGGATACCCATATAGTCCAGGTCGGGCGGGAGGAGCAGACTCTCATCACGCAGGAAGGACGCAGCAGCCGTGGTCTGTTGCGAGATGTATGGCGCATATGTGCCTTCGATACCGATGCGATTTTGAACACGTTCGGAGAAGCGACTCATTTCGGGAATGATGGGTTGTAGCGACGCCATGGTCACATTGGACCCGCGTAGCAGGTCGAAGGCGCTTCGTTTCGTGCTGTCGTTACGGATGATGATCCCCTGATCTATCCAGCTGGGTGCGGAGAATCTCCGGGATTCGAGAAGGGCACGCAATTCATTCATCTGAGCTTTCTCATCGCTGAAAGCTGTCCACCGCTTATCGCTAACGATGCCTGCTTCCCTGCCTTTGGCAGTCAGACGCACGTCTGCATTGTCTGCGCGAGCTGACATGCGATATTCGCTTCTGCTGGTAAACATACGGTATGGCTCGCTCACGCCTTTAGTAACAAGATCATCAATCATGATCCCGATGTATCCATCAGCTCGAGACATCGTGAATGCCGGTCGACCAACGGCAGCATTACCAGCATTGATACCTGCAATGATCCCCTGGGCAGCAGCCTCTTCGTATCCGGTGGTACCGTTAATCTGGCCTGCGAGGAATAGGCCGCCGATCAGCTTAGTCTCAAGCGTGCGTTTCAGGCTACGAGGGTCAACATAATCGTACTCCACGCCGTATCCAGGCTGAAGCATTTTGACCTGTTCCAGTCCAACGATAGTCTTGAGCATGGCTTCTTGCGCATCCTCTGGGACTGTCATACTGATTCCATTTGGATAAATCACATCGCTGTCAAAACCTTCAGGCTCCAACCATATCAGATGCTGGTCCTTCGTCGTGAAGCGTATCACTTTGCTTTCCAAGGATGGGCAATATCTTGGACCTTTCACGGTCTCCCGAATGTGTATGCTCTTATCCAGATTCGCCCGTATGACATCGTGTGTTGCTGGGTTGGTATATGTGCTGTGGCAGTTGAGTTGTTCTTCAACAGCCACACGCTCGTTGAGGTATGAAAAGGGTGTAGGCGGCTCATCTCCAGGCTGAACTTGCAGCTTTGCGAAGTCGATGGTTGCGCGATCTAGACGAGGTGGTGTGCCAGTCTTTAGTCGCCCTAATTGGAATCCAGCCTCGCGCAACGAACTGGATAATCCGAACGTTGCAGCTTCGCCCAATCGTCCGGATGGAAAGACCTTGAGCCCGATATGGATTTCCCCTCCAAGAAATGTGCCTGTGGTAATTACCACGTTACGAGTCTCAACAATCTCTCCAGACTCCAGTCGCACTCCCGTGATTTTCCCGTGTCTGGCTCCCTGCATCGCCTCTTCCGATCGATCGAGGAGGATATCCGCGACCTTACCCTCCTTTATGTGCAATCCATGATACCCGGTCATCTCTTCCCGCATGTGCTTCTTGTACAGCTTGCGATCGATTTGCGCTCGTGGTCCCCACACCGCCGGTCCCTTCTTCTTATTCAACACTCGGAATTGAACGCCAGCCTGATCGGTGATTCGTCCAACAACCCCATCCAAAGCGTCAATCTCCCTCAACATGGTTCCCTTCCCGATGCCTCCGAATGACGGGTTGCAACTACACACTCCCAGGTTGTCGAGCGAAGGTGTGATGAGAGTCGTTCGAGCGCCGCTGCGCGCTGCTGCCGCTGCAGCTTCGCATCCTGCATGGCCACCACCAATGATGACCACATGACCATGGGCGCTATGATAATGTTAACCGGTGCTGGATTCATCGGGTGGACTTCTCTTACTGTGATTCTCCCGGATGATCTGCAACGCTGGCGAAAGTGCGCTTGAAAGCAGCACTAGACCTCACCCGAGGCGCATGGCCCCAGAGTGTACGAGCCCTGGCCGAAAAGACAATTGTCATTCCTGGTGTTGAAAACTTACGGAAGCAAGGCGAATTGCTGGAATGGATGTCGTGAGACCCTGACTTCATGTGTCGATCACATGCATGTGTCAGCCACGACTTTTCTAAGCAGCACTTCCTCCAATCCTTTACCGACCTCTTGACAATCGCCTTGATATTGCCACGTCTGCGTCAAACAATTCCCCTATATGTCGGATTGACTTTCCGTCAGTACTTCGGAATCACGCAGCTTCGAAGTATGCGGGAAAAAGCATGTTCCATGTGATCCGCTTTGGTTTGGGCTTGACATTGCTTACAGCTCGCCATGGCGATGCTAAACCCACGAGTGATAGCGTTCTAACATCCAATATCACTGCCGGACTTGCAACAAACAGTTCAACGACTCTCGATGGGCCGACCACCAGGAGTCCGCTCAGTCCTGTTTCGACTGATGGAACATGCATCAGTCGAACAGTGAATTACATAACACATACGTTGCCACAGCAGTGCTTGAGGACAGACAGAACAGCGCTGGACGCTATCTCACAAAGAAGCTCCTCACACGAGTCGAATCTGATATCAAACATAATTGAAGTGCCTCTGCATCAAGTGTCCCCAGAGCCGTTGCAACCAGTGCCGACCGAAGCAGCTGTGGTCGTGAACACTACTGGAATCGATGTTGAGACGCCGACAGCGCCATCGTCAGGAAGTATCAGAGATGATGCCTCGACAACGGCGAGCGAGGTTGGAACCATAGTAGTCTTGGAGGGCGAGGCCGAGTCAGAGTCGCCGTTAGATAATGCCAATTTTCTCTCATTCGAAGAATGGAAGAAGCAGAATTTGGCCAAAGCCGGTCAGTCACTGGATAACATCGGGCACGAACGTGCTCGACATACCGAAGGAGAGCGACAACGACCGGGCATGAACAACGCGCTTGACGGCTTGGGAGAGGAGAGCGAGATTGATCTTGATTTTGGAGGATTTGGCCGGGTTCGTCCTTCTCAGCTTCCGAGCGAAAGCCAGCCATCACGATTGTCGGATATTTCTACGCCAGATACACCGGCTCCGGGGGCCACCACGGTTCGTTCACGAGACGCTGGCAAGACTTGCAAGGAGAGGACCAACTACGCATCATTCGACTGCGCAGCAACAGTACTCAAGAACAATAATGAGTGCAAATCTGCATCCTCCGTGCTCGTCGAACATAAAGACAGCTATATGCTCAACATTTGTTCCGCCAAAAACAAATATTTCATCGTGGAGCTGTGCAACGACATTTTGATTGACACGATCGTGTTAGCAAATTACGAATTCTTCAGCTCCAGCTTCCGCCACTTCCGTGTCTCTGTCTCTGATCGCTATCCTGTCAAGAGTGAAAAGTGGAGGGATCTCGGCACATTCGAAGCACGTAACACGCGGGAAGTGCAGGCGTTTCTCGTGGAAGAGCCATTGATCTGGGCGCGTTATCTCAGAATCGAGTTCCTGTCGCACTATGGTAATGAGTATTACTGCCCCGTCAGCTTACTTCGTGTACATGGTACAACCATGATGCAGGAATTTCGAAATCAGGAAGAGCTTGCTCGTGGCGAAATAGCCGACGATGATGTGATCGTGCAGACTGGGGTGTTGCTGGAACATCCTATTCTACAGGAGCCTCCTCACTCGACCGATGACGCAACCAAATCAACTTTGCAATCCATCCCAGACATCCCCGCTCAGGAGTCAGTTGTCGTATCGGTTGGTTCCACTGAAGTTGTGCCTGAGCTATCGGTGAGCACTGTTGCTCACGATCTTGCGAGTGGCGAATCATCTTCGAGCAGCGCCGCTTTGGCTTCGCCTGGAATGAACGATACGTCTGCCTCTTCTTCCGCAGCACCAAGCACACCATCTGTTCTGTCAGAAATAGAGAAATTGGGGAACAAAGATACTGACGGTAGTTCAAGAGATGAAACCTCGACGCCAACCAGCCTGAATTCAGCTACGCTAGAAAGTGTCTCAACGGCGAGTTCGATTCAGCTGATTGTCTCGACTGTCGTGGAAGTTGTCGTCGCGAAGAGCAGCTCTACTCAGGCATCTGAGGAATTGCCCAAAACTACAAGAACCAGCTCTATTGCAATTGGCGACGGCACCACTCACAATAACACTCGCGCTGTCAATACCAGCTCCATAGCTTCACCAGCTCTGAATAGTAGCACAGATACGTCTTCCACCGCAACGAGCGTGTCGAACACAGCCTCCTTATCTCCGCCACTACCACAGCCATCGACTCAAGAGTCCTTCTTCAAGTCGATTCACAAACGCCTCCAGCAGCTGGAGAGCAACAGCACTTTGAGCTTGCAATACATCGAAGAACAATCCCGCATCTTACGTGATGCGTTTGGCAAAGTCGAGAAGCGTCAATTGTCCACCACCACCACCTTCCTCTCTACACTCAACTCCACGGTCATGACCGAATTACACGGCTTCCGCCAAGCATACGACCAGTTATGGCAAAGCACCGTCATCGAGCTCGAGAGCCAGCGGGAGCAGAATCAACGCGAGATGCTCGCGCTGAGCTCGCGACTGACCTTGGTGGCCGACGAACTGATCTGGCAGAAACGCATGGGCATCCTGCAATCGACGCTGCTGCTGCTGTGCTTGGGCGTCGTGCTCTTCGTCCGCCAGGGCAACGGCTATCTGGAACTTCCGCTCGTCCAGCAGATGGCAAGCAAAGCCGCCTCCCGCACGAGCACGGGCTGGGAGAGCGATCCCAACAGCCCCTCACCCGATGATCGATCCCCGGTCAGCAGCAGTCCTGTCCGCTTCCTGCGCCGGATGCCGCGTGGCATCGGATTGCACTCTTCCCCGGAAGAACGACCACAGATGCAGCACCGTCGTTCTGACAATGATGTCCAGCACCCAACGCCCGAGCCGAGCGTCGATCGTACTTTGGCCGAGGCTGAAGAGGAAGACAGTGACGAAAGCGACGAGATCCAAGATGGTTTCTTGGAAACCCAAAGTGCTCCCGCTACGCCAGCTATGCTGCGTGATACCGTAGAGGGGGGGACGCACTGGCCAGATGGGATAGATGCAAGAGAGCGCGAGCGCCATCCTGCTGTATACGCATCTTCTCCTTAGGATTATTACATACATAATGCATAATGATTTCGATTCGCGGACGATAGTCCCCTATTCGCGAGTGATGGTAGTTAACATAAAATTTCGATAATGATCGCTGTAGACAAGAGTCCACCAAGGACGGGAGCTCATGCCGCCTTCCCTTATGACACCTGTTCGGCTTTCTCACTACGCGCCTTCACACGCCTCTCTTCATCCACAGTGGCAGCGATATACATCGCAGCGAGCACGACGCTGCCGAATGTCACCCCGATGATGGCGCGTCCTCGACGGCCCTGCTTCGCCTTCAACGCCTCGTCAGTACCCAAGATCGTAACGGCGTTCTTGAGATAGGCGTAGCTGAGG
The DNA here is from genome assembly GCA_002786065.1 of Microcyclospora pomicola. NCBI lineage: Eukaryota > Fungi > Ascomycota > Dothideomycetes > Capnodiales > Microcyclospora > Microcyclospora pomicola. Next base: position 1,057,452 of record NHNY01000004.1, on the reverse strand, counting down.
CCGCTCCAGGCCGTCGTGGCCGCGACGATGTATTGGAAGTACGTCATGGCGGCGTCGAGGGACGCAACATCCAGACCAAGGTGAGCTAGTTGCGCAGAGCCGGTGGGGCTGGTGGCTAGCACGGGCAAGGCCAGCGCGGAGCCGATCAACAACAGCTGTAGGAGGGTGTTGTACTTGGAGACGGTCGTGGGGTGGACTTCGGCGGACGGCAGGGAGAAGTCCCAGTAGCGCATGAAGGTTTTGGGTGAGGGGAGGGAGGCGAAGCGGTAGTAGATGGCGGCGATGGCAAGAGAGGCATCGCGGCCGAGGATCAAAGTGGCGAGGTAGACTAGTTGGTATCAGTAGGTGTCAGGGGGACTTCGAGGCTGGTTGGGAGGTTTTGGCAGAACTCACGAGGAAGCGCGCCCTTGACAGCAAGTGTCACGGTCAGGATGATCATGAGCGCCTTATCAGCCATCGGATCAATTACACTGCCAGCCACCGTCTGGAGTTTCCATCGTCGCGCGAGCCAGCCGTCGACAAGATCGGTGATTCCGGCGTACGCAAACAGTCCGAGAGCCCATTGATGGTGGTCGTGTAGAAGCAGGTATGCCGTCGCAGGTGCCGCGATCAGACGAGTCACGGTGAGGAAGTTGGGTAGATTGTAGATGTTCTCTCGCGGCGAGAGACTCGGTAAAGAAGACCGCACCGCTTGCGTCACTGACTTGGTCGTTGCTCGTGCGCTTTCAATCACATAGGTGTTCGCGAGGTCATTCAGGCGCGTCTGTGTCGGAACGTCAGCATTGCACAGTACTTACTCAACATTGTACGCCGTTCGCTGTACCGTATAGCGAAGATGTCACGGTCCTCCGGTCGTATATAGTGTACGGGAACTTACCTCGTGTGCCTCGCGCTTGCCTGCTGCACTCTCATCCTGCACTCCTTTGCTCTGCGCTGCATCCCTCTCACCTGCCATACCTCGTCGCTGCCTATTCACCATCCAGCTATCCAGATCCCTGAACACACATCATAGGTCAGCCTAGCCTTTCAAAACAACCCTCCTCCCTTGAGCATTAATCCCAACCGGCCCCTTCGTCCTTCCCATCAGATCGGACCTCACGACACAAAATAACTCACCTCCCATCTCCTCTCCCTCTACTCACGCCATTCAAAGCACTGGGCCCTTTCCTCGCCAGCTCGATTGTTCGCAGGCTGCTGCTACAAAAGTAGCTACGGCTATGCAAAGCCCGGCGCAGTTGCCACTGAGCCCCGCATCGTTGCAGCGGCAGCGCAGCAGAGATCCGACAGCAGGCTGCAGACACCGCGCCACGAGAGATGCTTGCGGCCATGCGGAGGGGCGATCGCAGTGCAGATCTATCGTATAGGCTCCAGGGAGATCAAGATAGGCTAGATTTTGCGGATATAGTGCTGCTCGAAGATGTCCCGGCGCCCCAGAAGCATAGAGTTGGAAGATGGCTTCGTATATCGTGGATCGTGGTGTCAGGAGTCCAGATGCAAATGCCGGGAGTGATAGCCTTTCTTTCTGCTTTGATTTATCTTATCATACAGATGACATCGTGACAGCCGTCGCGCTTCCAGGTGGTGGAAAAGTTGGCCCGGCTCTCCTGAACTGGTGACACGTGATTGAAGCACGCACTCAAAGGTAGACCACTTATGTTTATATCTGTGAACAAGATCGAGGGATGAGATACAATAGCTCTAGGCAACATGCACCGAATGCCCAGCTTCACAAATGTTCACCCATTCATGGATGAGAGCCCGAGGTTGGAACTTTAAAAGCGATGCACTCCGCACTAATGTACAGGCATGAGGCTGAACCCGCACGCACGTCGCGGCAAGCCAAAAGTAAGGCTGCAGCCGCGACGGTCCGCGTTAGAGTCAATGCTGCTCAAGCTTTTTGGAGATCAAGGAGCGAGAGTTTGCTCGGACGAGACTGGGATGCTGTTCATGGTTTGCATGGTTGTGATGGTGATGACGATCAGTTAGGTAAGATGTGAACACGGTTCGTGGGACGGTTTGAGCAATGCTTATCATTGGAAGTGGGAAATACCAACAGGTGAGGGGTATACGTTTTATGTACAGTGGTCGGCGTTCTACATCCATCGTATGTGGTCTCGACCTCAAGCAGACGAAGCGAACACTGCGATACAGCCAACTCTGGTGGTCTGCGTAATTACTGGGTACGCCTGCAAGCGAGGGCAGTAAAAGGGTGGGTCGGGCAAGTGTATGGCATACCGCCTCGCAAACCCTAGCCTCGTTTCCCGAATCATCGGCGATTCCATCTTTATCTTCCTCCTTCCTGATATCGTCAAGCGACTGTCGTATATTCACCTTCCGCGTTCTGTACAACATACACAGCGATCTCCTTGCTTATTTCCGCGGCGTGCAACTTCGTGACCTATCGAGTTTGGAAACTCTGGCTCATGGCAGCTCCGTCATCGTGGACGGGTTCAATACAATGTCTTATAAGATCAATTGCTCTTGAAACCCAGACGGAATTCGGCTGGGAGGAACGTCCTCCATGGGAACGGTTACGCAATTGTCCAAGATGGACGGCTCTTTGGTGTCTTTCTGGAACGAGTTCGGCTCGTGGAAACTCACGTCAACCGACACGTCAGCACCGCTCTGCTATTGTGCATACTGAGCGCCAGGCTGTCCGCTACCCACTTCTGCCACAGCTCTGTAAGTGTGGCTGGGGCCATAGCCGCTGTAGCCTTGTCCACCTCCTGACTGAGATGAGTAGCTGCCATGGCTACTGATTCCAAGTCCATTGATGTCGCTTCCCTGATGAGCGGACTGCGGCGCGGGGGGTGCACCGTACGGTCCTGATCTATACGACATTTGAGGGTTGGCATCGCTAGAGCCACCTGCTGTTGAGTGGCTTGCAGAGTGTGGACTCTTGACGCTCGCGTGAGGTGATTGGGCAACAGCACTTTGTGAACCGCTTTGCATACCGTAGCCTGAAGAAGGCGAGCGGACAGCATAAGGTTGTTGTGATGGAGTGCCAGAGTACATCTGCTGTGGTTGACCGTTTGAGGACGGACCGTTCGTGGGATTGCCACCATATGATGATTGTCTTCCCGGACCAGCAGCCGTAGGACCAAAAGTAGAAGATGATTGCTGGATGGGTGTCTGGTAACCCGATGGGACCATGCTTGGCGCGCTTTGTGAGCCATGTCGCTGCATTGCCCCGTAACTGGTCGCATACTGATTACCGTAGCCGGTAGACTGTGCCGAGGCCTGAGATGATTCGGTCTTTACTGGCGTAGCCCCAAGCTGGCTTGACTCGCTTTTGTGATAGCCAGACGCATAAGGCTGGCTGTAGCCTTGATGGCCTCCGTATGGTGCCGCGGTGGGACTGGATTGCGTCGGCCAAGCTGTAGCAGGTTGAGTCGCGTACATGTTGCCTGAAGTCGCTGGCATTCCGTACATTTGGTAAGCTTGGCCACCGAAATATTGCCCCGGTCGCACCCCATATGCGCCGGGAGGCATGCCCGGATACATCATCTGAGGATGAGCATGCATGTGGCCATCGATGGCGTAGGCTTCAGACTCCTCTACAGGCGCGCGGAAGTTCTGCTTGAGATAAAGCTCTGGGCGGATGGAGATGTTCTGTAGTCGGTGGTCGGATGCGGGTCGTGGGAGGGCATTGTTCTTCACGTCATCGACTTTGTAGTATGAGACCATATGATGTGAGATGCCGTTCACCGAGATGCTCATGGTCTTCTTGACCAGGCCATCTGGCCGGAAGCCGTACGAGTCGACTAACGACCCGATCAACGACCGCTCAAGCTCCTTGTCCTGTTCATTACCAGGCACTTCAGGCTTGACCTCGCCTCCCACCGTCGGCTCGGGTGGGCTCAGCGGGGTCGGGAGCTCGCTGGGTTCGTTGTCGTCTGAGTCGCGTCGGGGGTACGGCTCTCCAGGTAGACTGGCCCGCTTCCGTTTCATCGCCCGCTTCTTCTCACCGGGCGGGAAGGGCTTTTCCAGTTCGCGATAGATGAGAAAGTTGCCCAAGATTCGACTCGGGCTCCATGCGACACCATCCGTCCATCGCTTGATGCCGGACGCATTCTCTTCGTAGATGAAGATGCTGCCGCTCTTGATGAGCGAGCTCCGTTCTCTGTCGTGCGGCCTGCGGGGAACGTGATGCAATTTGCCGCTGAGACATGCCTCGAACAGGACGAGGCCGTCCATGCTGTTGTGGACGAATCCATGGAAGGTAGGTACCAGCGGTCCTGCGCCACCGGAGCTCATATTGCGGGTTAGTGGATCGCCTTCGCGATCACAGACTTAAAGTGCGCAATAAGATCGTCTCTGCTGCGACCGGACGATGTCACACACCAAGCACGAGTTCGAGCAAGTCAGCAGAAGCCAGATCGATTGCGGTCGTCGTTGTCGCCGGGGTGATCACGTTTGCGTGGTCGCGATGGTCTGGGGGAAGTGGTGTGTTGTCCAGCAAGCGCGTCTTGTGGTGCAGCGCGAATCTTGCTCGGTATCGTCAACAAAGCCGCGATTTCGTCGTCCTGGTCCGTGTCCAGTGCGTGCGCGTGCTACAAGGATGATTCAAGGTGGAGGCCAAGCAGATGCCGGGGTGGAATGTTGCGTGGACAATGTCGATAAAGTCGTCGACGTCGGACGCGTAGAATAAAGCTTCACGGGAGAAGTGGTACCTGGCAGGCGTGGAAAGTCAATCAAAAGGACAGGGGCCGGGAGGGGAGTTGCGAGGAGTTTCAGGATGCGCGAAGGTTTGCAGGAGGCGGGTGTGAGCAGAAGTATATCCCGAGCGTGCATGTAGTCGGCGGGCAGGCGAATTGGGGTGAAGACGAGGTCGTGCACGATGGAGAGGTTGACGACACGGACGACCCCACGGTTAAGCATAAAAGCGACTGAGTTCGGGGGTCTCAAGCTTGGACAGATAGAGTTGAGCAACAGGCGAGTCGAGTCGGATGCTGAACGAGTAGAGAGCACGAGAAAGGGCAAGGCGGGCTCCACCGATCATCAGCGACTACGGGACGGTCGGCCGAACGAGTCGGGGGTCAGGTAGCTCCCGAGTGTTGGCGGGACGGTCGATGTGCCAGGCAGCCAGGCCCGGGCAGAGTCGTGGAAGGGATGGGGACGACGAGAGTGATCAGTGGGGATGCGTGAGAAATCATAACAGCAGCAACTCTGGTGCGGCCACGGGCGGTCGAGGGCGCGAGGGACGACGGGACTACGATTTGTCGACGCTACCGCACACGCCTGGACGGCACTGGATCTGCTGGACGCAGTAGTAGTGGTGGCCGTACGGCAGCAACAGATACAGTATTCCGTCAGACGTGGTGCGGGACACGCACTGCTCAATCCGGCCGACGACATTGGGCAAATGTGATGATGTGTGCGCTGGTGCAGGAGACGAACAGGGAGGGGAGGGGGCTATCGATGAGGACATGCGCCTATGCGAAGGGCTAGTCTGCCGTCGCGCCCAATTCTTCGCCGAGTGTCAACCACATCTTGAGTGCGGCGGTGGGTCAGTGCATCCTCCTTCGTAGCTGTGTGTGAGAGAGGGTGTATGTGCGTGCGGGCAAGCATGTGAGCGTGTTCGTGTGGCTCGAGGTTGGGAGATGAGGTTCTAGCGTGCAGTGGCACTACTGGCATCCTGATCATGCCGACAGGATTTTGGCCGAGGCAGGCCAGGTCTAGTGCATGCGTGTTGCTGCGACCCTGCCCCGTACAGAGCGCTGAGCTGGATGGAACGACGAAAGCTCGAGGCAGCGGCCGCTCCAGTCTCCATAGAGCGATGGTACAGAGTGCAGTGCGGTAGGGGCCCCAATATGATCAAACGGCGAATCGATCGACAGGGTATGCGGTACTCGGAAGTCTCGTCCGGACGCACTCGAGGATTTGTATTATTGTTGTCTGCGGATCCCAACGGGCAGGTCTACAGCACGTATCCGGCCCGAAGCGCAGCCCTCTTTGACCAGCTCAATCACAAATCAGAGCTCGACTGAGTCGGGTTATGTAGGCAGCCTTCGTCCAGCTGACGGGAGAGGTAATGCGAGAGCAAGATCTCCAGCAATCAGGCGCGTTGGGATCATGCCTGCACGCGTCAAGTATCAATGAATCAATATATCTATCGTCAACTGTACCTTGGTGGAGTGCTGATGGTAGTGCTGGTTGGCTTCCGAGCTGCCGCAACTCTGTCTGGCCCAGTGATCTGCTGCGTACCTGCGACGCAATCGAGACTATTGCGTTGCATGGCGAGGCTTCATTTTGACTTTGGGATACGACTTGACCACGGCTCTTAGCGGTCAATCATCGGCAGGGTATGTCAAGTGGTATGCCGGGGCACAGACAGCTCTTGACGCAGGCTGCGGCCTCCTGCAATGCAGGACGTCGGAGACGTATCTTCCAGTGAGCTGCGGCTGCCTGTGCCTTCGCTTCTGCCATATCCTCGCTCTCAACAAATGACCTTGCGCGATTGCCCGCGGCCTCGAAAGGCTCTGCGACCAATAAAGAATTGCGTGGCTTCGATCTGCTAGCGCGGCCAGGACCATACTGCTGCAGACCCGTCCATCTGCCAGGTGCGGCAGGCCAGCAGCAAGGAACAGACTTTGACCCTTACTCGGCTCTAACTTTAGCATGATTGTCGTGCTGCGCGTCCCAACGTCCCCGGGTGGCGACGTGTACCAGGTTCGTCGACATCCATCCAGCTTGGGTCCAAGGTTCCATCAGCGTCCTCGGCCATGGCCTCGACGGACGCACTGCAGATCTGGAATCTCATCCTCGGTTAGAACGGGGGGTCGAATCGCAATCAGGTAGATGATTACCACTGGACCCGGGCCACAGCGACGATGTGATGACGGGAATGGCCGCGGCTGGAGCGGCCAATGCGTCGACCACCCGCCGCCCGTGCAGGACTTCCATCTCTTCCGCCGGCAGCGATCTAGACCTCCATGACCGAAATCCTTCCATCACATCCTCCGAGTTAAACCCACAGCCCTTGGAACGCCACAGCAATCATCCCGGCGTCACTACTGTGAAACTCATCCATACTCACAATAGCAGCGCCTGGTGATGACCGCGGGCCCGACATGCCCGACGCCCGACGAACAGCTTAATTGCTGCTCGGTGATTTGGGTATGATCATATCACCACCTTCGCACCTTACCTTAATACTTCGGATGAGGAGACTGCTTGTCCTGATTCAACATCAGCAACGACAGTGCAGCTGCGCTATACGTTCTCCGTACTTGTGTCCAGCTCCTTGTTAACATCAATCGCTTCGTGGAACAGCATCGCAGCCAGACAATCACTTGACCGTCATTCTGACATGGTAAAAGTGTTGGCTTGCCATCACCATCATGCCGCCTCTCACCTTCCGCGGCCTGAGCTAACAAATCCCCGGCTGGCGTCCGGACAATGGCATGTCCAAGCCCATCTCGTGCCCGCCAAAGCAGCGGTCCGATCGCCCACGCTAGGCGCCTCGTTCGAAGTCTTTTGCACATTTCGATCCATAGAACGAAGTCATGAGCGAAAGGCTGCAGGCCCACGCGAGCGCTGTGACGAGCTCGAAAGACGGTCAGCGAATGGTGCTTTGGTCATGTCTGGTTCTGTCGTTTCATCCGGACACCATACCACATGTAGCGTGGCTTGCTCGTGGAACGATGGTTTCCGCAGCTGTCAGTACTGAAGCAGGTAGCTGCCCGAACTTGCGTCCACGACGGGCATCTTATTCTAAGCGTCATTGGAATGATTGCACTGGCACATGCCAGCTATACGACCTCGCCCATACACATCCAAGATCATATCGACTACGGCATCGTTGGAAACGGACGCTTCCCTAGTTCATGCACGTACGCAATGATCAAAGTGTCCGCCATAGCTCAACTCAATCCGCAAGCCAAATTTACTGGCTCATGCTCGTCTGCCATTGGGCAGTTGGACAATGTTCTTTCCGTGTTTAGGTCTTGCGAAGTAGAGATGCGTGCAGCGTGGAGTGACTCTGGCCAGCTCCAGCACTCGCATTTCATTTGTTCAGGCACGGACCACATCTTTGCGAGAAGACACCTAGGATCTCGATCTCACGATGCAGCGTGGTCGATGCAGATGCGCAAAATTCTCGGGTCGAGGAACGCGCTTGAAGAGAATGCTCCTTCAAGAACATTCCCACCCCGAATTGCACAAGCGCTTTGTACTGCAATATGTCTGGCTCGCGACCAAACCAGAACGCACGAATCTCTCCAGAAGGTGAAACAACTCATCATGTTGCAAGATCATCAACCCACGAACACCTGAACCAAACCCTCTTCCATTACTGACGGAGGGTGACCTCCTGGCCTGGATCCTGGTGGTGCGTCATACTATTGCAACGCGAGCTGTCACTTTCTGCAAAGTGCAATCCGTGGATAGCTGCATGCGGGAGTGCACGTTTCTGGACAGTGCGACAGTAAGAACCGTGCGCAGCGCTATGGCGACAAGTATTCTCCTTGGTCACATGTCGAAAGACCTTGGAGTGAGGCGCGCTGACTTCATCGTGCGATGGAAGCGAGTGCACCGTCTGGTGTGACCGTATCACGTTGGCCTACGGGCAGTCTGTGCACTGGTACCATTGACTGTCGACTGCGAAACACGGGCGTCAGGTACCGTCGAAGGCATTGTGGATGGCCCGCTACACATTGCCCATGCATGGGAGAGAACTGAGTTCAGGTGACGTACCAATTTCCTCGGGATGCCGTAAGCCTACAGGCGCGATGATTAGTCGTGTTAGCGTAACGTATTGGACGACGAACAATTTGATCCTTGCATGTTCTAGGGAGCCATGGCATGGGTCTTGCCGGGCTGACTGTCATGTCCTAGACCCACTTTCAGCCTACACTGCGGTGTAGCCTGTTGGGGTGCAGATACCAGTCTCATCCATTAGCTGGGAAGAATAAGTGCCGAGGTTCTGCTGAGTGTGCTACCAATGCATGCCAGAGGCACAGGCTCACCACATGCGAGCATGTCAACAATCGCATCATGCGATGCAGCTGTTCCGATCGGAGGTATGGACCCGATGTACCGCATTGCATGCGTCCACTCTAGTAGAACCCCCTAGTCTTGCGGACACTTTGCGACAAGAATTCAGCTAATTCAGGCACAATGGGCATCTGTTGCTGCTCATGAAACAGCCATCCACTTCTGGGCACCAATGTCCCGCGTCAGATCGAAGGGTGGACAATCCAGCTACCGAACTTTACAGCACACTACAGTCTTCAGCACGTGGGCAGCGGTCTTGCGGGTGTCAGCTAAGAAAACAACGACAGCATAAGCTCACAGCTACAACGTTCGCCATTACGCCTACTCCTTCTCATCGCAGCCATGTGGGGTGAAGAAGGGGCTCCGCCTTCCCTCTCAAGCCTGTTGCAGCAAATCAGCCCTCGCGCAAGTCCGGGCGCCATCGATCGGCCGTTTCCAGAGAAGCAGGGTCGGATCTCCATGGTATGCATCGTCCTCTTAAGATCTAGACAGCTCCCGTTCCCAATGCACCGTAATCGCACCCGTGGGGGCCAGCACGGCTGCCAACGTTGGTGGGTGGGGCTCAGATTCTACCCGGTGTGTTCTGGATGTCCGGACACATGCAGCAGCAGTCTTGCATATGCACCTTGTCACGGGACGATGATCTGCAATCCTCTGGACATGTACTTCACGCCTGCATATGCACGAGAAGACTCGAAGGCTAGACTCGAGCTGCTTGGGTACATACATACTTGTTGGCTGCGACTCCAAGCGGCACGTCCATGCTTGATGTATCTTAGCGTTCTGCAGGTCTGTCCACAACGGACTGCTCTCTTCGCGGATGTTAGTCGGCCGGGTCTGTACGGTCTGACGAGTTTGATACGATCGACTCCTGTCCACTCTGCTTCGATCGCATCGCACCAACAACCACCTAGCTGGTTCCAGTACCTCCAGCTCCCCAGTCCAGGACGTTCTGCTCGTCCTTATGATGTCCCTACGTTTGTTTCGAGGCGGAAATGCGTACTCTCCCCCTTATTTTGAGGCTGTCTCTGTGCGCCGCCGGTCTCCTTCAAATCTGGACCCAACCACTGTACAGTACAATGTAGAGCGCAAGACCACTGGCTGCGCCATCGACGAAGAAGCGAACACCATTCACCCGTTAAGACCGCACCTGCAGAAAGAACAACGATGAAGAGAAGTGACCGCTGGTCCATTGCCCATACCACCCTTGCCAGCCAAAGCCATCTTCCACGATCAACGCCCCTCGTCATGTCCAGAGCATGATCTCCTTCTCGGTCCACGCTTCGCGATACAAGGGATACTTCTTGATCCTTTTCCTGTACCACGTAGGACTTGTTCAGATCGCAATTCCCTAGCTTTCTACTCTTGACGATAGCACTGATCTCCTCTCTCTTCGAGTGTCGTCAATATCTCGATACGCCTAGAGAGGTGCTGGGAAGTAGCGAGGATATACGGATGATCCTATTGCTCACCAGGCAGCCTTGGTAGGATACAATGGTGTTGACGGGTAGATGGAGGGCGACCCACACAGACCGCACATTCTCTACTTTGCAGATCTATCGCTTGTTGAGAAGAGTAGAGCTCTAGCACGCATTCTTCCTAACCTTGCTGTGTTCTACGTGAGTTGAGGACTTCAAGGTATGTTATGTTGACTATGCATTGAGCTCAGATCGCACGACCACGAACATACTATCCCAACGTGGACCAAGGAGCACGATATGTTGTGATTTTATCACAGACCATCTTTACACTGCGCTGCATAAATTCTGCTTTTGAGAGAACTCCCCCTATCTCGCTCACGAGATCTGATCCATATCGTCCATGGCATCCTGCGGCTCGACGACCGCTGGCTCATCGGGCTCCTCCAGCGGCGCTACCACGGCATCGCCGACCACCGCCTCCTCCACAGCAGCTTTGCGCCGCCAGACACGTGCCCACAGCGCACCCCAGCGCATGACGAAGTCGCGTTCCGAGCTGTCGCCGTCATACCGCTCGATCATTTCGTCTTGCGCGCCGCTGGCGACGGCCGCGACTGCGTCCTCGATCGCCGCAAAGAGGTTCCGCATGCCCTGGCGCTCAAGCACGAGCTGCTCGTCGATCTGCTGACGTTGCGAGAAGGGCAGCGCAGTGTTATTGCGCTCGCGCATCACCTGCCGGACGCGATTGGTGACCTTGAACATGGTGATGGAGACGAGCTCGTAGATCTGGCTGGAAGCGAGCGCGCGGCCGCGATCGAGGTGGTCGTGCAGGGCCCATTCGATGATGGACATGGGTGTGATAATGGAGTAGTTCAGCAATTTGTCCAAGATGTTGACCGCTGTACCAGGGTAGTCGATCCAGAAGTCAACGACCGAAGATATGATCTGCCGGCGAGCGATTTCGGACTTGGCCCCGACAGCGTGAAGACGCTCCTTGCAGCGGTCAATGGTCGAGAGCACATGAGACAGCGACTTGGATCCGATGCTGCAGATGGATGTCATATAGATGTCGGTGCTAGCGACAAATGGATCACTCATTCCCGCCAATCGAGCTTGCTCGTGGACCGAATCAAGCACCTTTTGGATCTCCTCTTCAGAAGTCTTTTTCCTGAGCATGGTCAGGACTTCGCGAGCTTCCTTGGCAAAAGGCATCTGATCGTCCGCGAACTTGAAATCAGGCACTTCCTTGTCTTTGCTGGCTGGAATGAGCGGGTGATATGCCTCGGGAAGAGTTGCGCGAACGCGTTTGGCGAATGATAATTGCACTTCCTTCTCGAGCGCACCCCTAATGAATGCTTTCCTGGGATGAAGATCGGGGAGGTCGACGTCTGGCACCCTGTGTTATAGTTAGCATCAGTTTACATCGCGTACACAATCTCGCGCAAATACCATTCGGTCCACTTCCACCTGAATTCGAAGTTGCTCAAATGATGCGCAAACCACTCCATGAAGCGGTTCGCAAGCTCCATGTCCATGGTATCAACATTTCTGAAGAGGAAGCGGATACCGCGCCCAAGACTGGGTGCGATGGCACTTGGTGAAATCTTGCACGACTCCGTGATGATCGAATGGTAGTATACAAGCCTGTGTTCTGGTGTTGGCAATTGAAAAATTTGAGAAAAGATAGCGTCGATGGCTACATCCTCAGGCTTCCACGTCGGTGTGCCTGGTTCAACATCACGGAGCTTGTCAAATTGCATGGCTCGCTTGACAAATGTGCCCGGCGCCCAGTAGCAGTCAAGTTCGCTTAGGAACTTGGCGACCACATTGCGATTGAAATCGAGGATGTTGATGGTGTCCAGGATGGCATCTCGTAGAAGCGATGACGCGATGTTCGTGGTTGGCGGCACAGACTCAACTTCTTGGTCGGCATAGAGTGAGAAGTAAATTTCTGGGAAGAGCACCTTTGTGCCAGCATTGACAGGTGACGGCACAGAGACGGACGGGAAGGTGTGCTTGGTGAACTCCTTCGCCTCTGAACTGCCGTTCGCCTCTCCGTCAACTTCCGCATCTCCATTCTGCGCCGGCTTGTGGCCCGGTACATATGGCCGAGGGATGCATTTCAAACGCCAGCCGTCAGCTTCTTCGTCTTGCAGTTGACGTTGCAATAACGAAATGACATTCTGGCATGACATCGGCTTCTCCTCCTGTTCAATAGTGGAGTATGGATCCACAAGGTTTTCCAACGGATGCTGTGCGGATGCAACAATCTCTGTCTTCTCTAGCATTTCTGCCACCTTGGGCTGAAGAGAGCTGTCCGTGGTGGAGGCCAGCAGATACGGCAGAGTAATCAAGATGATCTTGACAAGCTCGACGCCCACGGTGTCCTCTGCAGAAGCCGTTTGCAGATCCACTGCTCGGCTGAACAGCTCATCTAGGATCGGAATAACACCATCCTCCTCGTACAATGGGCTCAAGCATGCGAAAAATCGTAGCACGAGCTTGGCATCTCGCCATCGCCCAGTCTCCAACGCCTCTTGCAGCTGAGCAGCAGCACGACCCATAATATCTTGTGCGATCTCGGACTTTTCGGCATTCGCATAAAGCACGACCGCCGCGACAAATGGGATCTTGAACGGTTGCTCGATGACCAGCTTCAGCGTGATGGCACCGACAGTCTCTTTGACATAGTCGTCGTCGTAGTTGTCAGCAGCGAGCTTGGCAATGCTGGCCGCAGCTTCGTGAGGGAGGATCAGAGGGTTTTCGGCGAGTTCCAGTAAGCCTCTCCTGATTCGGGTTCCGGGTGGTGCTTCCTGGTGACGAGGTCGCTGGTTTCGATAACCTCCGCCTCCTCCTCCACCTTCAAAGTCGTCGTCCTCTGTACAATCGCCAAGTCAGCGATGATGCCGCGCAATGGGCTGATGTCCAACTCACCTCGATACCTCTTCCTCTTGTTATTGTAGCCTCGCCCACCTCCACCACCGCCACCATTGTGGTTGCGATAGTCGCGCCTGTTGTCAGTATCTGCCATTGCTTTGACAAGGTCTCTCGATGCAGTCGTGATGCGGCGATGTGGTTGAGACTGAGCCAGTGTCAATGTCTGCGTTCCGCGCGAACTGAGTCGCGTGGAGGAAGCTCCAGCATGCGCCTAGTAATTTTAGCGTCCGTGCACGCCCTCTCGCTTTCACGTGCTCGTCTGCCTGACGTAGATGGTTGGATTACTATAGTTATTCTCGACAGACTCAAACCTCCACTCATTCGAGGCGCAACTCATTCGAGATCCCCAGATCCCAAAGCCGCGATGCCCGCGATCCGTACCTCGAAGACGCGCAAGCCGCCGCCTGACGGCTTCGACGACATCGAGGATACCCTGCTCGAGTTCACGAATAAGATGAAGGACGCGGAGAATGCGAGTCACGAGGGCAAAAAGAAACACGAGATGCAGTGGCCGATCTTCCAGATCACACATCAGCGTAGGTATCTCCCCTGGGTGCACCCCCAGCCAACATAGGCTCGTTGCAAAAGCTCGCTGGTTGCACTCTTCACCTCAAGGGTACTAGCAGCGCCAGCATGAAGTCGGAGTCCAACGAGGAGCCGCCGCCTCATCTTCGCCTCACTCCCGTGGAGAGGAGGCCACAAAGGTGAGAAAAAATTCCATCTTGACAACCCCCTTGGCCGCACGACTTCCTCCAACTTTTGCTACGACATCCACGCACAGGATCTGGACCCCTCACTGACTTTGCGCTTGGGACTTCCCACAGGCTCCCGCTACATCTACGACCTATACTACGAGAAGGAAGCCATCAGCCGCGCGTTGTACGACTGGCTGCTGAAGAATAGCTACGCGGACGCGACGCTGATCGCCAAGTGGAAGAAGCAAGGGTACGAGAAGGTACGGTCGTGACATTTTCCTCGCTTCCTGCAGCACTACCCTTCCCTTCGTCAAGCCTGCGAGTGATGGAGGAAAAATAAACTGACAAAATCCCCGCGTCGTGGTAGTTATGCTGTCTGCGCTGCATCCAGACCAAAGAGACCAACTTCAACAGTACGTGCGTGTGCCGCGTGCCCAAGCAGCAGTTGAAGGAGGACCAGGAGATCGAGTGCGTCAGCTGCGGATGTCGGGGGTGCGCGAGTAGCGATTGAAGCGGGAGCGTATGCGACACGGTGACAAGTTGGACACGGGGAAGCAGTGAGAGAGGAGGAGTAGGCCGACGTATGTTGCAGTGGAGGTAGGATAGTGGCGTGGACGGCAGATATTGCGTCCTCAGCACGTATTAACGACGATGAAATATATGGAACCCCACGAAATGATCAAGTCCAATCCTCCGTTTTCTCTACACTTTTCGTCTGAAAATCCCCTGTGGACGGATATATCCTCATCACAACTGAACCCTAAGCCCACAATCCTAACCCTAAGCCCTCCAACCCTAGACGTGAGATTCATCCGCTCTCCCTTCAAATATCGTGCTTCTACCATACATCACAATTTGTACAAATCTTGTGTGCTCCATATGTATATACATTGGATATCTGTAGACACGGTCCATCCGCAGAAACGGAATCAACGAATGCGTCAATTCAAGTCCAGTCCAGGCGAAGTGACATCTATCAAAATGAGCCCGTATACCTTAAGATCGATGTAACCTTACATTACAACCTCCCAGCCTCCATTAGAGAAGAAGACATATATCTCAGACCTCTAGTAGCACTTTACTTGTATGACCCTACCCTACGCTACAGCTTCTACTATGTGCGACGAAACGTACAACGTCTGATGTATCTCGTGTCCACACAAGGTAAGTTACCTCAAGGTAGGTACGTGGATTCTAGCAAGGCAACGACATCGCCGAGGGTGTCAGGTCGAGTCAAGTTAGGTAGATCAGGTCAAATCCAGTCAACTCTGGTCAAGTCGAGAAGGGTGGCATAGCATAGCATAAGACCGAATTTGATATCAAATCACAAAGCCGGGCCTGCTCTCGAAGGGCACGGAAGGCACAGGTACCGTATGTACCTCGAGGCTACTGAAGGTCACCTGTACTTTGACCGAGAAATACCACACCACACCGCAGGGCGCGGAGGAGCGAGCGACAGATGAACGACAATTCGAGACATAGTTTACCTTGAGATGAGGGCAGATGATGACCGATTGACGATGATTGTATCAAGTCCCTTCCTTCCCCCCTCATCCTAACGAGCCCGAATGAGACCAACCGAAGTCAAAGGATATCGAGAGGAATCCCTAGCGGAGGCATATCTACCCATCTTCCCATTCTCATTTTTCTCTCCATCTCTAACATCCTACCTACCTTACCTGGTGACACACTTCACCCGCGTCTACAGCGAGGTAGAGCAACAATACAACAGAAAGTAATCCGCGCATGCAGCCATAAGTATCAAAATCTTCCTGGACGTGTGCTCATGCTATACCTTAGCTAGCGAGCTACTTCCCACCTCTCCTCTAATTATGAATGAATCGTGTCACTTCCATTTCCGACTTTATTCTCGAGTTCATCTCGTCTCAACGCTCAGCTTAACATCTCGGAGCCTAGCCGACCTCGCCATCAA
The DNA here is from genome assembly GCA_002786065.1 of Microcyclospora pomicola. Taxonomy (NCBI): domain Eukaryota; kingdom Fungi; phylum Ascomycota; class Dothideomycetes; order Capnodiales; genus Microcyclospora; species Microcyclospora pomicola. Next base: position 1,041,472 of record NHNY01000004.1, on the reverse strand, counting down.
TCACCGCCAAGCGCTGTTTGACCGTCTTGGCCTTCTTGCTCAGCCCGGTACCCTTGCGCTTCTTCGCCAATGGACCGTCCGCCGTCGCGGGCTCGATGGGCGTGGCGGCACCGGAAGGCTCGTGCGATTGGTCGTCGAATTGTCCTTCGCCTGTAACGCGCAACGTCGTCAGTCTTGATCAGAGATAGTAGTACCGGATACGATGGGCTTACCTTCATGATACATGTCGTCCATGCTGACCTCCTTGCGCTTACCCCCAGCCGCGGCGCTCTTGCGTTTCCGATTCTTGCCAGTAGCGCCGAGCTTAGCTTCTTCCTCGAGAACCTCAGCCTCGCGACGTTCGATGGCTGCCGCCTGGTCATCGTCGGCGAGCCACATGGCCATTTCCTTGGTGCGGTTGTTCTCGCGCGACCGGTTGTTGAAGTCGACCACATGGTTGCCCGCCTGGCCGGAGATGACGACGCGCTGCACCTCTTCCTTCTGCAGCGCGCGCTTGCGGATGCGCTCTTCGATCGTGCCGCGCGTGATGAGGCGGTACACGGTGACTTGGCGGGTCTGACCGAGACGATGTGCGCGGTCCATGGCTTGCGAGTCGATGGTCGGGTTCCAATCGGAATCGTAGAAGATGACCGTGTCAGCGCTGGTGAGGTTGATACCAAGACCACCAGCGCGGGTGGAGAGCAGAAAGACGAAGATCTCGGGCGTGCTCTGGAAGGCGGCGACGGTATCACGACGGTCTTCCAGCTTGGTGGAACCATCCAGACGACAGTACTTGTAGTTGCGATATGTGAGGTACTCCTCCATCAGGTCGATCATCTTGGTCATCTGGAAGTACAGCAGCACGCGATGGCCACCCTCTTTCAGCATGCGAAGAAGCTGGTCCAATTTGGCGAGCTTGCCAGAGTCGGTGACAAAACGGCGCATGCTGGGAACCTGTATTTTGGTGTATCGCTGCTTCTCAGACGCGGGCGCGGGCAGAAGATTGCTGAGAGGGAAGCTCGACGGTGGAAGCTGAGACTGCAACAGCGCGCTCTCCGTGGCTCTATTGATCGGATACAGCGAGCGGCGAAGAGGGATGTTGAAGAATGTGGTCTCCTTCTCCATCAGTGCGTGTTCACTCGATGTCACCAACTCAGCCGGAGGCGCGGTAGCTTTCGGTAGGTAGCAGCTTTCAATGGCACTGTACCCTTCCTCGCGAATGCTGTTCTGGGAAACGTTGAACAACTTGTCAAGACGACCATTCTCGGTCACTTCTGCAAGAGGCTTGCGATCGTTCCGCTTGATGATGTTGAGCATAGAGTGTACCGGCGTGTAATTTGCGTTCTCCTTGTCTGCCTCGTCGTCATCGTAAGCAACCTTGAGTCGCCCGAGATGATCAGTGTCATGCGCAAGCTCAAGGGCTCGTCCGACCAAACTTCTGCGAGCGGTGTTGGCCACATCACCCGCCGACTGATCGATAAATCGCAACCAAGAGAAAGCACCATTGGATTTCGCGCTCTGCTGAACATGACGCTCGTCCCATATGCTGAGGTCAGTCTGAAGAGCCTTGTTGCGCCATCCCGCGTTTTGATTCTGCGGTCCAGCCACGTCAAGCGCTCCTTTGTCTTCACCCAGCATGGTCGGAAGCCAGTACTCGACCAAACTACGGACCGAGTATGACACGTTCACGCTACTGCCCTCTCGCATGAAGGAAGCGGTCTCGGCGAACGACGACATCGACATGGGGCTCCAGACTTCCGCTCGCTCAAACAGATCAGGGTGATTACAGACCTTGCGGAACTGCATGACCAAGTTCATGAGCGTCGCTGTGTCTTGATCATCACCAACCGCAGCTTTCTCGATAAGGTCAAGAATGCTGATCTTGTTTCGCAGATTGGTATAGTATGCTCGTTGTCGGTAGGTGAGGTCGCAGTACACATCTTCCTCGATCTTGTCTCCCAGTTCCTTCTGCACGTGCTTCTTGATGCGCCGCAGCATGAAAGGCTTCAGGATCATATGAAGACGGCGGAGCTGATCTTCGTTGAGCTTCGTGTTGGACTGTGCGTGGTTTTCGATATCTTTGGAGAACCATTCCGAGAACTCATCGTGGCTGTCGAAGAGCGAGGGCATGATGAAGTGCAGCAGCGCCCACAGTTCCTGCATGTTGTTTTGGATGGGCGTGCCGGTCAGAAGCAGACGGTTACGGCAGTGGAATCCAAGCAAAGACTTCCATCGAGACGAGGAGGAGGACTTGATGGCCTGAGCTTCGTCCAGAATCATATACTGCCATTTGACCTTCTGGAAGTACGCAGTGTCTTGGACGACGAGCTGATACGAAGTCACCAACACGTGAAAGGGACTGTCTCGCGTGTAGGTGATGTGTTTGCGATCCCAGAACTTGCGCAGGACTTTCCGATCCTTTGCAGAACCCCAGTACGGCAGAGTCTTGATCGTGGGGACGAACTTGGTGATCTCCTGCTGCCAATTGTGGAGCGTACTCGCAGGCGCAATCACCAAGAACGGACCCCAGATGTTGTGGACTTCCGCAAGGTACGCCATGACCGAGATGGACTGGACCGTCTTGCCGAGACCCATCTCGTCGGCCAAGATACCGTTGATACCTTGCTCATACAAGTTGACCAGCCAGTTGAGACCCTTGAGTTGGTACTCCTTGAGTTGACAGGTGAGCATCTTTGGCTGTGCCACATCCATACTCTGCAAGGATGTCGGGTTTTGGAAGTTCATCTCGCCCTCGTCAAAGTTGTTCTGAGCACCAGCAAGCTCTGTGCTGTTGCTGGCATCCTTGTCGAACTCTTGGGCTCTATTCTTGGCTTCCTGCACAGCGTGTTGCGCGTTAGCCATAGCTGCCTGTCGTAGAGCAGTCTCGTCTTCGGCATCGAAGTCTAGGTCCTCGAAGTTCGTAACCTTGGCTCCAAGATCACCAACCGTGTCTCCAAGATCCACAGTGTGCTCCGCATTCGGATCATCTCTGATGGTTTGACCACTAGGTGTGACGCCGTCCTCACCTGAACCGTGCTTCTCGATCTCATCAGTCTTGACCTTCTTCCCAATGAAATGTGAGTACAGCTCGGTCTGGGAGATCAAGAAGTTCAGCTTGCGCTTCTGCCTGTTGGCTTCACGCTCAGCTTCTGCCCGGCGAGCCTTGTCGAGCTCTTGCCGTTCAGCCACCTTGCGACCTTCACGTTCATCACGCTCGTTCCGCTTCCAGAAGCCAAGCATTTCTCGCATTGCCCGTTTGGCGCGAGCCGCGACATCCTTGGTCGACTTATTCGTACGCAGCTGCCATCGACGTGCTTCTTTAGCCGCCAGCTGAGCAGTCTTGCGCGCGTTCGATTGCTTGGTATCCAAGCTGTTGTTCTTGATGCGAGTCACCTTCGGCACAGCTTTAGCAATGTCGCGAGTGATCTGCTCATAGATCTGGTTGTATCCCTTGCTGTCGAATTTGGCCATGCCAGTCAATGCAGACGCAGGCTGTGCTTCCGTGGCAGCGGGAGTGGATTCACTGATCGGCTCTGATTCGTCTCGGGGGCGCTTCTCTGCCAGACCAGCTAGTCGTTCTTCATCCTTTGGCGCAATGACGGGCAGCTCGTGGCCTTGGTCGATGTAGGCTTGGCCAAGTGCAGCGTTGTTCTTTTCTTGCTGTTTCTGCTCCTTGCTCTTGCGAGCTCTTCCACCTGCACCTCCGCCACGCCCGCCACGACCACGACCTTTGCCAGTGACCACCGGATCTGGAGTGCCCTCTTCGGGGGCTGGATTACTGCCGTTGCTGTAGAATGAAGTCATGAGGCCACCTTCCAGAGGCACCTCACGCTCTCGCCTTCCAAGCGCTGCTGCATTACTGCTGTGAGGGGATTCGTTCCGGACCTCCTTCGGTTCCTTAACCGGCGTGATGCCCTGCAGTCGGCTTTGTGTATCCCGGATCTTCTTGTCGAAACGCTGGATGTCTTTCTCGATCTTCAGCTTCTCGTCTTCATTATCAGCCGCGGCGAGTAGCTCCACTGCTTCCTGACGCTTAACCTGTTCATCAGCGATCGCCTTCTCGCGCCGTCTCTTGCGCTGCTGATCCTTTTTCCGCTCTTTGTCCTCTTCAATCTCCTTCAAACGAACTTCCTCGGCCACTTCATTCTCATGTTGCTCTTGATATGCCAGCCGCTCCGTATCTGCTGCAGCGGTGAAGTGGTCATGTAGAGTTTGCATGACATGCAAACGTCTCCGCTTTCGCTTCAGTCCTTCTGTGATCTCGAGCTCCAGTGTGCGTTTGTGGCTGCGCTGCGACCAATCCTGCTTCATGCCGTCCAGCTGAGGATCGTCGATTTCGACATCGGACAGATCATGCGCTTGGATCTCCTGGTAGGCGGCCTCGGTGTCTCTGATGGTGAGGCCAGGTGGGCCGGACTGTGGCGGAGGCCGGGGTCGCGAGCTGGACTGTGACACAGTGCGTTGTGTAGCAAGAACCGGCGGGCTTGGTGGCACGGTAGCTGTTTGCCGCGTGGCATCTGCGGGTTCTTCTTTGATCCGCGGCTGAATGTGCTGAGAAGCACTCGAAGTCCGACTACCCTTGCGACTTGACGTTTTGGTGGCCGGAGCGATCTCCACAGGCGGTGGCAGCGGACGTGCAGCATGCGGCACTTCCAGCACCACCGCAGCAGGAGGTGCAGGTGGTACGTCTGGTTCCGAAAGCAAGTTCAACATCGACATTGGGTTGCTAGATCGCGGTGGCGCGACCGCAGCAGGTCTGGGAGCATCCTGGATCAGTGCATGTCCCTGCATTCCGTTGTTGCGTAGATGATCCTGGTGGTAAGGGCTTTGTTGGGCAGCGTCGCTGGCATGGATCGGAGGTCCTCGGGGAACCATCTGCGGCGAAGACTGGCTGGGGTGACGGCTCATGATGGCGCGAGGCTCACCGGGATGGCCGTTTGTGTAGAGAGGGGGTGGAGGGGGTGCGTGGGGATGATGTTCAAAGGCCATGCGGTTCTGTGCGATTGAGTCAGCGTTTGCACACGAGCATGTTTGGTGATGGATGCATTCAGGACTGAAGATTGGTTAGCTGACACACCTGCGGGGACTGTTGCTGATGGTAGGCAGCATTGCTGTTCATTTCCGCATCATGATCACGTTGCCGTGCTGGATCATAGTAGCTCGCAGGGGGTCGATCGCGTCCTTTCGGGGAGTGAAGAGGTGGTAATCGACTCGTGATTGGCGATGGGGGCACGCTGCGATAGTGGTTGGGCGATGCAGGAGGAGCCGTGTTGTAGGAGCTGGATCGATTTCTCGCGTGCTGATGTTGCGGTTCGGGGGGAGGATAGGCGTGTGGAGGATGGCCTTGGATCGGCGACTGGTGTTGGTTTTGTCCCCCTTCCATCTCGCCGGTCATGAGCTCTCTCAATGAATTATGACTTTTTTCCACCGTGGACCACCTTGTCCGTTCACGGATCTGCCGGACGCACTCTAGATCCGTCTCTTCACGACATCCAGCCCGGGTTATTGCGGCGACACCGGGGGATTGACGCAACACCAGCGAGTGGTGAGGACGCAGTGACTATTGATGATGGTCGCGATCGTGATAATGGTGATGGTTCAGGTCTTCAGTTCGTGTACGGCGCGTCGCCCGGAGCTGGTTCTGGTCGCGCTGGAACCCGGCGAAGTAGCGGATCTCTGGGGGCACGGGCGATGTGGCCGTAGCCGTGAGGTGGCCGGTGGACGAGGCGCAATGGGCGTGGACGACAGCGATGGCGATGATGTGTAAGACACGAAGGAGGGTGGTGGCAGAGGAATGGAGGGGCGGGAGGGAGTGAAGAAGGAAGAATGTGCGTGGTGATGGCTGATGGGTGATGCAGATTTGCGACGGGGCAGTCTCATCATGCTTTGCCCATCACGCTGCCGCTACAGGCGTGCCAGTACATTAACTTCGTCGCCCATCCAGCGACACACACCTGCACCCACGACGCGTAGAGTGGCATGCGAGGATGGGGTTGCTATATAACCATCATCACGCAGAGACACAGCAGAGATTAGTACTGTCCATCATGATATGTTGTGATGGCGGTGGTAATATATGTATTCACATCCCATCGTGGTGCTGGGTGTTGGCCGGGTGCTGCGTGCTGAACTGCTCGCTTGGCCCATCGCGCTCGTCTCGCCCTCTGCTTCTGCTGCTTCCGCACGAGATTCTGGTGACGCCCGCGGCTCTGCCTATCGCTCCCGCCCGTCGGATCTAGCCAGCGCGCCAAGCACCGTGATTGGCTGGCAGTGCCTTCCGCCTCGCTTCACGCGGCTCCGTTCCGCCAAACCCTCGCTGCCGAACTTTTTTGGTCTTCACATGTGCCCGATGGATGTGTAGGTGGACTCCACCATTCTTGAGAGGATCGCACACTCCACGCCCACCATGTCGTCCGTATACCGATCGCTGTCCAAGACCAAGCCAAGCGGCCAAGCACGCGACGAGAATGGCGACTCAACCAAACCCAAGAACCGACAGCGGCTGCTCATGCTCACATCAAGAGGTGTAACATACCGGTAGGCCATCCTCCATTGACTCGTACATACCATGCTGATCTAATACAACACCAACAGACACCGCCATCTCCTCGCCGACCTCAACGCCCTCCTCCCCCACAGCCGCAAGGACGCCAAGCTCGACACCAAGACGCAGCTCTCGCAGCTCAACGAGCTCGCCGACCTGTACAACTGCAACAACGTCATGTTCTTCGAGGCGCGCAAGGGCAAGGACCTGTACATCTGGCTGTCGAAGCCGCCCAACGGCCCCACGGTCAAGATGCACTGCCAGAACGTGCACACGATGGAGGAGCTCAACTTCCCCGGCAACTGCCTCAAGGGCTCGCGCGCCATCCTCTCCTTCGACGCCGCCTTCGACCACATGGCCCACACCCGCGTCCTCAAGGAGCTGCTCACCCACACCTTCGGCATCCCCGCCTCCAGCCGCAAGGTCAAGCCCTTCGTCGACCACGTCATGGCCTTCACGCTCGCCGACGGCAAGATCTGGATCCGCTGCTACCAGATCTCCGAGACGGAAGCGACCAAGAAACCCGTCGCCGCAGACCCCGCCACCGCCACCCCCGACGCCTCCTCCGCAGCCGCCACATCCATCACCGTCCCCAAGTCGGCCGGCAAAGGCGACACGACCGTCTCGCTCGTCGAGATCGGGCCGCGCCTCGTGCTGACGCCCATCGTCATCCTCGAGGGCTCCTTCGGCGGGCCTGTCATCTACGAGAACAAGGAGTTCGTCAGCCCCAACCAGATCCGCTCCGATCTGCGCAAGTCCAAGGCCGGCCGCTACAACAAGCGCGCCGAGAGCCAGGTCGAGCGCAAGGCCCGGCATCGCGATCTGGGCTTGCGGACGGGCGAGGGCGTGCGCACCGTTGATGAGCTGGATACCCGCGTGCTGTTCGGGTGAGCTTGAGTCTCGGGTGGGGTTCTCAAGGAGGGATGGTGGCGAAGGATGTACGGTACTGGCGGTTCTGCTTCACGATCAGGGGCACATGCATATAGCGATGGCGTTTCAAGGCGTATCCATAATGATAGTCGAGTTGCTGTATCGGCTCGATCTACTAGAAAGTACAACCACATGTAGATGAATGCGTTGAAATCACAATAAGTCATCGAACAGGCTGGAATGTCGTGCGCGCGGGAAAGCTCGTACAGTTTCTCACATAAAAGTACAGGTATATGGTCCACGACCAGCTCGACAAGCGGCGGTCCGCGCGCGCATCGCCTCGCCGTGACTCCATCTAAGTCTGTCTGAGCTACCGCGCCTCGCCATCTTGTAGAGAAATGCCGCCACCGAAAGCACGGCGTTTCCATCCCCACAAAGCCAGCGAAACAACACCACCGACTAACCTAACATGTTGAGATTCAGCATCCGTCGGAGGTCGTCCGACATGGCCGACAAGTCCCGGTCCTTGGGCGGATTGGCAGGGTTGGACGCAGCCGAAGTTGACGGAGGGGGAGCGGATTGTGTATGCTGAAATTGCTGCTGATGCTGCTGGTGCAGCGGGAAATGCTGTTGCGGAGGAGGGGGGTAGCGATGTTGCGGGGGGATGCCGTAGCCAACTCCAGAGTCAGAGAGCCCGGCTGAATGGTAGGCCCCATTGTGGCTGCCATTCGTGTACGGGAAAGGGGGCTGGGGCGCTTGCTGACCAGCAGAAATGTGCTGCTCGAGATACTGACGAGAAAATAGATTGGGATCAACGGGACGGTTCTGCCACGGGGGAGGTGCTTGCTGGTGTGGCGGACCGCGTTCCTGCTCTTTGTGGAGCTCCTGACGCAGACTCGACGGCCGTGATGGGGTGTCCTCGCGCGCAGCTTTGAACAGAGGCGAGAGATTCCGGCGATTTCCATATAACGGCGTGTAGGTGCCGTTTTGCTCGCCATGAGGATTGGGAATCGGCGTTGTTGGACCAGACGGTAGCCGCTGCGAAGGAGATGGACTGCCATAGAAAGGGTTGGGATTGCTGTGCGTACGGTTCTGCTCGGGTGGCGGGGTATGAGTAGCAGAAGCGTTGATGTTGTTGAAAAGTAGCTCCTTCAACGACTTGGTGTATTCTTCGTTGCGGTCCTGCTCAGCACCTGACGGTTTGGAAACATTGGGTGACGATTGTACCCTTCCATTCAGTCCCGGTCGCTGTGCATGACGAGGGGCCGTGCTTGGACTTGACCCACCCGCGCCATCCCCATCCATTTCTTGCAGAAAGACGCTCCTATCGGGCTGCTGGTAAGAGTTTCTGGGCTCCGTCATTGGAGGTCGTGGTCGTACAGCACTAAACTCGGGCGATAGCATGTGGCCACTGCTTTTACTCCTCTCCCTCTCAGCTCTGTCGGCAGTGAAGAACATGTCCAGAGGTGAATTGGTCGTCCCGCGAGGGGGCACCGGCACCACAGCATCGAACTCTGGAGACGACTGCTCAGAGAGAGCGCTTTGGCTTTGCAACCGTCGATGTCCAGTCGAAGGCATGGCAGCGTTGGGCACTGACGCAGACTTGGCAAAGAATCGTGGGACGGGTAGCGAGGACGGAGCAGGAGATGCCTGAAAGGTCGGTCCAGCGTATGCTTGTTCTTTCAGAGGTGTTGCAGGTGGACAGCCCGTACCCATCGAAGCTGGCCTCTGATGTTGCGCGTCTGCTGCGCCAGCACTCCCGTGAGCTGTATGATGTGCCTGATTTGGCCCATTCTGCTTTTGCTTGGGTGGTTTCCTCGATCGTGGAGCTGTACCAGAGTTTGTCACCGTGTCGCTGACTGTACCATCGAGCTGAGAAGGAGGCTGAGCATGGTTGGGTTTGCGATTGCGCGGCTTCTTCGCAGAAGGTGTGCCGTGGTTCTGCCCATGCACCGCCTTGGAGTGCGGCTGTGGTGAGCCAGTGGCGTCAGAGTAATCCGCCATGTAGAACTACACGCTGTGATCTACAGACGAGTGATTGTGAGTAAGATCTAGAAGATGCCGAATTAGAGGTCACCCTAGAGGTTGTGGAGTGGCTAGCAAGCAGATGCTGTTTTATGTCGGGGAAGCGAAGGATCGGGCCCAAGGCGGTGTTCGTAGGCAATCTGATACGGGTCGATACGTTGGTTTGAAGGTAGACATTGGCGTAGCGATGGTAATGTATGGCAGCCTGTGAGAGTCGTGAATGGAGGATGTCTTGGTTGGAAGGTCACAAGTGGTGTTGACCTGACGGGCAGTGCACAAACACCAGCACAATGACGAAGATGCTAGGCGCGTCGTCTTATCTAATCAAAAGCGGGCCCGATCATGCTCTGGCGACATTAATGTCATGCATATGGAAGCAACATCCTACAGGTCACCAGCGCCACTTTACACAGCTTCGTCTACAAGACAAAGACAAAACTTCTTCTGAAGCTCTCATTCGCTCGACGAGATAACTACATTGTCGTACCAGGAACAAGATACTTCCACGCCACAGAAACATCGACGGCAGAGCAAAGACCGCCTGTAGCCTTGAACGAGTTCGCCTGACCTCGATTTCACATCGACCCAGCAATCTCAAGCTTGAAAAGACTTAGCAGAGACTCATTCTGGCGATCGACTTGACACTACCACCTCAATCAACCTACGTCGAGGCTTTCTTGAAAGTGAGCCCAGATATACCCCGCGAACCGGAGCATAATCTATCAACAACCTCGATCACTGCTTAGAACAAGGCAATCAGCACCATGGCCGACGTGGAGATGACCGATGCAGGAGCCGCACCCAAGATCAAGAGCAAGGCTGGACCAAGTGATGCGGTGGACGGCAAGAAGAGGTTCGAGGTGAAGAAGGTGAGCTGCGGTCGAGTGGACACAGGAACAGGACGGTAACACACATACTTACTCTCGGCAGTGGAATGCAGTAGCTCTATGGGCGTGGGACATTGTCGTTGACAACTGTGCCATCTGCCGAAACCACATCATGGACCTGTGCATCGACTGTCAAGCCAACCAGGCTTCTGCGACATCAGAGGAATGTACCGTAGCATGGGGAATTTGCAACGTAAGACTACGTGATGAACTCGCTGCACGTTGGAGACTGAGCTGACCATAATATACCAGCACGCTTTCCACTTCCACTGCATTTCACGCTGGCTGAAGACGCGACACGTTTGCCCACTCGATAACCGGGACTGGGAGTTCCAGAAGTATGGTCGATGATCGGTGGCAGCATTCCGGCGGCGGAAACGAAGCATGATTCCACGGACGTCAAAAACGAGACGGTCATTCTCGGTCACGAAAATTGGAGCGGAAAGGGGAAACATATTCTACAATCTCCTTGGCGTTTCTTGCTCGTAGCAATGAGATGATGAATGGCACGAACCTCAGTGGGACTTTGACTGCTGTGATGGAATTTCCATGGGAAGAGGAGATGAGGATGTGGTTGCTGTCCAGCAAACGGAAGCATGATTTATGCTGGAAGGTCCCATAGCAAGTCCATTCGATCAGACCCTATCAGGTCCCCTCAATCTTCTACCTGATGTGCTGTCCATCCACACTGACTCCACCCAAATCTATGCCTGACAAATCCACCCTTCCCCCACTCGCTCGCGGTGCCGTCTTTGCTGGGAGCCACGGTAGAGGGTTCTTGTTGTAGATGGGCCACGGCGGGACCACGACCAAGAATGTGAGCGCTGTTCCGCCGAGTCCCACATAGAGGGAGTTGTAGATGTTGTTCGTGGCCCAGCCTGCGAGGAAGGAGATGATACCAGAAACGATCAGGAGAAAGGTGCTGAGGAAGTCTGCGAGAGCCTGTCCTTTGAAGTCCTGGGTGAAGTGTCAGTGTACCTCTGAGGAAGTGGATCGCATTACAGATGCGCATTGAAGTATCGGGGACCCTTACGATCTCACCCTCGTAGATATCGCGTGCTTGGTCGAGCAGGGCGTCCATGTCGATGTGATTTGCGAGATATGCTCTCCTTACAACCAGCTACAGGTGTTTGTCTCGTGCATGTATGAAGTTTAAGCTGTGTACATACAGTATACCAGACACCAAGCTTAGAGGCAACGTTTAAGCTTCCGGGCGTCAGGGAACCACGAATCGGCACGTGAAATGCCAAGAGGATGGATGGCTACTGCATCTCTTCCGGCTGACTGTCACGACTCATCCATGTCATGTATCTACCGAGTCCTCAACGTCCTGGATGACTGCATAAGTCGTGCGATCACCGCGAAGACGATTGTCATGTCCACCGCCCCGTTCAATGGTTCATGTTACATGTTGCGAGAATCCTACTGGTGGCGGTCAGGATGAGGAGTACGCCGGAGCACCTGACTGGGCGGCAGACGTTCATCCGCTAGCAGAGAGCATCGCATCAGAACTTTCTTCCGCTCCCTCTGATGTGACCTGACACTACCGCCACCCCTCACTACAACGTCAACTCCTGCGTCGCCTCTTCCATCGCCGACACTCGTTGCATATCCTCGACATGCCAGGTATCTGACTATCGCCCGCCCCTTCGCCCCTATCGGCCGATATAGACGACCCGAACGACCTACTCCGTCTGCAACGTTTAGCTCCGCCAGTTGAGGGATTTCGGATCTCTCCAGCACCTCACCCCCCTCCTCCAGATCAACGTCGTCACGGCGATCTAGAATCCAATACCACCAAGTTGGCGGGGCCTCAAGGATCTCACATTCCTCACATCCGCCCGTTGCTCGGACCACTCCGGTTCGCCTGCGGAGCTGTCCTCAAGCACCCACCATAACTTGCCCAACGCATTGCGACAGAGTCTGTCTTCAGAAAAGGCAGTAGACCATTCAACACTCTTGGACCAATGGGTTAAATCTGCAAGCATAGAAAAGTGCGTTGCAACACAGGAGGAGACTATCGGAAAGCTACAAAGGACAATCTCAGTCTTTGCACCACCCACCAGACAATTATCAGCCAGACAAAATGTCGTACACACCCCGAACCGAGCGTTCTCAAACGAGATTCAGCACCCCTGAGCCGGATCTCGATGACCATCGCAATCAGTCCGAGAGCTTGCCACCAGCTACCGAAGCGTCGCTAGCCAATAGACGAGGAACCCTCGCAAGTCTGGCGTCCGTGGAGAGGCCACGCACTGATCTATTGCCCATCCCTCAACTTGGCGACTACTCTGGGTCAGTAGCGCGCGATTTCGAGCACGCCATCATCGATGACGATAAGAGCATCAAGAGCACGAAATCGAACATGTCCAAGAAATCGAAGAGCTCTGCGGACGAAGAATGGCATCGGGAACGTCGCGGATCGCATCGTGCTTCAAGCCCGGTGGCTGCACGTCGTAGCGTCTTCAGGCGTGCCATCCACAACGCAGAAAGACTGACAGCAAGACGTGCTTCAAGGGAATCGTCTCGCTCGTCCCGCTCGACGTCACCACCCAACTCAGTAGATGCCTTTGCGCCTCCACGGCCACGAGGACGAACCGGCACAGCCACTAGCAGGCCGGGGTCGATTACTGCCGCTTCTCTTCATCGTACCATGTCGAACGCCACGCACAATCGCCGCCGCGGCACTTTCGGCGAAGAAGGCACTGCTGGACAACGGACAGAAGTCGTCTCACGACGCAGCTCAGTGGAAGAGGATGTATGCTTTCCACCGGAAGAGCCACCGAACACTTACACAATAGATTTCGAGGATCTCGAAGAGTTCGTTGCTCAGCAGCACACGAAGACGCCGGTCGCCCATCGCTTTATGCCGAGTTTCACTAAGCAGAACGCCGAACAAACCCAGCGCGTTTTCGACGATCGCAGCGATAAACCTGCTGCGGATGCGGTAGGAAATGTAGCGATTGGGGGATTGGACTATTTCGCCACCGAGCTGAGCGGAAAGACTCTCAACGAGAAGATTGATGCTGATGAGAAGCAACCGGAGTCCGACTCGTCCGAAGAGGAACTCCGGCGTGTCACCAGCAACTCGGAAATGCAGAATCGCTTCACGTTCTTCTCCTCCGAGATTGACGAGACCGTGCATGCCACGGAACTAGGTGGTCTGCTCATGCCCGGTGAGACGTTCCGTGATCTGTTCGAGCTTGGTCCAGAAGGAGGTGTTTGGTGGCTCGACATGCTCAATCCGTCCGAGGAAGAGATCTTCGCCATCTGCGGTGCCTTCAGAGTCCATCCTTTGACCCGCGAGGACATCACCACCCAGGAGACTCGTGAGAAGGTCGAGCTCTTCCGCAGTTACTACTTCCTCTGCTTCCGCAGCTTCTACGCCGTGGACAAAACCAGCGAGGACTACCTTGAGCCGATCAACATCTATGCTGTCGTCTTTCGTGAAGGTCTCCTCACGTTCTCTTTCTGCCAAAATCCCCACGCAGCACACGTCCGCAAGCGTATCGGTCGTCTTCGCGATTATGTGAACCTTTCCGCCGACTGGATCTGTTATGCTCTGATCGATGAGATCGTCGACGAATATGCACCCGTTCTCCGCGAAGTGGAATTGGAAACCGACGTCATTGAAGACTCCGTCTTCACGGCGCGCATCGAAGATTCTCGAGCAATCCTCTTGCAGATTGGCGAATGTCGCAAGAAAGTCGTCTCGCTGCTTCGCCTCCTCGGAGGCAAAGCAGACGTGATCAAGGGCTTTGCCAAAAAGTGCAACGAAGCCTACTCCGTCGCTCCGCGTGGTGATGTCGGACTATATCTTTCTGACGTGCAAGACCACATCGTGACCATGATGTCCAACCTCGGCCACTTCGAAAAGATCCTCAGCCGCAGCCACTCCAACCATCTGTCGCAGATCTCCCTCAGCCACATCGAGCAGGGCTCGCGTGGTAACGCCCTGTTGAGCAAGATCACTGTGTTCGCGACCATCCTGGTGCCGCTGAACCTGATCGCCGGTCTGTTCGGCATGAACGTCCCCGTTCCTGGTCACGCGTCCACTGGCCTTGGATGGTGGTTCGGCATCGTCGGTGTCATTCTCGGTCTCTCGACTTTGTGCGTCGTTGTCGCCAAGAAGCTGCGATATGTCTGAGATAGATACTAGATTATCCTCGTGGGTGAGAGCGCATTGGGTCCGGCGGTGCATTGAAGGAGGAGCGCATATATTTTATTCTCGCAAGTGAACGCAAGCATTGTCATTATTTTAGCATTTTCAATCCAACCTATGATTTCATCGAAGCCTTCTCTGCTCCCGCACGTTTCCACTTCCAATTGCCTCGGTAGCCAACTGAGCTTGGATTAGGTACATTTTTCGATTTCATGAGGATAGATGAACCAATGCAATGAATGGATCTACGCAGGCGGTACACTAAGTAGGTACCTGATAATCTGATCATACTCTGTAAACGTCCGCGCAAAGTCGTCACGAAACCTGAGTATATATACTCCGAACATTGATCTACTCCACAACATCAACAATGACACGGATTGCAGCTAAGATAGAATACAACGTGTAAGGTATACATGCAAAGTCTATGATCTACTCGCGATGTTCCGAAGCTTTTAATTTCATCCATTTCTCCCGCTTGTTGATACTACTGGCAAGCTTGGCCAAAGCAGGGGGCCGGGCGTAAGATAAGATGATCTCTTTAACCAACATTGCCCGCGCACTCGTATCGGGCAGCCTAGCTCCCGACCTTCCTGGACCCGGGGAATTCCTGTTGGGGTAGCATTGCTGCATTGCTTGGCTGATTTGTATCATGACGGTCACACAAGTGTCGCGATGAGTGCTGGGGGCGTATTCTTGTTTCCAGCCGGGCATACTGAAGATGCGCTGCATATGGGGAGAGGGCCATCTCTTACATTCCGTCCTGCTATAGCCTGAATCGCGACTGCGTGGGTGTAGCAGAGCCTTCTTCAGGCGACCTCGTGCCGTCGAACGACAACTGTCGCAACTGAGCGGTGTAGTTTTCTTCGACGTCCGACGGCGTGGACGGCACACCACCCAGCAAGAAGGACTGGTAGGTGGCTGCGTCATCTACCGACTGCGCCGTGGACCTCTCCGGATTAGAGGAGTCGAAGTAGGACGGTACCTCGACGCGAGGCGTGGTGTCGTGCTTTACCTGCTCGAGCATTTTGCCGAGCGATGCGACGCTACTGGGACGCTCGAATTTCTCATCCTCAATCTCCATGTTCGCAGCGAGGTTATTGAGAAGACACCAGTTGCGATCGAGGTACTGAGACAGTCGGAAGCACTGACGGTCCCATTGCTCAGTCAGAAGACGTTGGGTTGTCTGGATGTCTTGTACGGTAAATGATACAGAGGGTGTGACTGGAGAGACATATCCTTTGTTCTTTGGCGGTGGCAGAGAGAGTGATAGCGGTGAAGATGTTCGGTGGTCGGACGAAAGTCTAGGTTTATGGTAGGAAGAAAGCGCCGGAAAGGATGGCGAGTGACTTGATGAACCACGAGTAGCGGTTCGGCGGACACTCGCCAGACCTTTCCTCATAACCGAAGGATTTTGATTAGGTGACTGCTTGGGGGAGTTTTTATTAATGGGTGAAGTCGGTGAAAGCGGCTCGTCTGCCATCATCTTCATCGTTTTTTCTGCAGCTTTGAACGCAGCTGCTCTGCCATCGTCCATCGTGGGCAGAAACGTCAATGTAGTGTTCTCAATGAGAGCATTGACCATACTAGTAAGACCTTGTAACGGAATCCCGTTGTTGTCGCAATAGAGCTCGCGCAACGTGTGATTTTCTTTCAGAACCTCGGCCAGAGTGTTCGATCCTTGGAGCCCAAGTTTCTGTCCTTCGATGCGGAAAGATATCAGTGATGTGTTTGTTTTCAGCCCCATTAAGGCTGCATTGATACCGCTGCCAAATTTTGATGTTGCCAGCCTGGAGTCTTCGCCAGAAAGGTTAAGCTCAGTAAGAGTGTTGTTCTCCGCGAGCAGATGCTGCAGCGCGCGACATACTTCTTCACTGGCATCACCTGGGAGCGATGTTTGCGACATGTCTAAGTAGCGAATGCTCTTGTTCAAAGTCAAAGCAGCGACGAGTTTTCGAAACTGCGTTTCCTCGCGCCACTCGATTGCGCGCAATGTTAGATGCGTTGGCGCTTTCCCATCTTCGATCGCTTTCACCGCTCCATCAAGGCCCTTACTGAGGTTACTTTGGCTCAGGTCAACATGTAGCTCACGTGGAGTTCGACGACCTGCTGCCAAGCTATGTAGTAGTATCGCAACGTCGTTGCCGGTCAAGTAAGCATTATCCAAGTAGAGCTCGTGCAATGTATTCGATTGTGGGTGCGCCAGATACGTTGACAACGCGTCAATAGTAGCAGTGTTGAGCACGGTACCGCTCAATCGCAATTCCTGAAGTCGCCAGATAAGAAGCGTTTCTGCTTGAAGGATTGGCTCATCCCCGGATGTGCGTGAAAAATAGGATAGATTAAGCTTTCGTATGAAGCCAAACATGGCAAGCTGCCCATCGAAGGAGGCTGGATTGAGTCGCGCTGGATTCCCAGCGATCTCAATAGCTTCCAGTGTGTTATCTTGAGCTCTCAAAGCATCCAAGATCAACCCCATGCTTCTGTCATCAAGACTACAACGATTCAATTCAATGGCACGGAAGTGGCATGATCTCTCCACGGCCGCACCAACCAGATAGTCAAGATCTGTATCACTTAGTGCGATACCGTTCAGACATAGCCAGTCGACATTTGTTGTTTGGTATCTGCAGAGCGGCGCTAATGCTTCAACGATCCCACAGCCGGTGTCCTTGTTCCGAAGCGCGTCCTCGTCTAGAGCATCCATGGGTCCCACAGATTTTGCCGTGATACAACCTGAAAAGTCCATGCGCCTCAGTTTCTTGCTAGTTGCAGCCAGTGCTCGTACTTCTTGTACCAGTAAGCAGGATCGTCCAAGTTCTTCCGTCGTCAAGCGAATTGGTGTGCCTCGCTTGGTCCGAGAGCAAACATATTCTTGGCCGTGTTTGTCGTGGAGGCCATTCAGATTGTCTAGGGAGACACCTGCTAGAGATATGCTGCCGAAGCTCTCGTTGTAACGCAATGCACGCATAATAGCAAGAAGATCGAGCGGTCCATATTCAAGTCTTCGTGTGTCTACTGGAGGTAGGAGCTCGAACCGCGGCGCGTCTTCACAGTCGTAATTGATTGAGTAGCGGATGTTAGCAGGATTCATACCATATGCTATACAGTATGCGGAAAGAGTTCGATCGAGACAACTATGCTCTTCAGTGGATGATCCGACAGGAGCTAAGATCTCCTCGACTTCCGGCGGCGCATCAAATTGAAACAGGCGATGGCCGCATTCGGGCCTCAGGTAGTTCTCAGAAAAGTGTAGCCGCGCTGCAACATCGTACGCGGCTGTCGATGCTAAGTACAAATGGGTGTGCTTTTGTAGTGGCTGTCGAAAAGTGAGCTCGAATGTATCGTCCACTGCGCTGACTTTGAGAGAGGTGAGATTGAGAATGCCGTATGACGCTTGCGAACTGATAGAGGCCAAGGACGGACTTGAAGTTCTCGAGACATTCCTCACCAGAGGAATGACGTGGACTTTGTGTATGCCTACGGCCAAGAGGCAGACCGTGGATGCGACCTTACCCATGTCATCCGTGGACGAGGATGACTTATTCAAGCTTTTTGATGCTGAGTGTCTTTGGACTACCTTGTAGATGTTGCAGTGGGCAGGGTCGTAGTCATGATCACGTTCCACGACTCGTGCAGCATTCTCAAGGTTGAAAGCTGACATGGGAATGTTGGCTTTCAGCCGTAGTTCGACCACAGCATCTCGAATAGCTTTCAACCACGCATCCCTTTCCTCAAGAGCGGCGAATTGTAGCGTCAATATGGCAGCATGTGTAGATTCTTCGTCCAGGTATGCAATTTCCAGGGCAAAATATGGCTTCCCGTCGTCAAGCTTGACGACTGCTACAACCTGTCTCAGTGGTATGCGTCCATATTTGTCTCCGGAGGATTCAGATAGTGTCTGTAAGTCGCTATAAGATCCTATCGATTGAAAGGATTCATGCCGGATCGTTGGGCTGCGAGTGGCGATTGGGTGAGGTATGATCTTGAACACCTCCGCTGCTCGAGCTTGCGATTTGTAGCGGAGCACATAGCCTTCGGTCAAGACAAGATATTCTTTCTTCTTTCTGAACATGCCGGCGCTAGTCTGGACCTCGCCATGGAGGAGCACCGAATTTGCCGCCAAAAGTCCATCGGCCGAGCTCTCTGGGAACATGAACGATGGCGCTTTGGTCGATGTTGCGGATTTGGGCTCAGCTGTATCCGGCCCATCGGTACTACTACGGAATGTCCTCAATGGATCGAAAAATGAAGGCGTGCGCTTGAGGCTATTTGTCCTGCTCACTGATTGCCGGCGTGATTCAACAGGCGACTCTGAAATGGACCCACGGTCACGATCAGCGTCCGACGAAGGACTCGCACCGCGCAGGTCGCTGAACGATCGCTGGGATTTGATGAGCTTCTTCACAAGCTTCGAAGATGTCGAGTTCTCGTCGCGACTGGGCGAAGTGGGCCGAATCGAAGTAAGGGCAAACAAGGTTCGCCGCCTGCTCCACGAGCTACCACTGCCATTGCTGTTGCGTGACATTCTCTAACAAGCTTGAATAGCTGCCAGAATGGAGCTTTAGGGAGGATCCGGTATGCGGACCACTGCTTTTGCCAGGAACAAGAGTTGCTGGTGGCGGAATAATGCCAGCACAGCTAAGAAGAGAAATGAATTGTAACCATAACAGTGTTGCCGGCGCCTGCACCGTCAAGGTCAGGAAATGCGACCAGTGAACGCTGGCAAGGCAGTATCGTTAAATGATAACACAGGTGAAGTCAAGACTCCCGTCTTCCTTGGCTTCGGCATTCGGAAGCTTGGAAAGTATCTATGAGATGAGGTCACTGTTTCACGTTCGGACCGCACTTTGAATCTGATCACGTGCGGTCGTGGATTGTTACACTACCAATCTCTCTGCACGAGCAAGATGAGAACAGGAGTGTACTACTAGATGATGATCGCACACATGAAGCAATCGAGACATCAATGGGGACTGTCCTCTAACGTGAGATCTTCGCCACTATCTGGAAGTCGTGAATTGCTTACAAATGAGGATACGAAAAGCGCCAGGAGACTGGCAGAGACCATATCTTGATCTTGGAGTCTCCTATCCATATGCCTTGACATGACCAGTTTTCTGGCGCCTCTGGACACCTTTCAGATCCATCTGCGTACCCTTTGCCTTGCAGTCTACGCGTACCTTGCGATTGATCTTGCCACGACTCTTCCGATCGCAACATAGTTGGGAGTAGATACGAGCAGACAACGCTTCTCGACAGTGCCATCAGTAAATGGCGCTAGTTTTTGTGGCGCTATTGACTTACCTGAATGCTCGACCGAGCAAGAGATCCCTTGGGTGTTAACGTAGGCGCCTGTTGGTAGGCTCCGAACCATCTTCTGCTAAGTTGCAAAGGTATCACCAGGGTTGATCCCAGATCATGCCCTCCAACAGGCAGACGCTCCGAGATCAATAAAGCCTTCCAATTGCTTGTAACGTGGTTTGCCGTCGTCAAAGGTCAGGAGCAAACATCACTCGTCCAGGCATTGGCAGTCTTGTGGTGTCACAGTACTAGGAAGCTGCAACATCCCGGAGATCAGTGTTGGGCATCTCAGTGCGATCCTCAAGGGTGAGCACTGGAAACATGCACCCCACAACCGTTCCAGAGTGAAGCCAAATATCGGTGCATTGAGCGAGTCGTGTTGACCTCTATGCCACCGACTATCTAAGTACACCGGAGTGTGTAAAGAGCTGTTGAGATCTCTCAGCTGTTCCAGCAAGCTTGCATACATCTGCCTGCTACTACTCCTAATGCGAGCAGCCGAGACAACAAATTGTCCTTTGTATGTAAGGGCGACACTGCGACTCCCGGGATCATGATTGACAGGATCAAGAACATTGGTTAGAGTCGCAGGACTTTCTGACCAATACCGATCGTGACAGTTCTGCAGTCTACCGCACACCTCACCCTCGTTTTGGAGGAAGAGGAAGCCTGTGTTTGGGCGTAAGTAATCTTGGACACGACGGATTGATGCTCGAGGGTGGTGCATTTCTGCTTGCATGAAAAGGGTGTGGCTGGCGAGATCGTCCCAACGTGAGACAATGTGGTGGAGGTATGTGTCCGCTTCTCGACCTACATTATCCAGGTGGCTAACAACAATTTTCGGTGACCCTGACAACTCTGATTGCAGCTGTGCAGACAAGGAGGTCTCATCTCTCTCTTCGAGCTTGTCATAGATGAAGATTCGTGGGCTCAAGCCTTGAAGACGGGGAAGGTTGACGAGATAGTGCAATCGCTGCGCCAGCTCTTTGATCGATCCATCGTATTGCGCGACGACCACATCGAATCTTCCGACAGGCTTGAAGTCCAAATCGAGCGCGATGTTATGCTTCATCGAGGCTGCACTATCTCCCAAAAGAGGTTGAGCAAGGACCGCCAACCAGCACATCATGGAGATCGCCACGAATGTCCAAGGGGTTCTCGTAACACGAGCGAGTAAGAATGCCTCTGGTTTCACCACCTCTTCATCGGTCGTAATCGTGTACCACTTGGGAGTCCTGGCGGTGAGCTGAATCCTCGTGACAGAATCGGTAGTCTCGGGTGCTAACGAGACCTCTTTAGTCGTCTGTTTATGGTTGAGTAGAGCGAGCAAAGCCAAGGAGTACCCAGCATACTGCCAAATCGAGATCTCCGACGGCGACCTTGGAATAGCAATAGCGCCAGTCGAGACGAGTGCTGCAGTCAGGAGTGAGAGCACGATCTTCCAGGTGGACAACTCGGACGAGTGTCCTGTTGAGAGCCACCCGACTGGCAACTTGGGTAGCGACGGTCGAAAAAGAGCGTCACTTGCATCAATCGCAAAAGCACTCGCAACGATATTGACGACCATTACTGCATAGTCCGTTGACGACATGAGGAACCTCGGGTGCTCAGGACCTTCGTACATCCAGAAGAGTATGATGGTCGAGCACAATGCACAGACCGCTGGGGCTGCTTCCCACATGAAGCCGAGATGCGTCTTTGTGGAGCGTTCCGCTTCGTTCGGACACTGTTCGACACTGCCGTCACCGAGATATTGGAAGACATCGGCTAGAGCTCCGAGTGCGCTCGAAAGCAGAACCATGATGATGCCCACGACTACCAACTTCGACTCACAAACGAAGATGGCGGCATAGCCGAGGGCGAACAGACCGTGTTTGAGGAAGAAGACGACGCTGAATATTTGCGGTCGGCCCTCGTCAACGAACTTCAGGTGAAACTCCAGTTGCCAGTTCAGCGACAATATCATCGACAAGGTCGCCAGATTCGGCCAGTGTAGGAGTGCTTGGTAAGCGCAGACAAGAGACGCACTCCCGCAGATGGCATAACACCCCCGATATATGGCCCGGCGTCCTTGTCGTGACCAATCTCCACACGACGACGGTTCGACAAAGCTGGGTACCACATCTTCGTCCTCGTTGTATGATCCCCTCCTAAAAAAAGAGACGCACTTGAGGGTGATCGCCCCCGCGAGGTGGAAGAGGAGGAGGTGATATGGGAACGGGTAGTTCTCATTCAGGAGGTATTTCGTCGACAGGATGCTGAGCGTGGCTGACCCTAGCCATAACACAGGGATTCCCGCCATCTTCGTGATGAGAAACTAAGTAACAGAACGCGAGATGAAGAGAGGGAATGATGCCAAAGCATATGTTGAAACGGCTACCATGTGAGCAATGTTACGCAGCATGCTTCAACTAGATCTCCTTCCTCTCGAGATTCAGCTGATCGACATACAAGGCTGTGGCCGGGCTAGAGATCGTATTTTCCCTAGTGCTTCCATACCACTTGCCTCCGATGGTCGACATGGACTCCTCCGACGCGATCAGGGCGCTGATTCGAGTTTCCTAATTACCATTCGACGACCAAGGATCCACCTCATTAGGATCTAGCCTGTGATACTGGCTGCGCGCACAACAACTCGCCTGCAGCACTTGGAGTGACGACGTTTTGTTGGCCGCATATGCACCAGTATTACCAGCGGTTGGCCATCCTCGCAATGCAATGCCAGTCAACAACGACCAACTTTGAAACACAACGAGGGGCTGCCTGACCGGGGGCTGTGCATGATGGCTGCATTGACGTCGTTGCAGATCATCCGTGAGACGCGACATAAGGATTGCTAGGATTCGGCAGCGCTTCAATCGGGAGCTTTGCGAGACATAGAACTATATGCTTCGACGCTGTGACACTGGCCTCAGTCGTAGCTCTACCCAGTATCTTAGCGTCAGCAGCAAATTAGCCGCCGCGACCTGTCGGAACTCAGATCCTCACGGAGCAATCAGCAACGGCTTCTCGCATTGGGCGGCTCCCGGGGCCCACGGTGCAGGACGATGTGCGTAGGCGTTGAGGCGCAGCAGATACATATGTTATAATTGTCCTGTCCGTCCATGGCCTGCATCTGCGGACAACAAACTTTGTTCTTAGACAAAGCTTAACCACCTGTCACATTCAGTGATCGGATACTGCATCTCGCTAAAGATTGGACAAACTGCACCAGGCACCCCTGACAGGACAGCACACAATCGATGCATGCCACCCTCGTCTCCTACAAGGCTACAACGTCTCACTTTCGACTTTCTCCAGTCCCGACATCGCCCCTAGACACGTGCGACTCGTTCCAACGGGCCAAACGTCCACGGGCCCACCAGCACACCTATCAAGCAAATGAAAAGCAGGTAGGTCGGCTGTGCAGACCCCCCCTCGCAACAGGCATCGACAACAATACGGTCTGTGGGCAGCTGAAAACCCAGCGCGCCAGGACGCTGCTCGACCACCGCTCTCCAGCCGACGTGACAGACCTGCGAAGTATGTGGTCGGCTCCGCGACGAAGCGGCTTAGCGTGGCGTCGACTAGCGCCGGCAGCTGTCGAAGTAAGGTAGGGCCCGGTGGCAGGTGGCTTCTAAAAGTAACGTGGACTTGCTGCAATAACGAGCACGACACATGCATGTACGTCTAGTCGGAAACGTGATTCGCGACGCTGTAAGCGAGGGATGCTTGCAAGGTTCTGATGCTGCATGGATTACTGGATGGGGGGCTGGTACAGCTAGCTGAGATGCGTAGATCTAGATTGCAGAGATCGATGGGTCGATATCCAACCTCATCGCCGTCAATCTGTGCAAAGTAGCCGTTGCAATATCAGGCTATCACTCGGTAGATTCAACGCCGATAAACTCGTCCTCGAAGTACGAGCATTCTATGATATATGAGTGGGTAAGAGTAGGCGGGTAGGTAGACCATGAATACCCATGTCCTCAGGCACGCCGACGTGTTGCGATGCGATATCTCACGAATCTTCCATACCTCACCTATGTTTCCCTGAAAAAGGACCCGGGCTTCCGTGCCGTTGATGTTCTTGTCCGACAGTAAGGAAGTCGAGTGGGAAGACTTGCGTCAAGACGAGGCGAGCTGTGTGATGGGACATTCTATTATTCTAACATTACCATGCCATAGCATATCAAGCAAACACGGTACACCAACGCTAAACAAGCACATAACGCTGCAGACCACGCAAGCCCCACTCTACTCCCGGCCATCAGTCAATCAATCATCTTGCAAGCGGCGCGTAGCCACGGCCGCGCGCATCTGGCACAGCGCGCCGATGAACAGACACACGGCGATGCCGCTCAGCCCATCTTTCGGCAACGCCTTGGGCGGCGCGTCGGCATCCTGGGCGAGTTCGGGGCTCATGCCGGGTTCGAGGATGGTGAAGACGACCCAGGAGATGGCGGTGCCGATGAACTGGGGGATGGTGGTGTAGATGTTGAGGATGCCGAGGTAGATGCCGCTGAGCTCGCCGGTGCTGGCGGTGGTGATGGCGGACGAGCTCGAGCTGTGGCGGAGGTGGAGGGCGTCGCCAGCGGCGCGGGGCGGCGTGGCGAGCTCGATCGGCGTGCCGGCGCGGGAGTCGGCGCTGGTCGTCGACGCTTTGCGTGTGTGCGCGATGGGCATGGTCGTGGACATGCGGTTGACTTCGATGCCAAGGAAGGTGCCGGGCGCCCAGCCGGCGATGGCCTGGGAGACGCCGCACAAGGCGATCAGCAGGGTTGCGAAGCCTGTGGATTTGACGAGCGGGGCCCAGATCATGGACGCGGCGAAGAAGATGTTGCTACACGCCCACGCGGTCAACAGGGTCGGCTTGGAGCTCGCCAGGCGGTGCAGGGTGGCCTCGAATGTTTGTGGTGGGCGGGGAGTGAACGCGGGCTTCTTCTCCTCTTCCTCTTCGGGGTTGCGCACGAACCAGGGCATCACAATCGAAGTGCCGAAGCTGATGAGGGCGAAGACGATGAACGCCACGCTACCAGCGCGGCCCACGTCGGTCAATGCATCCGTGCTGCCATTGGGGGCTTCATGACGGACGTAGATCTCGCCCACCCACGTGCTGCCGTAGAAGAGGAAAGGAAACCAGCCGATCCAAGACCAGAACTGCACCATGCATATCGCGTGAATCCGCTTGGGGAGATGTAGCGTCTTGCTGTAGATCTGGGTTAGTATCGAGACCAGACTCTGGCTGTCGGCACGAGATTTGCTTGTTCTATTAGACGTCAGCGATCTTGTGGTTATTGAAGACTAGACTGTCCCTTACCGATCTCGAATAAGCACACGTTCCGTCACAGCCCAGCAAGTAGTCCCTTGTGTGATGCCCATGGCAATCGCCGCAATGAGACAAAGCTTCTTGAACTGCGTATCCCCCATGAATTTGCCAAAGATGGCCTCGAGGTCCAAAGATCCAATGGCATAGTTCATCAGATGGCCGATACCCGCCATCCGACTCGCCCATGCCGAGCCGAGCTGCTGTCGCTCGATGGGCAGTGTATCAACGACCAGAGCTCGACACGTTGATTGTGCTGTCCACCACCATCAATCCTGCTGATTTCGGCCAAGAAGTGCACTCCCTCTACTCACCGATATTGATCACAAAGTCCAGCACGTAGATATTCACCACGGCGACCACGACCGTCAATTCCCGTCTCTACGCAATTACGAACCATTGTCAGCCGAACACTGTCCCTACTCCTTTTCCACGCTCGAGCATATACCATACAAGGGCGTCGCCAGTCACGAACCATCCGACCACCTCGCTCGTCCACCCCAGCAGCAGCAAGCACAGCATGACGGCGATGGTGCCGCCGATCATGAACGGCCGCCGGCGCCCGAACTTGCTCGTGCTCGTGTCCGAGATCATCCCGATCAGCGGCTGCATGATGAGCCCGGACAGCGGACCGGCGATCCAGACGAGCGACAGGCGCGATTTCGACAGCCCGAGGGAGAGGAGGTAGGGCGCGCCGTAGGTCATCTCGGTGCCCTGTAGAGCACATCGCGCGGGTCAGCGGCGGGTTCCTCGTTTGTGTCGTTGCGATGCATCATGCCACCCAGGACGTGGGAGTTGGGGAATAGTTACCCAGCAGAATTGCAGGCCGATCATGCTAAAGGTGAGCAGCATCATCTGCGTCGATTCCGACGAGCCCTTGACGCGAGGTCGTCCGACCCAGGAGGTCGCCTGTCCAGCGGCCATGGCTGTTGTGCGGTTGCTGAAGGAGCAAGCAACAGCAACAGCGCGAGTCGCAAAGATGTCGCGCGGGTGCAAGAAGGTCAATCGATAGACATCAAGCGTGAGCCGTTGAAGCTTGACACGTTGTAGGTCAAGTCCAACGTGCCCCTAAGAAGGTACCTATGAGACACCCTGTGAGCCAAAGCTCCTAGAGTGAGGTCCGGTGCGTACAGGTACACGGTACAGGTACAGGTACTTAGGCGACCTAGGAACAATAGCGCAACAATTCGTAATGCCCTGCGTATATGATCTCGGCAGGGATATATGCGGGACAGACGCTGCAGTACTAGTAGCAGTAAAACAGGGGGCTTCGAATTGGTCGGAATATAACAGTCTGATGATATCACTCCGAGAAGATTATATCATTGACTCCTAGGGTGCACTTCTGGCTCCTCAACGGTGCGCGCTTCGAGATATCGTTGGTTGATGATGTTCGAAGTGAATAATGATGTCGTCGTTCTAGTAGTACATCGGCAACGCCACATCACCCTTCACGGACCGGGAGACGTGTTCGATGCGCTAGAATATGAACACGCCTAGGCGCGTTGGGTTCAACATATGGAACATCTTTTCGGCGACAATATCTAGCTTTCCAAAAGGCTCTCTTCGTGAGGTGAAGCATTGAGAAGCTTGAGACGACAGTTGAGACATCGTTGAAGATGGGCAAAAGGATATGTGGTCGGAAGATCTCGAAAGCGTCGCGTCGTTCGTCTGCCAGCTTCATCGTTCCGTGGTGACCAATGGACAGCAAATTTTAGAGTGATTGATGGAGATACATAGTCCCAAACAACTGCTACGCTGGTCACGAGAAGTCAAGGTCGGTAGGAATACATGCGCAACCTGGAGCAACACCATCTGGCAAACGCTTATTGTTGACGTGATCTGCAGCTCATTCAAAACGTCGTCATTTCATCTATGTAATCCCCCATCCGCTTTACGCCTCAACCACAGTTGCGGAAACATTCATCACGCGGTTATATGAATTCGAGGTAACCGCTTGCTGAAGATGCAAAAGTCCCCAGGCTGGACTAATCGACGCTGGGGAATGGGGACGTGACGGGTAGCCAGAGATACCACCAAAGTCATCTCGCGTACGAAGTGTATGGAGATGCTAGACCTGAAGCAAACCTTTTAAAGCTTGTTGGGCTCGATTTGCGTCTGCGGCCACTGGTAGCCAGCGGCGTCGGAGAACTTGTAGCCGTACGAAGCGGTGAAGTCATCAAGTACAGCCGGACCGCGCGAACCTGTAAATCATGTCAGTAAGGATGCGCAACAAAATACTATGCATTCGACATACCGTAGGGGTAGCCCATCGGGATGATCTCCTTGTTGTCGTCCAGGTAGTGCAGAAGTGGGGTGAAGATGCGCCATGATGCGTCCAACTCGTCGTCGCGGACGAAGTTGGAGTGGTCGCCCTTCAGTGCGTCCAGAATCAAGCTCTCGTAGGCCTCGGGGATCTTGAGGTCGGAGAAACGTCTCCTGTACGTCAGATCCAGCTCTGTGACGACCGTCTGCATGCTGAGACCGGGCAGCTTTGAGTTCATCTTGATGTACACGCTCTCGTTGGGCTGGACGCGGATGACGAGCTCGTTTCTTGGGATGTCCTTGAAAATACCAGATGTGACGTCCTTGAACTGAATGCGTACCTCCGTCTTCTGCTCGTTGAGCGCCTTACCAGCCTTGAGGATGAACGGTACACCGTCCCAACGCTCGTTCTTGATGTAGGCGACCATGCTGGCGAAAGTCGGGCAACGCGACTCCTTGGGCACGGTGTCGTCCTCCTTGTAACCGGGCTTCGTGCCGTCCAACGACTTCTCGTACTGTCCGATGATGACGTTCTTGGGCTCGATGCTTGGCATGCCGCGCAGAACTCTCACCTTCTCGTCACGGATGTCTTCGGAAGAGAAGGAGATGGGGCGCTCCATGGCAAGCAGAGTAAGCACCTGCAGGAGATGGTTCTGCATGACGTCGCGGATAATGCCGAACTCGTCAAAGTATCCTCCACGACCCTCAGTACCGAACGGCTCCTTGAACGTGATTTGGACGTTGTCGATGTGGTTGCGGTTCCAGGTTGCGCCGAAGAACTCGTTACCAAATCTGAGAATGAGGATGTTCTTGACCATCTCCTTTCCGAGGTAGTGGTCGATGCGGAAGATTTCCTCCTCCTTCCAGTTAGGTTGGAGAGCGCGGTCAAGCTCACGGGACGAACCAAGATCCTTGCCGAAAGGCTTCTCGATGATGATGCGGGCGATGCCGGACTTGGGGTAGTTGCAGCGCTTGAGGTGCTCCGAGACAGGGATGAAGACTGAGGGTGGCAGAGCCATGTAGAAGATACGGTTGGTCTCCTTCTGATCCTTCTCCAGCTCTTGCAGGTGCTTCTCGAGGTTGTGGAAGCTCTCATCTTTGTCGTACTGACCGCTGATGTACGAGGAGAACTTGCTGAACTCCTCAAGTTGTTGCTCCAGCTCCTTGGTGGGAGTCTTGATGTGGCTCTTCACTCGCTTGAGGAACTCCTCATGGTCCATCTTCGTCCGTGCATATCCGATGATCTTGACATCTTTTGGCAGGAAGCCGTTTCTGAATAGGCCGAACAGAGCGGGGAAGGTCTTCTTCTTCGCGAGATCGCCGGAGGCGCCGAGGACGACAATGATTGTGTTCTCCTTCAGCTCGGCGGTGCTAGTGAAACGATACGTCAGCAGCTGATTGTGGAAAGTGAGTGGAACGTGAAATGGCGGTAAGGCGACGGATGATGCAGCAGCATGGCAATAAATATGGCGCAGAGAACAGAGTCGACGTTGGGACAGGCGATGCTAGACATTGTCTTCACTTCTGGTGGTATCGGTTAGAAAAACACAGCATTGAGGCTCAACTCACCCGGCGTTCTGCTCAACCTCCGGATGGATGACGGTGTCCGCCATGGCTCTTGTGTCGGGTGTGAAAGGGACGGATGAGAGGTGGAGGGAGAGATGATGATGAGGCGGACGATGGTCAGACAAGAAGAAGGTCAGCGCAGAGTTGTAAAGGGTAGAGCGACGAGGTTCTTCGAATGGTGTGTGTTCGTTGGGAATGGGCTTTACATGAGCAGGCTAAAGATACTTGTGATGTGGGGTGCCCAAGTGGACGTCACAGCATTTCCTGAGCTGTGCTGCAGCCATCAACCACATGCAACACCCCAACGATACTTTATGAACGAACTCGATGCGACTGAACAGCTATTCTAGCGATGTATTGTCTATACGAACATATCGAGGCAGTCGAGGCTGCTACGCTTCATGGTCGAGATGCATCGGCCATGGTCTTTGCCGGGTCCAGCCACATGTGGTGAGGCTCACCAACGGCCAGAAACATTTGACAGCAAGTGACGTCTTCTCATGCTGCCGCAGCTATCCGCCATGTCTCTGTTGACAACAAGATGATGCGCAGCAGATGAATGTCTCGGCTGCGTGCCAGGAGTGATTCCATGTACGGACTATAGAGACTGGGACACGGATCGCGATTGTCTCCTTTTGGAGAACAACTCATGCTTCCAGATGCGGGCATCTTCGAACATTGTTCCACGCTGACAGATCGGAAGTGTGGAAACTCTGTCCAGCAAGACACGCGATTCTACTAGGTTGATACACCATCGCTTACAAGCAATGAACAGTAAGTCTATTGCACCAAACTCCCGTATTTCCGCTCAGTCTCATACCGGGATGCCGTGAAGTAGACATCTGGACAGCTTGACATGATAAGAAGATGTAACAAGAACGGAGAAGTCATTCGAAATGCACGTGCGGATCTCGAACACAACGGACCAATTCCGCTCCCGCCGCCACAACATCTGACCGTGAATCGCCGTCGCGCCGAAGCTGTCCCACCACTTCTGCGCAATCCTCGTTTCAATGCCAAGCCCGAATTATTCAAACCACGCACTTCCACTACCAACGAAGACGACGACCAACGACATCCACGACCGGCTACATTTTCGTCCACATCCCTCACAACCAGTCACCATGGGTTCAGAGAAGGCTTCAAGCGGGCACAGGCTATACGTGAAGTACGCCGACACCACCCACACCCGCCCACATGAGCATCGCAGCATCTCATGTCCAGCCAGAGCATAGTCGCTAACCATCATCTTTCTCCTACAGGGGCAAGCACCTCTCGTACCAGCGCGGCAAGCGCAACACCAACCCCGGCACATCGCTCATCAAGATCGAGAACGTCGATACCCCCAAAGCCGCATCCTTCTACTTGGGCAAGCGCATCGCATATGTCTACCGCGGCAAGACGGAGATCCGGGGAACGAAGATAAGAGTCATCTGGGGCAAGGTTACGAGGACACACGGTATGCATGATTCATGGTCCTTTTGGAATGGAGGGTCTCACGGTGCGAAGAGAGCAGCAGTATTGACAATTTCTGGTGACAGGTAACTCGGGAGTGGTACGGGCACAATTCAGGCACAACCTGCCACCCAAGTCGTTCGGCGCAATGGTGCGGATCATGCTCTACCCGAGCGCGATATGAGTGTGGCGCGGACGGAGGGAGGCTTGCCGGCAGTGGTGGACGCTTGGGAACCAGTGGGGTTCTGCAAGAGTCGCCCTGGACGATGGATGCTGGCCGATGGGTGTACCTGACTTGTTTTCGGGAACCGCCAGTTGCATGTTGCTTTTGCAGAGAACAAAAATCCATGGCGTTTCACATCACGCGGCCCACGACAGAATATCGGAATGCTGGTGTGGAGGTGTTCCAAAGTGACTGAGGGGGGGAAATGGTCTCACGCCAACACTCTTCGGTCGATGATTTCGTCGGGAAACCCTGCGTAGTGGACCTGCCTTCTTCGATGAATGTAGACACCACGCAAAACACTACCTTTTCATGCAAAAACAGTCCACCTAACATCGCGTTCGCGCGTCCAGCCCTTGTGCCAGGAATGTGATCACGACCCCGTTCGCGACCTCGACGCAAGAGGTGTCTGCACACTATCACGCCTGTCTCCCCTATCCACATGATGGACACAGATGCGGTAGATCTTCTTCATTAACCCACGCCAAGAAGTCTTCCCTTCCTCCTTGCCCTCTCTACTCGACAAGCACCCGCTCAAGCCCCCATCCTCCCCATCTTTGCATCTCCACCAAGCTGTACCCGCACGCTTGCCACCCGAAATGATATCCTGCCCCTCCGAGTGTGCAGCTCACACTCACAAGACTCATAAGGTATTGAGATGATGAATGTGCTTGGATGCGGTGCGTAGGTATCTCTTATGATATCATATGTCTATGTGCATGTGCATGTGCATGGATTGAGCTGGACGATAGCAATGGGCGTTTAGGGAGGAGGGTAGACCGTGTACGATATGATACCTACGATACTATGTGGAGACCCATTTTGCTTGTGGAATTGTCGGGGTGTGTTGCATAGGTACTGTGCTGTACGGTAGGGAGGTTCATGAAGCCATGCTCGCGATGTCACTGTAGAGCACGCTTTAGGATTCGGGGATAGGCATGGATGATCGAACGGCTGACAAGGTGGAAAGTCATGTGCAAAGGCGTCGTTGACAGTGGGAGGGACAAACGTCTACATGGCGCTCAGCAGTCGTGAAAAGTCTGCGCGGTGTACGCTCGTCCCTATACAGGGCACTAAGTACTCACTGTCTCGTCGAGTATGCAGACCTCATGCTCGTGCTCGTAGAATCGTTATGTAGCACGTGATATGCATGGAAAGAGAATCGCCATGACCACCAGCTTTCGGTGGTCTACGCCTTGAACGCCTGGTGTTTGAGCACAAGAATGCCAATGTTCCTCTAACCCTCGCACTGTAGCTGAACCTTCGCCGTCAACTACCATGGGGAGGTCGAGGCTCAGGTTTCCTCGTCTATTCGAGCTCGCCACAGTCAAATGCAAGAGAAAAAGCCGATGCATCGTATCAAAACCGACTTGTCTCAGGCAAATCAGCGGTCCTCGGCCCACTCGTTCTCACGGCGGATCTGCTCTTCCTCCTCCGGAGTGAAGTCGTTCTGGATGTTGAACGTCTTGCGGATCTCCTCGGGGGACTTGCCCTTGATCATGTTTGCGACGGTCTTGCAGCCGACGTCGAGCAAAGCTTTGATGTCCATGTAGTTCGCTGCGAGGATGATCTCGAACAGCATCTCTTGGTCGACCTGCATGAACTTTTGGTCCCATTCCTCGATGTCCGTCGTCTTCTTGCGGGAGTCGGCGTCGTCGTCCGCGGACGGTGCGGGGTCGTTCTTGTGGTGGGAGCACCATTCGAGCACCTTGCGAAGCACAGCTTCGGAGACCTGCGAGATGAAGGGGTCAGCAGGTATGTACGCGGGATGTTGATCTGACGTGCTGACAAGGGTCGAAGCTTACGTTCATGATGGGGATCGGCTCCTCGCCTGGGCTGCCCAAGTCGTCGATCATGTTCTTGATCAACATGCTGCGCTCTGCGACCTTGCGCTCTGTCCAAGGCATTAGTGATGATCGTGACAGCACATGGGGGCGGGGTACTGTACCACACTCGAGCTCGACATTGTCAGAGCTGACCAGCTTGACCTTGACATCTCCAGCGTCGGTAGACATCTTGCGGCGAGAGTAGTGAGGTGTTGTGATGTGGCGTGGTGTGTCTCGGCGAGAAGGATTGCAATGAAGATGGGTAAGCCTGTGAGTGGAGGATGTTTGTAGTGTAGACGCTCGAAGGTGCAGTAGTAGTGGGGTGCTGAAATGTCCGGATGTCGAGGGAGGAGGTATATATAAGCAGAGGGCAGTATAGTGAGGAATGCTAGCAGCGTTGTTGGTGAAGTGAGGACAACGGCATGTGAAGGTGAAGTATGAAGTGACTTAGTGCTCAGTCCTGTCCTGGTGAGGCGCAGGACTCCCGTCATGGTGGGTAGTACAGTCACAGCCTACGGGGGGCCACATCGGGCATAGCGCGAGACACAGCTACACCGAAACTCACGGCGGGCATTGATCTCTCCCGGTTGCTGCCTGTATCTAGCAATCCGTGCTACGTAACGTCCAGGATGCGATCCGCCTACTGCCTGGTCGCAATGAGACAGCAACTCTGAGGTTCACTGCACCGGGTCTTCGCGTGGCTGCGCTGTGATTTGCTTGCGCACGTGACTTTGATGTGACAAACACGATGAATTCCGGTGACCTACCTTAGCCACGGATCTGAGGTATGCAGGGCGGAATGACCGACAATGTTCGGCCTCATTCCAAGTATCAGATTTATCCTAAGCTGCACAGCAGGCATATGCCATGACTTGGCTCCTCACAGAAAGCGACGAGTGAAGTATGTGGACGAGCGTGGTGTCTCCAGACAGAAGTCTTGACAGCCACGACCAGTGCCATACACTCTTGGCCCATTTAATAGTACGGCCACCCCCATCAACACTCCTGACAGGGACAGGATATACCTTGTGCTCCATCGTGGAAACGATGCCCTTTGACACCTTTTGTTTTCCTTCTTTCGAATCGCATGTGCTTCATTGATGCAGATTCGTCTTCTTAATCATGGCTCGTAGAGTATATTTGGCTTTACTGCTACTGCGTGTGTACTTCGCGACAACCACCAGTTACATCCATCCAGATGAGCATTTCCAAGGCCCCGAAGCCATCACTGGTATGCTTCGATATCTCATTGCTACAGTATCCACCATAGGCACGTTACTGATTTCCATCGCAGGCGAAATCTTTGGCTGGCCTTCGTACAAAACTTGGGAATTCACCTCAGAACATCCCATCCGATCCATCCTCCCACTTTGGCTCATTTATGGTTGTCCTCTAACAATCCTAAAATGGATGTCTGAAGGCCTTGGCTACCAAGAGGTCTCCCCGACCGTGGTCTTCTATGTCTTACGGATTGTCATGCTTCTGTTCAGCTTTGTCCTTCAAGACTGGGCATTACATGATTTGCTACCCATCAAACGCGAGCGGGTTCTTGCGTTGATGCTCGTGGCCTCTTCCTACGTCACCTGGGTCTACCAGACGCACACCTTCTCCAACAGTATCGAGACCACTATTTTGCTGTGGTGCATGGTGCTTATTCGTCGCATCCGCGAGAACAACGATCGCACCCTTGTACGATCGTGCTCTCTGTTGGGTTTTCTAGCTGTGCTTGGAATCTTCAACCGCATCACCTTTCCGGCCTTTCTTCTCGTGCCTCTTCTCACCCTCTTACCACATTTAATCCAACGACCGGCTCGAATTGCGATACTTGCTGCAGCCGGCATGTTGACCACGGTCATAGCAATCGCAATGGATACCGAATACTACTCTGGAAACAGACTACGCCTCCGACAATTTACCGAGACCGCTGTTTTCACGCCTTGGAACAACCTGGCATACAACATGAAGAGCTCTAACCTCGCCGAACATGGTCTCCACCCATTCTGGCTGCACTTTGCAGCGAACTTACCACAGTTGCTTGGTCCGGCATTTCCTCTACTACTGTTCTCCAGCCGCGTGAACACTCTATTCTGTACGGGCATTTTCGGGACTGCTGTTCTGTCGTGTTTCGGACATCAAGAGCCCCGTTTCCTCCTCCCGGCTATACCACTATTTCTTTCTTCTGTCAAATTGCCCAAGCAGATTGCCCGCCCATGGATGTATTCCTGGATCCTATTCAACGTCCTGGCATCAGTACTCTTTGGCTTCTACCACCAAGCAGGCATCATCCCTGTACAGACCTGGATCGAACAGCAGCAGAATGTCTCGCACGTGCTCTGGTGGAAAACTTACAGCCCACCACGTTGGCTCCTTGGCGGCCGGAACAACGACATCACAACCACAGATCTCATGGGAAGACCAGGCTCACAGATGTTGCAAGATATCACCGCCGTGAGTACTTGTGTGACCTCAAACAA
This sequence comes from Microcyclospora pomicola, assembly GCA_002786065.1. Classification (NCBI taxonomy): domain Eukaryota; kingdom Fungi; phylum Ascomycota; class Dothideomycetes; order Capnodiales; genus Microcyclospora; species Microcyclospora pomicola. The sequence continues at coordinate 1,006,587 of NHNY01000004.1, read as the reverse complement.
TAGCAACCACACTTTCCTCGTCGCGCCGTCAAGCACGTCGTTTTTGACCAAATACATCTCATCACACGATGGCCCAGTGTCGCTCGAGCAGCTATACCACCACCATCAGCACATCGGTCTCGATGATCTGGACTTTGATGATGACGGTCTGTGGCCAACCCTAGAACGCATTGTTGGCAGACGCGGACTAACCGTGTGGAGAGTCACCAAAGCCTGCTGATAGTATGGTCAATAATTCATTGTCTCTCACGCGAACTAGTACACTACCCACTTGCCAACCGTGCGCTGGCTCAATTGATGAAGTGATGTCCCATCTGTGGAGCTCATATAAGTCACGCACTGACTACTTGGCATTTCATTCTTCCCCAATTAGACATCTGACCTCTCGCCTCAGCCGACCCTGGTATCCAAGGGCAAACAAGAGACAGAGTGGCAACACGGGAAATGTGATTCAATTCCCTGCTACGTAATAGCAGGAGTGCCTACATCGGCATTTTGGTGCCGGCCCCTGTAGATGGACCACCTCATCCCGGCCAAGCTGTTGGTTCGAAACACGGCTGCTTGGTGATGTGCACACACAACCCCCACTATTACGATGGTGCCCACAACATTTAAACTGTCCATCAGCAGCGTCGGTCTCGCAGCTTTCGGCCACGATCTAAAGAACCGCGTCAGATGTCTCACTATCGTGCGCATGAGACTCAACGAGTATATGCCGTTCGCCCAAGCGTATATGATCATTTTGTATCGCGCGGCGATCATGTGAGACCGGATGGCACACGAGGTGATATTGCTGCATTCGGTAGGCATTGCTCGAGATCGATGTGTATAGCAGGTGGCTGGTATAAGGGATCGGAAATGGAATGCTGTCGGGTTGCGGGATGGGCCGGCCGCCGTTGCTCTGTTGACAACTTCATCAACAACACTGGTTCACGACGACGAACATCATCGCGCCCGCGCCGGACGGACCCACCACAGCACGCTCTCCTCTACTCACTCGGGTTCCCAGCAAAGCGACGAGTAATATAACCCGTTCAAGGGCGACCGTGTATGCCTCCGCGTACCTGACGTCTGCCTCCCGGATTTGTTTGTTTTCATTGTCATCGACCGAGACTTCCCGCGCATAACAATACTGTGCGCTTCGGCTGCGTTACTCTACTCATGCCGGCAGCGAGGCTATAGTGGGTATGTCAAGACACCTGTGCGCATGATCGCCGGTGACTTCTCCGTATCTTGCGCACGCGAAATTAACCCAACTTGCCAGCAGGAAACCAAGACGTAGTGTCTTTTCACGCATCATGGCTTCACGACTGCACCGTTCGCAAACGTCGATCTCGACACACAGCAGACCAGCCTCACGAGCCTCCACCACGAGTGCGACCTCCCAACATAACGACACCGCGGCTTACATGTCGCGCGATGCGAAGTCCTTGTCCGTCGCAGAAGGCCCCGAGGCTGCGCTTTTGCAATACCAAGCTAGCATGGATCCCTCGTTACGTGGCCAGCAGTATGGAATGCCGCAGGGACAACATAGGATGCACTACGCTCATACACAGAACATGTCACATACCATGCCTGGCGGGTCGACGTTCTACCCGCGCGATGCAAGTCTGGTGTCGCAGGACATGAATTTCCCGCAAGCACAGCATAATGTGAGGATGGGATCGGTGTCTGTACAGTCTGGTGCCGAAATGGGGGACGACCGAAGGAAAAAGGGCTCGGCAGTCACTGCCACGAACGATAAGGAACTTCGTGAGATGCTGGCAAAGAATGAAGGTCGCGCCTTGCGAGAGGTGGCGCAAGACGTGATCGCGAAAGAACGCACCCCGATGGCAGAGAAGACGAAGCAGCTCTTTGCCATGCTCTGGTGAGTTGTAGTCTACACCATTGCTTTGGCAGACTCTTGCTGACATTGACACAGGTTGCGTGCTGTTTGCAAACCTGCGAAAACTTCCGTGCCGCGGAACAGAGTGTATTCGCAGTACGCCAACAGATGCGGTACCGAGCGTGTTGTGCCTCTCAACCCAGCATCATTTGGTAAGCTGGTTCGCGTCATCTTTCCAGGTATTCAGACCCGCCGACTAGGCGTTCGAGGCGAAAGCAAGTATCATTATGTCGACCTTGCTCTAGAGGATGAGAACGCCAACCCGATAACGAACCCCAACTGGAACGCCATGTTTGGCTCCGTAGAAGGTCTGTCGACATCACACGAATCTCGAAGCGTCCAACATCTCGATTTCAACAATATACCCCAGCTATCGGCAGAGACCACAGCATTTCCTATGCACGATGGTTCTTTCGACATGCAAACACCCCAGCACTCAGACCGAGGACCTTGCTCCCAGGGTCGCGCCTTTGCATATCCAGACTCTCGAGGCATGCAGGCTAATGCCGTGGAATCCATGACTTATCCGCAAACACTCCGATTTCCGGTGGGCAACCTCCCCACCTTTTCAGAGAACGAACCCGTTCACCTCCCCGCCATCCAACCATATCTCCCGCCACGGACGGATCACGACACGGCCGAGGCCCTTTATGCCCTATATCGAACACACTGCACATCACTAATCGACAGTATACGCTTTTGTAAGGAGAAGCAGTTCTTTCGACTCTACACATCCTTTCATGGTACACTCACTGTACCCGTGCAAAAGCTATTCACCCACCCCAGCCTCGCGCCTTGGATAGAGCAATGTGATCTGGTCATGTACCGGACCATGGTGCGGTTTGTGAGCCGCTTGACATTGCAAGCTGCGCCAGTCGTAGTGATCAACATTCTCTCCAACATTTCGAGCAATCTATACACGCACATCTCGAAGACCTTTGCTAATCAGCCGCCCCATGTCCTTGATGCTAAGCTGAGGCCAGCAACAGTGTTTGGTGGGCTGCTGTATCGCCTTATCAGGGTGAACCAGTCTGCCCATGCTGCTGCGAACTTACTCACCATCGACCAGAACCGCGAACAAATGTGGAGGGAGTGGGTGACGATGGTGAACCCTAAGCGCGTCATGGAGTCCGAGCTCCCTGACTGTGGTTTCGAAGAGACCTACAAGATATTGACGACAGAGATGCGAAGTCTTCTCGAGCCACTGCAGGCACCATCATATCAAGATGATCCATACGGCCTTCAAGCATACAACTTCAAGGAAAACGGTGCATTCGCTCTCGGCTTCCAGAACCAGTCAGGGCCGCCTTCGAGGAATGGGCAGAGTGGGGTGTCGACTGAGAATGTTCTCGATCGGTGGTCGACCTTCCTGTCTTCGCTGCCTGCTCGCTTTCCTCAAGCCTCAGCCAGGACACTATTGCACTGCATCTCTGCTGTTGGCACGTCTGCACTGCGAGACATCACAATCATGAACGGCGTGTCTTACGGACATTGGTGGGTTCTGAAGATCTTCGTAGACGAAATGGCTCTTTGGCTTGCAGAGATGGGCGGGTTCCTCGAACCCAAGCAGACTCACACCGCCCGTCCCAGTGGTCGGATGTTCCAGCCATCACCTATAGAGAACTCAGTCGGCCATAGTAATAATGGAAGCCGGATGAGCAGTGCCGGGGTGGACGTGAACAACCACCAGGATCTCTTCGGCCCAAACCCACACCACCACAACCATCAACAACAGCAGCAGCAACAACAACAACAACAACAATCATTCATGTCGTATCCTCCGCCCGATCTAAGTAACCGACAACATCGCCTCCAGTCCTCCACGCCATACCAAGACCTGCATTCGAGACCTCACCGGCAGCAACAGCCACAAATGCACGAGTCCGACATCGACGACAGCGGGATCGGCATGTCTCTGATCGAAGACGACATCAGTTTCTCGAAACTTGGTATGCCTGGCACGCACGTCGGCGTGGACGGCATGGGTGGTGCGCCAGACATGCGCAGTAACATGCTCTGAAAAGCCAGAGGAGTGTTTGTTTCGTTTATCCATCAATGAATGCGGCCTCTCTCTCTCAGTCGCTTCCTCGCATTGATGATTGGTCTGCAAAGACTATAACGCCCAAAGGAGGTTGGCAGAGGAAGAGAGCTACGAAGCGTCACGAAACGTCATGTCACCAAAAGGGGGGAGGATGCATTTGGTGCTGCGAGCCTGATACCCCCGATAGCGAGGAATATCATCGAGAGTTCCACCAGGCCAGTGAGGCATGATTGGGTTTTATAGGAGGTTGCCAGTGAAAAGGAATTCATGCCTGGCGGAGGGATTCATGTCCGGGAGCGAAAAGGCCCCACAACGCTATGTGTAGCTTTTCTGCGTCCTTCCTTACTTGCGACTAATAGCTTATTTGTGTTCTGATGTCCTGCGAGGCAGGCGGTTTTTGACCGCCGCGTATATACACACACTTTTTGCGCAGAGTGGGGAGAGCGATTTCGATGGAGTGGAACGTGTGGACGTGTACATATGAGCGCCAGCGAGGAAGCGAGACAGCGATATGACCTTTTTGCTGTTGTTCGTTCGGTTTTTGGATAGATGCCAGGTACATATCTACCTTACTGAGACTGAAGGTATGAGTACAAATAGTCTTTGCTGCTGCTCTCCTCTTTGCCGTTTCGCGATGTGGACTTCAGTTTGGGACGGTTCTGCCGTCATATCTTTTGAATACCTACCAAGCTTCATGTTTCCAAACGTTCCACCCTGCTCAATGATACAAACTCGAGGGGGATCGTGATAGAGCCCAGAAGTATCCATCGCTCGCTCACGCGGCTCGTAGGACGATTCTCATCAGCCATCTCCATAGGACGGAGAAAGTGACGGGTACGCAGTCCCATCGAGCAGGAGAGTCATTGGCGTCCTGCGCAGAGGTAGGTTCGGTCATGGACCATCATGAAGGCCACACAAGGTACTCAGCAATCCTAGGCATGCCCATAGGTCTAGATAGTGAGGGCGCTTCATCTTTCGTGGAGAGTGAAGTCTCACTCCGAATGCACGTGTTTGGTGGCCATGCCATGCAAGCATGCCGTGCCACCATCACGGCCCGATCGCCCGGAACCTCGTGCCTTTACCTTTGCTCAATCTCGCATGCCGACTGCATCTTCAGACTAGGGGGGCTGTGCCACTCTTGCAGCTTCATCTCCAGTACTTTTTTCGCGCTCAGATGAGTCGGCCAGTTGCTCGTCACGAAGCACTCTTGCAGTGATGTCGAAGGAGGATTGTCGAGGCAGTTCACGGCCGTTACTCTATGGCACCTTCAGCATCCATCCATAAGGTAACTTACCTGGGCTGGCTTCATGTTTAACTACTGCATGCGATGCGCCGACGTCCCATGCTGTACGCCCAATCACGATCTGTCCCGAAGCGAAGATGTTGGTTGTGCTGATCGCCATGCAGGTGGTAAAGTCTGTTGTCGTATCACATCTGTATCCACCAATGGTGTGTCGGCATATCGACAAGGTACGCCGCAATTGACAACACCCGCGCCAAATGTGCATTTCAATGCGTTGACGTCGATGTCAACGATGGGGTGCGGCATACAGAACCCACTCATCTGGTAAGACAATGGCCTCAATCTGTAGGATCAATCCGGCTTTCAGGAAACACCAAGCGCACAGTACTGGTGGCAACCTACAAGTATCGTAGCTTGTATCGAGTCTTTCAAGAAGCCAATTCTACCTAGGTCTTGGGGCTCCCACTGATGTATGCGGTGGGGCTATTGTGCAGTCGCACGGTCCCAAACATGTCTAAGAGCGAACCTTCATGCTGCCGTATGGAAACTCTACAGCCACAACGGGCTGTGTCTCGCCAGCGCAAGTCTTGAGCGAGGGCATCCACTTCAGTGCTAAGTATACATGGATCTGGGTCATCGGAGGAGAGGATCGGCGTAGTATGCATTTTCTCATCGCTGTTCGTCCCTGGCAATGGCTTCCTTCACCACCCGCTCGTCCTCCATATCATACCGTCACCGACATTGATCTGGAAGTCGTCCGCCGACAACATCATGGGCGATGCGGGCACAGTTCTTGCACCAGAATACTACACTGTGATACCTCTGACAACGACCTTCACTCCACCTCCGCAATGCTTGGACAATACTTACACCCTAGCCCCGGGTGGCAGCGATCTGCTCTCCTTCAGCAGCGATGGTAGCTACACCGCGACCACCATCTTCCGAGATCAAACGTCCTCATGCTATCCTCAACCCACCGATGCATCCTCGGCGTCTGACCTTGTGGTAACCTACTCGCCTGGATTGATATGTCCATGGGGATACTCACAAGGGCAAGCGACAATTGGCAACTATGATACAACAATCGCTGCAGCAGATTACACCACGGTTGCACCATGCTGTCCAACGTGAGAACCCTCGGAAGAAGTGAAAGATAGCCTTCGCTGACTTGCGTAGAGATTTCTTTTTCTCGGGCGAAGCCTGCACCGGAGGATTCAGCGCCACCGCGACTTTGCTGAACGATTCCATAACTACAACGTTCGCTGAAGCTACAATCATAGCCCCTGCGATATATCTATTTTGGCAGGCGAGCGATATCGCGACCACCACCTCATCGAGTACCAGTTCAGTATCTTCCTCGGCAAGCGCATTGTCGACGTTAGCACAAGCTTCTTCCACTGCTTCGACTGGTTCCACGTCCATAACATCTGGTGCTACATCGACGGCAGCAACGTCGAGCACAAGCTCAGCATCCAGCTCGGTAGATGTGTCCTCAACATCCTCTTTGCCCACTGATTCGATCGGGTCGACATCCCTCCTGCTAAGTGCTACATCAACGACTACGGCGACGGCAGCATCATTAGCTACATCAACAGCGGCAACAACAACGGCATCCACAGCCATATCATCTCAGAGTCTTGGTCCAACATCAAAACTCTCAGCTGGAGCTGGCGCGGGTATTGGTGTCGGCGCTGCTGTTGCTACAATGGGAATTGTAGCTGCATTGCTTCTGTTCATGCGCCGACGGAAAAGAGCTAGAAAAGGCGAAGTCGTACCCCAGGACGCAGCCTATGAAGATAAAGCGTGGTATCCCCGTGACAGCTCCCGCCTATCTGAGGTCGACGGCAAATATGATCTGCACGAAGTACATGGGATGGGCCGTCCGGCGGAGGCTGGCAGTGCTGAGTTCTCGGAGCTCGTGGGCGATCTGGGTAGCCCGAGATCTGAGCTCGAAGGAAGTAATAATGAACGTGGATACTCTCTCGTCCGGTCGGCGTCAATAGACGAGGCTGAGCCTCCACCTAACAAGTAGCTAGATATCATAATGACGGCGAAGCATTCTGCTGATACGATAGAAACCCTAGGGGTGTGATACCTCCCTCCGCTACTCGGAGCTGAATGATAAGAACCTTGGTACACATATCACGGACGTTGTCGGAACCAGTGTACGCAAATATATCCTTAGGTTGGCAGCAAATGCCGAAGCCTGGTGCGATGCCGATCACAGTAAGCGTTAGGCCATGCTTCTGGGGTGCTAGCACATCCTCTTCTCCTCGATCTTCGATGTTACAGACCAGACCGAGTCTGGTGGCATTATGCTTTCCCAAAGTCATGGGTCTCATGCAGGTACATACCAGGTAACTCTGGCTTCGTAGAACATGCGGCCAGCAACCGCGTTCTGATCCTAGCAGCTCAGATAACGATGCCTGGATCCGACTAGAGATCGGTGCAGATGGTGACGATGGACGTGCGAGTGAGCCGTTGTGAGCAGTCCATGTCTAACCAAGAAATTGCTGCGTACATTGCAGCATCCTGAGCGTGTCTTGTGGCACGATACCGATGTCCCGACAACATGCTGCTCTTGACTTCCTATTAGACGACCTTAACTTGACGGCATGAGAAACCCATTTGAAGTCATGTAAACGTGTCATGGACCCGTCATGAACCGCTACGTGTATGTGAGCTACACGCCCGTCGTGCTGCATACAAACAGGCGCAGTAGCTTTGCCAAAGCTTGTTTCGCAACCGCCTGCTCAAGCACGAGCTGCAACCTTCATCGTCCTCACAAGCGGTCTTATCGTATCACATGTATGCATTGCCAATGGTATGCTGGCATGCCTACAGGGGCTGGCACGGCATCAGTGAGGTGCATGTATGGAGAGCTGGGATGTGTACCTAGCAGTGGGAGTGGAGTGCAGCAAACGCCGTTGATTGACTTTGTGTGCACAAAGTCAATGTCTCGACACCCATCGGATTGGACCTCAGCAATATTGGTGCTGGTGAGCCCTGTCGCGATTGCCGGCAGCTTTCGAGGACAGATGGGTAGAGAGGATCTCTGTACTTTCTTCCTCGACGTATTGTGAGTTGTGGACAAGGCCCCGTCATACGTGACTGACATCCTCCTGTCCAAACGGCCTTCCATCGAGCCTATGCACCCGCGTCTGACCATATAGTGCTAACTTTGTTGTCAGGAGGCTTAGGCAAGGATTTGAGGTCTAGCTCACACCCTCAATCGCAACAGGGTAATGGATGGGTCTGCACGAGCCCACACCTCGTCGAGTCGGAGTCTGCAGCGATCGTGCTCGACTGCATGCTTGTCCGGGGTCACTGATGACGATAACAGCTCTTGTGTATGTTCTCTTCCCCGAACTAATCTCGATGTAGGGAACCTACAATCTCTTCCGGTTGCCTACCACGCAGTCAAATCGATGACCACAAAGGCAGTCTGACTCGAGCAACTCAAGTAGCACGTACCGTCGACAAAATGGTTGCAATTGACAACTTCGCTCTGGACAAGCGTCAGGTGGTCATCTCTTCATCAACGAGCGATACAGGCACAGGAACTATAACCAGGTCATCCCCTACGACTGCGGGAGATGCTGGAGGCCCTGTGACACCGGCCTTAACAACTCTCTTCGTTCCCCCTTACCATTGTGAGGGCAGTACATTCTTCAACGATCCAGGTCTCGACCTATGGGCCAGAGACCTATCTGACTCCTTCCGGGTGACCCGAGGACAGACCCCAACCTGCTATCCCGCTAGCACGATTACGACCAATAGCTCAATCGTGCCACAATTCACATACTCCCCTGGCTCGATATGTCCTCGGGGTTATACCACAAACACGAGATAGTATTCCGCCACCATAACGACGGCTGCATGCTGCCCAACGTGAGTTCGACCTACTGCAACAAGTTGTATCGACGCTAATGTGAGGCCAAGGTCATTAACCTTCTATAGTGACCATAGTTGTTATGGCATGTTTTATACCGCTGTGATGATAAGCAGCATTAGCACTTTAACAAGGACATCCGCTATTGTAGCGGAGGATGCAATCACGCTGTACTGGCAGACTAGTGATACCCTCACAACATCTGTTGATGTGACATCTTCGCTCCCTGCTGCAGTGTCATCCGTCTCATCGTCCAGCACGTCGATCTATCCATCCGCTAGCGCGTCAAGCACAACCAAGAATCTTACCTTTGGCGCGAAAGCGGGGATTGGTGTCGGCACTTCAACGGCAGCAATCGCGATTGCTGCCGGCGTGTTCTGGGTCGTACGTCGACGAAGAGCAGTCAAGCGAGACTCAATCTCCGTCCCAGATCAGAACGGAGGGATCTATGAGAAAGCAGAATTGCCAGGCGAGGGTCGAGGACGCGTGGAGCTCGACAGTAAGGGTATCTTGCATGAGTTGAAAGGTGAAGGGAAACTTCACGAGGTTGACAGCACTCCGCTTGCAGAACTCGAGGGTGATTTGCGCAGCGCAAAGGCAGAAGTTGAAGCAGATACCACCCGTGCTCTGACTCCTCCTCGACCTGAGACGCAGGCAGATGTTCCAGTCGTCGAATCGATCGTATCTCGCTAGGAACGTTCTGGAAGAAGGATATCACAGCACCTGCGTCGTGCGATGCAACTCTACTTGGAATGATCAGCTCCTACAACAAAGCATAAACCATACGACACTGCGCTGCCTTTTCACTCTTGGCCCGTTCAGTGGCTGAGAATACTTTCTCTCAGCCATTTTGAGCCAAGTAGTTCAGCACGAAACCTATCCATCTCGACAGTATCCGAGGACTCATCTGGTATAGACCGAAGCATTTTTGCACCACGCTGGACACACGCAGAGAGTTCAGCACCGCGAGCGGAGAGCGGCTGGAAATCAAAGCCCTGCTCATTAGTCTATCATAATTATCTTGATCTTTGCCTCAAATATATAATGTGTGAACCCCAAAGAATTTAGCATAATGTGACCGCGCCAGATATTACGGCGTAAATTACATTGACAAACTCCAGAGTGCTAGACTTAATCCACGACGGACCCTACTTCAATCAGGACTCTTGGGCATCACTTTCATCAGGCATACGATGATGTGGCACATTTTGTAACAGCGCTTGAGAAACAAAATATAGCTACAGGTCTAGTCACGTATGTACCAGGCAGGATAATGACATTAATGGATTGCGCTTTGGGTGATTCTCGTTTCGATGGAAGTAGCAGTAGTAGGAATAGCAGCTCAGGCCTGCTGTGTAGTGACGGTACCTTTGACGGCGATCCCTCCTGGAAGAAAGCATGGTTAGCAAACGACGGCTGTCAGCTGATCGGACTGATGGACAACACTTACCTTCCGGCGTCTGTGCCCAAACCTCATATTTCCCATCACCCGTCTTGGTCCCGCAAAAGGTGACTTGCTCGTTGCAATACAGAGGCGCGATATTCCGGTACTCCACAGCCTTGATGACCTCGTTCCCTTGCTTCTGCAGTTGTTGCTGTAGGATCGTGACCAGGAAGACATAGCTCATCGGGCCATGGAACAGGAGATCGCGATGTTGCTCGACCTCTCGTGCATACTGCGGATCGAGATGAATCGCATGCGCATTGAACGTGAGCGCAGAGAATCGGAATAGCAGTTTCGGGTCTGGTATGATGGTATGTGAGAAGTCCGGGGTGTGCTGCGGCTTCAAGATCTTGCCCTTCGCTTTCGCAATCTCGGCGGCAGCCTGCTCTTTCGATCGGGCACGCATAAAGACGATATTCCTGGTTTCAACGATACTGCATGGGCCGAAGTCTTCCTCGCGATCTCTCCAGAGTCGCTGCCGCACGCGATGTTCGAGCGTTTCCTTCGCCGTCTCATCCTTGGTCGCGGAGGCTAAAGCTTTCAGCTCGTCCGTAGTCGCCTTGGCCAGGCGCCTCTCGATCGAAACAAACAGCTTTTCTTCCCCTTCCTTGCCCTTGACGACCACCGATCGAATGAACTCGGCGCAAACACCTCGTCCGGCGTCAAGGACTAGGGGATTGCTGTGGTTGTATAGCACTCTCCCGCCAGCCCACATACGCCTTACAAACGGATCTCCAGGACTCTGATCCGGATTCGTGCCATCCGCAAGCATCTGATTCGCGCGCTTGGTGGGCTCGAAGTATATCAGATGATGTGGGATGGGAAGCGTTTGTCCTGGAGGAGGTAACAGAGTTGGAGGGTTTGTATCCGGGAGGAAGTCGGACAGCGAGACATCGAGACGGTAAGACTGCTGGGGCGTAAGATCGTCAAAGATCGGTTGGATCTTGCGCTGTTTCATCTCTTGCTCGAGATGTGCGAAGCTGGAGTTGCATCTTGTGGAGCCAATTGCTGGACTTCTTGCGAGACTCCTCACCGGTCGAAGCCATTGGGCTCGCATTGATCTTGCGAGAGTCGCCATGTCCGATGGAGTGCTTGCGAGGGTAGAAACATGATGGGATACTCTCGGTCGAGTAGTTATACATGTGAAGTCAAGTGTGGCAGTAAGCTAGTGGTTCTGCGTTGCCGGAGCTCTACCCCAGACTTTCCGGAAATACTGCGGTAGCAATCAAGGTCCGGAGCTGTATCACCTGGTATGACACAGTACATTTGAGACATGGCTTGCAGTGAAACGATCGGGAATAATATGCTGGCATTATGATTGGAATTCTAAGCTGATATACATGATCGCAGCGCTACTTTTGAGCCAGGACGACGAGCGTGCCAAACCCGTTGAAGGTCTCCCAGACGCCTTGCTGCTATGCTGTCTAGAACTACAACAATGTCGAAATCGTTCTCAAAGGTCTCCGCCATGCGCATCGTCGCCAGCGGTAGTGACTTCTGCGTCCTCCATCGACACATGCCCATTGGCCTCAGCTTCTACTTCCTCTTCCTCCTCTTCGTCTTCGTCGTCCAGAACCCGGGCCGGCTTCTTCCTCTGAGCTGTTCTGGACACGACTTCTTCCTCCTCATCTCCTTCATCGATCATCCTCTCGTCAGTTGCGGTCGCATCGTTAGGCACGACACCGTCGTCTTCGTCCGAATCCTCGATCATCTCAGACGACTTGTACTTCGAGCTTTTCACAGCCTGACCCTTGCGTTCGAGCTTTCTCTTCTTCTTGCGACGCGGTGCTTCGCCTTCACTTCCTGAGCCAGGTGTTGTGCTTGTACGTCTGCTTCGGCCTTTCTTGCCACTACCGCCTTCGACCTCGCTAGCCTCCGCCTCTGTGTCCGAGTCTTCACCCTTCTTTTTGCGCTTTTGCCGCTTCTCTCTCGGTTTCTTCTCGCGCCTCTTGCGCTCGCCCGTCTCCGCGTCCGTTGTATACTCAGCCTCCTCACGCTCTTTTTCTTCTTCGAGTCGGCGCTGGATGAATTCACGGTCCTCCTGTGCGATCTTTTCCCGCTCTTCAGCGATCTGGCGCCGTTCAGCGGCAGCCTTTTCCGCAGCAATACGCTTTTCCTCTTCGCGCTTCTTGATCTCTTCCTCTCGTCGCCTTCGCGCCTCCTCAAGCTTGTCAGCGTTCTTCCGTTCATATTCCTTTTGACGTTCGAGAGCGCTTGCGAGTTGTCTTTTCATGGTATTTCTGCCCATGTTCGCACGCTGCTCGAGGTCACCCTTAGGGAAAGGCGGGTTAGGGCTTGCTGCAATCTCAGTGAATGCGTCAATCGCCGCATCAAGGCCCTCGCTGGCGTGTTCCACGTCTTGCAGAGTCCTTTGAGCCTCAGGTAGCGAGTTGAGCTGCTGTGCAAGCTGAATCTGAACAAATGCCACGTTGAACTTGAACTTGATGTTCTGTGGGCTGAGTTCAAGGGCTTGAGTCGAATAGTCGAGGGATGTCTTATACGCTTCCAAGGACTTTTCTTGACGGCCTCGCATGAGCCAGACACGGCCGAGGCATGCCATGATCTGTGGATCGGGACCTTTCCCATCGCGATCCTTGGACTTGACAAGTGCAAGCTCGTAATTCTCAATAGAACGGCTCCATTGCTTCGTCTCAGCAAATACATGTCCCAGGTTGAGATGAACGCTTGCACTGAAGCCTTTGATACTTTCTCGCACCTTGGAAAAGATCTGAATTCCTGCACCAGTGTCGCGTTTGTCCTCTATCATAGCGATACCTAAACCTTGTGCTGCAAAAGCATTCCTGGGGTCTAGTGTCAAGACCTTGTCGAAGAACTCTACCGCACGCATGAATGTCTTCGATCTTCGCTCCTTCTCTTGGTCTGTGTTGCGTGGCATTTCTCTGGCTACCGCGAGGTGCAAATTACCCATACCAATGAGCGAGTACATGTCATGCTTGTCAAAGTTCTGGAGCGTATGCTTGTAGTGCCGTTGCTCTTGATCTTCATTGAGATGGCCGGTCGGCTTCTTCGTCCGGTTGATAAACCAACCATACAAGCTTCGAACCTCGAGGTTAGACGGATCTGAGGCCATGAGCTGTTGAATCGCGTGGGCCCCTTCTGCTTGACTCGACTGAAAGGCGATGTATGCAAGACGCGTGCTAGCATCCACATATTCGGGGTGTCGCTCCAGTAGACCAGAATATATGTTTTTGGCCTCGTCGTGGAGACCACCAGCCTCGTTCGTTCTGGCCAGATTGTACATGATCGTGGTTACCAAGGCATCCGTGTCAATGTTTTTATCGCTCTCCTTCAACTTTACACACGCATTGAGCGCTGCTTGAAAATCATCTCGCGCCTGTTGGTATCTTTCAGCCTGGAAACGGAAGCAGCCAATGTTGTTGAGTAGCTGGGGGTTCAGCAGCTCTCGCTTGTGTTGTTGCAGCTCAGCTTCATCTGTCACATTCTTCGGGAGTTCAGCAGCAGTCACATCAGAAAGCTCCATTTGCTCCACTTGCAGCAGGCATATGAGTGCTTTCTCGGGCTGCTCCGCCTCATACAGTCGAGCCAAATTCAGCAGCACAGCAGAGTCGGGTGACATTTTCTTCTTAGGGTCTTTCCATGCCACTCGGACCTGCTCCAATAGCGCGATGGCTTTTTTCTGCTCCAGGCTTTTGTCCTCTTTTGTGCCTGCTGCTTGATTCGTAAAGACATCCTCGGCGTGCAGTATACCCAACAGAGTCATTGCCTCCATATTCTTACTTGCGGTGGCAATCTTGTCTAGCCTAAACTTGGCGCCATCATAGTCTCCCATCAATGTTTTGAGCTGGGCAGCGCCGAATTTCGCCGGCAAATATCCCTTCTCGTCACCTCCCCGAGCCTGGTCTGCTTTTGTGTAGTATTCCGAGGCTTTAGCCATGTTTCCTTCGTAGTGCTCCTTTTTCGCCAACAAGTACCAGCCGTCACTAGCTACAGCATTGACCTCGGTCTGCTCAATCGCGCGACGTGCAAGTTGCTCAACATTGGGCCATGCCTTGCGTAACACGAAGTAGTTGCCCAATGCCGCGCAAGTAAGAGCATGCATTGAGTCCAATTTGAAGGCGGTCTGTATGTGTTCGGTCATTGCTTTTCCGTACAGCTCGGTGAAATTAGGATCTGACGTGGCATACTGGCCACTTTCGTCCAAGTAGCACAAACCCAGCAGAACATGTGCCATTTTCGAGTCCTCGTTCAGATCCAGCGATCGCTGCCACGCAGCTTTGGCTTGCTCCTTGTGTCCAAGCTGCCACAAACAGCATCCAATGCCAATTCTGGGATCAGGATCGAGCAGGTCAGGCCTTCGTTCAAGAGACTGCTGGTATAGAGCAAGCGCGTCTGCATATCTTCCCATTGTGAAATGCACTTTAGCTTTACCCAACATGGCAAGCACATTTTTTCCTTGTGATGCGCGATAAGTCTCGTCGAAGCATTTCGCAGCCTGTTTCAACGTCTCTACTCTTTCCGACTCTAACGAGCCTGCACCAGCTCTCGGGGTTGATAGTGAAGATTTGAGCAAGCACAACGCTCCTCGAGCGAGATGCAGCAGTGGATAAGATGGGTTGATTTTGAGAGCGTCGTTCAAGGTGCTTGTCGCAACCTGAAGCCAGTGTTCTTTGGTTCGATCGTCCGCTGTAGGTTGGGTGGGTTTTGTTCGAGGTGCTCGTCTGCACTTCCAGAGATACATCCAACACAGACACGCTAGCACACTGAGGCGGTCTTCTGGTTTCCCGCCTTTTTGCAGCGAGCGTAGAGCGGTTTGCAGCATATCGATGGCAGTGCTGACGCGGTTTTGCTTTGCATATGCCATCGCAATTGTCACCCAGTAAGTTCGCGCTACATTTTCGTTATCGAGAAGGTCGCACAACTCATTCGTGTCTTCCTCGAGGTTCGTCAAATCCAGGTTCACTGCTTCATCGCCGTCTTCCCCGTGTACTGGCACATCGAGTGCGCTAGGAATGTCAGAGAAACGCGAGTGCACCGCGTATTCATGATCGCCGTTCACTCCGTTGGTCTCCCCATTGACCTGCGCCATGTTCGCGAGATGTAGTGGTCTGGACGGTGACGAGTAGGTTGGCTCGAGTGAGCTAGAGGCTATGTGCGTGTTGGAGACTTCAGGCCACCATGATAGTGAGGACGTCGCGCCTGTCACACCAAATCATAAGTCGCAATCCGGCGGGAACTGGAGATGACTGTTCGTTGATGGTGGAGGGTGGAGGCGAAAGGGAATTTGGCTTCCTGCTCTGCCGATAAATAATGGCATAGAGCATTCGCGTGGTCGGAGCACATGTTAAGTCGTAAAGGCGCTAGTCATGCACAACCGCGGGTCTCCCGCAGAGCCGCATCGTTAGCTGACTGTACCATAGTTACGTGTGGTAAGGCCAAAGTTCACTGCGCGATCAGCTTGAATCAAATACAACGAATGCAGACTTCTTCCAGGCGATATCAGAGTAAAAGGCTAGCTATCTGGACATGTGAGCCAAAGCGTATTTGCGGCATTGGACCCTCACGTGCAAACCGCAATAGTCTCTCGAGATGTCATACATGCGCAATCAGACCAATGGCGCTCCCAGCTATATGAACAATGCAAGCCGGTTGCAACGTTTCGACTTCGACACAACACCAGACACAAGTGCCGATGAACGATCGCAGTCTCGCGGAGCGCCACGAGGAGGTTATGGCAGGACGAACGTGCAGACCGCAGACCATGTCCATGCTCCCCCACGTATGGATAGGCAGCGAGCACAAAGGAAAAGTCGTGACCGGGACGATTATAGCGAAAGCAGGAGTGCAAGTCGCACAGGTGTAAGATATGGTACTGCCGGATCTCAGGTAGAAGGTAAGAGAACAGCGACCACGCTGGTCAGTTTCCGGCACGATGAGCGTTGGCTAACGCAGACATGAAGAGATCCTTCGATTCATAGATCAACAATGGTCGCTTATGGCTTCCGATACCTGTATACCGGTCAAGGTCGCCCTCCAACTCATGGACCCCTCTTCACTTGGCCTAGCGGACCAATACGACACTTTTCAGGATACCCATATACAATTACAAAACGCGCTAAAAGTCATTGTCAACGAACACCATCAGGGATTTAACAGTAGTATCGGTACTTTTCATAAAATCCAGGCTGCGATTCAGACATCACAGCAAAGAGTACGGGTCCTACGTAATGGACTGGTACAGGCAAAGGCCAATCTGGCTACGTCCAGGCCAGAATTGAGTGCTTTTGCAACCACTAGCCAGAGTTACGACCATATGCTTCAAGTGATAGGCCAAATCGAACAGCTTCAGCAAGTTCCAGAGCAACTTGAGGCGCAAATATCAGAAAAGCGTTTCCTGGGCGCCGTGGCGACCCTACAAGAAGCTTTGACAACAATCAGAAGACCTGAGCTTGAGGATATTGGCGCTTTAAGTAACCTCAAAGTCTACTTGAGCAACCAAGAGCACTCTCTGGCCGACATCTTGATCGAAGAACTGCACAGTCATCTGTACCTGAAAAGTCCATACTGCGAAGAGCGTTGGAAAACACATATGAAAAACACCCCTGCAACTGCCACCTCAGGAATCCTTGACGATTACGAACGTGCCATGCACAGCTTTCTGGCTAGCTACGATGGCGCGACACCAATGGAAGAAGATCCTGCCAAGAACCCAGAAGCGGACACATTCTACTATATTCAATTGCTCGTCGAGAGTCTAAGTAGGATGTCGCGAATGGAAGCGCTCGTTGATTCCATAGAACAACGGCTACCTGTCGAGCTGTTTCGAGTTGTGGAGAAGAGTTACAGTGAAGTCGAGCAAAGACATCCTGATGTTGTCCGCTCCACAGCAAGGATACGACAAGAAGTGGCAAAGTCTACAAGTGTGGTTGGCTTGTATCATGGTCCCAATGAGGAACAGAAAGCAACCTTAGAGGACCTACTGGCAACTCTGTATGCCAAGTTCGAGGCCATTGCGGAGGGTCACCGTGTTCTTCACGACGTGACCAGTGGCATCCTCAAACGTGATCCGGATTCAGATGTCATGACGTTGAATCGAAGTTTCAGAGAGCTTTGGAAGCTATTGCAAAGCGAAATGCGTTCCCTCTTACACGATCACCTCTCCGCGGGAGGTGACTTCACGGCCCAACGGTCACGCGGCGGTAACGATCCAAGTGCCAATATCTTCCGACCAAAACCGCGAGATCGTGGTCGGAAACTGTTCCACCTTTCGGAGACTGACAGTCAGTCAAGCGAGCTCATGACCGAGCGCGAGGATCTAGAATTCATCTTCAAGGCTTCGGTGCCTGGTCTGGTCAATACGCAGCAATCTCAGCTTCGAAAGAAAGACCGCGACGCTGACGTGTTGTCTGATAAGTCAGCCACGGGACACCGAATTCTTGTTCAGCCTAGCATATTCAACATGGGAGTGCTGCTGCCCTCGTCACTGTCGTTCTTGAGTAGGTTGAAAGACATTGTGCCGCCACACTCCAGCGTTGTGGCGCGGACTCTGACCTCCTTTCTGGACGACTTTCTCATCAATGTGTTCTTGCCCCAGCTTGAAGAAACACTCCTTGATATGTGCGGACGTGCTATGAATGACATAGAAGCGTTTCAGTCAGATCCAGTCACAACGCAGAATCACAGCTCACGGCCAGTCTTCAAAGGAACGGTCAGATTTTACGAGCTTATAGAAGCCGTCTGCAATATGCTTGACGAGTTACCTCACGAGCAGAGTTTCACTCAACTGATCATCACCCAAATGCGCTCATACTACGATAAGTGTTATCAGTGGTCGAAGACCCTTCTGCAGCGAACGATAGCGGCCCCAGACGGTCAAGTGCGGACCAAAATGCGGCTCGCGGCTGATCTGGCTACCACAGGTGGCATTAATGATGTGGTTGTCGCGTTGCTCGACCCACAGAATGACGAAAAGGAGAGGATACGTCTAGCAGAGAAGCAGTCTGAACTGCTCATCAGCCTCATCAAAACCCGTCGACCCGAGGAAGCTGACATGATTCACGACCGCAAAGCCATCACCGCACTTTGTACGCTTCATGTCTCTATGAAGTGGCTGGCTGCCCGATGCTCGCAACTTCGGTACGTTTCGCCTCGCGCGATAGACATGTCAAACATGCAGGCCCACCACAACCGCCGCTGGACGGCCAATGGCGTCCTAGCACCCACCACTTCCTACCTTCCGCTTGATGCTCAAACGGTCACGCAATTCGACGCCGTATTGTCCAGCTTCGCTGAGCTCAGTACAATGCTTGTGAAAACTCTGCAGATCGACATTCGCCTCCATCTTCTGCATGGCATCTATGCTGCTATGGACACGACGTACGCGCTATCACAACCCTACAACGACCCCGATCCTGCCGTTCTTTCTGTGTTCACGGCACTCTCGTCTTACGATGCTCAGATCAAGACTCATCTCCTGCCACCGCAATACACCGTGCTGACCTCCAACTTACATGTTCTTGTCAATAATGCTCTCGTGTCGCTGGTTTCTGCCATACCAGCAATGGATTCATACGGCAATGCTCGCATGCAGCTCAATGTCGTGGTGCTACAACAGAGCTTGAAGAATGTGCAAAGCGATGCTAGCCTGGACAAAGCAGCACGTTTCTATCAATTGGGTGGAAAAGGTGCTCAGGCCATTGTCAAATGGGGAAGTACTGGCGTGTACGATAAAAGTGATCTGAAGTCTTTAATCAGGTTATGCTGGGATCAAGACAGAGATGGACAAAATGGAAGTGTAGATGACATGGTTGGCAAGCTAGGATGATTCGCGGTAGAGTCTCGTATGCAGGCGACCGACTAATGACGATTGGGAGTCGTACTCTTGAATGTCAGAACTCGTGTAGAGACGATAAGGTCGCTTCTGAGCCAGATATCATCTTCAATACGATGGAGTGCGAGTGACAGCTAGATTTGCTCCGCTGTCGGTATGTCCCAATTTTGTACAAGTGCTTCATGCACGTCAAGCGCAGCCCAGTCTCCCGTAACGCCCAGCTCATGCAAGTATCGTGTACAAGTCCTTTCCAGCATCTATTTCTTCTTCTGAAGCTTTCTTGACTCTGTAAACCCAATGTATTAGCACAGAACGTTCTAGACCATGATCAAGCGTGCGACATCAACTCACCTGCAGCACTCCTCTTCTTCTTGGGCGCGCCCTTCCCTCTCGCCTTTGCGATAGCTAGATGCTCCAGGCGCTCCTCTTCGAACTCATCATACATCTCATACCCGGGGTATGCTTTCTTCAGATCCACAAATGTCACCACTCTTCGGGGGTAGTAGGCTGATAGTGCTGTTCCGCGCAGACGTTGCCGGAGGACTTTATTTCCCAGGCGTGCATTGGTCGGGTTGAAGACGGTCGAGAAGATCCGTGATCGGGCCTACGGAGTATGTTAGAGATGGATGAATATGGAGGACCGTAGAGCCTGACCTTGAGAAGGTCTAGTATTCGTGATCGTGGGACAGCCATGATTGATGGTATTTCACATACGCTGAATGCTCTGATGGGGAGGCATATGAGGTGTTGGAATGCGCCGGCTTTACTTCGGCACTCGACTCACGCGAAGTGAGGCACAACTTTATGAGACTGGAGGCACCATTCACTCTTATCAGCACAATACTTTCCCACACCGGACGTACACCGATAAAAAGCAGATCTCAGCACTCGTTCATCTCATCGCTGCCACAGTATCCATTGCAGCGCTGAGGAGAGCTGGTATGGAACCCCGCAAGCGTTCTTACGATGCAGAGACATCCGATCGTTACTCGCAAAGCAAAAAGAAACACAGGTCTACACACCAACAACCTGCACATCAGCATCAAGTGGAGTCGAAGCGACATGACTCCAACCATCGTCAGTCTTACTCTTATGTCGGTGCAATCGAAAAGCTACCGCCATCGAGGGGTACGCTTGGGCAGGTTTCCCCTCATGTGAAGTATCAAGTCCCGTCAGAATTGCCACCATTACCTCCCATCGATGAGTCTTTCAGCACTGCACCTTTCACTCACAAAAGCAGTATCAATACGTACGACCGTACTGTTATTTCATCAGCCTCAGGAAGATTCCAAGACATCACCTACGAACGCTTAGAGTTTCTTGGCGATGCATATCTCGAACTATTCGCCTCACGATTGATATGGGATCGATTCTACGATCTGTCCACTGCCGGTCAGATGTCCCAGCTTCGAGAGCTTCTCGTGAAGAACGAGACGCTGTCCGAATACAGCCGGGCATATGGCTTTGACAAGCTTGTCAAGGTTGGGGATCTAGAAAATATGCAAGCGACGAACAGAAGCAACAAGGGTTTCAACAAAATCTTGGGCGATGTTTTCGAGGCGTACGTTGCTGCTGTTGTTCTATCGGACCCTGAACACGGGTTTGCCGTTGCAGAAAAATGGTTGTTCGGGCTTTGGGCTCCCAAACTGTACGAGGTTACCCAAAGAGAGCAGTATCGGCACATCAATCTCAACATGACTCATGAAGCTGCAGCTGATCCGTCGAATATCTACAATCCTTGTGCAAAGGCCGATTTACAGCGGCAGATTCAGCTCGATGCCTCCATCAAGCTCCAGTACGAGACATATCAAGACTCGGTGGAACTCAAGGGTGAGATGCTGGGGCAGAACAGACATTTCATTGCTCTCTATCTTACTGGCTATGGCCACCAGAGACTGGAGATAGGCAGAGGTGAAGGAAAGAATAAAGTAGAGGCAGGGAACTGGGCGGCAACGAACGCGATGCACGGCCAAAGTAAAGCCATTGTTGAGGAATGCGCACAACAGTGTCGACAGGCCAGAGATATGCGCCGTCAAACAAAGGAGTTGGCACAGGGGCGTGATGGGCTCGGACAAGGCAGTGGTTCTCATCCCAAGACTGACACGAAGACCCAGGTTGCGTCAAATGGCGGCAGCATTTCAAAGGATGAAGAGAAAGCTGCCATGGCGAAGTTGTTGCTCAATACTGCCGCGAAGCAGGATCGTCGTTGAGAACACTTGGATAGATGACCTAAGAATGCTCATCTTTGCTAGAGTACCAAGAATTCAATTTCAACCTTAAGCAAACCATCTTTCTTGTGAGCTGTTCAGACTTGGCGATGGCGATAGCCACCTTCGCTGTATACATCTCCAACTGCATCTAGCCGTGAAGTAGATACTCGTTCCAATTGAAAGGCATAGGGGCTGTCTTGGTATGACCATTATCACTGCATCGTGGCGGCGGACGATGAGACCAAAGTAGACCCTTGCGCTATGACGCTAGCAGGGATCTTTCGTCAGAAGCAACAAAATCATCCCGCTAGATTTTCGACGTACAGTACCCCTCCACCTAAAGCCTCTCACCACTGTTGTGTTGAAAAAACACCTTCATCTCCAACACAAACTTCCTTCCTTTCCTCTATACTTTTACTTCACTTGTTGTCTTCACGATGGTTTCCGCATCCAAGGCAGCGCGTGACGCAAAGAAGGCCGCCGCTGGAAAAGAACCCAAGAAGACCGCGGCATCCAAGGCAGCGTCCAAGAACGCTTCCGGTGCCACCACCCCCAAACTTCTCGACGGCGATGGCAACCCTCTTCCAGACTCCGAACAGCCTGCGTCAGCACTAGCAGACAAGGTGTCGAAACTTGCGCTACAAGAAGACGAGGACGGTATCTCTGACCGAGTCACCACTGGTGTATTGGCGTCCCTTGAAGCCAGTCGCGATGTCAAGATCACATCTGCCTCGCTTGTCTTCCACGGCAAGCCTCTCTTCAACGATACCACACTTGAGGTCAACTACGGCCGAAGATATGGTCTTCTTGGAGAGAACGGCTGTGGTAAATCCACCCTTCTCAAGGCCATTCACAAGCGCGAGTTTCCTTTCCCCGACCACATCGACATCTACCTCCTGAATGAGGGTGCCGAGCCATCGGACACTGGTGCCCTACGCTGGGTCGTGAACCAAGCAGAAGCAGAAATGAAGAGGTTGGAAGACTTGGCAGAGCGAATCCTGGAGACCGATGGCCCTGACAGCCCCAAGCTCGAGGAGTTGTACGAGCGTATTGACGGCATGGACCCGTCTACATTCCAGACTCGTGCCTCTCTTATCTTGACTGGTCTCGGATTCAACAAGACTACTATGGACAAGAAGACCAAAGACATGTCTGGTGGATGGCGTATGCGTGTTGCGCTCGCCAAGGCGCTCTTCGTCAAGCCTTCCCTTTTGCTTCTCGACGATCCCACTGCACATTTGGATCTCGAGGCTTGTGTGTGGCTTGAAGAGTACTTAAAGAAGTGGGACCGCACGCTCATTCTCGTTTCCCACTCCATGGACTTCCTGAACGGTGTGTGCACCAACATGATCGACATGCGTCTGAAGCAGCTCCTTTACTTCGGAGGTAACTACGACTCGTACATGAAGACACGATCAGAGAACGAGGTGAACCAACAGAAGGCATACGAGAAGCAGCAAGACGAGATCAAGCACATCAAGGAGTTCATCGCAAAGGCAGGTACATATGCGAACTTGGTGCGACAAGCCAAGTCGCGACAAAAGATTTTGGACAAGATGGAGGCAGATGGTTTTATCCAGCCAGTTCACCAGGATCGTGTCTTTACCTTCAGATTCGCGGATGTTGAGAAACTCCCACCGCCCGTGTTGTCTCTCGACAACGTCACCTTTTCTTACTCCGGCGTCACTAAGGACAACCTATACGAGAGCCTCGATTTCGGTGTTGACATGGACAGCCGAACCGCACTTGTCGGACCCAACGGTGTTGGAAAGTCCACGCTTCTTCGCATCTTCACTGGAAAGCTCTCGCCCACATCTGGCTCTGTCTCCCGCCACACTCACTTGAAGCTTGGCATGTACAGCCAGCATTCCGCTGAGCAGCTCGACCTCAACAAATCCGCTCTCGAATTCGTTCGTGACAAGTACCCCGAAAAGTCTCAAGACTACCAATACTGGCGTCAGCAGTTGGGACGATATGGTCTCAGTGGTGAATCGCAGACAGCGCTGATGGGCACACTCTCAGAAGGTCAAAAGAGCAGAATCGTGTTCGCACTTCTCGCCATTGAAGGCCCTAACATGCTGCTGCTTGACGAGCCGACGAACGGTTTGGATATTCCTACCATTGACAGTTTGGCTGATGCCATCAATGCCTTCTCTGGTGGTGTTGTCGTCGTGTCTCACGATTTCAGGTACGTAACATCTAACCCATCTTATGTCAGTGATGCAACAGCTTACTAACACCTTTCTACAGACTTCTGGACAAGATCGCGAAGGACATCATGGTGTGCGAGAACAAGACCGTGACACGATGGGACGGCAGCATCGGCTCATACAAGAACCATCTCCGAAAGAAGATGCTTGCCAGTGGTAGCGTGTAAGCATCTCGTCGAAGCGACATAAGCTCGATGCAGCAGCTCTGCTCTCTGTCATACGCCGAAGGACTCATGTGCAATGGTTCTATCCGCAAAGCACCACCTTCCTTCCGGCAGGTCATAGACGACGCGATGGCAGATTACATGATCCACGAATACATAATGATGCCATACGCGGTGATGAACATGCGGCGCTTAGAGATGAGCCTGAGCAGAATCTCCAGCTGTATTTGGGCAACGCTGGAAAAAGGAACCTACCTACCTTACTGTTAGACTTAAAGGCGTTTTCTTGCTTCTCTTTGTCCTCAATTCAGTATCTTTTTGTCCCATGACACAGTTTTATGTTCTAGTTATCTCATGTACGTAGGCCAATCAACCTCAGATAGAGACATCCACGACCTTCAGAGCGAGGGGCATCGATATGTTCGTGCCACAATAAGGTACGATGGGCTGTGAAGACGAACGTACACCTCTGTAAGCCATGCCTAAATGACCCCATGAGGAAGCCAGGGACGAAAACACGAATCGGCACGATCTCAGCCAAGAAAACGTACAGTAATGTATCCATCATTTTTGACATATACTCATGTACCTGTACGTCTGCACGAGTGAAGTTTGTATAGTACTAGAACACCCCACTTAAGATCAAACAATAAGGCACCTCAATCGACAATACGACGCGCAGCCTGCCGTACCCCTAAGGTACAAACCCAAACTGTCCCAGAAAACGAGTAGTCCGACCCAATGACGCCGAGCGATGTAGTCAAACTGCCGCGAATCGAAGACCAGACTGGTCGAAGCTCCACGTGATGGCCTAGAATGCAATATGATGCGAAGTGATGTGATGCGATTAGTAACTTATTGTTGTGTTGTTGAATGATATACTGTCTTCTCCTGCTATTTAAATCAGACACCATGCATAGACGACGATGCAGTACACCTTCAGACTGCAGGGTTCGCGATATGTGAAGAACACGACTGCGCGACGGAACGGGGTCAACGAAAGACGTCCTCGGGCAAGAAGTTGAACGCGGTGCTGACGAGGGCGAGCAGGGTGCTGACGACGATGAGCGACCAGTCCATGGCCTTGTGGGCGCGGCTGAGCTCGGGGCCGAAGAGCTTGAGGTGGAAGGCGCAGGGCAGGATGATGCAGATGGTGAAGCAGGCGACGGCGCCGAGCAGGCTCATGATCTTGTCGAACTGGGGGATGAGGATGGCGAGGATGACGAAGATGACGGTGGTGAGGATGCGCACGGCGGTCTTGAGGATGCCGCGCGTCAGGCCGGACAGGCCGGTCAGGGAGGCGTTGGTCGCGAGGGCGCGGTTGTCGAGGCCGAGGAAGAGCTCGAGCGTGCTGACGATGGGGCGCGCGTTGAGCGGGATCTTGGTCAGCGGGATGATGGCGACGCAGACGACGAGGAAGTAGTTGATGCCTTCGGGGTACCCGCGCGTGGTGAGGATGTTGCGGGTGATCTCGTCCTTGACGCCGTCACCGAACATCAGGATGCCGGCGACGGCCATGAAGAGGTCGAGGAGGAAGGTGAAGACGTAGGCGATGTTGACGCCGCGCCGATACTTGTACGGATGTCGCATGTCGCGGTAGATGTTGGGGAAGACCGAGTGACCGCCCCAGGGGCTCATGAGGATGCCAAACGCAATGGGCAGCGTCATCCAGTTCGTGGGAAAGAGATGGGTCTTGGCTGGTTCTCGAAGACTGCCGGGAGTGTTGGGTTTGATCAGGCCATCGATGAAGATGGCGAGAACCATGCCGAAGCAGGAGAGAATCCCTAAGATGCTGGTGAAGGAAAGGTAGCGGAGCGGCACAAACCCAAGGGGGATGATGAGGATGCCGCAGACGATCTTCCACTCGGTCAGTCCCCAACCAGGGATGAGGGCATCAAGTGAGTCGGCGAAAAGGACGACGAGGGCCACACAGGCCGCGATCAATTCGAGACTGAAGAGAATGGACGTGGTGATGCGTGCCCAGGGACCGAAGGAGACGAAAGCGAGATCCGCAAAGGTGATGAGACTCGTATCGACGTCGGCGCATTTTGCTAGGATCTTAGCAGTATAGCTGGTACTGATGCCCGCGAACGCGAAGAAGATGAGTCCAGGGATCCAGCCGGCTAGCTTCATGGCTAGGGGTAATGCCAGAAGTCCCACGCCGATCAAGACATTGACGCTGTTGAACACGGTCTGCGGTAGGGTCGATTGGCCAACGACTACATTGACCACTTTGCCATCGTCTTCCTGGACCTGCTTGACCAACAAAGGTTCCCGTTCCTTGTCGGGTTCATTGACGCCTTTTTGTTGCTGTTGTCGGAAAAGACGTCCAGCATGTCTCATGGATGGTTCGTTTACCCGTGAAGCCAAGGATCCCCATGTTGCTGCGAGATTGTCAGTAGTTGGACATTGGACTCGAAACTTTGCATAACGTACTGCCATAGCTGCCACCGAACTGTGAGCCCAATTGTGGCTCAATAGATATGATACTGTCTTCATGCCCGTGGCCATGTCTTGGAGGCGGCCGCAACAACGACGTGCGCTCTGAAGCCGCGCCAGAATCCGCATACTCATGCACGTTATCGTGCGAGACGGCTCTTGATGTGAGTCTTGACGTCTCATCGTCCTCATCCTCAAACACCGCATGACTCTCGTCCCCTGCTTGTGCTGCCAACGCCTCCCTCACCAGCGTCCGGCTATCCTTGTTCCCGTCCTCTTCATCCCTCACTCCCTCCTCATCCGCAATCCGGAAACTTTGCCTGACCGGCGCGATCTCGATGAAGCCCGCGGCACGCTGCCAACTCGCCGCGAAGTTGTCCAAGGAGTTCACGCCACCGGCTTGTCGGAGGGCGTGCACGCGCACGGCCATGGACGACCGTCTCCGTCGCAGCTCTTGCTCATGGTGTTCTTGTACGGAGCTGGGCCGTAGTTGTCTCCGTCCGGTCGAGCCACTCCGCTCTTGACTTCCCTCATCCCAGGTGATTCGGTGCTCGCTCGCGTTGGAGTCGGCAGATCCCTGGCGTCCTCCGCTCTCGTATGTTGCCCAGTCGGCGGGGATGGGCTGGCGCGTCGACGGCATATCTGCTATTCACGCAGAAAGCGGCTGGACGAACTGGATGCAGAGTCCCAGTGCCAATCGACCGTCGTCCGTAGAATATAGGAAGGATAATTTATGCAAGTCACGTTCGTTGATCACGCCGGTAGAGTACTCGAGGTTGCGGGGAATAGCTAGAAGGCTAGACTTGAAGGATATGAGCTAGAAATGTCTTTGCAGAACAGGAGCATTGGCGGCACAGAGCCAGGATGGACGCATAAGGACATGGATGATGACATGCAGGGCGAGGGCTATCTACATGTTGTAGTTGTCAGGATGGATCCAGTCTTATCTGCAGATTACGGTAGATACTGTGCATG
This sequence comes from Microcyclospora pomicola, assembly GCA_002786065.1. NCBI lineage: Eukaryota > Fungi > Ascomycota > Dothideomycetes > Capnodiales > Microcyclospora > Microcyclospora pomicola. The sequence continues at coordinate 979,275 of NHNY01000004.1, read as the reverse complement.
TTGGAGCGGATTGAGATGGAACGGTAATTCTTGACTGGCTGATACCCTAGTACAAATGCTTTAGGCGGGAAGACGACGGAGTCCTAGAATCAGAAGACCTATGTGTGTAGGATACTCTTCGCCCTATGCTCAAGTTCTAACAAGTACCTGTGTTAGGACAAGCCATCATTGATCTTTATGTTGATGTTGATATTGGTGCCGATGCTGGTATTGGTATCGTCGTATGTCCAATGTCCTGCTAGCTGTCCCGGGACGCCAATCATGTCGTAGTGTCAGTAATGTAGCAAGTGATCCGCCTAAAGTCTATCCAGATACCACGATCCGGAATGGAGGACAGTAGTCACTGTAGGAGCCGATGAGAGGATAGACAAACCCATCGGTGTAATCCTTCTCGAACGATATGTTGCTCGAATCGCCTGTCCAGTAAGTGAAAGGCTTGGCCACGGTCCATACTCATCAAGACTCCCGCCATTCTACAGTCCCCGCCAGTAGTTCTACGCGAACACAAGGCCGATCGGAGACGAAGTGCCCACCTCCACACTCATCACCGCTAAGCACTTCTTCCGAGCAGTGCCGATGTTCTTCCAAGGTTGGTGGGAGAAAAGGATGTGAACGCGGCCCGCGCAGCGAAATGGAGGGGCAGTCCCGTCAATTTTCCACCCGACGTCACCCACTACAGATTCGACGTCTTCGAATCATCCAGGGACTGTCCGTTCACCTTCATCTTTTCGAGACAGCAGCGGTCAAGGTATGTTGGTGCGATTTGTTTGCTTGCTTGCGTCGAATTTGCGCGTCACTATGCCCCTCCAGCCCATCGTTCCTGAGGCAGCGCGCGTATTGCCACAGCATGCACGTGTTGGACCCTCCGAGGGACAAATCATTTTTCCGATGTGCCCTGCCACTCCAGCTGACTTCATTCTCCCCCTCCTCTCCTCTACCTCACTAACTCGACACTTCTTCGACTTTTAGGTAACGAGCGAGGACACCCGCTCATCCCAGCTCCAACATGTCGGCCCCGCAAGCGAACGAAGCGGAGAAGAACATCGAGATATGGAAGGTCAAGAAGCTGATCAAGCGCCTGGAAGCCGCTCGCGGTAACGGAACCTCCATGATCAGCTTGATCATTCCTCCGAAAGACCAGGTCTCGCGAGCCGCCAAGATGTTGGCTGAAGAGTTCGGAACGGCATCCAACATCAAGTCCCGTGTCAACCGTCTCTCTGTGTTGTCAGCCATCACGTCGACCCAGCAGAGACTGAAGCTGTACAGCAAGGTCCCTCCAAATGGCCTGGTGGTCTACTGTGGTGAAATCATCACTTCGGAAGGCAAAGAGAGGAGGATCAACATCGACTTTGAGCCTTTCAAGCCAATCAACACCTCACTCTACCTTTGTGACAACAAGTTTCACACTGAAGCTTTGAGTGAGCTCTTGGAGTCAGACCAGAAGTTTGGGTTCATCATCATGGACGGCAACGGTGCACTTTTCGGTACTCTTTCAGGAAACACTCGCGAAGTCGTGCAAAAGTTCAGCGTCGATCTCCCCAAGAAGCACGGCCGTGGTGGACAGTCCGCCCTTCGTTTCGCCCGTCTACGAGAGGAGAAGCGTCACAACTACGTTCGCAAGGTCGCCGAGCTGGCTGTGCAGAACTTCATCACCGCTGACAAGGTGAATGTGGCTGGTCTGATTCTCGCTGGATCTGCCGACTTCAAAAACGACCTGAACCAGTCAGATCTTTTCGACGGACGACTCTCCGCCAAGGTTGTCAAGGTCGTCGATGTCAGTTATGGTGGCGAGAACGGTTTCAACCAGGCCATTGAACTTTCTTCCGAAACCTTGTCCAACGTCAAATTCATCCAGGAGAAGAAGCTTATCAACAAGTACTTTGACGAGATCAGCCAAGATACCGGCAAGGTCTGCTACGGTATTGACGATACACTGAAAGCGCTCGAAGCTGGTGCAGCTGAGACATTGATTGTATTCGAGAACTTGGAGATGACGCGTTGGGAGCTGAAGACCAGCGAGGGTTCTCAAATCATTCTCAATGTCACCAAAGCTCAAGAGGCCGACCGCAGCATCTTCATGGATAAGGACACGGGTCAAGAGATGGATGTCGTGGATCAGATGCCCTTCCTCGAGTGGTTGGCGGAGAAGTACCGCGATTTCGGTGCTACTTTAGAGTTCGTTTCTGATCGTTCTTCCGAGGGCAACCAGTTCGTGAAAGGATTCGGTGGTATTGGCGCGATCATGCGCTACAAGCTCAACTTTGAGCAACTTGCTGATGTTGACTCCGAAGATGATTACTACGATGGTACGTGTATCACAGATGTCCAGCACGCTGACACTGATCAAGCTAACTTGTGACTAGATTGACAATATGGCAACCTCGCAGAGAGCGAGGCGTCAACCGCAGACCTACCAGTCCCACGCACTGGAGATTCGACGGTGACGCCCCGCCGGCAGCAAGCCCAAGCTGCCCCTGCCATCACTTCGGCAGTCAAAGATGTGGAGCAGGCGACCAGTGAGCAGGAGGAGGTTGTCTACAGCGCATCGCGTACGCTTGCGCAGCGTGCGGTGGTGCGAACTGCACCAGCCATCGCGTTGACGAATCGGCCCAAGGTGCGCACCAGCTGATGCTCCCACTACAGCCGGTCAACTCCCACTAACATGCGAAGCAGGTGTCATCTCCACTGAAGCAGAGCGTATCTGTTTCGACTACCCCGCCACCGCTTCCGCCTCGTAACTGGGCACCACTGCCGTCGGTGTACTCGGTTGCAATCACGACTGGTAGATCAGACTAGATATCGGCTGTGCATCGCATGATGAAAGAAGACGTAGTAGCTCGTGATTCGTGAGCCACTTGAATGCACATCCAACACGAACGGCTCCCGCGAGTACCCAACGCTATGCTCTCCACACTCATTTTTGTTCTTGAGACCATGTGTAACTCAAAAAGCTTGCAGAGGTCACACACACATAGCAAACCTGCAAATGAAATTGAACATACCGTATCAAGCTTGATGACAAACGCGTTGCACCATTCCCTGTCAGCTTCGAGTCCTATTGTCCGTACACCTCCCAAACGTGACATACTCGCAGAATGCTTCTCGTGAGATCGTGGTCTGATCGACGGTGGGTATCTCCAATGCACGTATTTTAGCACTCCGGCAACCTGTAGCCGATGCGCCCATCGTTTTGGTACTGCCGGCGACACCACGACCTCGCCATACTTCTCAAATGGCTCAAACTGCCCTTGACTTTTCACGGAACGATGCAAGGGTGAAAAGATTCGGGACAACCAGTGCATACCACGATGATATACACATCACGATTGACACGGAAGATATCACTACCGCTTCCTGTCCACCGCGTGTATATAGCACCATTTTAAACAACTTTGGTTCGAGCATCAGGCAGCACAGTTATACACGACCTACCTTACACAGACTCTCGAGATGACATCGCAGGAGAAGCCCGTGATTGCGTTCCTGGGCCCGGAGAATACATATACACACCAGGTAAGACTCAAGATCTCTTTCCTTTATCTGAAGAATCAAAGACTCGGCGATGAAAAAGTCCAATGCCACCGCTCTCATTGCGATAATTGAGCAAATCAGCTACCACACCCCAATGCCAGAAACTGAAACAATAGCTAACATGAATCCTCGTCTCTCCAGGCCACTCTCACGCGCTTCCCAGAAGCGCAGCACAGTCTGTCCCCCGAATCGAGCATCGCGGCCGTCTTCGCCGCCGTACACAGCGGCGCCGCCACCCACGGCGTCGTGCCCTTTGAGAACTCCTCCAATGGCTCGGTGGTCTTCACCCTCGACCTCTTCGCCAGCGCGGCCACTCAGCACCCCTCGCTCCTCGTGACGGGCGAGATTTACCTGCCCGTCCGGCATTGTCTCGTCGGCTTGGGACAGTCCAACCCGGACTCCGCGTCGTCTGCTTCGGATCCAGAGCTATACAGCCACATCACGAAGCTCTACTCCCACCCACAGGCTTGGGGCCAGTGTAAAGCTTTCCTCGGCAAGTACTTCCCCGGCGTCGAGCGGCAGGATGTCTCGTCGACCAGTCGCGGGGCCGCTCTGGCCGCGGACGAGCCGCACTCCGCCGCCATCGCCAGCAGTCTCGCGGCGGCGTCGAATGGCCTGGCGGTTCTGGCGGAGGGGATCGAAGATGTGAAGGGCAACTGCACACGGTTTCTGGTCTTATCCGCGACGCGAGACAACAAGGCGTCACCGCCATCCTCGCAATCCATCCCAGCGGGCATCTCAGGACACGATACGCACAGCCAATCTCCCACCGCCACGACCACGAGCCCCTCGTCAACCCCTCGCAGCCGCTGGAAAACCCTCCTCACGCTCACCATCTCGCACCGCCGCCCGGGCGCCCTCGCCGACTCCCTCGCCGTCTTCAAGGCGCACGGCCTCAACCTGACGAGCATCAACAGCCGGCCAAGCGGGGAGGCGGCGTGGCATTACGTGTTTTTCGTGGAATTTCAAGGTCGTTGGAAAGGAACTGCTGCAGGGAGATGGGGTTCGGGTGAGAAGGGAGTAGGCGAAGGCGATGAGGTCGTCGACGAGGCATTGCGCGAGCTCGGCCGGGTCACGGAGAAGTGGCGGTGGCTGGGCAGTTGGGAGAATGCTTTAGTGCAAGAAGGGGGTGAGGAGTGAGAATAGTTGAACTCTTGTCTTCTGAGGAAGGTGGTGGATGTGGCGAATGGACGGAGACACACGTACAGGGGACAGCGACAGACACCGAGGCCTGAAAGCCAGCACGATCTACACGGCACAAAGGGTACTAGAAGTAGAAGACTTGCGGTGGGAAGACAGGTAGAGGGACTTCCTACCATGCAGTACAGTCCCGATACAGCAGTATCACATAGTCGACGCGCAGGACGTGTCCTTCCGTACAATCTCCTCCACTGCCATCTCTTCCATACCTCGCTGACCGAAACGTGAAAGCCCTACGAGCCAATTACTAGGCGGGAAAGCAGATGAGAGCACGACGGGACAAAGCAGCGAAGGAAAGTTTGCACCCTCTCCAGAAAAGGGACGAAGATATACCACCTGCCTGCGCGACCAGTCTTCTCGCAAGAGAAAGCAAGCGGGAAAAAAAAAGAAAACCAGAACAATCGAATTCCATCATCATAACTCCATCTTCAAGATATGATCCACACGCTTGTGCCCCACGCCAGCCGGTCCCGAATCCGCCCACGCCGGACATCACGTATGGCGCTGACATGGGCTGGTGCGCGTGCGCCGACGCGCGTCATTATCACACTCCAGCGGCCTTGCGGTCACTTCTGCTTGGACCGTTCCAATCCACCGTTCTCCAGGCACACTAAGCCTCTGCCTTCTTGCCCTTCTTTTGCTCGACCTTGAGCAACAGCGCGCGGTTGATGTGGGGCAGGACACCTCCGAAGGCGATTGTGGCGCGGATCAGCGAGTCCAACTCTTCGTCTCCACGGATGGCCAGCTGCAGGTGGCGGGGAGTGATGCGCTTGACTTTCAGATCCTTGGCTGCGTTGCCGGCCAGTTCGAGCACTTCGGCGGTCAGGTATTCGAGCACAGCGGTGACGTAGACGGCGGCCTTTGCGCCGACGCGCATCTTGTTCTGGGTTTGTGACTTGAGGAAACGCTTGACACGACCGCAAGGGAACTGGTGAGTCATTTGTCAGTATAGGGCTTGTTATCGGCTGGGCGCGATCAGCGCGCAGGCGCATCGAGCAAAGGCGCATCACAAGAAACACGTCGACCACCTCTAGAAGCCGCTGCTGCATCGACCTGGGATGGTATGTGCCACGCGCCGAGTACAGAATTGCTGAAATGCCATGAATTCTCGCAACGGGAAGGACCTACTTGAAGACCAGCTTTCGCGGAGTGCGACTTCTGCGATTTGCCTGTTGAGTCTGCGCCCGCCTTGCCTCCAGTCTTGCCACCAGTTTTGCCTATTCAATTGTTAGATGCTGCCTCGTTGTCGCGGGACGCGCGTGTGTCCATACCCTTTCCACCTGCCATTTCGAATATGTCTGGTCGCGTAATGTAGTTCGTGCGGATTCAAATGTGAAAAGTGTGTCTTCGTCGAGATGTGTATGAGGTTGCGCGGTGAGTTGTGGTATTTGTTGAGTGGGCGTGGCGTGGAGTCGAGGATGTTATTGATCTTGCAGAGGCGCGTCGGTAGATGTTTCGATGCGGGATGGCGGAAGCGCCGCTAGTCCCACGTGACCTGATGTAAACAACATCAAGCGAATTCGTATAGAAGTGACTGTGATGAAGGCAACAGCCCGCTGCCACTCTAGAAAGTTGCCTAGATGAAGTGACGTGTTTTGTGATAGGTCAAAATCCCGTAGAGGCTGTGCTGCACCAAGATATGTAGTGTCAGACATGGACTGCCACCTGGGCGGCGTCGCTAGTGAGTGGGTTAGATAGCTTGAACATATGCTCCAGCTTTGTCCCAGTGCAAGTGATAGGAGAAGAGAAGTATTCAATGAAAGGCCAAACCATATGTCTATGATGAAATACTTATCACAGTGGAAGTGATTCGCTTTACTGCTGTTCTTCACACTGCCAAACAGTCAGCATGAGCTGTAGAAAGGACGGAACTCCAGTACTTACCTCAGGTACATATATTTCTCCACATATTAGAGCCTCCACGTCAGTCTGGAACCCTGCTTGAGAAGTCTCGCAGCTACACATGTGGCTGTGAGTACAGCAAACCGACTATGGGGAAGCAGCTCGGCTTCCTCTATACTGGTCAAACTGTCGTGCGCTATGCATGCCATAGACCAAGGAGGCACCAGACGTCGGGCGACTGGTTTCTCAATGGTCCTCAACCCGGTTCACGAGCTCGGCTAGAGATATTGGCTAGAAGTAATGCCTCATGTATGGAGAACAAATGGTGTAGTTGAAATACCACAGACGTCCTCAAGTCCTAAAAGCGTTAGTTGCCACGTGATGGGCCAGATGGCCAACTAATGTCAACACCAGACGTGCTCTGGTGCTGCTGTGTACCAAGAACTTGCTTCACATGATTGCCGACATGCTTTAGAACGAGAACAATGTACGGATCCCGAGGTTTCGTGGGATCCGTGACGATGTCTGCAAGACGGAAGAGTAAGGTATGTTTAGGAAGTCCAGCATTTTAAGAACCGAGCCAGTCGCGTGAGAAAGCTTGACGGTGGCGGCATCCAAAAATGGGTTTCTTTTATAGTACTCCGTTAAGTGGTGTGCCGAAAGATCAGGTGACCTCAGCAGCATAGAGTGCAGCCTCGCAGGTACCTAGAGTATATGGATGACAAGAATATGCTGTCCCACGAACACATACGACGAAGGGTGAATCGAAGGGTGATGTAAGTAGGAGCTGGAAAAAGAGCCAAATGGGCCTCCGGAACCGCGCACTTCCTCAACCCTAACCCAGCGCGGGGCGTTTTCGAGCTTTAGGGTCCAGCTACATAAAAGAAAAGTCCGGTGCAAAGAAGATTGAAACACCGCGCAACACATGTCATGACGATGTCACAAGAAAAGCTTCGGGTCTTGTTGATCGGAAACGGGGGCCGTGAACATGCTCTCGCTTGGAAGTTGGCGGAAAGTGAGCGCGTGCAAGACATTTACGTTGTGCCTGGGAATGGTGGCACTGCTGGGTAGGTCTTCTCCTCGATCGAGTATTGGATGTTTGTACATCAATTTTTTTGACTGCTTACATCATGCTACGAGTCAATATGCTGATCATATGCATAGAGTCCCTAAATGCCAAAATGTCAGCTCCGTCTCCGCAACCGACTTCGCAGGTCTGGTGAAGTTTGCGCAGGAGCAATCGCTCAACTTCCTGATCCCTGGCCCAGAAGCACCGTTAGTGGACGGCATCGTCGATTTCTTCCACGAGCATGCGCCGTTGATCCGATGCTTTGGGCCGTCCAAGGCTGCCGCCGAGATGGAGGGCAGCAAGACGTTCTCCAAGGACTTCATGGCGCGGCACGCCATCCCCACGGCGGCGTTTGCGAACTTTGCCGACCACGGCGCGGCGATGAACTATCTCGAGGTCGTGTCGCATCGCATCGTCATCAAGGCGGATGGGCTGGCGGCGGGAAAGGGCGTCATTCTCCCCGAGAACACGCATGAGGCGCGGTCAGCGTTGCGGGAGATCATGCTCGACCGGGCGTTTGGCGATGCAGGCGCGAGCGTGGTGATTGAGGAGTACCTCGAAGGGCCCGAGATCAGCATCTTGTCCTTCTCTGACGGCCAGCACATTCTGTCACTCCCGCCGGCACAAGACCACAAGCGCATTGGCGACGGAGACACAGGCCCGAACACGGGAGGGATGGGGACTTATGCGCCTACACCGATTGCTTCGAAGGAAATACTGGACGAGATCGAACGAACCGTGCTCCGACCGACGATCGATGGCATGGCCAAGGAAGGGATCACCTTCCGAGGATGTCTATTCACAGGGCTCATGTTGACTAAAGACGGACCTAAAGTGCTCGAGTACAATGTGCGATTTGGAGATCCCGAGACACAGTCCTGCCTGACGCTGCTCAGATCCGACCTGGCAGAGCTCATGACGGCCTGCTGTGATGGCACGCTTTCGTCAAAGAGCATCGACATTGCACCGCTCTCCGCCTGCACCGTCGTGGTGGCGGCGGGAGGGTACCCAGGGAGCTACGACAAGGGCATACCGATGAAGGTGCAGGATGCGAAGGCTGAGGACGGCGTGTACGTGTTTCACGCCGGCACGTCGTTGGGAAGTGATGGACAGCTGAAGACGAGCGGCGGACGAGTGATCGCGGCGACGGCGACTGGGGAGACGCTCAAGCAGGCGGTCGACAAGGCATATCAAGGAGTCAAGCTGATCGAGTTCAAGGGCATGCAATACCGGAAAGATATTGCTCATCGCGCTCTGTGAGGTGATTGTACAGCGAGCGGGAGGATGGCTATCATGTCTCGCGGTGCTCTAGATATACCACGACTTGAACGCTTGTCACGTCTGCTCACTTTGCCTACCTTACATATCTCTTCCTGGCATTGGACGGAGGTTAGAGGCGATGCATCCAGAGCGAGGAGCTTGCTATTGCACATAATGCTGTGTGGTTGGGCAAACGAAGGGTGTCCACTGTAATCCTGGAAGCATTAGGTTGATTCACAGTCTATACAGATTGCAATAGAGACGTCACAGGTCATTACTGCTGGGAGTTTGCTACCATGCTGCGACACACATCAACACTCAAATGGTCCTGCACGATAACAGGCAGCCCTATCTTATCCTCGACCTTTCGAGCAGACAACTCCGGAGCCACGGTAGGTAAGTTAGCAGTCGAGGGTCCAGCTAGTCGGTGATAGCCCTGCATGACTATGGCTCGCAGCCTCGCTCGCTATCTCAGATTCACGTCGCGCCCCAGGGCAGAGATCGTCGTGCAGGTTGCCTGGCCAGGATTTACCGGAAATGCTGCAAACTGTCGTGCATGCCGTAGCGCTCCACTACTCCCGCCGCTGGGGCTTGACGATTGTCCACTGTAGAAACGTGTTCTTGCTGCAATCAAGTCCGCATTGATGGGTGGTGAGATGACAATCGTGATGGCGAGGAGTATACCTTAGGTACGGCCATGAGGAGGTGCGGTGTTGAAGGCGGGGAACAGCGTCAGGCTAAGGGCAATAATTTGTTGACGGCCGAGGTGGGCGCTGGTATACCTTATGAAATACATGGCCACGACAGCCCACACAAGCCGCATCAAGCAAATCGAAGGCGGCGATCGTCGCCGATCGCGTCAGGGAACTGATCGCCGCTCTTTTGCGGAGTAAAGGAAGCCAATCAGCGAGAGGCGGAAGTAATCAGCATTGGAGGCTGCTCGCACCACCGGCCAAATCATGCCACCACTTTGTTTAAGTCTCACCCCTCTCGCCACTCCACCTCTCTTCCCTCTGCTTATTCCCTCTCTCCTCTCTCTACTCATCTGCATCCAACCATCCTCTCCGCCGATACGTCCTCATCCTATATAGCAACAACAACAGACCAGTCGTCCCACCCACCGACGACGTCATGGAGGCACTCCTCCGCCAAAGCCAGGCCATGTGCCCGTTTCTGAAGAAGACCTCGCCCGCAACCCTGCGCACCCTCTCCACCAGCACCGCCCGCCAGCATGCGGCTCCCGGCGGTGGCGCCATCTCCAACCTCCAGGTGCTGGCCAAGCGCTGCCCGATCATGGGCAAGGCCATGGCCACCTCCAGCTCCCGTCTCGGCAACAGCGGGCTGTCCGGAGCCTTCGGCGCCTCTCGGGGATACCACGTCAAGGTCCCCAAGGCGAAGTTGCACACCACGACCCCGAAGGAGGCCCAGCCGGTGAGCGACAGCTACGTCAACAGACGCGAGCATGTGCTGTACTCCTCCGGCATGGCTCAGGCCAGCACCGCCGCCGCACGCCCGAACCATGCGCATTCCGGACCACCTGCCCCGCCAGCTCGTCCCCAGTATGACTACAACGGATTCTACCAGAACGAGTTGGACAAGAAGCACAAGGATAAGAGTTACCGCTACTTCAACAACATCAACCGTTTGGCGCAGGAGTTCCCGCGTGCGCACATGGCCACCCCCGAGGAACGTGTGGATGTGTGGTGCTCCAATGATTATCTATATGTCTCTCCCGTGGTTTCTGTATGGAAGGATGACTTTTGCTAACCAACACAAACAGGAATGGGCCGCAACAAGCACGTCCTGAACAAGATGCACGAAACGCTGGACAAGTATGGCGCAGGTGCGGGCGGCACTCGAAACATTTCTGGACATAACCAGCACGCGGTGGAATTGGAGAAGACTCTGGCCAAGTTGCACGCCAAGGAGGCCTCTTTGGTGTTTTCTTCCTGCTACGTTGCCAACGACGCCACTCTTGCCACGCTCGGCAGCAAGATGCCCGACTGCGTCATCCTCAGCGACAGCATGAACCACGCTTCGATGATCCAGGGTATTCGCCACTCTGGTGCGAAGAAGATTGTGTTCAAGCACAACGACATGGAAGACCTCGAAAACAAGCTGCGCAGCCTGGCCCCGGACGTCCCCAAGATCATCGCCTTCGAGAGTGTGTACAGCATGTGCGGAAGCATTGGACCGATTGAGGAGATCTGTGACTTGGCGGACAAGTATGGCGCGATCACCTTTTTGGACGAAGTCCATGCTGTTGGCATGTACGGGCCGAGCGGAGCTGGTGTGGCGGAGCATCTTGATTTCGAGACCTACAAGAATGGTGGAAGCACCCGAGGAACCGTCCAGGACCGCGTGGATATCATCACGGGAACGCTCGGCAAGGCATACGGATGTGTTGGTGGTTACATCGCCGGATCAGCCAAGATGGTGGACACGATCCGTTCTCTCGCCCCTGGCTTCATCTTCACCACGTCCCTTCCTCCGGCCACCATGGCTGGTGCCAAGACCGCTATTGAGTACCAGATGAGCTACGGTGGCGACCGCCGTCTGCAGCAGCTCCACACTCGCGCCGTCAAGGAGAGTCTGATCGAGCGCGACATTCCCGTCATGCCCAACCCGTCTCACATCATCCCCGTGCTGGTTGGCAACGCCGAAGTCGCACGCGCCGCCTCCGATCTCCTGCTTGAGAAGCACCAGATCTACGTGCAAGCCATCAACTACCCCACCGTCCCCGTCGGCCAGGAACGTCTCCGCATCACGCCCACCCCAGGTCACGTCAAGGAGTACCGCGACCACCTCGTCCAGGCCCTCGATAGCGTCTGGACCGAGCTGAAGATCAAGCGCACCTCGGACTGGGCGCGCGAGGGCGGCTTCATCGGCGTGGGCGAGGCCGACCCCCAGGCCGTCGAGCCCATGTGGACCGACAAGCAGCTCGGGCTGGACCAGATGGTCAAGGACCTCAAGACCGGCGGCACCATCGGCTTGCTCGAGAACGTGCTCGAGCGCGAGCATCTGAATGTGCAGCAGGCCATCGCCGCGGCGGCTTGAATGCGTGATATGCAGATCTGAGGTATCTGCGTGATACTTTCGATCCATATGTCCCCGATTCTTGGATATGACGGCTCATCTAGCTAGATGTTTCACACACGCAACATACCTATATATATACACACGTCTGTCCTGTTGACGACACGACAATGCCATTCTTTTCTGACGTGCATACTTGATCTGTCTTATTTTCTTGCATTCTTCCCCCGTTTTAAAGAACCTTGAGTACTGTAGGTAACGTTGCTCTAGGCAACCTAGGCAGCCTAGGTAAGGGGTAAGGTACTGTAGATCGACGCCGTACTGTAGTTGTAAAATCCGAGCCCAACACGCCTCCATCCGCGGACTCGGAGTCGGAGTTAAGTCGCCCGACCACATTTCAATGCCAACCTTAGTTCACGCAGTGCCATAGCTGGAGTGGTGATGCCTAGAGTACATACCATACCTTAGCTGAACCCTCTAGATCCCTGGGTAGTCCAGTCCATGCCCGACGGTAGAACTACCTTAGTGGTGGGATGGAACTTGAGTCATCGTTAAGTCCGAGAGGATGCGACGAAAGAGAGGAATAAAGAGGGTAACGAACGGACGGACGAAAGATGCAGAGAGATCGGAGCGGTTGGGTGAGTACAGGTAGGTAGGTGGGTATATATATACTTCCAGCGTAGACTGGCTCGTCGTGCCAGTTGCTTGTCATCTTTACCGACCCGTTTACATATCTGTTGTTCTTGAAGGATTGGTTTATATCACAACACATTACCTTACATCTCGCAAAACACCTTATTGACCTGTGCGTCGGACGTGATACCGGGAGACCTTGACGTTCTGAACGCTTTGTGATCGTGGAGACAAGACCATCCGGCGATATTTAAGTCGGAGAGCGAAGAGAGGAAGTAAGGCAAGACGAGCACGTCGAGTTGTACACCAGCTTTGTTCGATCGTTGTATATCTACCAACCTATCTATCGATCTGCAGGAAAGGAGGATCGGGATCTGGCTGTCGTGCTACGAACCGACGGGACCAGACTCAGCACCAAACCAATCACACAACCAACAGGGCGACAAGTCATGGCCACTTACCGGCTCAGCATCCACGAGCTGCGACAAGTCGTGCTGCATCGCTCGGCAGTCACAGGTGAACATCTCGAGACGGATTTCACGGACTATCATCAGGCTGCACGGTCGAGGTCGAGGTCCAGCTCCAGCTCCTGCACCAGCTCGAAAGGATCGCCTGTAGAAGAACGGGTGTCGAATTCATGTCGCTGTTGTTGTGAGGGACCGAGTGGTGCGGCACGAGAGGCGAAGATCGGGAGCTGGATTGAAGATGTACCGTCATCACTGGCTGGGGAGGGAAAATTCGAGTGAGAGCTGCTGAGCGGCAAATGTTTAATGCGGCTTGTTGATTAGATATTGTGCTCGTACGGAATGTGTACTCTAGCAGTTCTATGTCAGGTCTGACGACCAATATGATCATCCATTATATCCGACGCCATACCCAGACTGCTGCTGGTATAGATCGTCGGGGTTGAAAGACCAGTCTTCGAACGTCCACGCGGCAATCTCGTCCATATCCAGGAAAGGGATTTCTAGCCCGTCCACCTCTACCGTTTTAGCGGCTGGTTCAGTAGGTATCTGGTGAGTAGGTGGTGGACCTTCCTCCGGCTGGCCCGACCGAGCAGTAGACGGGCCAGAGAGACTCGGGGCGCTTGGTGCCTCTTCCTGACAAGCCATGATCTTGTAGTACGGTTGAGTGATCTTATCGACAGCCTCCTGCATGTACGCTGCACGACGTGATGGGTCTTTCTTCGTCTTGAGGTAGCTGTGCGCGGACAGCGCCAACCACAGCTGGCGTTGTTCTCGGCCGAAGCGATTGACTCGATCCGTCAGCATGTCGACGACATCTTCGACTAAAGTGGCGGCTTCGTGGTCGACGACCGAACTGAGCATGCAATCGGATGTGGGATCGAGAGTCGTCGCGAGTCGTGTTATGGAGAGAGCGGCTCGGAGCTGATCATTACAGAGAACCTCCAGCGCGTAGATTCCGTTCTTGATGAGCTCACGATGAGTGTTTACGATATTGCGCGCGGCATCAAAGAGGATCACACGGGAGAAAGTCCGCTCGGTGGTCGTCTCGGCTTGCTTGATTTGTCGATCGTGAAGGATCAGGAGATACTGCCGCAGACTTACCGAGTATCTAGCATGTACTATCTGCGATCTTCGATCTTTCCAAACCGGGATGGCTTCGAGGTGTTCATTCACTTCTTCGGTATATCTCTTTACATCATCGAAGGTAAGCAACTGCCTGATGTTGTTAAGCATCGTAGCTAATTGATGACGGAGTGGAGCGGATGCATATGCCAAAGCTAGATAGGAAGAGTGGGTGAAGTCTTCACCAGGTATGTCTGCAGCACGTTGCCCGCTCTCCGCCGTCAGGTCGTCATCACGAATGTTGCGTGGGGCTGGACAATCAGCTTGTGGCGGCCAGTTCTGCGGTATCATCCCTCGATCTAGAGAGGTCTGAATATCCATCTCAACGGCCGCTGCCCAGATGCGTCGACGCAACTCCTTGTCAATGGGACTAGTCTCCTTCCTGAGAAGGTCTGGGTTGCGATGAAGCCCAGCACTCATACAGAAACGGATGTTAGTACCTGATTCCGTCCACGATCGTTTGAATTTCCGAGCTGCGACCTGCTTGGCGAGCAAAAGCAGAAATCGTACCTGAAAATCTGCCGCCTTGACATGCTTCTGGCTTTGATTGGGCAGCCAATTCTCCACGGCAGAGATGTATGCAATAGCTTTCTCACGGACGGAGGAAGAACTAGCCAGATATAGCCATTGATCTGGCATCAAGCATTGTACCGTTGCCATCATCGAGAGCAGCGTCGCGATGAATGACGGACTTGCTGCTTCTACATCTTGCCACATCTCATCGTACTCCTGCTGGAAACTTGGCAGATGCAGAACATGATAGATCAAGCCATATGTGTCGAAGTACAGCTGAATCTGATAGTCGATCTCCTCTTTGCTTGGCAACAGGGCTCGGAGTTGCGCCGTCGTGACAGATCCAGGCTGCATACCTACACAGCCAGATTTTTCGTCCAAGTGGTGCATGTCGTGTCGAATCTTAGCCAAGATAGGGAACTTCTCAAACGCATCACGGGTGAAGAGACTCAGGTCTGGCATCTGAGTGATCAGACCCCCAGTGCATGTGGTACCCATGAAATGTGTTTTGAATGCCTTGCCTCTGAGGACAGTAGACTCGCGGTCTGTGACGATTGCGCCATTTGTGGAAGCAATGACTGTGGCACCAGCTGTTGTTTCCGGTAGCGGCTGCCCTTTGGAGGTCTGAGCCTCCGGTACTGCATCCATGGCATCTCTAGGAGTCTGACCGGCTCGCGCCAATGCAGTCTCCAGCTGCTTGATGCGTTGATCTTGGTATTCCAGCCGTGCCAGAAGATCTGCCGATGAATGAGTGTCCTTGAACTGGCTACTACCGCCGTTCACCGAACGCGTTTCCGAGATTGGTGGCCTGTCCGGCATGTCAACGGAGTCATCGATGTACAGACAGGATGCAGCCTGACCTGCTTTGGTGCATCGCCCGCAAGCTGGCATAACCCGATCACATTGGAGTTTTCTACGCCGGCAGTCGTAGCATGAAAGAACCTTTCGACGTCGTTTCCGCTCGCTGCCACCAGAGATCTCTGGGGATCGAGTGCGGCCATTACTTGAAGTCTCCATTGTGCAGTCAACGGGGCAGATGTCAAACCAGACAGTCTCTGTCTAGCCGGTAGTGACCAGAGCCATTCCAGAACATCAAATTAAGTGTAGGATGGTACGTTGGATGTCTTGTGGCTTCAGAACAGTTTACTTCATCGCCTTAAGGGTTGTGAACGGACTCGTGAAGTCTAATGATTGACACTCATTCATGGTGTAGTTCTTGCAGCGCCCGATATCGGCAGATACCATCGATACACATCAGATCATCGTATGACTCGATCATCATCCAAATAGGCATCAATCTGACGGGCATGAGGATCTCGACGGTGAATGGGTTCAGCTGAAGGATCGCGGAGGTCACTCGTACGAAAGCTCGGACATCCGGACATAACTCGATTGATATCCGGATTACTAGCCGCTCTATCGCGGCAAGCCCTCTCCGAAACGGGAAGTATGTATGTCAACACCAGGCGCGGTGCGGGACCTTTGCAGTACAACACTCACTTCCAGAGCTCACGGCATTCACTAAGGCGTCAAACTGTCCACGATGCTGCACTGGCTCGCAGGTCAGAAGACCGCAGAAGGGCCGACAGGTGAGACTATTGCGCGTCCGTAACACCATGGACGGCCAAATAACGATGTGTCTCAGATCCGGATGCGACTGGCGCGATCGACGTGCCAGAAACACCAGCTCCTGTGTTTGCAGTACGCGCATTCAAGCACGCCATCTTCGGGACACCTCAAACCGCTCAACCAAAACCTCGACGACACTCGAACACGGAGGCTGGACGGGATGGAAAGACGCAGCGACCAGCCATGCCACGTCCTAAGAGCGCAAGCTATACGCATGGAGCTTTGAATATGTCGGAATCCCTGCCTGAGCCTATGAACTCGCCAACCAAGGGTATTCTCTTGACGCCTGGTACGGCCGCAGCAAAACGTAAGACGGTATCTTTTGGCGATCAACTGAAAGACAAAAAGGACAACGCCTCGACTACTGCGGAGGCTGGAGATGATGGTCCAGAAGATGACTTTCAAACCTGGGCCAGACCCGTCGCAAACAGTGGTCTTGGAGGTATGGAAAAGGGCAGGGGTAGCAGCTCACTCACCAAAGCGTTGGAAGAGGTACGCGACGAATCTGTAAAGCGCAAAAGAGCAGTTCGGAACAAGAATTTGGATGTCGAGGAGAAAGGAGACGTGCCGGGAGCTGTTGAGCCGCAATTCGAGTCGGCGCAGTACTGGAAAGCTGAGTATGATGCATATCGGGAAAACACTCAGCGAGAAGTGCGGAAGCTCGTCAAGAAACAGCAGATGGCGAAGAGCTACGCGAAGGTGAAGGACGACGAATGCCTTACGCTTACAGACGAGTTGCGGCAGGAGAGGCAGAAGGTTGAAAGGCTGGAAATGCAGGCAGTCAAGTTGGAAGCACAGTTGAAGGAGTATCAGGCGCAGCTGCGAAATGCGCACAAATTGTCATTCAAGCCGGAGGTAAAGACACTCGACACAGGCCTGACCATCTCGGAGAGCCACGAGCAGAAGTCGACAGCAGAGCATCGGATGGTCCGACTCGGTCAACTGGGAAGAGCGAATGAAAGACGGAGCATCGTAGCAAAGGCGTCCCCGGAGCAGCCTCCGTCGAGAGAAACAATCGAGGCGCCATCAGTGTTGGACGAGGCAAAAGTGGAAAAGCCCAAATCCACTGGCGAAGCCGGAAAGGATCGCAAGCTACGTTCAGACGACATGTGGATGCCGTCGTTCAGCGCGACATCTCCAGAATCTTCAAGTACGGCGGACAAGCCTCCTGGTTCACCAACGAATGGTCGAATGGTGACTTGCGGGACTGGGGCAACCCCGCTGAAGTCACTCAACATCAACACTCTACCCACGAGTCGAATGACAAGGCGAGACTCTGCACAGCCATCAGTAAATGATGATGTCAGAGTTACAACCTCACCAACGCGCGAAGATGCCAAGCCTGGTGCTCCAAATGGAGCGTCATCGGTTCCGTCGACCACTGGGGCAGATCGCGTCACATTGACCGGACCTCGAGACTACAAGGGCAACCACCATAAGGCGGATTATTCTAGTCGGCACTTGGGTGCGATTTCCACGTCAAGTCCCTTCCAATCAGATGTCAATGCTTCGGATATCGCCACTGCTAGTACCAAACAGCACACTACGTCCCGGTCGATGCAGCCGTTAGTCCCGCAAGACAACCAACTTACCCAATCCAAGCGACGCACGACATCCTCGGATGCTCTCAAACCTTCTGCGGCGTGGACCGCGATCAGTAAACCGGCTTCAGGACCAACAGAGAAGCGCATCGGCAGTATCACGGACAAGCATGGGAACGAAGTCGCTTTGGACCGGCTGGAAGCCGCCAAAGCCAGGTTGCGGGCGAAGGGAAGGGATATATCTTGACGAGATCATGATGACATTGTAGGGTGGGATCCAGTTCTTTCTTTAGCACGGTGTTTATGATGGGAGTTCGTCCAATGGAAGACGGTCTTTGTGTGGTCTTGATGAGCAGTGTGTGAATCTGCAATACATGAAACTTGCGTCGTTCTGTCGCCACTTGGCAACTGCTATCCACGTTCATTAGCTTTCAGACCCAAGTATTGTTTCATCATGAGCATGGGTACAGTAATGCCTTGCCCAAGTTAGGCCCGTTCTCAGCACAAGATTGGAGTGTCACCTAGGTACCTACATAAACTGAGCTATGCCAGTCTACCACCAAGTGAACATGCATGCTAATGTCTTCCCATGCGCGCAGCACACCGCGCATCTGCTGGCCGGATGCAGAGGGAGCGGTTAGTATGGAGACTACGGTATGTATGTAGCTAGCAGTTGAGGCGCGTATGGACGTACATGCAGGCACAGGCACGGTACAGGAGTACATGTAGTTAAGGTAGGGGGTCCAAGGAGGTGGCTAGTGTCCCGGAGGTCGTTCTTCATAGGAGACATCACGTGCATTACATCTGCAGCGCATATTGTACATATCAATGTGCAACCTTGGGGAATGAGCTCAAGAACAGATGCGACAGAGCCGTTATCCGCGAAACTGTCGCTCGGGGACCTGATTGTAATTGTATTGCCCGTGTGAGACTCCCGTCAACATGCGATGTACAATATCTGATTCTCCAGAGGTGAAACGGCAATAGGCCGCTAGTGAAGGCCGTGGTCGAGGATGGTGATTGGATCGTCGGCGCAGCTGCAGGGTGTCCCTGAGCATGGCCTCCTGCACCAAGAATCAACCAGACTTCCTCGACCGCAACCCTACCTGACCGTGCCTTAACTACCCGACCACTCTTCTCTCCTTTCGCCTCCGCATCCCCCTCGCCCGCCCTGCTCCTCCATCACGACCTATGAATCTACGATCCTGTCATTCTTCCTCGCTGGGAGAGGCTTTGTGATCGGCTGCTGCATTTCTGTTGCTGCGTGGTTTCTAGCGCTGGCGTTGGAATAGGGAGCCATCTTGCCGGTCATTCCGCGCCGTTCTACGCGATAATCGAGTAGATCCGAGCAATTAGACGAGAGAAGTCCGTGGAGAGTAGGGGAGAAGCGTCGACGGCTGCTTTCGCGACAGTTGAAAGGGATAATCCGAAGAGCAGGGAATATACTCGCCGAACAATGTCGCACGTCTACGATGTCGGCACTAAGGCCTGGCAACCAGATGCCCAAGAAGGCTGGGTGGCATCCGAGGTCAAGCAGAAGAAGGTCGATGGAGACAAGGTGACGCTGGTCTTCGAATTGGAAAATGGCGAGGTAAGATGCTGCTCACAACCATACTCACCCATGTCGTGCAATGACTGACTCCTCCCTCCAAGACCAAGACCGTCGAGACGACATTGGCCGCGCTCGCCGATGAGAACGCCAACACGTCAACGCTGCCGCCATTGATGAACCCCACGGTCCTCGAAGCCAGCGACGATCTGACCAATCTCTCACATCTCAACGAGCCCGCCGTGCTGCAAGCCATCAAACTCCGCTATGCGCAGAAAGAGATCTACACATACTCGGGTATCGTCCTGATCGCGACTAACCCGTTCGCCCGTGTAGATTCGCTATATGTCCCCGGCATGGTGCAAGTGTACGCCGGCAAGCATAGGGCCTCGCAGGCGCCCCACTTGTTCGCCATCGCCGAGGAGGCATTCGCCGACATGCTCCGCGACAACCACAACCAGACCATCGTGGTCTCTGGAGAGTCCGGTGCCGGCAAGACGGTCAGCGCGAAGTACATCATGCGCTATTTTGCGACCCGTGAGCCGCCAGATCAGCCTGGCACGCGAACCCGTGGCCGTGCGGATACCATGAGTGAGACCGAAGAACAAATCCTCGCAACGAACCCCATCATGGAAGCCTTTGGCAACGCGAAGACGACCCGCAACGATAACTCTTCGCGTTTTGGAAAATACATCGAAATCATGTTCAACAAGAATACCGACATCATCGGCGCACGGATACGGACTTATCTTCTGGAACGGTCAAGACTGGTGTTTCAGCCGCTTAAGGAGCGGAATTACCACATCTTCTATCAACTCGTGGCAGGTGCTTCTGATGAAGAAAGAGAAGAGCTAGGGCTGATACCGGTCGAGCATTACGAGTTTCTCAACCAGGGCGGTGCGCCGTATATTGATGGGGTGGACGATGCGAAAGACTTCCAGGAGACTCGGCAGTCTTTGACGAGACTGGGTGTGGCTGAACATATTCAGAAGTCTCTCTGGCGCATCCTGGGAGCTCTGCTTCACATCGGCAATATCAAGATCGCGGCGTCACGATCCGAGTCTCAATTATCAGCTTCCGAACCCTCTTTGACAAAGGCTTGCGCTTTGCTGGGCATTGATGCCACTGCTTTTGCGCAATGGACGGTCAAGAAGCAGCTCGTTACTCGTGGTGAGAAGATCATCTCGAATTTGACTCCGCAACAAGCAAACGTGGTCCGAGACTCCGTGGCCAAGTACATCTACTCTTCCCTCTTCGATTGGCTGGTTGAGACCATGAACGGCTTCCTCGCACCCGAGACGGTCATTGAGCAAATGTCCAGCTTCATTGGTGTACTCGATATCTATGGTTTCGAGCATTTCGCGAAGAACAGCTTCGAGCAATTCTGTATCAACTATGCGAACGAAAAGCTCCAACAGGAGTTCAACCAGCATGTGTTCAAGCTCGAGCAGGAAGAATATCTCCGAGAGGAAATTGACTGGACTTTCATCGATTTCTCCGACAATCAGCCCTGTATCGACCTTATTGAGGGCAAGCTTGGTGTGCTCGCATTGCTGGATGAAGAATCCAGGTTGCCCATGGGTTCGGATGAGTCTTTCGTGACGAAACTGCACCACAATTACTCGAACGATAAGCACAAGTTTTACAAGAAACCTCGATTCGGCAAGAGCGCATTCACCGTGTGCCATTACGCCGTGGATGTCACATACGAGAGCGAGGGCTTCATCGAGAAGAACCGAGATACCGTGCCAGATGAACACCTGGAGGTGCTGAGAGCATCTTCGAATACCTTCCTTGCGGACGTCCTTGAAGCTTCGGCTCTTGTCAGGGAGCGAGACACTGCTGCCGTGGCCAACCCCAAGTCGGCTGCGGCATCCGGCAGACGACCTGGCGCCGCATCCGCAAGAAAACCGACTCTAGGTGGTATCTTCAAGAGCAGTCTGATCGAGCTCATGTCCACTATCAACTCGACGGATGTGCATTACATCCGGTGTATCAAGCCCAACGAAGCCAAAGAGGCATGGAAATTTGAAGGTCCCATGGTTTTGAGCCAGCTTCGAGCTTGTGGTGTTCTGGAGACCGTCAGAATCTCTTGCGCTGGTTACCCGACCAGGTGGACATACGAAGAATTCGCATTGCGATACTACATGCTGATCCCGTCCACGCAATGGACGACTGAGATCCGCAACATGGCCAATGCAATCCTTCGCAAGGCTCTTGGAGAGGCCAAGAAGGACGGTACTGACAAGTACCAGCTTGGATTGACGAAAATCTTCTTTCGCGCGGGTATGCTGGCATTCTTGGAGAATCTACGAACCAGCCGACTGAACGATGCTGCGATCATGATTCAAAAGAACCTGCGTGCCAAATACTACCGCCGTCGGTATCTTGAGGCCATCACCGCCGTCAAAACTTTTCAGGCCATTGCACGAGCTGCCATGTCACGGAAACGGGCTGAGGAGGCACGGCAACAAAAAGGAGCCACCACCATCCAACGCGTCTGGAGAGGGCAGAAAGAACGTAAACGTTACCTACAGTTCCGAAACGATCTCGTCCTCTTTGAAGCGACGGCTAAGGGATGGCTCTGCCGGAAGATGATCCTGGACAAACGGTTGGGAGATGCCGCGCGCACGATTCAGCGCACTTGGAGGAAACACCAACAACTCAAATCTTGGCGCTCCTACAGAAAGAAGATTGTCTTCATCCAAAGCTTGTGGAGAGGAAAGACCGCTCGCCGAGGCTACAAGACGCTTCGCGAGGAGGCACGGGATCTCAAACAGATCTCCTACAAACTCGAGAACAAAGTCATCGAGCTTACTCAATCACTGGGCGGCATGCGGACAGAGAACAAAACACTCAAGGGTCAAGTGCAGAACTACGAATCACAGCTCAAGAGCTGGAGAGAACGATACAATACGTTGGAGGCCCGAGCGAACGATCTTCAGCGCGAAGCCAACCAAGCTGGTATCACAGCCGCCAAGCTTGGTGCGTTGGAGACGGACATGCAGCGACTTCAGAAATCGTACGACGAGAGCACCACAAACATGCGACGACTACAAGACGAAGAGAAGTCGCTGCGTGAGACGCTCAAAGTCACTAGCCAGGAGCTCGAGACGTCACGGCAGGGCAAGACTGCCTCGGAGACGGAGAAGCTCTCACTACGACAGCAGTTGGCTGATTTGCAAGATCAGCTAGAGCTCGCGAAACGAGCAGCACCGATTAATGGTGATCGTGAGTTGACCAATGGTCATGCAGGTGCCTTCCCGGGCCCATCAGGTCTGATCAACCTTGTCTCGTCGAAGAAGCCCAAGCGGAGAAGTGCTGGTCCTGAGCAAATCGCCACCGAGCGATTCAGTGGAACGTTCAACCCCAGACCAGTGTCGATGGCGTTCGGTGCGACCGGACACTCGCAGACCTTGTCTGGATCGACCTTCAACCCTGGCTTGGAGAATGTGGAGGTGGAGCTGGAGAACTTGCTTGCAGACGAGGAGGGGCTCAATGATGAGGTTACCATGGGTCTCATCCGGAACCTCAAGATCCCTACACCCGGCACAAATCCTCCTCCAACAGACAAGGAAGTCCTTTTCCCAGCATACCTCATCAACCTGGTCACTTCAGAGATGTGGAATAATGGCTTCGTCAAGGAGTCGGAACGATTCTTGGCGAATGTGATGCAATCGATTCAGCAAGAAGTCATGCAGCACGACGGTGAGGAAGCGGTCAACCCTGGCGCTTTCTGGTTGTCCAACGTCCACGAGATGCTGTCATTCGTCTTCCTGGCTGAAGATTGGTACGAAGCGCAAAAGACAGACAACTTCGAGTATGATCGATTACTGGAGATCGTCAAGCATGATTTGGAGAGCTTGGAGTTCAACATCTACCATACTTGGATGAAGGTGTTGAAGAAGAAGCTGCACAAGATGATCGTGCCTGCCATCATTGAGTCTCAATCTCTGCCAGGCTTCGTCACCAATGAAAGCAACCGATTCCTCGGCAAACTCCTCCAGACGTCCAACGCGCCCGCCTTCAGCATGGACAATCTGCTCTCATTGCTGAACAACGTCTTCAAGGCGATGAAGTCATACTATCTTGAAGACACCATCATCACACAGACTGTCACGGAGCTGCTACGATTGGTCGGCGTGACTGCCTTCAATGACCTGCTTATGCGGAGAAATTTTCTCTCATGGAAGCGTGGTCTGCAGATCAACTACAACATCACTCGGATTGAAGAGTGGTGTAAGAGCCACGATATGCCCGAGGGAACTCTGCAATTGGAGCACTTGATGCAAGCCACTAAGCTGCTGCAGCTGAAGAAGGCGACCCTGAATGATATTGAGATCATTCAGGACATCTGCTGGATGTGAGTTTTCACCCACAGAACTGTTTTGTGTTGTGATGTGACAAATGCTAACTTGTTGTAGGCTTTCCCCCAACCAAATTCAGAAGCTGCTCAACCAATACCTCGTGGCAGACTACGAGCAGCCGATCAATGGCGAGATCATGAAAGCCGTCGCGTCGCGTGTGACTGATCCGAAGTCGGACGTTCTGCTCCTGCAGGCCGTCGACATGGAAGACTCGGGTCCATATGAGATCGCCGAGCCAAGGGTGAGTCAATGCACCACCTCCTACGATCCTGACGTATACTGACAAATTCCGCACAGGTCATCACCGCATTGGAAACCTACACGCCCAGCTGGCTACAGACCCCGCGCCTGAAGCGTCTCGCCGAGATCGTCTCCGCGCAAGCCGTCATGCAGCAACAACTCGACGCCAACGGCAAGATCGACGAGGACGGCGAGTGGCATATGAACGGCCTCAACGGCCACGCCAACGGCGTCCAGACGCATGAGCTGACGTACGAGAGCGACGTGTCGCCGTCCGGCTAGATGAATCTTACATACCTCGAGATGGCGCGGATTGTGCGTTGTATGTGCGAGTGTGCATGTCGAGAGCTTTTGCAGCATTTCTTGGAATATGGCGTTTGCATTGTTGACGTCGAGACGGTCTGTGCGATTCGTTGCCGCGGCGAAACGCAACTTATAGCGAGAAAGAAGAGGAGGGAAATGGATGGAATGCACGAGGGAGAAAGACGTCTTCTCCGGGTCGTCAGTCACCGCCACCGACTTGTATGCTGTGTAGATGTAGGTGTAGGTGTAGGTGTATATTGTACTGGATGTACGCTTGCCGCGCATGGGCGATGCGATGCGATGCGATGCGTTGTGTGCTTGGACCTACTCTTGTTCTTACTGTACCTATGTACGCTTGACCCGACATGAGAAATCCATGGACGGGTCGTACTGTATCTCAAGCCTTTACCGTCTCGTGCTGCTTGTATGACAGATGGGTGGTATGGACCTCAGTCAAGGCATGGAGGTAACATCACGCACCATATTATACCATACTTATTACTGTCCACGAAGATCATCACCGACAGACTTCCATCGAGTCCTCCGACCATTGCCCAACCTGCTCATGTTCGGCGCTCCTCGCGCGCATGCCAGGGCTTGGCGATGCGCGGTGCTGGAGTTTGGGAGGATGCTGTGGGGTTCGGTAACTTTGTGGTTCTTTAAGGTATTGTTTGCACTTGCGGGGTGATGTGATCGACCACGCAGTCACTCCGATCTACTTTGCAAGAAGTGAAGATCTCGAGATTCGTGGGGAGGAGAGGGGTGGGAGAGGTAGACTGTAGTGGTGGTGATCGGGGGCGAAACACGCTATGTCACTATGGGTGCGCAAGAGAGGAACGGGGTGGGGAGAGGTCCCAAGGTACTCTACCTGCCTGTCGTGAAGCGACATGATCCATCATCGGCATCGACAGCGATATCACGATCAGGTAGATATCTTGGTTGAAGAGTTTCTCGTAGGGAGGGCTATGCACCTCTCGAGTGTCACATGTAATAATATGACGGTGATACCCGCCCCGAATAGCCGCAGACGATGTTACTATTATCCTTGACCGCCAGTCAGCGCATTGATGCCGGAGCTAGCAGGGAGAAGAAGGAAGATTTCCCCCTAGAAAAGAAGCGACGGGCGGCGGAAATCATTAGTATGGAATGCAGGGGATCGACCGACCCCCTGCGGAACCACTTCGGTACAGAGAGAGACAGGGACTCGGGAGTTAGAACACGGATCAAAGCAGCAGAAGCTGAGCGGAGATGAGACAGAAGGGGGGCTCTTGCCAGCTAAGAGCTAAGTATGACTACTCGAAAGTCGGAGGGCGGTCTTGCTCGGTTTCGTTGGACTCTATCGCGTAGAGTGGTCGTGCGGCGGAACAGATTGTACTCTGTTGAGTCCAACGGAGACATGTGCGTCGGTAAGGTACCTTATGTTTGAGAAGAGGGACATGCACGGCGGTGTATGTCGATGATGCCTCTGCTCACGAGTCCTTTTACATTCCTAGGCCGAAAGGCTCGGCGTTTGTCCCTCTCCCTCGCGAACACGCGTGTTCTTCGGTTATTGGTGAACAAAGTCAACGAACTCCGGTCTGTGATTGATGTGCATCGTACACCGTGGACTCAGCTTTCATAGGAAGCTAAGCATAGGATGGGTGCACGTTCTGACAGGAGTATGTGTAACGTGGATATTGCCGCAGCTGGAAGCATCCCCGAGTCGACGAGTCGACAATTCGCTGCGTGCTGATACAAGGTACAGATACACGACATCATCGCGACAATTTTCCTTACAACAGAGATCCTTGGCAACATATGTAGCGCTGCTCAAGAATTGGGGATACAGGTCTTGCAAGCGTAGTCAGACGCAAATGTGACCTGGAGTCGAAATTGAGATCTTATCTTCCTCGGTGTGATCACAGAATAGTGGAGAGTGGACCTTGCTGCTTCTGGGATTGCTTCGTAAAGGTTTCTGGTGGTCAGCACCAACATGACAAATTCCATATTGATATTTACCGTTTGATTCGAAAAATTCGAGAGCAGTACCGATTCTCACCAGACATGATACCATCGCTCACCCCGCCTTCACGTCCTTCACTCTAACCGTCACAATCAGATCATTCTCTCCCGTCGGTGCCATGAGGCCAGGGTTCGGCTTTCCATCGTACAATGGGAACTTCTGCCCCGGTTCGAGTTTGATCTCGAAGCGTTCCAACACCAGCGCAGTGAACAAGAGGGCTTCGGTACGGGCAATGATGCGGCCAGGGCAGTAGCTCAACCCACCACCGAAGGGCCGGTAGCTGGAGCTTCGACTGAGGGTGCAGTGCTTGACGAAGCGGCTGGGCTCCCAGATAGAAGGGTCGCGGCCCCAGACCTCCGTGTTCCAGTGGAGTTCGCGGAAAGGGCACATGACTTGCACGTTAGCAGGAATAGTCTTGCCGTGTACTTCGACAGGTCTGGTGGTTGTGCGGATCGAGGCAGTGGCGCTACAGAGACGGAGGGTCTCGTCGAAGACTGCGTTGAAGAAAGGGCATTCGTCCAAGAGGTACTGGAAGTCGACCTCACCATTCTCGCGGTTGTAGGCGGGCTTGATTTCGTTCTGGATTTGTTCTAGCGCGTCCGGGTTGTGAAGTAGGTGCGCCATCATCCAGAAGGACAGTTTGAAAGTGTTGGTGTTGATGACAAAGTACAGCATCGAGATGATGGTCGCGATTTCTCGATCCGGAATGCCCTTGGCCCGCTTCGTACGTTCGTACATGTCAATGATAGGAGCCATGTCCGGGCGCTTCTCTCGCGGGATGGCGATATATCGCTCGAACGCATCCACTAGTCTTTCTTTTGCATCCTGGACATTCTTGGAGCCAGGCATCTTGTACCATAGCCTCCAGTTCTCGTCGTCGAAGCTAAGGAAATCGGTGAATAAGTTCGGATTCCGCTCGAGGACTTCGGCGCCAAACATGCCACGAGATGCTACCTGAAGCAGTACCTCTCGAGCCCATGCATAGAAAGATACGGTTTTTTCTGTGCTGTTGGCAGCAGTCGAAAGCACCATACTCCCTGTCAAGTGTTCTTCTGACGTCCACTCATGGAGAAGCTTCGTGAACTTGGCAGCAAGCTGATTGAACTGTACGCCTGGGTGGAGTTGGAGCTTCAGATAATCGCTGTTGAGATGCGCGATGGATTTCAGGCCAGGGTTTGCAAACCCAGCCTTGGTTGCCGGGTCATCTTCTTGTGAGCTGGGACGTTCATAGACAGCTGCACATGTTTCTCGCGAGACCCCGAACTGATGGGTGAGATCCGCGACCGCTTTGTCGAAAGTGAAGGCCTCGGTATCCTTGTACGCCAGAGCAACGTCGTCCGGAGCCGTGAATATGTACAGTCGCTGCCCGCCCAGAGTTATGAAGAAGGGCTCGCGAGCATTGTTGAGATACAAACGGCCTTGACGGACCAGATTTTGGCCATCAGAGACGAAAGCTGGAGCATGACCCAACCAGGGAACCCAATATGGAATCTCTTTGGGGTGCTTAGGGTAAAACGCCGGCTTGATGGTGAAACTCCAGATTCTCCAGACCACAAGTACACTCGCGAGGGACGCAACACTCAAAGGGACATGCCAGTAGGCGGCGTCGAAGCTCGAGAACGCTGTCAAGAACATTGTTGCTAGTACGAGGGGGCTGGGCGAAAGAAGTCGAAGAGTAAAAGACTGTGGGCATACTGAGTTTGCTTGTCGTGCGAGGATTACGGTTCTGTTTGTAGCAGCCGGTGCAAAGGGCACAGATGAAAGAGGCCACCAATGGTATCACATGTCATCCCACCACCGAGGGATTCAGCCCCCACCTCCGCTGATGGTCCAGCAGTCCAACTTATCATTTATTACACAAGTACCGGATCACCGGGCGAAGGATGCAGCTGAACATGATCGACAAAGATAGCACTTCGTAAAGTCAGAATCTGCATAAGCAGATACGGTGCCAACAAGCAACGCACTATATTCGGGGCGTCTCCTTAGCACCAAACGCCAGGGCGGGGGCGGCACAGCATCCAATCCCAACACCTCATACCGACGCCAATACGGACAGCGGCAGGCTACCACGCACAGCCCGATCTCGGGGGGCAAGACGGCTTTGTGACCATGTTATTATGTGCCAACTTCACTTCGGTATTCGGTAATGGTTGGGCAGTAGCCATGACGAAGCTCTTCTGTGGGCCGACGCAGGACTGCCTGATACGGAAAACACCATCCACCGTAGGATCGATAGAGAATTGAAAGCTAGCATCTGATCTCGAGTCCAGCTCAACTGGCTCGATACAACAATGAGGACAGCCCTAAGGGTATCATGATCTAATCAAGCCCGCTCCCGGAACGAAAGAGTGTTCTTGTACCATGGCAGCCGGGCCGATCGCCACCAGATCAGCTGGACCTCTGGCGCCCCGACCGTCGTGATATCGAAGTGCTCGAGAACATGGATCATGGAAAGTTTCAGGATGTGGGCAGCGTAGAATCGGCCAGGGCTGTTCTCGATCGTAAACACAGATTTCGATGAAGATGCAAGAGGAGCGATTTTCATCAACTCACCAAGTATCTTTCCCCAGGCCCCAGAAGGGATACAGTGGATGCACGTCGGTGAGACGGGCGCCGGGATCATCCTCAAATCTGACACGGGCGTTCCGCTGCTTGAGAAACCTGAACCCATCGAACTCCCCTGCGTTGGGATACAGTGCAGGGTCGTTCATGATTTCACGCTGAGGAACGCAGATCCAATATTCAGCCGGTACTTCGATCCCGTCGCTGAGAGTGCTCGATTGCACTACTTTGCGACGCAAGGAAACTTTAGTGAAGGATGTCAGCAACGCACCATCGCACGAGCTGGAGGTGCGCAGACTTACTAGTCTCGGCGGTGTTGATTCGAGTCGACTTCTTCAGGAAACCGTCGAGCAAGTGTAAATCGCTAACCTTTCCCGACCGCAAGGAAGCTTGGGACGATTCGATTTCTTCGCGAAGCAGTACGATAAACCCCGGGTGCGAGCAAAGGTCGTGCATTGCATAGAGGAGAGTCTTGGACACGATCAGAATCCGGCTGTTCCAAGCAACTCTCCGAACAACATACCATGGCGGGTTGGTGTATCGATGCAAACCACAAGGCTAACAAATGGTTGGAGATACAAGTCACCCGATCTGGGGTATCGAGGCTCACGGAACCGATGATACCTTGGAGGTAGTCGTTGTGGGTGCTCTGGTGGTGATGACGATCAGGACTGGACAAGTCATTTGAGACGACGTCGCTTACCATGTTGGCTTGTGTTAAGAAGATTCGCTGCCTGATAGTTTTCAGCAGTTTGATTCTCACCGCTTTAGAAGCTCTGTGGTTTCGCGTTACGAGCATTGCGGTTAAGCTAGATGCGTTTAGTTTCTATACCGCCAATCGAAGGACTTGATACATACGGAGCCAGTATTCTGGGAGTCACCCGGATCACTTCGCCGGAGAAGATCACATCGTGAGCGTATTGCAGCGCATCAGCAACAAAAGCAGCATCTTCGGACAGCTCTTGACCAAAAAACATGTACGCATTGGCTAGACTGATGATTCGTGTCGCCATCGGGAAGCTGCGGAGATGTATCCACGAGCCTTCATCTCTGTCGACCTCCTGCATCGCTGCGGAGAATGCACGCTCGATCAAGGTTCTCATTGCTGCGGTCGACGATGGAAGCTTCAAGGATGTCTTCCTGAGAAGTCTCCGATGCATGTCGAGAGCTCCCATGTCCACACCATTCATAGTATGCTTTGGCTGGAAGATCTGTTGAACGGTGCGCAGGTTTAGCATACCCGACATCATCTGGCTGTAATGCCCAAATTAGTCACTTACCTCCTCGGCTACCGCTACGAGCGAGAAGCGATTTTCCCCAAGATTACTGATATCCCGTATGTGTTCTTTCGAAGACACAACAAGGTACGGCGCCTCTGGAGTTTGGACGGTGAATGGAATGCCATATTTCTGTGAAGCATTATTTAGCTGACGGTCATTTGATTCGTATAGTTCTATACTAACATAATTCTCAGCCAAGAGCCTTGGCCCGTAGAAAAGCCAGCGCCAGCCGCGAGTCCATTTTCCAATGGATGGAATCAGCAAAACCGCTCCCATTAGACATAACAGAGCTTCGACTGTCGCAACCCAAGACCAACCAAGCTGGACCCAGCTTGCTCGCAAAGTCCAGAGCAGGACTTCTGAAGAGACATAGATGGGATATCTCGCGGCGTTGGACGCCATGGCACCGTTGCTGTCCAGTTTCGAAGCAGTCATGAGAATCTTTTCAAAGTCCGTGACAATTGAGCGAAGCAGACCGAAAGAACGACAAGTGTAATCCATGCGCGATGCGGTGTCATCGAAGATTGTAAAAAGGAACTGACCAAGATTCAAGTAGCATAGGGGTTGGGCACATAGCCCATATGGTCTAGAGTAGCCATAGGCCTCGAGCAGCATCGGGCTGTGTGCACAATCGCATTATAGAAAGGCACTTTCCCATTGCTGAAGAAGCGGCATCCTGTCATCGCGAAGCTAACAGGATCGTGTTGACCTGCTTGCACAGCGTCGAAGGAGCGCGATCGTTGTTGGGAGCCTCAATAATGGTGCGCAAGGATCAAAGGTTCGTGTTTGTCATGCAGATACAGCCCCCCACACCGGGGACAGTCAGACACACCAAGCTAAGCTGAGACGGTAGCCATGCCGTGCAGATCAACGCAGCCACGCTGCGGGTAAGCGTGGTACTGTAGAGGGAACGTTTTGTCGCATGCGTCGTTGTGTCTGTCAGATAAGATACCTCTGTTCTACTGGGCGAATCGAACTTCCAGGTCTGGTGAGGTTGGAGGAATGTAACCTATGGCCAAACATCAAGCCCCCGAGGCTGACGTCTCTTAATAGACCTCCTTCCCTCAGCCTCACCCAGGCTCGCCAGGCTTCGTCTTCCTTTCTCTACACCTCATGCGCACGACTAACACGGGCAGTTCGCAAATATGTCTTACCTTGCAGGGATCTCGCCCGAGACGCTCTCGACTATCCCGGGCATATCTCCGCCACCTGGCAAGACGCCGAACTTTGCAGACCCGGGTGCTGATGGGACCACTAGGCCAGTCGTGATAGCACTCGGCGCAATCTTCGCCGCCCTTACCGTGCTGTGCTGCGCCCTACGAATCTATGCTCGTGTCTGGGTCAGTAGATGCGCTGGTCGGGACGATGGTAACATGCACCTTTAGTGGCATGTAGAACCAGCCTGCTGACACTGCGACAGTCTGGCTCGTGGTGGCCCTCATATGCGCTCTTGTGTACTCGGGGCTCGTGATATTTTGTTGGTGACAACTCTTGATACACTCGAAGCACTCCCGTCAACACAGATCCAGGCGCTGCTGTTCTTGCCGACGTTCACATGTGGAACATCTCGGCCGAGACGCTGATCATACGTCTTCCTGTATGTTCCATCACTCGTCGTGCACTCGTTAAACTGACATGTCCCTTGGCTGCTTCGAACAATTGGCTACTTTTATTTCGTGCCAACTTTGATCTCTACCAAAGTAGCGCTTGCCTCGTTCTTCTTACGCAATTTTTCGATCAAGCGATCCCTCAAGATCGCTATTTGGACTGTGATTGCCTGGTCTTTTTTCGTATCCTTCTTCGCTCTTTTCTGGTCCATCGGTAGATGCGCACCAATCGGTCTTGCGTATGTGGCGTGCTCAGGCAGAACATCGCTTGTTTACATCGTTGCTGCCGGCCTGAACATTGTTACCGACGTTGCCTTACTCGTCGTTCCTTTGTGGGGCATCTTCCCACTGCAGATGCACCGCCAGAGAAAGCTTGCTCTAGCTCTGGTCTTCCTGACCGGTATAAGCTGAGCGTCTCGGCTCTGGCGAACAGAGATGTAGCTGACGCGAGTCGCAGCGCGGTCCTGGCAGGCTGTCTGGGGCTTTACTACCGAATTGTGCAGAACAACTCGCCGGACATAACATGGAACTTTGCTGCCGTCAACATCTTGAGTATGTTTGAGATCGACACCACAATCATAGTGGCCTGTCTGCCGGCACTACCTGCGTTGTTTGACGGCAAACTCCACCCTCTGAAAGCCATGGTGGAGAACACCATGAGTTTCACAAGACAGACCCTTCTTGACCCGATGCGCAGCCGCTTCAGCCGCTCCAGTCGCTCGCGATCGAGCACGAAAGATTCAAGTGATAGCCTGGAAATGCCATCTATGAATACAAATGAGGTCACTGTTTGGTCCGGGGTCCATCAAATGGGAGAAGGCAATCACGAGAATGCTCGTCAGGGACATAGTGTTACCTCTTCTACTCGAGAAGAGTGGCATAGCTAGCTTGTCCCGTAATGGATCTTGACGATTAGTACGTATCACATCTGCATAGCTCAGATCAAGGATGGCAGGCCTGATGGAGGCCCCGTGGATCTTAAAAGTGCTTACGATGCAATGTCATGTCTCAAGAAGTTGTCTTGTAGCCCTCGTCCACATCGTCGACCTTGTTCGGTAAACAATTGTCAGAGGTGAATTCTTCAATGTACTGAAGACGAAACACTGCGAGTCCATTTGCCAAGGATGTCTTCATTGATCAGTGAACGGGAGCTGGGGATCAAAGACGATGGACTATCAACTATACCAACGAGAGATCGGTGGAAGTTATCGTTCTGACCGTACCGGCATCGTTTCTTCGGGTTCGGAAGCAGGAGCCATTTCCTGACGTAGCTGTGCGCATTTCCTGCCCTGACGCGGAAACGCAGACAGGGGGTAATACAACAACAAGTGGTGGAACTTCACAACTCCACCAGTTACCACACTACTACACGTCGCGACACGCGCATTTCAGTGATAATATCGCGACCTCGACAACACATTGCTCGCATTTTTCCTCCTCCTTCACCGCTGTGGTCAGCAGATACTCGACTCAGCATCACACTCGCCGTCATTGTCGGACTTCTTGCTTTTGGTCATCTGCGGCAGCTGCCCTGCTTTTAAAGCCCCTTCGAAATAAACACCACGACTTGCTTATAACCACCACACAATCATGGCTCCAACGTGAGGATTTCTCTCGTTCTGGATCATCTCCATTGTCCGCTGACATGTACTTTCAGGCTCTCCTCCCAATGGCGCGCCTTCTGGCATACCATGACCTCCAATGACCGCCACGCTTCACACGACTCCCCTTATCGGACCGGCAACCACGTTCCACTACCGCAAAACCGCCACACCCCCTTCACAGCCGGCGCACCCAGCGCAGATGAGTCTCGCACCGACCTCAGCTCTGCATACGCACATGATCTCGAAGCTGGCAACGGATTCGTGAGTAGCAATGGCGCCGCATCACCACCAACGTCATACCACCCAGGCGGCCGCAAGCCGTTGCAGAGACAGGGCTCTGGTATGGATGCCAAGATGGAGGAGATTGGCACTGGAGAGATCCAGATGCAAGCCTTCAGCGATGGCCTCCCGCCGCCGCCGCCCGTGGGTCATTCGTGGAAGCGCATTGACCGCTGGCTGGAGGACAACTACGAAGAATTGTTCGAGAATCTAGGATTTGCCGCGACCATCAATGATGTCAACGAGTTGGAGCATGAGCTGGACTGCACACTCCCACAGGAGGTGCGCGAGTCATTACAGGTGCATGATGGGCAGGAGCGCGGAGGCATACCGACCGGCGTCGTCTTTGGCTGCATGTTGCTCGACTGTGAAGAGATTGTACAGGAATGGCGACAGTGGCGTGCTGTGAACGAGGCATACTTCAGTGACGATCGAGTGTACGAGGTCCCGCAAGCGCCGATCAAAGCGTTCGCGGGCTCTTCAGCTTCGGCAATTCCGGTCGCACAACCTTCACAGTCCGCCAACCCCCAATGGCGGGAAGAATTGCTGGACAAGCAGGATTCCCAGCCTCCTGGTGCGATTCAGAAGTCTTATGCGCACCCAGCTTGGATCCCAATGGCGCGCGACTGGGGAGGAAACAACATCGCCATCGATCTCGCTCCGGGCCCGACGGGCAAGTGGGGTCAAGTCATTTTGATGGGCCGTGACTACGACTGCAAATACGTTGTCTCGCGTTCCTGGTCTGCTTTCCTTGCGACGCTTGCCGACGACATGGCCACGGATAAATGGTTTATTGACGAAGACACAAAGGAATTGAAGCTACGAGAGTTCAAGCAACCGGGCGTGGAACCGGCTTACATTGACATTCTGCGGTGGAGATCAGACCAGAAATACGGACGGAAACGACCCAACAAGCGGCCTCTTCGGATCAATAGCAATGTTCCTGGACAGACCAACAGCCTCTCGCCCTACATCAGCCCGACCGCAAGCTCGGATGATGGTGGCCGAGGCCGGAGCCCGAATCGTTTCTCGAATGGCAAGCAGCCCGCCACATCGAGTCCTCGAACACATATCTCGAGTCCGCTGGCCAAAGTCACCGAAGAGTCCGCACAGCCACTGAGACTGGACACGGAAGTGGAGAACAGCGTCAAAGCCGACAGTCTCGTATCGGTGGACACGCCGCGAGCAAGTCAAGCATTTGCGCGTACAGACAACCTGGTCTCGCTCGACTCGCCCGCTGACGAGAATGCCGAAAACCGCAGCAGCTTGCCGAAATCAAAACTCAGTAGCGGCGTCCTCAGCGGCGACGAGATGGCCGTGGTCGATCTGTCCAACGTGCCGACTGCGGGTGCTGGCGGCGCCATCGAGGACGAGATGCGAGACGTCAAGATCTGATTCATTTCGACACGAGTCCGGACTCCCGTCATACGGAGGTCTGATGGGGTGCTTGCTGGGATTCTCTCGGCATGATATTGGGCGGCGAGGCGTTGCATACATGCATAAATGCGTTGGGATCCTGGAGTCTTGCGTCTTCGTCTGTCTATGCAGAATTCTCCAGCGATGATCATGAGACGTGCGAGAAGGATGACCAAAGATCCTCCAATCGATCGGCGGCTGTACGATGGAACACATGTACCTTACCCTGCCTTACCTTACCTTACCGAGCGTGTGCTGTGCATACCTGACCGTACCGCACGAATGGGACGGTCGATAAGTTTTCAGCGATTCACATACCCACCCGGTAGTATACACACACAGCTCTACCAGCGCCATTCGATGTAACACTATGCGACGGACCTCCTGCAGAAGCAACATCAAAACAGTGCCAAGCGTTTGACCTACATCTTCTCTTCTCTCTCTCTCCCTCTTACTCCTTCTCCTTCTAGCTCTTTCTCATCACATTTGCACCAAATCACCCTCTTCCGTGACATGATTCTCGCAGCCTTCTATACCTACCTACCTACCTATCACCAATGGTCCTGACCTGCAGCTTCATGGCATACGAGAATTTGCGTTTTGAGGTGATGGAGTACAAAGGGGCTGGATGGAAGCCAGGACGTGGAGAGGCTGGGATGCACACGTATGGGGTTGGGGCGGTCGGTGAGTCACTTTGCTTGGGATGCTTTCAATACATGGAATGTGTGGTCGGCTTTCAATGCTTGAAATGCACGCACCGGACATACATATGCGACTCAGGTTCGCACATCTGTCGAACAAAACTTTGCATGGCTCTCTCTGCTGACAGGTAGCCACCCTTATTGCTCAACTACTGATGGCAAACAAGGGAACCTGAGCCTTGCTCCTGGTCATTGAGAAACAAGGACTCTTATCTCTTCCTTCGCAAAATGTGTCAGGACCACTTCAGGAGACTATACGCCAGCGGTGAATCAAAGACATCACAGGAAACGCAAAATCACGACTATGCCTCGACTATGCTGCTCGGGTTTGCGGACAATCAGCATCAGCTTTTACATGCCACTTCGGCGATGACAACAAAGCAATGTGAATTGACCCCGGACAAGTGTTTGTCTCGCGTGGCTTCATCAACGCCATTGTCATGCCTTTATTGGCGAGAACACCTCCTGAAGTCCGGCCATGTACTTCTTCACGCTCATATCCCCGTCGAATGGCTTTTCCTTTGCTCTACTCAGGATAACATTACCTCGATCATTGGTATCTTTCATTAGCACCTTGACCAGTCTGCTACCAACAAGACCTCCACCGAGCTTGTGGAGATTCTCCTCCAGCAGGTTAAGGAGAGGAAACATCCACCAGTGTTCTTCGAAGCAAACACATTACAACCCATCCCTGCTGGAGCAGGTCCTTTCCGACTTCGACACATTTCATTGGAGTACCCCGCTGGTACAGCGGGATAATGCCTCTATTCGCTGCGTTCAAGAAGCTGCTCCACAGGGGCCAGAAGCAGCAGAAGAAGGAGCTCCAGTATGATGAGATGTATGCGGCTTCGCCCACGATTTCGCAGCTGCCCCGAATGCTCGATGTACCTCAACTCCCTGAATTGGAAGCGTTGCGAGCGGTGGAAGTGCCACACGCAGCACCCAGCCCGGCTGAGTCATGGCCATCGTCGATTTCTGAGATATCCTGGCCTCAGGACCGACAGCAATTCGATATGGTACAAGCAGTATCACCACCAGCGTCAGTCCAGACATCGTCATCGCTGGACTCCCAGGCGCTGCCTTCGTCTGCTCTGCCAGAAGCAGCACCAGTGACAGTGCTAGAGTCATCGGGTCAGGAGCATCCACAACAAGAGGAACCGCAGCCACCAACTCAGTCACCACCGCGGATCGTGTTCAGGGGTACTGGCGATTTTACCATTGTCGAAGAAAATGGGGCGTACCAGCTACTTCTATATACGGACCCCGATCATCCTTTACCACAGAACTTACTCAGAGATTCGTCCCAAATGGCATTGAAGATCGTGAGTGCGAATAAAGTCAGTGAAGACCCTCAGGGGCCTGGCAAGCGGACCCTTTTGATTCCAAATTCTGCCCAGGCCGGGGACAACGTCATTTATCACACCTTCCAACCCTCGCAGCAGAATGTTACGGATAAAAAGCCCGCGAAGCAAGTTGGCCGGAAGCCCGTAAAAGCTGCAGCACGTATCTATTCGCCTGATGATGAGTCCGTAGCGGACAGCGTGGAAGCTTGTGGAAGTCTAAAAGACACTCTTTATGGCGATACGGCCAAACCGGATGTGAGCAAGGAGCACAAAGACACCAAACGCGATCGTGATTCTGTCGAAGCACTCAATAAGAGCTCCGGCAACAATCTCGGAAAGGGCCTGCACGCTGCAAACGGCAGACCGAAAGTCATCAAACCGTTACGACGACGCCGCAACATCAAAAGTGAGCATGGTGATGCAAGCCCAGGACTGGCAGACCCCATGCTCAATGGCCTCGCTCAGCATCGCCCCAATGACGATCATCGCCAGCATGGTACACCTCATGGAGCAGATCTGGCTGGCGGCCCGATTTTGCACGATGTAATGGCTGTAATACATGAACAACCCGTGCTGCGTCCGTCACCAATTTTAGATCCTAGGTTCCAAGGGATGGTCAAGAACCCACCAAGAGCACTGAGGCTCTCTGCCACGGCTACGGTTCCTGATGCTCCGATCGTCGGGCTTCCAACAGGAATAATTATGCCAGACAGAGCTAGAATGACCGGATACGCACAGCAGCAACTGGGACTTGCCGACTGGGAATTCCTCAGCGGGCTTGGGGTCGATGTTAAGCTCGAGAAAGGCAATCAGGGCGAGGTCGAGGTCGTGGAGCATGTGCGTACAAAGCAATTGTTCGTTGTCAAGAAAGAACGCTACGAGCGTCTGCCCATTGCAAACGAGACAGGTATCCTGACGTACGGACGTGAGCTGATGATATTCGAAACCCGATTGAAGACGCACCACCATCCCAACATCATCAAGTATCACTTCGCCGTCGCGGACAATGCTCCGGCGCCGAACTTAGGCGCTTGCATAGTTCTGGAGTATTGTACTGGCGGTGACCTGTCCAAGCTCATCCATCATTTCGGAAGCATGCGTAAACCCATCACACCACGACTGTTCATCTACCACTTCATCGCGTCCATGGCCGACGCCCTCGCCTATATGCACTGTGGACTTCCACCATCCACCGACGGGAATCAGATGCCAGCCAGACCTGTCCTAGGTTGGGAACCCATCATACACGCTGATATCAAACCCGACAACATCTTCCTACGATGGGGCAAAGCAGAACCAAATGGGCTCCCCAATATCGTCCTGGGTGATTTCGGTATCGCAGGCACGCAGACAAGCCAGATCGGCAACTGGGGAGGAACCTATGGCTACCTCCCCCCGGAGCTCGAACGCGAGGAGATCTTCTTTGCTATGCCCCAGATGTACATGGGCAGAGACATGATTACCACGGCATGTGACGTTTACTCCTTCGGCGCAACCCTTTACGAGGTCATCACCCACGGTCTCTACAAGTCGTGGTGTGGCACCAAAGAGGACATTGGCACCAGCTACCAGAAGGCCGTGATGGGACCGACGGCGATGCCGGGGTTGTGGGAGGACGAGGACCGCCACCTCATCTTGCTGATGATCTCTTGCCTGGCCGAGCTACCCCAGTGGCGGTACACCGCGCTTGAACTGTATGCATTCGGAAAGTATGCCAAAGAGTCTTACGATCTTGCGTCGAAGCACGACCATGATAACGAGCTCCCGGGCCCGGCACTGTGGCAACCTGACTTTTACGGCAGAGGACATCCTCGAGGGCGTAGCGACGAACACCGCGACTCGCACACCCGCCGTAGACCCTCGTCCAGCTCATCCTCATCCGACTCATCGTCGTCCGGTTCTAACGATGATACTCCTCCGCCCTCAATGATGCAAGACCGGCAGAGAGGCTATCATGTTGACCGCCCAGTCGTCGACGCGGCGGCTGACATAGAAGAAGGGCAAGCCGGCCGCGCCTACCCGACCGCGCCTCGCAGCCCCACGAGGATCAAAGTGACCGACTTCCTGCTGCGCCGGTCCATCCAGTACCGGCCTTGTGCCTGTCTCCCGAAGTTCGGCGGCGTCAAGCATCCGTGGCACCCGTGGTCTTGTGCGCCGCGGAACCGCCACGAGAAGCGTCTGAGCAAAGCGCGCCAGATCTCGCGCGCGACGTGGGCGGAGTGGTGTGCGATCTATGGTCGATCGACGGAGGAGTTGGAAGAGCAGAAGAAGGAGTGGCATGAGCGGAAGGAAGAGCTGAGGGAGAAGAAGCGGGAGGAGGAGGTGAAACAGGAGGCGCGGAAGTGGAAGAACAAGGAGAAGCGGAAGAAGCAGAAGCAGAAGCGGCGTCAGAGGCAGGCGGAGCAGCATGGGCCAAGGGGCAAGAAGCACGAGAGGCAGGAGTTGGCAAGAAGCAGCAGCTGCGAGGGGGGAGTGAACTTATGAAGCGAGGGCGGATTCGTGAGCATCGTGGTGGATTTTTGCCAACAGGGGTTGCAGTCATCTTGTCACGGGACCGGGAGCTTTGGGCTTTATAGAAGGCGTTTGGTGCCATGCGGCGCAATCGATCGTGCTTGGGATATATCAGCCAGGGGCGTTCACTAGACAGGCTTTGTTTCTGGGAGGTTGCGTATCTCGGATAGTCTTACATTGTTTGCTATACAAGTGTCTCGGCTCTAGACTCATCAGCATCTCACTGCTTCTATACACTACAATTCTATCTTAAGCATTGCAGCTCACGCCTCCGGCTTCAAGTGATGCAACGGACACGCCTCATCGCCCGCCCTGTGCCCAGCCTGCCGACATCGGACACACTTGCCCTCCTTCTTGAGCGCCGTCTTCTCTGACCGCTTCAGCTTGCCGAGTTTCTGGAACTTTTGCGGAAGCGTGTAAGAATCTCTCGGCGGGGCGGCGGCTTTCTTCTCCGTCGACCGTGTGGGCGGGCTGACGTGATACAGCGGGCATGCCTCGTCGATCGCGCTGTGACCATGTTCGCGACATCGCAGGCATCGGCCTTCTTCCTTGAGCTGTCGCCGTTCTGCGGCTGAGGTCAAGGATCGCAGGTTCTGGTAACCCTCCGGAAGGATAGCCTCTTTCCGTGTCAGCTCCCACTGATCCATTGGGAAGGGCTCCGCCTCCTCGCTTGTCTGCGCAGTCGCATCTGCAAGACTGATCGCAGGAAATCTCTCGTTCGCGAGTTTGGCGCCCTGTGCGGCAGCCATGGGTGCATTGGCGCCGTAGGCCGACTTGAACGACTCCTCAAACATGCTCGTGGCCAGGGGTCCGCTCCGTAGCTTCAGCTTTTTCAGCACATCCCGTTCCTTGTCGCTGCGGCCGCGTACCGCGCCTTGGTTCATGCCCAGCACTTGCTCGATCCGGCCTGCTTCCCGGTCCATATCCTTCGCCACATCCAATCCGCCATGCTCGAACACGTTCGCCTTCATGCCGATGCCGTAGTACGAATACTTCTGCAGAAACCCCAACCAGATCGCTACCGTCTCTGCATGTCCGTCCTGGATCTGGATCAGCCGCCGCAGCGTGATCCGCTCAAAGTTCTCCTGACTCTTCTTGAAGATGAAATTGGATCGTGGGACGGTCCATCGTTCTGTGATGCGTGGCAGTGGTACGGGCCCTTTTGCTGGGAGATTGAGATAATATGCTGCGCGCAAGGCGAAGTCTGCGAAGGCCTCCAGATTTCGCACCGAGTAGGATCTCAGCTGTAGATCGCAAACGGGGGTCTCGTGGATGGCTTTCCGCCGGAGAGGCGCGAGGTATGTTGCCTGGACTGCTCGAGGGAGACGAATAGACTGTATTTCATTTTGAGCGACGGATAGTGGAATATGACTCTCTGTCGGCGGTGGTTTCGAAGACAACACAGCTTCGATGGGGACTCCTGCTGAGCCAGAGGTGCCAACAACCTCTGCTGCTGGTTGCGAGCGGGTGCCAGTCTGATGGAAGTGTCGTGTGACGGCTTGTTGGCTCGATCGTGAAGGCTGCGCGCACATCACATCAGCATTGCTCCCTTGGCCGTCACTCCGAAGGTCATTATATCTCACCCGTAGCTTCTTGGTCGCTCGCACAAGCGATCTCGCATTCATGGGTGTAGTCATCCTCAACTCCCAATGACCATGAAGTCCAATGCAGCACTCCCCCAGTCTCTAAGAATAATAATGCGGATGTCCTCCTCCTTCCACGGCTAAACTTCGCCGCAACTCAAGCACACATCAACGAACGTCCACCTTCACCCAGTGATTTAAACTCTCATATCGACCACATCTCCTCCACCTGAGAGCAAGTAACTACATCTACAGAGCAGCTGCAGACTTTCATCTCAGCAGCAACAAAGGTCCTAAGGTTGTAAAGCAGCACGACCAGTATTCACATGGAACTGCTTCACCACGCCGCCTCGCTTTATCACTCGGTGACGCATCTGCACCATAGTTTCCAGGACGCCCACGACGAGTCCCAGATGGCCACCTCGGCGTCAGCACGGGCGGCTGAGACGGTCGAGTTCTTGCGCGCTCATCTGCCTGCTGAGCTGGCACGGCCGCGTGTTGCCATTGTCTGTGGCTCGGGTCTGGGCGGACTCGTGGAGACGGTGAATGTGGAGCGGGAGACGTGGGAGTATAAAGACGTGCCTAACTTTCCCGTGTCAAGTGGTCGGTATCCGTCTCAGTTTTACCGTGAGGACGGACATAAACAATGTGAGACTAACAGAAGAGCAGTACCGGGTCATGAAGGCAAGCTTATCTTCAGCACTATCGGGTCCAAGCGAGTGCCGGTGGTGTTGTTGGTCGGCAGAGCACAGTACGTAGAATCACCATGTAGCTCGATACAATATGCACAGACTTATCTTCCATTTTCATTCAGTTTCTACGAAGGCTACACGATGGATCTTGTCACGTTTGCCACTCGTGTCTGCAAAGTCTTGGGTGTGCAGACCATGTTACTCACAAATGCTGCGGGAGGACTGGATCCCGATTACTCTGTTGGCGATATCGTATGTCTGAACGACCATCTCAACCTCGCAGGCCTCGTAGGGTTCAGTCCACTTCGTGGGCCGAACGATGAAGAGTTCGGTGTCAGGTTCCCCGCATTGAGCGATGCGTATGACATTGCTCTTCGCCAGGCTGCACACCGTGCATGGCGGGAGATTCGACAGCAAGTGCCCAGTGAAAGAAGGCTACATGAAGGCGTATATGCCTTTGTAGCGGGTCCCACGTATGAAACACGTGCTGAGTGTAGGATGCTTCGACAGCTCGGCGCGGATGTGGTCGGTATGTCGACGGTGCCGGAGGTCGTTGTAGCAAGACACGGCGGGATGAAGGTGCTAGCATTCAGCCTGGTGACGAACAAGGCAGTGCTCGAGCCTGCCATTCGGGCTGATGCGCCTGAGTTGCAAGGCTTGACTCCGGCGGAGTTGGAAGCACATCTCAGTCGTGGTAGCGCAAACCATGCGGAGGTTCTCGAAGCTGGACGGCAGGCGGCTGCAGACATGCAAGCATTGATCTTGCGGATAGTGTCCGATATGTGAAGCCTCCGAACGGCTACAGTGGCGTGTGCAGTACAGCGCAACACACGACTTCATGAAATAAAAGCATCGATCATGATGACCTTTCAACCGGCGCCCTTCATCTTCCCCGACTTCCTCTTGTCTTTGAGCGCTTTGTAGAATGACTTCTTGCCGCTCGTTTTCTTGTCTTGCAACTCTCCATACTTTCGCTTGAAGCGTCCTGTATTCTTCTCACCAGCAAGAACCTCTTCGACGATGGTCTTCCTCCTTTGCTTGTTCTCGATTCTGCCAGAGAAGAACTCCGTCGGGCCTTCCACAATCGTTCCCACTTGACTGTATTCGGGTGCCTTCATCTTCCCACCATCTTTCTTGTAATGTCTGTGCGGATCGAGCACATTTCGCATCTTGAGCAGCTGGAGATCACGCTTGAGCTCCGGTGTAAGATCCGTGCGCGGGAGATTGTACCAATCATTCCCAGCTGTGGCCTTCTTCTCCTGCAGTCATCACAGTCAGCTCAAGATCAGACTCGCGACAAAATGATGAAAAAGCGAGTGAATGACAAAATGTCTCAGAGTAACTATGATAATAAGCTCCCACAAATGCAGAAAGACACCAAAACGGTGCCCCGACTCCGCTCGAGATGATATGATATTGGGATTATTTTCCTCATAGACAGGTGGGTAAAGCCAGTGTAGATGTATGCATACCTCAAGTGCAAGCTTCTTCGCAGCAACCGGGTCCTCAACCCTTCGAACGCCATCTGCTTGCTGCCTCACTTTACTCTCCAGTAGTCGTGCCGAGTCAAGCTGGGCGACGCCATTGCCCGTTGTGATATACGGCTGTGCAAGGGCACCGGTGTTGAGCTTCGGAAATGTGAACTTCTGATCCCGCTCGGCGAGAGCACCGTTGGGAGCTTGCGCCAGACGTGCCGCCGCTCTGGAAAGCAGGGCATCGATCTGATCGTCTGTCAGATCTCCCGGAGC
The DNA here is from genome assembly GCA_002786065.1 of Microcyclospora pomicola. Classification (NCBI taxonomy): domain Eukaryota; kingdom Fungi; phylum Ascomycota; class Dothideomycetes; order Capnodiales; genus Microcyclospora; species Microcyclospora pomicola. The sequence continues at coordinate 935,642 of NHNY01000004.1, read as the reverse complement.
TGAAGTGCTGACCGCCATGACTGCGGGTGGTGAAGCAAGTCCATAAAACTTTCGTAGCGTCAAATTATTCTGACGAGCGGCAGATCTTCGGGGTTACTGTTGAGACGTATTACATAAGCCAGCTTTCTAGGAGATGCAGCAAGATCTTGGCTACCTAAGGTAGGTGTCCATTGAACATTGACAAATCCAGGTATTGGCCGACCTTGTTTAGAAAACTTTATACTGCCAGAAGTTCCTCGTGGTAGAACTCTCCAGATCAATTGCAGATTTGTGTTGATAGCCGCCAGGCAAGTTCTGAGCTAGGAGCTGTCTGAGATAAATCCCACCAGGGTCTATCTGACATCTGAGCATCGGTCGCGTCTCAAGCAGCACTTATTATATTCGAAGTAAGGTCCGCAGATGCGAATTCGTAGAGAGGGGACCGTTTCGACCAGAAACCATTGTACATGTATGCATACTGGCCACGGTGTTCAACCGATCACCACTCGTCTATATCTGGGTGTATGGCCACCATTAGATCGCGTATCCAGTCAATGGGAGGAGAAGACGGTGATCTAGAGTATTGGTTTTGTATGGGAAGACGTTGTTTTGCTCAGCTTACAACGCTACTTGGTAGTGGCAGCCAGTCCGCTCTTGGTGCCGACGATGCTGACCACATCTTCATCCGACACCACATGTGCCAATCCAACCCTTTGCGGCACATGTCTGGCGCTCGCTCCCCACACCAGTGCGTACTTGAAACTTTCCTTCAGGGTCCGATGGATGTGATCACAGACATCCTCAATCGTGCTGTTGTTCCGAACGATCAAGGCTTCGCTGAAGTCAGGGTCAATGCCTTTTCGCTTCGTGTAAATGCGGATCAAGCGTAGCTCATCCCAGCATCGATCGACGACCTCGTTGATGTTGAGATCCAGCTCACAGCTCATCACCACTGTGTTGGGCTCATGGGCTAGCTTGTCCAAGAACTCAAGTGAAACACTATCGATCTTGTTGTAGACATATAGACATTTGATGTAAGTTCGGTGATCTTTCATGATGACATCGATGAATTGGTCGATAGTTGCTATAACAATGTCAGTGCGTTCGCCTTATTATTACTGCAGAGACGGGGTGGAGGGCTTACCGTTCTCGTCCCGCACAAGGACCTCACAGTTAAGAATCTTGTAATCGCGCAGGATGTTGTAGAGCATCTTCTCGTCAAGATTCTTTGGCGGAGCAGAAAATGTGATCTTCATACCTCCTGCTTTCTTTGATTTTAAATAGATGTTGGGCGGATCCTGGTTAAGGCGAATTCCGACAGCCTCTAACTCTGCTTCAAGCAGAGCTCGTTGTTCAGCACGTTTCGTGGCATCAAGTACCATCAGAATCATATCACTTGTCTAGAGTGAGGGTCAGCACTTCTTTACAACCATACGTTTCCAGGTATATGGACCTTGGCTGCTGAGATGACCTGTCGACCGCGGCCTTTGCCTTCTGCTGCGCCCTCGATGATACCCGGCAGATCAAGGACCTGAATCTCTGCACCTCCATACTCTAGCACACCGGGAATCGCTGTGAGCGTCGTGAAGGAGTATGCTGCGACCTCAGACTTCGTTTTGGTGACTTTTGACAGGAAGGTCGATTTGCCCACTGATGGGAATCCGACGAGAGCTATGCGCGCATCGCCCGACTTAGAGACATCGAATCCAGTACCACCTGCACTACCCGCACCCGGGCCAGGTTCAAGAAGCTGTGCACGAAGTCGAGCGAGTTTGCTAACCAAATTAGCCTGACTCATAAGTTTGCATACAAAGGAAGTCAACTTACCCTTTCAGTAGTCCCAAGTGATACTCAGTCGCCTTGTTCTCTCCACGGCGTCAGTGTTTGGTGAAGGCCGTGGGTGGTGGAACCCCTTACTTTGTGTCCTTCTCATCTCCTCCTCGATCCTGACTAGCCGTCAGAGTCGGCTTTGCCATATTCGCAGAATTTCGAACTCGCTTACTCCTTGATCTTTTCTGTGATGTTCACCATCTTTGCGGCGGTCAGTCAGTCCTGACTACGTTCTTCGACTGCACTTTATGTATACGAAGGGTCGACGACTTTCCGTCTTCACTTGTCAAACTCAGTAAAGCGATGCAGTTCGATGATCACGTGAACAGCTCAAATTCCTGGACCCCCCATTTCGTCACTGCACTAAAGACAATTGAAGTTGTCTTTAGAACAGCGTTCCTGCATTCGAACCCGAGCACAGTAGGTTGATCACGACAACGGTTTACTGCATCCCCAAAGTACCCCTTGCTTTGACTGACAGACACTGGTAGAGAGTTTTGCCTGCGTCAAATGCTTTCGGCGAAGTACTGGCTAAGAATAGCGGAGCTGTTGATCATGTGAAAGTGATCGATCATGCTTGTGCTGAATTATAGCTCATATATCAACATTTCATTACCACTGTGTTTCGATATGGTGCACGAGGTAATGGCATTCGGATTCTATACGTCTCGAATCACCTAGGCCATCGCCTCTAAACGCATTACATCGTTCCTGACCTTCGCCTCGTGCTGCTGATTGAAATGAGCATAGAAGTCGAGGAAGTCCTCGACAGTATCGTACAGAGCACTGTACCATTCGTCATCATACAAGCCATACCTCCATCTGCGTTCAGCCTTCTCCTCGCAAGAGCAAAGAACAGCAAAAGCACCACTGAAGCTACGAGGTCCAACGCCAAGCTTGCAAGCGACTACAATGTCCCATTCCTCCCACAACAACCACGGGTCTGTCCTCACACTTCCTCGCGTAGGTCCACCAGTAATTGGCTTTGATAGCATGTTCAGAGGTGATATGAACTCCAGCTGTGCTACGTGCCGGTGATATGGTAACCCTGGTCCAATAATAGCATATACAATGCTGCAAAGGTATTCTAGATCAGGCGGCGGGAAGTACGCATCTTGGAGCCCGTGGTCAGAGATACCTATAGGGAGTTTAGTGAACCAAGCATTCTTTCGAGATCCTATTAGCACGTATACCTGCACGGAGTTCACTGAACCAAGCATTCCTTTCTTCCGGATCTATTGGGTGGTCGATGGTTCCATGGAGCGAATACTCCGAGACTAACTCAGTGCGAATATCGTCCTTCAGAAGGTCTTGCACGACAACCATAGACTCCGGAATCCAGCCAGCGAGGTATTCTGACCCGAATGCTTCGATACGAAGCTCTCGAGCATCTTCTTCCTCCAAATTACCGTCAGGCTGTTCAGCCATGCCGTTCACTAGGATTTGCAACATTGTCAAGTTTTGTTGCAGCACGGTGTCCTGATATCTCTTCAGTGCAGTCCGAATATTGGCGCGCCGGGCATCGTCCATATTCGCTGAGTCGTGGTATGTAGGGATGAAGTTCTACGTCGATGACCCTCGTGCACGGAACCAGGGACATTTACGGGAAGCATATAGTGTCCTATCTGCATAAGGTATGCGAGGCAGCTGTGGCTGGCACCAACAAGTCTCCTTTCCAGGAATTCGACAGCACCCGGCAGGCAGAACTCTACTGTATCCCTGATCGACATGAGCGGCATTTCCAATCTCCTATACGCGGCCGATGAAGCGAGAAGTCAACGCAGGTGGACATGGTTGTCGTTTGCAGGACAGAGTAGATTCAGAACAAGCACGTGACTCAGGATTGGCATAGCATAGAGCAAACCTTCATTATAAGGTCAGGTGAACTGTGACGTATATTTGAATTCTGACCCTTCGTATAGAAGCTTAGAGACCAGGTTTAGTATTGACTCCTACGTATCAGCTAGAAACCTCGATTCAAAATGACGACCTGACTCCGCTAGAACATGATTCCAGACGTAATGACGCTTTGGCCACTAGTTCTATTCTATCCTTTACCTTTCACACCCTCCTGAGTAACAAGGTAGGTTGGTACTTTGTTATGTGAATCTCTTATACTAAATCTACAGAGCTACATGTACCTTAACATCGAAGTAGATCCATTTAGGGGAATGGTTTCCAACATTGTTCGAATTCAAGAACGTCAGTCTAAGCAGCAAAGCTAAAAGCTTCGCCTACGGTCAACTTCACACAACTCCTGCAATGTTGCCACCAGGTCTAAACTCACCTCATGAGGTTTCCCAATACTACAATTCGATCTACGAGCGACTCATCGATTCTGGCGAAGCTCTCCCTTTCACATATCCTGGAATTTCCGTCGGCATAGCGATTGTACTAGGCTATCTACTTATCGATCATCGAGGCTCACCTTGGCTGACACGTCTACGATACCCCGTATTCGTTTGGCTATGTGCCTTCCAGCTATGGTGTACGATCACAAATCGATCTCGAAATATTGCTGCGGGCTTTGGCATTGGAATCATGTCCGCGTTTGGTTGCTCATATGTCTTTGCGATCATGATAGCAAGCGATTGTCAGACGGATTTTCGGCGGATTGAACGATCAGAAAATGAAGGCCCGGAGCAGTCATCCGTACCCGGAAACTTGTCCACCACATTGAACGGCAAGCAAAGTCCAGCAGAAGGAGTTGCTGTCCAACGCAAACAGCCTCGCAAGCCGTCGAACCTGGCGTCGACGCTCGAGATTCCTTCAATACCCAGAGGGCCTTTATACTGGCAATCATACCCTGCGGATTCTCTGATCAAACGTGTCGACTGGATATCAGACCTCTTCTTCAGCTTCCGTGGCATTGGCTGGAACTGGCAGATTGCCGGGATCCCTTCGCCCCCGAAATGGGTGGACATGCAACTCAAACACGGTGTCGATGCCGACATCGTTGAACAATCCGAGCCGCACACAACCAGTCGCACAGGGATCCGTCGACACAGCAACCGCTCCGCTCTCCTCAAAGACGCCATATCCTCCGTGGTCATCTGCTACGTCGCCCTCGACGTGATCAAAGCCTTGATGCGGCACGACCCACACTTTTGGGGTTACATCGATTGTCCCGGCCCCAGACACCTCCCTTCTCTCATACGTGCATCTCCAGTCCTCCTTCAATCATACCGCCTACTCACCCAGCTCCTCGCCGTCTACTTCGCGTTGCGGCAGATCTTCGCGCTCGGCCCTATCTTCATGTGCGGCGTCCTCGGACCCAAATGGTACGGCGTGCGCGGCGAGCCCTGGATGAACCCCGCCAACATGTTCGGTCGCTTCAGCATCGTCGGCGAGCGCGGCATGGCAGGCTGGTGGGGCGGCTGGTGGCATCAGGTCTTCCGCTTCGTCTTCGAGCCGCCGGCGACCGTCGTGCTGCATCACCTGCATATCGACAAGCGTTCGATGCTCGGCAAGACGCTCTCGCTCTTCATCGGCTTCTTCATCTCGGGCTTCCTGCATGCCGCCGGCAGCTACACGCAGCTCGGCGACACGCGGCCTCTCCGCGGCCCCATGGCCTTCTTCCTGCTGCAGTTCGTCGGCATCACGGCCGAAACCGCCATCAAGGCCCTACTACGCCGCATCGGCATCTCACAGCACGTCCCCACCGTCGTCAAGCACGCCCTCAACTACACCGCCGCCTTGGTCTGGATGTACCACACCGCGCCCTTGCTCGTAGATGACTTCGCCCGTGGCGGCATCTGGCTGTACGAGCCCGTGCCGCTGAGCCCGCTGGTCGCGCTCGGCCTCGGCAACAAGGGCGATACGGTCTGGTGCTGGCATGAGCTCGTGCACTGGCGGACGGGGAAGGGGTGGTATGATACTGGCATCACGTTGTAGGATTTTCATTCAGCATAGCGGGTTTGTAGCACGTTCCATGAAGGTTAATACCCGCTCTCAAACTGGCATCGAGCCTGTGCTAAGTCCTCAACCACGATCCAGTACAAGACAGGCTGTAGAAGCGTGCTGCTAGTTCCATCAACGGCGAATAGACGACTGAAGAACAGCACCACTGATGCCACCACCAGCCGAACCCCCTTTCCACCCATAGACCACAAGCTCTAGCGATCAAACCCTCTATCTTACATCCGTTCGGATCCCCCATAATGTCTAACCATAATTCCCCATACGCATGACCAAGCCAAGCCAAAGGCATACACAGCGTTCCTTACCATTGAAATTCCTCTCCCCATCACGACGTTAGGACATCCTACTCTCTACCTAGGTCGATAGCCTGACGCCGTCAGTACCAGGCACTGTGAGGGATAGGACCATAGGACCATCAAGGCTTGTGCCAGTTTCTGGTTAAGTGTTCACCTTAATGTCTTGTACCTTTACCTATGCAGAGCAGCACTTTTGAGAAGAAGGTGGAATCAGGTAGTGGCCGTGCAGTACGATACAAGAGTCTAAGGTAGGTATCGAGGAGGTTCGCTGGGAACCGGCCAGTCCGGTGGGGACTCGCTGTATGTGTCCGTGTAGCCCAGTCGCCGGCGTTGGAGAGTGGCAGGCATGGCAAAGGGCAGACGGATGCATGCGGCCTGGGAGATCTTTACGTGGAAAAAGATCGTATGTTGTTAAAGGGCTCAGTGGGTATGTACCTTAGGCGGTGTTCCCGATAGGCAGTCGAGCGATGAGGCAAGGGAGGCAGTATCACGTGGGCAGACACGTACACTCCCAGCCAGTACACCAAGACACAGAGACAAACAAGCTACCTTACGTGAGGAGAGTCGTGAACAGAGAAGTCTTTGAATTTTGGGGTTGGGTTGTGGGTGGAGGTAAGTCTTGGTGCACTACTATCCATAAAAAGCTTCGTGCAGTGCATCAGCACATTAACGTATCGGGATGAGAGGGGAAGAACAAGTCCTCCTCAAAGTGACGTGGGAAAGTCGTGCTGAACTCCTTCTCTCAAGCATGACAAAAAGGACAAAAGGTTTTCAAGGGGTTCGGGAATCGTGTCGCGTGGCCTGTCGGAGCGGCTCATGGGAAGCACAAAGAGCAGCAGCATCAAAAGATCTAGCTCTGTTTGCACTCGGCGGTCTCTTGCTTGGGTCTCGAGCCGTCCTCCTACTGAAGCATTAGTAAATAAAGACGCCAGGTGTTTGTTGAACACAACATTCAATCAAAACATACCTCGTCGTCATCCTCGTCCTCTTCGTCGTCATCTCGCTCATCCTCGTCATCGTCCTCGTCATCCTCATCCTCGAACTCGTCCTCGTCAAAGTCGTCCAGTCCTTGCTCGAATTGGAGTGCCTCGCCGGTGAACCAGTCGATCGCGCGAGGGATCAGCTTCTCCTTAATGTCCTCGCCTAGCTGGTAGTCAAGCTCAAGCTTTGCCTCGAGCTCCTCATCGATGTCCTCTTCGTCGTCCTCGTCGGTCGGCGGCACGGCAGGGTTGAAGAAATCGAAGAATGACGGCGTTGGGATGGTCTTCTTGACGATACGGGTCTGCTTTGTGTCTTCGAAGGACTGTTAGTATGGGTTACCAATCTGACCCGAGCATGTCTCGACTCACTCTTATTTCGCTGCTTCTTGCTCTCCACCTTCACGGTCAGGTCTTTGCCAGCCTTCCACTCAACCTTGTCACCCTCGGCATGATCGTAGATGAAATCGCCACCGTATCCATTCTCTTCTTGGTAGAAGTATGTCTTGGAGAGGGTCTTGTTGCTGAAGTACTCGTTGTCGGCAAATTCGAAGATGAGGCGGAAACCAGGACGGTCAAGGTACTCCATGCGGATATCAGTCAAGTCCTTGAGCACCTCCTCGTCGCGCTCGTTGATGGTCTCTGCGAGTGATGAGTTCTTCATGGCACTGAGCCAGAACTCGGGGATACCCTTGAGATCAGCCTCCGACACTTCCTTCTTGTCAGTCTCTTGCTTGGCAGCCTCAGCCTCCTCATCCTCTTCTTCATCTGCCTCGCCTGCCTCGATCTCCTCTGTGGTTGGCTCGGACTGTCCGTTCACGATCTTGGCGCGCTTCTCATACAGCGGGGTGAATTTGGCGAAGAAGCGCTTCTCGAGCTGGAGGACTTCCTCCTGGAACTCCGCCTCGAGCTTGGAGTGTTCTTTCTGCACGCCCTTCAGGCCGGCGACACGCTTTCGTACGGGAGCTGGAAGGCTTTCGACGTAGCCGGAGGAGCGGCCAACAAGTCCCTGGAGCTTGTTCTGCATCATAGATACAAGGCGGGGGTTCTGTGCGAAAATGGAGGCGGCAGCTGCACGGTCAAGATCCTCTGAGGGGGAACGAAGTGTCAGTGGTGGGGCTGTCGGGGTTCAAGCACCGCCATCGACTCACCTTCTTTGATGCTGGCGATGTCTGGCGCCTGAGCGCGGGAAGATATGGGAGCATTGTTGGCGGGTGTGTTCTGGGGCGTCTTCATGTCCATGTTGTCAGTGAGTGCGGGCTTGACCACCATAGCGCACGCGCAAAGATGATGGAGGGGTAATGCAGGCCGGTGAAGGTGGGATGGAAGCGAGAACGTCAACGAGAACGACCGCGAAGTGCAGAGAGAAGAGCGTGCAGAGAGGTGTAGAAAGCAGAGCCTGATGATGGCGTAGTGTGGCGAGAGCTTGGGGGTACGTGAAATTTGTTGCTGGGGGCCAAAGGTGAGGAAGAAGGTAGATGCCGGTGTAGCGGACGTACCGGAGCCGGGTCAAAGCTGGACGAGTTCTTGATGGGTTTCGACATGCTGGCGTCGGTGGCGTGGTGGTTGAGGAGACGGATGGGGCGGGGAGGAGGTGGATGAGATGGTAGAGAAGAGAAGTGATGGGGGTATGGGACACGACGGTGAAAGAATGTCGCGTTGGGCCGGTGGTCAGTCCTGGTTGAGCATAGGCGGTAGTGGTAGAAAACATGTTAGCCCCGCGGCACGCCGTCGACTTCTGCCGCTAGCCACCGGGTTCCGCGTTGTGTGCGACGGGAGCAGTAAGAAGGTCATGAGCATTGCGTTGGCATCAGTATACCGCCTTTAGCACATCAACTATCCGGGATACCTCTTCACGACATCCAGATCACATCATCGAATCATGGACGGCCTCAACATCTCTCCCGAGACGGGCGCTGCGCTGCAGAACATGTCTGCCAAGGACAAGCAGGAACTTAACCAGTTCATCGTCAACGAGAGCCAGAAAGCCCAGATCCAAAGCACAATCCACGAATTGACCAATACGTGAGTTGTATTACCATCAGTATAAGCCGGAGGTATCAATAGTATTCTAATAATGATGGACGTAGCTGCTTCCGCAAATGTGTCACGAGCAAAATCACCTCCGGAAAGCTCGATCGCAATGAAGAGCCATGCATGGCGAATTGCGTGGACCGCTTCATGGATGCCAACATGACCGTCATCAAACACCTCGAGCAGATGAGAACATCATGAGGGGGTACGCGATCGGGGCTTCATGTTGCGTTGCCGGGCATGAAAACGGATGTAAGATATGTACAATACTGGAGATATGTGACCACAGTGGTAGCTTCAGGAGCACTGGTATGATGGGAAGCTCTTATAGGGAAAAAGCGAGACGACGGACGGGCGACGCTCGATGAGCGTCGTTAATGGATTGTGTAGCTTTTCTATACTCTCGTAATCCGCTGCGTGGCAGAGCAATGCTCATAATACCACAAAGTCATGAAATCAGTCTCCCATAAACTTCCCAAGCGACGCTCACGTCGCCAAACGCCGTCTCAAAATGCCACACGACTCTTCACCTGCCACCGAACGCTTATACGATCGCCAACTTGGTGGCGGCGATGTCGAGGGCGTCCACATCCGGGGTGAGCTTGGCGAATGCCTTCTTGGAGCCATCGGGTCTATTTCGGTCCTGTCAGATGGGTCGCTCCCAATCGCATGAGCGCGGCAGTCTTACCTGATAAGGGTGTTGATCTTGACAACCTCCACGTCGTATAGCTTCTTCAGCGCCTCCTTGATCTGTCGCTTGTTTGCCTTGACGTCCACGATGAAGACCAGGGTGTTGTGCTCCTCAATCTTCTTCATGGCGCTCTCGGTGTTGAGCGGGTGCACGATGACCTTGCCGGCATCGAGACGGGGCTCGTGCGGGATGCTCTTGCGAGGGTATTTCGGCGAGCGGGAGAGCGTGAGGGTCTTCGGTCGGTGGAAGGAGGTGTTGGTGCGGATCTTGCGAACCTTGTGCGAGTTGACCTGTTTGTGAAGACAGGCCGTCAGAATGATGGGTTCTCTGACACGCCTCAAGGTGGGATGGTTCTTACGCCCTTCAAGGTCGCCTTCGCGGCGGCGGTGGCCTTGCCAGATGGCTTGCTGGCCTTCTTGCCTGTTTGCATTTTGTCAGCGGATGTCTTGCGCAAACAGATGATGCGCATAGATTCTGAGTCGATGAAATTGCTTCGTCGGGCAGAATCGAGCGGATCTGTGACTTACCCTTGGTGTCCTTGGGTGCCATTGCTGTGAGTTAGTTGAGATGATGCAGCGTGCAATACAGCTCGTAGGAATCTTCGACGTCCGGATTGAAGATCGAGTGCTGTGTGGAATTCTCGGTTGTTTCGCTAGCGTCTTGGCACCGTAACTGCCAACCTCAGGTGTCAACATATCTTCGACTCCAATGCTTAGGTACACTATGCACTGCTCGCGAGACATAACAACCTGTCATAATCACATATACAGCCCAAACAACAAGCAAAGATTCGTTACTGTCGAGTAATCATGAATGAAAGCAGAAACATTTCTCGTTGGTTCGAGCAGCGCATAAGCATCTCTCTCATACAAGTGTGCTAGCATTGCACGCCGAAGTTCACAGTCTCTGCTGCGCGCGAGAACGCCGTCTCTGAAAATTGCGCATCCCCGATGCCACGACCAGAATATAGTATCTTACCGTACCAAAGCATCAATCATATAAATCAGGTATTGGTCGATACGTGTTGATGAGGCAGATGTGCACACCAGTGTACGGAACACCACTATGCATGTGCACCTCATCTGGGACTGTCGTCACCGTCATGTGCTCCAGACTTTTGGCGGGGCTGAACCACGTCCACGAGGCTAGCTGCAATTCTAGGACAGCAGCATACAACATACCTTACCTTAGGAGGGTTCGGATATTGTAGCATATACTTCACGTATACCTTAGCCTTGCCCCCTCATACCTCCTCTCACATCCCTGAGCAACTATACCATGTCGGCCAAGATACAGAAAGTCCTCGCGCGGCAGAAGGCTAAGTACGTCGAGTCGATCATCTCGCGCACTGGACATCCTTGATTGACATCGTGACAGGATCGAAGAAGGCGACTACTACGAAGCACATCAACAATTACGCACAATCGCCAATCGCAACATCAAATCGCAAGACTACACCTCCGCAATTGACCTCCTATCCACCGGAGCCTCCCTACTCCTCAAAGCTGGCCAAGGTGGATCCGGCAGCGACCTTTGCAACTACCTGATCGAGGTCTACTTGAAGGCCGAGATCAAGCCGGATGTCACAAGTAAGGCGCGGCTAGTTGGACTCCTACGGGCTTTCCCTCCCAACGAACCCTCCAAGAAAAAGTTTGTTGGTGGAATCGTAGAATGGTCGAGCAAATTCGGCGAATACCCGGCTGGTGATCCAGAGCTACACCATGTTATCGGCTCTCTATTCGCAGAGGAGGGTGAGGCATATGATGCGGAGAGACATCTCACACTCGGAACATCAGATTCCGCCCAGGTTTTCAGCGATCTAGAGTACGAGTGGTACTCGTCTGACGAACCGTCAACCGCGGCTACATACGCCGCACGAGCTGTCTTCCCATATCTTTTGATCGGCAACACACGAGCTGCGAACAAAGTCCTACTTCTCTTCACATCGAAACTATCTTCATCGCACCCGGGCCTAGGAGTACAAAGCATCAGCTCTCCGTCGTCAGACATTCGAATCTACCCTTCGCTGCCACTTCTAAACTTCCTTGGCTTGCTCCTCCTCGCCGTGCAAAGAGGATCTGCCGACCTTTTCAAGCAACTAAAATCACATTACGCGAGTCACCTCAAAGACGTAGAGTGGGATGAACCATTGGCGAACATTGGCGAGATGTACTTCGGCATCAAGATACCGTCACAGAGCAACCCCATGTTCGATATGATGAGCAGCATGCTGATGGGAGGGAACAATCCATTCGCGGCTAAGAAGAAGGAACAAAAGGCCGTCGGTGCACCAGCAACCCCGGCCCCGGCACCAGCAGTAGATTGATGTAGAAGTCAGACAGCATGCTTCGTTACGAGTGCTCGATAAAATGTGTCAAAATCGCCATCCTCTGTGAACATCATCGGAAGGTAACGGATCTGGAAGCGCCAGGTATATATACATCTTGTCCAGCTATCAAGTATACTCCAGCTCTACTGGGTAAGGTTTTGTTACGCTCCGAAACGGACGCTCATGGCAGGACATATTGTCGAAGGTATCCGTTCTCACGCATGTCCGAACAGTCCTTGATAATGCCAAAGGTTATCGATAGTATAGATTGCTGCACACATCGAATGCCGCAATGGTTCGACGGTTGCAGGCAGAAACATTTCGGCACGCAGCTTCCTAAGGATTCCGTCATATCTTGTGTACGTAATCAGGCTTGCCGCCGGACGCACACATTGATTGCGAGCTGCCAAAACCGAGCTACATCATAATCCCTTATCCCAACCAAAACACTTTCCTGCCAACCCAGCCAAACCGAGACCACTCCACCCCAGACCTTCCGTCCTCTACCGCAGCTTTAGAGATCAATCACAGCAACCATGTCGGCCTCCGGAAACCCCAACGGCTCTGTGCAAGAGAAGTGAGATAGTCCTCGCCGCAAAGATACGGTGTGATTAAGCAGTATGCTGATTGTGGTGAATGTTGTAGGGCTCAGTACCACCTCTCTCAGCTTGACAAGTCAGTATCTAGCATATAGTAGAGGCTGGCTCACGGCCATGCGCCATTGATGCAAGGACCAAGGTGACTGACAGCAGCGCAGGGAGCTCACCAAATACCCATACCTCAACCAGTTCGAGCAGCAAACCAGCGTCCCCAAGGTCTACGCCGTCCTCGGCCTTGGCGCGCTGTACTTCTTCTTGATCTTCTTCAACATCGCCGGCGAGTTCTTGGTCAACACCGCTGGTTTCGCGATCCCAGCCTACTACTCCCTCGAGGCCTTGTTCTCGAGCGGCAAGGCCGATGACACTCAGTGGTTGACCGTATGCATCTCCGAATAACAGTATGTTGTGGCCTCGACTGATCTTGACTGCAGTACTGGGTCACCTACGCGCTCTTCACCGTCGTCGAGTCTGCTATCAATGCTGTCTACTGGTTCCCATTCTACTACACCTTCAAGTTTGTGCTTATCATGTGGATGGCTCTTCCCCAGACTGGGTAGGTCATGTCTTGGTGCAAGCTCTACTATGCTATCCTTGTCATACTGACAGTGCTGTTGCTATAGTGGTGCCCAGATCATCTTCCGCAGCCTCATCCAGCCTGTCTTCGCTCGTTTCTTTGACGAGTCTGCTGCAGACAAGCTTCGCGCTACAGCTGGCAAGACCCAGTAAGCGTGCCATATGGACAGTCGTCAGAGACCTCCAGGACAGTAAAAGGCTTCACATGTGTACAGGGCCAGACACGATGACTATGCCAAAATGAAGCTTTTGTATCTGTTGGCGAACAAGCCTCGGGCTGTTGTTGGGAGGAACGAGCATGATAATGATTCCTTGGACAGTATGGAAAGAGATGCAATGCAATTGAATACCAGAATGGCGAATACGTTGGCAGAGGGCGAGGGAGAGAAGTGGTGTTGTTGATGTTTGGATGAATAATGAAGGCCAGAAAGATTCTCGAACCAGGCTTGCTTTTATGCTCATCATGATAGACCAGACGTAATGACAATGACTTTGCGTTTTTACGTTCTTGATGTTCGATTCCACGACCTGGCCTGGTACCGTTCTTGGGTTTTATTTGGGAACCCTACACTGCGAGGGCATAGCTCGCTACAAAAGTTGGCTGCCCAGGCGGAGCATAAGTAGTATCGTCCCCAATCTATGAGCACTACAAACTTGTGCTGGAAAGCCGGCCACTCGGGCAGGACACAGGATGCTACCAGTGTACTCGCCGTTCGAGCGGTGGGAGTCCCTGGCCACGCTCATCGTATCTCCCTGGTTACCTCAAGTACATGTAGGCATCATCAAAGTGCGGCTGTTCAGTCCCACAAGACGCTGGTTCTATACGAAACAACGTCGTGGCAATGCAAGGAGGAGATTAGTTGACGACGACAGACCACCGCACGCATCGTGCAGGCTGAAAAGAGTTCACAAACGATTCTACACATTGGCGAACAGGACAGGTCAGATGCTGGGGCGTTCCGCCTGTGCCAGCAGCAACAGTAGCTTTCCACATTATCGTGAGATCTGAGCACGTTGAGTTGATCCCGTTTGGTTGGAAATCCAAGTGCCAAAGTTCTGCGCTGGATCTGCCCTGCTAGGCCTTCCTGACCCTGCCCTTGGGCTTGAAGAGTTCGGGTGTGTGGTCGGTCCATGGCATCGATGTTGGTGATGGAGGTGATTTCTTCAGCTCCCTTGTCAGACTCGTTGAACGCCTGCTTTTTTCACTCGGCATTTACAATTTTCCTGGACACTCTCCGTGACAGATCTTATGGTCGATGCTCATTCTTACATCGTGGCAAAAAGATTCAGGTCATTGGCAACAAGCAAAAGTACAAATGCAGTGCACCCGCCGAGACTCGAACTCGGTCCTCGAGCAGGTCATGTTATCCAATAAATGGATGGGAAGCTCGAATTCTACCCTTGAACTACGAGTGCAGAATATGGTCCAAAATTTAGAAACCCTTTATAATGCTAACATCAAGAAAGCCGAGCATTTTCGCCGACCGCATCAATGATGCTTTTCATAATCTCCTCTGCCACGGATATATGGTTCCCGTGCCACGCAGTGGAGATCCTTTTGTGTTTGACTGTGACTGATTTCTATCGTGGAGATTGGACAGTGCTTGTAGGTATAGACTATATCAGGTAGTCTTCGTGGGACCTTTTTGTCGTAAATCGTGACAATTGCGGCAGTCAACTTACCGAGTGCAGTGGAACGGCTACAGACACTCTTTTGCGACGAACCCTTGTTTCAAGACTGGAAGCGAGCCCCCGTTCTTAGGCTCGTCCTCGTCTCGATCATCAGGTTCTCGAGCATGTTCGACAGACTTCAGGGGAAGGGTAACCTTTTTGAAAAGCGTCCATAAGTGAAATGAACAGGATGGAAATTGTTCTTTGAACGCTTTATACGCAGGAGAAATCAATCGGAATGCGTCCATCAGTGAAAGATACAGGATTGGAGTTGCTCCTTCAATGCTTTGTACATTCAGTCTTGCTGCGCGAATCCAAGATCATTTCCGCACCCCATGTCAAGTAGCCTTCGCTGCATGTTCACAGCCGTTACTCGCGTTCGTGAATCAGACAAGCAAGTAAAGTCAGATCGAGCCACCCAGGAACCGATGCCATGTTGTAAGATGTTTCTCGCACGCTGCGGGTCAGCTCTCACAAGACCCATAGTCCCATGGAGGGTCATACGTTGCTTTCCGGTCGAGTCATATATACCGCGATGTAGGATGTTATTGTTGTAGAACAGGATGTCCCCAGCTTCTAGCTGCACAATATGCTGCCCAGGGAGTGCACTTTCGTAGGGATCAGCCTCACGCTCTGCTTGAGTACGTGGGCGACGGTGAGAACCTGGGACCACGACCAGCGACCTGTCTTCGTAGAGGGCCAGATTCCACTGAGCATGCACCATTGGCTCGGCGAGACAGGCTGCTTCTTCCTCGAAGGAGGCGCTGGGTGAGATCACGTCACGATGCCAGCGGAGGCTGAAATCATGGTCCGGACGAACGAGCATGTTGTACAATTCGAGCACTAGATCCTCGTCCTGGCATTGCAACAGTTCCTTGACGGCCGCCATGAGCCTGGGATGGAAGTACGATTCCACGAAGGTGCGGTGCAGAGCAGCGGGCATATCAGGATGAAGAAGATGTTGCACACCCCACATACCGTTCTTGAGATCTGCTATATTCCAAGGAGGGAATTGCTTTGGGAGCGTTCGTAGAAATGGCCATTCTCCTTTGCGGGCGATGGCCGTCAGCTCGGCCGCGGCAGATCTGTACCTTTGCAGCTCTTCTGCAGAGATGGCATTCGAGATCTTGACGAAGCCATCACGTGCGAGAGATGCACGCAAGTCCTCGCCTGAAGGATACGCTGTGTCTGTGGCAGTGTTGGCTATAGCTGTGGTTGTCGTCGACATGTTGAGCGTCAATGGAGTCCTGTGAGGTCGCAGCTAGCTTGGTCGCACAAAGCCATGCCTCCGACGACACCTGGAGGTGGATGCATGCACGCACCACTATAGGCATAGAACAATTACAGCTCGCAACACACCTCCACGAACAACCGACGGTCCCCCTTGTCGGTGCAGACCCGATAAGTACCATGTGAAGGCTTTCCTCTGCCTGGAGAACCAAGTTCAACTCCCACACCTTGCCGCAGCCATGAACGTCTTCCAAACCGTGTCCGGGTACATCACGAAGATGGTCACCACCGGGGATGGACCACAACAGGCTGTCTCCAAGATGAAGATCCTGCTTCTTGATCGCGATACCGTGCCGATTGTCTCTGCAGCTACTACACAGTCCGCTCTGCTGAACCATTCGGTGTACCTGACAGACCGCCTGGACAACCAAGAGAGGGAGAAGATGCGACACTTACGGTGCTTGTGCTTTATAAGACCATCGCCAGACAGCATTCAACTGCTCATTGACGAGCTACGAGAGCCCAAGTACGGCGAGTACTTCGTCTGTAGGTTTCGCAACCATGGATAGTCATGATCAGAGCGTTTCTGACTGACACCCAGACTTCAGCAACATCATCAAGAAATCCTCATTAGAACGACTAGCCGAAGCCGACGATCACGAAGTTGTCAAAGGAATGATGGAATGCTTTGCGGACTTCATTGTGGTCAATCCCGATCTATGCTCACTGCCGCTATCAACACGAGTCTTCAGCTCCACCGCTGATGCCTGGAACCATGATAGTCTGACACGAAGTACGGAGGGAGTGTTGGCACTGCTTTTGAGTCTAAAGAGGAAGCCCTTGATCCGGTACCAGAAAAGTAGCGTAATATGCCGGAAACTTGCGACAGAGGTTAGGTATACCATGACCCAGGAGGACCAGCTCTTCGACTTCCGGCGTCCAGACACACCACCAATCTTGTTGTTGGTCGATCGAAGGGAAGACCCGATCACACCATTGTTAACGCAATGGACATATCAGGCAATGGTGCATGAACTTATTGGTATCGATAATGGAAGGGTGGACCTCAGTCATGTACCAGATGTCCGACCTGAGTTCAAGGTAAGTGGCACAGACGCGTACTGCTCGTAAAACATCTTGCTAACAAGCAAAAGGAAATCGTCTTATCTCAAGATCAAGATCCGTTCTTCGCAAAGAACCTATACTTGAATTTCGGCGATCTTGGACAGAATGCGAAGGAGTATGTCGAGCAGTTCGCCTCCAAACAAGCTGCTGGTCAGAAATTAGACAGCATCGAAGACATGAAGCGCTTTGTCGAGGAGTATCCTGAATTTCGTCGCTTGTCTGGAAATGTCACGAAGCATGTCACACTCGTGACTGAGCTTTCACGACGCGTGGGCACTGACAACCTACTCGATGTGAGCGAACTCGAGCAAAGCATTGCGTGTAACGACAATCACAGCCAGGACGTCAAGACACTTCAGCAGATGATCTCCAACCCTGTGGTACCACCGAACAACAAGTTGAGATTGGTTGCAATATACGCCTTGCGATATGCGAACCACACATCCAACAACACCCCTGCACTTCTAGAGCTTCTTGCTGCTGTCGGAGGCCTGAGTCGGCACCGCATCAACCTCATCTCGAAGCTTGTCAATTACGCATCGTCTCTCCAATCAGCGCAGCAAAGTGCCTCGGGCGGTCTTCCTGACCTGTTCAACCCAGCACAGAACATCTTCTCCGAGGCTCGATCACGATTTAATCGTGGGTTAAGTGGTGTCGAGAACGTCTATACGCAGCACTCGCCTCGCCTTCTCAACACGCTACAGGACTTGATCAAAGGGCGCTTGAACATGAACACGTATCCTTTTGTGGAAGGCGGAGGACAAACGAAGGATAAACCGCAGGATGTCATTGTGTTTATGGTTGGTGGCACGACTTATGAAGAGGCCAAGATGGTGGCACAAGTCAATGCAAGCTCGCCAGGGGTGAGGATTGTGCTTGGGGGAACAGCTGTTCACAACTCCAACTCGTTTCTAGAGGAGATGGAGGAGGCGGTGGATGCTTGGCCGGAAGCAAAACCTGATACTGCCGCTGGTAGGTTGAGAAGAGAGGTTGGCAGAGCTTAGGTGGGCATCGATGTAAATGCTGTCACCATGACAATCGACCTGTATTCGTCGTCATGAGAATAGACGGCAACCATACATGTGCGCATACATGTGTGTACGTTGTTACGATGTCTCAGTTACGTGCATATCGCTGAACGCATGGCATATCCCTGTCTTATGTCGCGTACTCTTTCACGTGAAGTGGTTCCCCACCACTAGCTGTACGATAGAGCTCCCGCCATGAAACAAAGCAAAGACATCCTCGCCTGTGCCTCCCTCGCACGTACCTTATCACACCGCTCGTTACTGTTCAATTCTCCTTCTTCACGATCGTTTTGTTTCTTTGTCAATTTGAGGCGTTCTTATTTCTCAATTGCTTCACATTTCGGCGGCCATTGACGCGTGGTGCCTACGTTCACAGGGTCTAGCACATAAATGTACCAGACCCCACGGCTTGCGACGCCCAACGAAAGTCTCACTGAACACTTCCCACAAATGCGAGCTTCCTACTGCTCAATCTAGCTTCTTCGCACAGCTCGTGAAGCAAGCATTGGCGTAAAGCCTATCTGTATCACAAAGTTGACCCCTCCACCATCCCACCAAGACTACGTTACTCGTTGAGACATATCTCTCGACACCAAGAGCAGTAGGAGACAAGCGGATACAGAAGAACACACTGCAAGCATGATCGTGAACAAGAAATTCGATCGTTTGAAGCAATGGGGCCGCGAGCGTATGGGAGGCGAGGTGCGGACGGACACATCAGATGAGTTCAAGGCATTGCAGGCGGAGATGCAGTTGCGGCATGAAGGTGATTGATCTTCCACTGGTAGCGAGCGTTGGAAGATCGAGGACCGCTGACTTTGTGTGTGTTGTGTAAGGGATGGAGAAACTATCTCGCTCGACCAATGCCTATATGAAGTCAATCTCGAAACGAGACCAGGGTGACGATAAGGAGAAACAGTTGCCAGTGGCTTATTTCGGAAGTTCGATGGTCAGCCATAGCGAGGATTTCGAACCCGAATCGGAGTTTGGTCAATGCTTGTCATCACTGGGTCGAGCCAACGAGAGGATCGCGCGGATGCAAGAGACGTACTGTGCGAATGCTGCGAGCAGCTGGTTGGAATCCCTCGAAAGATCCCTGGTGCAGATGAAGGAGTATCAGAACGCTCGCAAGAAGCTGGATCAACGCCGCTTGGCATACGACACAGCTGCACAGAAGATGCAGAAGAGTAAGAAGGAGGATTTTCGAATGGAGGAGGAATTACGGAATCAGAAAGCGAAGTTCGAGGAGAGCAACGAGGACGTTTATCGCAGAATGCTGGACATCAAAGAGGCAGAGGAGGATAGCGTCTGTGACTTGACGAGCTTCCTGGAGGCGGAATTGACGTACTACGATCGTTGTCGAGAGGTTTTGGTGCAATTGAAGCGCGAATGGCCGGCGTACGTATAAGAGTGCAAGATGGGATCGAATGCTTAAGCTGATATCAGGGACTTTAGCAAACCGAACTCAAGTGCGACCCGGGGGGACGAATCGGCCAACGGCGGTGGATATATGGCTCGTCGCTACACGGCAAGTCGATCCAGGACGAGCTCTATCAGCGATCGCTACAGTGTGGCTGGCGACGACCCTCTTCAGCCACCTCGAGCCATTAGCTCTCGAATCTCATCCGGTCAAAGTTCACCGAGACGAGAGAATGCCGATTTCGACTTCGCTTCGCGTCCAGCACTTGGTCGTAGTGCATCTGGATTCGAAGGCCCTACAAGTCTCGGTCGAGCAGACTATGCTGCTGCTGTCCCACGCTTAACACGTGTTCCTACCGAGCCATCGCATCTGCTTGGAGGTCGCTCGGGGCTACGAGTTACCAAACGTGACAGCTTCGGCGGCTCAAGTGACCTCTTCAGCGACGACAAGAGTGACTCCTCCGACCAGTCATACCCAGGACCACGCAACCGATCATCAAGTGTTCAGGAGGGCGCGAAGAAAGCGCCTCCGCCGCCTCCGCCATCGCGAGCAAAGAAACCCCCTCCGCCGCCACCACTGAAGCGAAGTGCGTTGAGTACTAGCGAGGTCCCGCATTATTGAAAGAAACGACTATTGCAATCGAGCGCACTCATACAGAGGGTCATCACAAGGAAGAAAGGAGACGACGTTTTGGTTGATTCGGTCAGTTATCGTGATTTTCTGGCCATTGTACGATTACGGTCTGTGGAACAAACTCCTTGCGCCACTTTCAAATGTCGAACATGCGTTGTAGGATAAGTAGACCTTCCATATTCGACTGCAACAGTCTTTCCAAGCAACATGTTCGAGGTCGGTTGGAGTGGAGCGCATATCATGATGTATTGGAGTCCCCGGTATCAGCACGTGACCTCTGCGATATGGCTAACAACACCTTTCTAATTTCCGACTTCGCCTCTTTCCCTTCCACACTCTCATCTTCATTACCACGAAGTTGAGGCTGGTCAGTCCACTGTCAACACGACAACTGTATTCTAGCCACGATGTCGGTGTCAGATATGTTCTGGGCGGCGCCCCCAGTCTCAAGGTTTGCAGCTCGACGAGCTTGCCATGGCAACAACTGACATCGGACCTAGAACCATCACTGCAGCCGCGGTACTTCTATCAGTACCTGTATGGACTGGCTTGATCGACCCGTATCGCGTCTTCTTCTTGAGTTACCGTATCTTCACATTCTCAACACTGCCTGAGCTATGGCGGCTTGTCACGCCGTTCTTCCTCACCGGACCTAAATTGGGCTTGATCCTCGACCCATACTTCCTCTTCACATATGGCAAGTCCTTGGAGGTTGAAGCGTCTAGATTCTCTCGTCCTGGGGATTTCTTTGTCTACTTGGTCTTCGTGGCGTGTGGCATACTGGTAAGTGGTCCAATCTTCGGTGGTTCAAATTTCTGTTCCTCTCCTCTCATGCACTTGCACAACCTCGAAATATCTGCCCGTCCAGCCTCATACTAGCTGAGACGGTTCCTGGAATCGAGGAAGATTACCTCCTGTACTGTGCAGGCGCTCATCATTCGCATAACCTTATAACCGAGCGTCTGTGGAGTGCAGGCATGGTGGACATCCACAATGAGAAAACTGTCTACCTTTTGATGTTGGTTGGCGGTGGTTTATGGACCCTACATACCTTTCTTGCACGGTCAAGGATGCTGGATGAAGACATTGTCATGATGCGCATACTAGCCATACTAACAACCTACACAGCTGACTGGCGGCATGTACCTCCAAGGTCCCATGTTGTTGAGCCCGTTGACCCTTGCCTTGGCATACACATTCGCCCAAGAGAACCCAAATCGCCAGATGACGTATTTCATTGTGACGTTCAGTTCCAAGTGGTTACCGTATGCAATGCTCGCCATGACATTCGTGATGGGCTCTCCTCAGGAAGCCCTATTGCAGGCGACGGGTTTGGTCGCCGCGCATGCTTACGACTTCGTCACAAAGTATTGGCCCGAGTACGGCGGCGGCAGTCGTCTGCTCGAAACACCTCAATCTGTCCAGAACTGGTTCGCTCCGCCTCAGGGCACGCCTTCGCAGCGTGGGTTTGGGACTGCATACAGTGGACGTCCGACACAGCCGCAAAACGTGCCACAGCAGCAAGGTACCATTCGGAATGGCGCCTGGGGCAGTGGGTTCAGTAGCACACCCTGGAGCACACGAGGGCAAGGCAGACGTCTGGGAGGCGAATGATGCTGTAGCAGATCTACTTCTTCAGCTTGACTATGTTTTATGACAATTCTTCTCCTGTTCACAAAATATTGACCCACTGTGGTACGCTTGATCTGGATGTGCTCATTTCGTGTTCCAGCTCGCATGCCATCGTGTAGTCTTGTAGCAACCGTTGCAAGATCGAGTGATCCATCATGAATGATGATCGCTAAGAATGACATATCTATGCTTGCTGGCCAGTCATCAAGTGCATAAGCGAACGAAAGCATGGCTTAGAGTTCGAGCCACAATCTGGGGAAAGCTATCTTGTGCCGGACCAGAGATAGAGCATGACCCAACTTATCTCACTCTCGAGTCGCCAGCCTCTTGTCGGAAAAAGCACAACCTGATCTCTTTTCTCTCTTGTCCTCAGTGTCACTCCGTCAGGAACCCGATTCTTACCAGTCACGAGGAACACATACCGACATGCAGCCGGAAAAGACTACATCATAACATGGGTTCCGACGACGCGCCTGAGGCGCGACCCTCGTATCGCATCGCTCCCCCTCGAGACTTCTTACCACTCTCTGCCGACGATGGCTACTCCTCCATCTCCACGCGCGGACAATATCTGCCCAGTCTCTTGCAACAGACTCGGTCGTCTACCAATCTCTCCAGCTACCGCGTTTCGTCCTCGAGCAATCTAGCAGGGTTGCGCAACCGGCCGCAAGGTCGCAGAAGAAGCAGTCTCGGTCCAGATGACCTCCCACGTCCCGCCACGGCGGAGGATGAGCCCGAGCTACGACGTCTGCCTTCGGCAGTCACCTGGAGCATTGTCGATCAAGACGATCATGGAAGACGGATGAGTCTGGCCGCCAACATTCTCCTCACCCCGCAGATGCGCAGCCAGCGCCTGATTGGCAACAGTAATCCGCGATACAAGTGGGAACGGTATTGGAAGACAGATGAAGAACTGAAGACGATGAGCAAGCCTTTGCGGAAATACTACGAGCGCAACAACTTCCTGATCCAGCATTATCTGTACATTGATCGCTTGTTAGATAGCAGTTTGCCGCATAATCTGCTCCAGGAGTACCAAGCTACAGACTATGCCCCGACTAAGAGCGCATTCGATCCGTCAGATAACGTCCCTGACACCATTTCGGAAGAGCCTACCCCTATGGAGTCTCCCGTGATCAATGGCAAGACGCCCGCAGGCTCGTCAGACAACCTGGCAAGCGGCACGGCAGCCAAGGTCAAGCGCACCCCGAAGGATATATACCGTGTGAAGGACAATGAAAGCACGCCTCTCCTTCGCAAGGCTAGCCCCGAGGGCGATGAGGAACAGCAACTTTTACCCCCAGATCTGGAGGTGGACGAAGAGAGTAGCTCGCAATCGCGCATTGTCACGGTTGCGATCTATGTGAACATGATTGCCAACACTGCCCTCTTGGCAATGAAGATTGTTGTCGTCGCACTCTCATCCTCCGTTTCCGTCCTTGCCTCGTTGGTGGATGCCGCGCTCGATTTCCTCTCCACGGCTATTGTCTGGATCACGACTCGGCTCATCGCACACAACGATCAATATACCTACCCCATCGGCCGACGTCGATTGGAGCCCGTTGGTATCCTCGTCTTCTCCGTGATAATGATCACTTCATTCTTCCAAGTTGCGCTGGAGGGTTTCTCGAAGCTCACGGGCAAAGACCACGAAATCGTTCAACTGACCGTGCCCGCTATTGCCATCATGGCCGCAACCGTGGTCATCAAGGGCGCCTGCTGGCTCTGGTGCCGGCTGATCAAGAACAGCAGTGTGCAAGCGCTCGCGCAAGATGCAATGACCGACGTCGTCTTCAACACGTTCTCCATCATCTTCCCCCTCGTCGGCTACTACGCGCAAATCTGGTGGCTGGATCCCCTCGGCGGCATCCTGCTGTCCTTCTGGGTCATCTTTAACTGGGCGCAGACTAGCAGTACGCACATCCGCAACCTGACCGGCTGCGCCGCCTCCGCCGACGAGCGCAACGTTCTCCTCTACCTCACGATGCGTTTCGCCAAAACCATCAAGCAGATCCAAGGCCTGCAGGCTTATCATTCCGGCGATAAGCTGAACGTCGAGGTCGACTTGGTGCTGGACGAGTCGACGACGCTGCGCGACAGCCACGATCTAGGTGAGAGTCTGCAGTATGTGCTCGAAAGCGTGCCAAATGGTGAGTCATCTGCCCCTGTTGACTTTCAACATATCTCTCCCGTCGACCCACTTCACGTACTAATTCCATACAACAGTCGATCGTGCCTTTGTCCACCTCGACTATGCTGGCTATAACATCCCCAGCCACATGCAGCAGGACTCCTGAACAGGGCCCGCTTGTGTGATGCTGCTGCTGCTGCTTGATATTCTTCCGCGACACTTCGTCGCTCTCCGTGCTCTTATGCGCGCCATTTTCCTTTCTGCCTTACGACGAAGCTGTGATGAATTACTGATATGATAGATGGTCTGCATTCGTGACCTTTGAGAGAGATAGGGACCAGACTTAATGGTCGTGCTACAATTTATCGCTCATCTCGTTACTGTAGCATGGATTATGTAGATACCCGTTCTGAAGTGACATTCGGATCCACCTGTGCACCTTCACCCAGCCTATGATGATTTTCATGCTGAATTTCGTTTCATGTGATATCTATGCATATGAACGCCCCGCTTGAACGCAGCAAAACTCCAGTTTCAACCTTCCCCTCTAAGCCTTTCCCGCCTTCTGCATCATCCCCACCCCGTTCCTCACCACCCCGACCAGCCCACCCGTCTGCACCGTCTCGCTGCCCCCGCCACTCAACCTGTACTCGATCTCCGCCAGCCCCTCCAGCCATGACACGCGAGTCTGTGCCGGAACATCCAGCTCACTCAGCTGCTCGCCGAGCGCGGTCAGGATGTCCGCGAGCGCCAGACCTTTGGACTTCTTGAGCGTGTTGATGGTGGACAGGCAGGAGCCGATGTTGCTGGTCGTGAGCAGCGTCTGGGTGATGGTGGCGATGTCCGCCGGGTGCGGCGCGGCTATACAGTCATAGATGGTCTCCTGCGTGATCAGGTCGCGCTCGATGTCCTTGCCCTCCTTGACGGGCTCGCCGGGGACGTGCAGCGGCGTCGACGAGGCGTGGCAGGCTTGCAGGACGTTCAGCGCTCGACGCATGTCGCCTTTGCTGAGCGTCACCAGACTGTCGGTCGCGTCCGGCGCGATGTTCACGCCTTCTTCCGCTATCACCTTGTCGACCAGCACGCGGATGTCGGCTTCCTTGAGCGGCGAGAAGCGGAAGCGCGTGCAGCGCGAGAGCAGCGCGGGGGACAGCTTGTGGGTGTAATTGGCGATGATGGCGAAGCGGGTGTTGGCCGTGTATTTCTCCATGATGCGTCGCAGCGCCATCTGTGCGGTGTTGGTCATGGCGTCGGCCTCGTCCAGGATGATCAGCTTGAAGCCCGCGACGCTGTCGGACGCGCTCTTGTCGAAACTCCCCGCGAAGATCTGCTTGGTGGAGGAGAAGGTCTTAATCTGGTCGCGCACAACATCAATGCCGCGGTCGTCCGATGCGTTCAGCTCCAGCACCATCTGGCGCATGTTCTTGTTGCCATATATCCTTCGTGCCAGAGCTAGCACTGTGCTCGTCTTGCCTGTACCGGGAGGACCGTACAGCAAGAGGTGGGGGAGCCGATTCGAGTCGACGAACTTGTTGATAGTCGCGAGGATATCCTGATGGCCGCTGACGTCGGAGAGCGAGTTGGGACGATATTTCTCGACCCATGGCAGGGTGTCTTCAGCTTCCACTGGCAAATTGGCTGCGCTTCTCTTCCCTTTGGCATTGGAGCCGGAGGAGAACTGAATGTCTGCGGTGGGCTTGGGAGCGTCGTCCATGTCGACATCCTCATCGTAGTCTGACATCGTGAAGGTGTGGTTGCGTTCGCAGGAATACAGTTCTTTGCCCGATGTGTTCGATAAAACTTACGAAACACGTCTCGTGGAGGGGAGACGCGTTTAGGTTTAAAGTGGCTTACATAAGCACACTCGACGATCATCGCGCCAAACTACCTTACCTACCTCCTTGTAGGTTATGTATAAGGTACCTTATGTACATGTATGTGACTGCTCTCGTACATCAGGAATTGAATCGTGATGCTTCGAGCCGCACTCATGAGTTCAGCAGTATGAGATCGATCGTCTGAAACACCTACAGGAGACCCTATGCTGCTGAATTGATCTGCCTACATTCCGCTGGCCTTGTTCTAAACGAGCACTCGGCAAGTATGCAAATATCTTACCACTGACCCCAGGATTGGCTATAGTATCCGCGACGATGTCTTCAGTATAAGGCCAACGAGAGACCGAAAATGCGAGGACACACGTACACAAACAGAACTCTAGCGGTCAGTGGTCCTGGTAATGTACTGTCAGATTCCCCTCCAATAGGCTTGCAATGCATCTGAGCGCTGCCACCTGAGGGAAATGGTTTGATGGCTACGGCATTCGTAGGGACACGCTGAAGGAATAAGAAAGTAACATCACTTCGGCCTTAAGAGACTCGCCAATGTGCTCGAGCTTGTGCATCGTAAGGTCTACTGATCAACGCCACCTCTGGACTGGGCCTGGCCATGTCCTCCCAAGACGTAGAAACAGCCCGGACGTGCACTCATATCTGCCGGTAAGACTTAGCGAAGCTCATGGTCTTCGATGAATAACAAGTGGCCTGCCTAAGGTTGGCCTTGAGTTTTTCTTATTGCGTTACAGCCTTCGCAAATAGATCGACGTGAGCGCGGATAGGAAGTTGGCAATGATGAAGAGGCTGAGCGTGCAGGCACTATAGATCATGGACGGGAAGATGCCAGCTCTGGTGTACGGTCGCACGGGCGTCACAGCCTTGCGGAAGTCATCCCGACTCAGTGCATTGGTGTACGAGTCCATTCGATACCGATCCGCATCGTCCGGAGCGCGGTGGGTGCTTGCCGACACGCTGATAGCAGGACGCTATCTGCTTAAACAAGGTTCGGGCGTGCTGCTCCCGACAAAGGCGCTGCACTCCCATGTTGGAGTTTGGGGCGAGAACGTGTCGACATTTGATCCGCAGCGTTTCATGGGCGCGAATAGCCAGGCAGCGCGTGCGTCCTTCCATAGCTTCGGTGGCGGACCTTCTGTGTGCCTGGGGAGGCATCTGGCGATAGCCGAGATACTGGTTGTACTGGCGCTTTTGGTGCTGAGGTTCGATGTGCGACCTGTGACAGGCGGAACTGCTCGGGTTCGTCCAACTCCAGACAAGAGTGAAATGTTCGAGTTATCGCCCCCACCAGTTGAGGATGTGCGTCTTGCACTGACGGCGAGGAAAGGCTGGAAGGAAGGTCGGTGGGAGGCCGTCGTCGTGTGAATTTCGGCGACGCGAGAGTCTCCAATCTGTCAGTTGTATCGCAAACGGGCAGCGTCAAGCTATACCATACTCTGAGCATGCGTATTTTCGATTGCGAACGACCATGTGATAAACCCACTCTGTGCTTGTATAGTCAGATGGCTAGGCACGCAGATCAACCATGATGTTTTCCATCAGATTGGAACTCAGACGCTTTCGTGCAGTACTCGTCTATAGCGTTGAATGTTGTGAAGTCCTTGGTTATGTGGCTGAAACTTCACCGCCAACGATGATCAACACCGCCATACTCAAAATCGCCTTGTTGGGCCTGCTCGTCGTATACGTCAACCTCGCGAACGAGGGTGATGCCTTGAAGCTCGCTCTCATCGCCGAAGGAACCTCGTTTCTCTGAACGGTTGGTGCCGTTGCTGCTGATGACTGCGGATGTCGATGGCTTGCTGCTGCCGGAGCTCTTGCTCTCGTCAGATAGCTTGCTGTTGTGTGATCGGTGCAGGTAGCTGAAGATGCGGCGGGGCGTAAAGCTGGAAAGCGCCCAGCCGGTGCGGCTGGAAACGAGCTTGCTGAGCGAAGGCATGCAGGAGCAGGCGATGCCAGAGAAAAGCTCTACTTGCATCCAAATCCATACCAACGCTACGCCCCACTCGGGATCAGAAAAGTTTTCGCTGTTCTTGATGCGATATGCCAGGCCCACAATGGACGCAATAGACGCCAGCGCCCCGGTGGTGAAAACCAACACTAAGCCGACCTTCTTTTCGGCTGGCAGTTTCAATGACATGACGGCGCGGATGGGGAGCACGAGCAGGAAGAGATCGACCATGGCACCCACGACGCCCGTGGGGATGCTCAGATCGTTGGCCCGCCCGTAATGGCTGGAGAGGAGCGAGGACGAGAAGTTCTCGCCAGGCCATGGACTGCAAAGCACAAACATGGTGACGGTGACCGCCAGATAGAACGTCATGGACAGGCCGCCACCGATCCAGCAAGCCATGCGCACCCATCGAAAGGGCCAGAAGAGGTGGAAGTACTGAATGAAGAATGTGGCTTTCGCGAGACCAAGAGCCGGTGTGACGAAGACGGTGGTCAGCCAGTTGGCAATGGCGTTGGCAGGCGAGAGCAGCTGCAGCACACTCGAGTCCCACATGTGTCTCCCGCCGGCGCCAGCAGTGCATGCCAACATGATGCCGGAGAATTGCACGACGGAGAAGGCATAGGCGAGCGCGCAGACATAATCGTCAAAGGCAACCTTTCGCACAATCACGAGCTTGACGTAGAATCGAGTGGCGATGAAGACCGTGGCGATGACGAGGAAGATGGAGCCCACCACAATGACCTGGGGGCGTAGACTGTCGGGGTGGGCAGAGAACGCGGTTTGACCGGCAGGAGGGGTGCCACCGGGGATGGAGGCGAGCGTGCTGGGCGGCAGACTCAGGATGAACTTGGGATCAATGCCGGAGGTCATGAGGGGCGAGGTGTGATGTCCACTGCTGATGTGTGAGGGATATGAGTCCACGACATGTGGTGGTGCTGGCTGTGAGGGAACTGAAGATAAGGTAGAGCTGTTCGCGGGGAGGATTTAGGA
This sequence comes from Microcyclospora pomicola, assembly GCA_002786065.1. NCBI lineage: Eukaryota > Fungi > Ascomycota > Dothideomycetes > Capnodiales > Microcyclospora > Microcyclospora pomicola. The sequence goes on along the minus strand of NHNY01000004.1, from coordinate 906,749 downwards.
GGACGAAGTGAAGGAATGGGGCTTGCGACGGGCAGCTCAAACTCAATGCATGAAGCCGTCCTCCCTTATTACTGTCTTCTGCCGGAGCTTGATCCTTCGACAGCGGCAGATCCTGCAGCACAGTCCAGTCCTAGTAATCCGACACCAGGATTCCAGTGCATGTACATCTCCTATATGATCTTGTTCATCAATCCACACCATGTGAACCTGGCGTGGAGAAAACGTGCTAGAACTACTCCGCCGTCGATCATTAGAACTATTCGCCGAGGCCCGTCACCTCCACGTGTGCCATCTTACTATTAGAGCTACTGGACACATACCGAGAGCACGTCTGTTTAGACCCATCTATTTATACTGTGCTTTACTCATCAGCCATCTTTCTGGGCATCAGATCCCTATCTCCTACATGACTTGGACCAGGACTCTGCTGGGCGGCCTGGCAGTATGCGTGCTCGCCGCACTCATTCCGCTTTGGCTGGCGCCGCATTCCGGCAGCCCGGAAATGATGGCGGTAAACGCCTCGCTCGAGTTCGACGCCGCCGGCCAGACCGCGGTCTGCATCGCCCTGGCTGCTGCTCTACCAAACCGCGTCTTCTCCAAGCAGCATCCCGCATTCCAACAGTCAGTTGACTCGTACTGGTCGCTCAATGCGCGTGAGAACAATCCCTCTTGCATTGTCCGTCCGACGGATGTGCAGGACGTTTCCGCGGCGGTAAAGGTGCTCAAGACCGAGTCCGCCACGGCCCCGCTTGAGTTCGCAGTCCGTAGTGGTGGCCATTCGCCTGAACGCGGATTTGCGAACATCGACGGCGGAACCGTAGTCGACCTGGGTTTGCTCAACGCAGTCACCTTGTCTGAGGACCGACAGTCCACATCCATCGGCGTGGGTGCGCGCTGGCTTGATGTGTCCTCCAAGCTTGACAGCCTGGGTCTTGCAGTTGTAGGCGGTAGAAACGCCAATGTAGGTGTCGGAGGTCTCGTGCTGGGCGGTAAGTACACTCCTCACGTGGCATCTATGCTAATGCTAGACATACTAACAGCCCGAAAGGCGGGATTTCCTTCTTGTCGCCTCGCTTTGGGATGGTCTGCGATAACATCCTTGAGTACGAGATCGTTCTCGCCGATGGTACCATCAAACTGGCCACAACTTCGCGGAATGAAGACCTCTGGAAGGCTCTCAAGGGCGGCACCGGGGGCTTCGGGATCGTGACGCGGGTGACGGCGAAGACATATGTCACCACCAGCCAGATCTGGGCAGGCTATGTCTACTGGGCGGGCTGGCAGATCCCCAAAGTGTTGAAGGCGTTCGCAGACTTCAACCAACCCGAGAACTTCGACGAGTTCGCCGCCGGACCCATCCTCGCTATTGGCTACGTGCAGCAGCTGGGCATCAAAGTCGCCGCGAGCAGTCTCGCGTACACCAAGCCGGTGGCATGGGCGCCGGTCTTCAGCGGCTTCAACTCCCTCTGGCGGTTGTGGAGCACGACGAAACTGCAATCCCTCTCCTCGGCCACCCTCGAGCTGGAACGTATGTCGCCGGCAGGCCAGCGACAGTTCCAAGCGACGACGACGGTCAAGAACGACCTCGACACCTTCCTCGCGCTGAACGACATCTTCAACACCAAGCTCAAAGAAGTCAAAGGCGGGAAGGGATCCGTATGGTCGCTCGTCTTCCAGCCGCTGTCCAAAGCCATCACACGCAAAGGCAGCCCGAACGTGCTCGGGCTCGAGACGCGCGCAGAAGGCGACACGCTCATCATCGTGCTGATCAGCGTCTCATGGCCGCACGCCCGCGACGACGAGCTCGTGCATCGTGTGTCGCGCGACATCATCGCCGAGAGCGAGCGCGTCGCGCAGGACAAAGGTACCGGGGATCCGTATCGCTACCTGAACTACGCTGCGAGCGGCCAGGACCCGTTCGCTGGGTATGGCGCGGCGAACAAGGCGTTCATGCAGCAGGTCAGCAAGACGTATGACCCCGACGGCTTCTTCCAGCGTGCGAAGCAGGGCGGGTTCAAATTGGACATATACTGAGCGAAGCAATGATGAGAAGAGATATTAGGTCGAAGATAGATAGAGATAGAAACTGTACTTGACAATTCAATTCGTGAAGACGCTCGTATTCTTTAGATTTCTACGTACGAGCTCTAGTGCAGGATGTGTACCTAGCTAATGCGCTTCATGATGTATCTAGCCTCGTCAGCGTCGAGATGCGCCTTGCCTCATGAGCAGAGCTTTGCCATATCGGTGCGGGACGAGCGGTAGTATCTCGACCCATCGAGAGGCGAGGAACAACACCTTCCACACGCCTCCCGTGAGTTCACGTGGACTCATCTCGGAGAGAGGCGCCGTACGACTTGGCCAAGATCGCGCAGGCAGAAATGGCACCTCTTCCTCGCGTCGTGCTGGACTCCTCACACATAACAGAGTCTAAACTACTTGACGCAGCTAAATAGATTCACCGAGTGGGAAGAGGTTCTTCTTGTGATGGTAGACGGCAACCGGACGTCTCATTCAGGATACGTGTATTCATTGATTCATTCAGCTCCCCTCCAGTACAATCAAAACAACTTAAACCCACCGGGCACGGCCTTCTGGAACAGTTGCCTCGGATCATATTTCCTCGACACCGACTGCAAGAAATGCTTGTTCGCAGCCCCATAGCTCGCGATGGGATCCTGGCTGATGTCGGCATAGTTCAGATACTCGTAGGCATTGAATTTGCCGACGGCTTGTGCGGCGTCGCGGATCTCTTGGCCTAGGCATTTCATCGTGGTGATGACGGTTTCGTCGTCGTCTTCGTCGGTCCAGATGGCTTGCAGCAGGACCAACATCAGCGGCGTGGTGGTGTCGCCGAGCCCGAGCACGTTGCCGCCGAGCACGGGCGAGCGGGACGTGATCTGGACGGGGATGGGCTCGAAGATCAGCAGCCAGAGGAGGTTGTCGACGTCTTTGACTTTGTCCTGGGAGGCGAGGAAGAGGGTGTGCGTTGTGTTGAGGAGAGCGGCGTCGACTTCGTACGTCAGGCTCATCTCGAATTGTCGCTTGCCGTCCGGGGTGGAGGTGCCAAGCTCGATCGCGAAGTTCTGCAGCGTGTCGATCCGCAACGTGCTCGACAAGGAGGGGAGGTTGGTGAACGGTTTCAGCGAGGCGGGATAGGGCGTGGCTTCCGTGTACTCCATGTCGTTGACGACGAGGTTGATGGGCGCGACAGGAGAGCTGAGGTAGGTGTATGTCTGAATCAGGGACGCCGACACATCGTAGTTGAGACCGGAGAAGTTAGCCAAGGCCTGTAGCTGTTGAGGAGCAGTGCTGTCTTGGTAGACCACCTGGCCGCCCCACAGTTTTCCTTGTGGAAAAGTCGTGATGGTAAATTTCGTGACGATGCCGAAGTTGCTCGAGCCACCCTTCAATGCCAACCAGAGGTCCCGATGTTGGAATTCATTCGCGCGAATGATCTCCCCGCTGCCGAGGACGACTTCGTATTCTTGAACGTTGTCGCAGACAAAGCCCACTTTGGGGGAGAAAAAGGAGATGCCGCCTGTTAATCATCAGCCAACATGTACTAGATTACTGATCGAGATCGAAAATCGCAAGACAACTGACCGCCAACGGTGAGACCCCCGACACCAACCTGCGCAACACGACCGCCAGGAACAGCCAAACCCATCGGATCCAGAGTACCATACACATCGCCCCAAGTAGCGCCTGGATGGATGAGTGCAGTCTTGTTATCAGCCGCCACAGTCACATTGTTCAGACTGCCGAGATCGATTGTGACACCATTGTTGATGTTCGCCGCACCCGGCCAAGACGTATGGCCGCCACTTTTCAGAGCGAATTGGTTGGACGGGTTGAAGTGGTACGCCTGGGCCAGGATCTTGACGGCCTTGGAGACATCCTCGGCGCTGGTCGGTCTCACGAAACAGCTGGGCTCGAGCGCGGATTCTTGCAGTGAGTAGTAATTGCTGAGCGAGGACTGGTATTGTGTAGAGGATGCGAAAACAACCTTGCCACCTGGGAGAGCCGCATCGATGGCCGCGCAGACCGCGCTGTGGTTGCCCGTCGCCGAGGTGCCATTGAATCCACCAAGGCCTGCCAGGATCGGCCGCAGGTCCGGGATGGTGTGACAATGACCCGGATGACTGAAAGCCTGTATGGCCAGACCTATACTGGCCAAAGTCTTCAAAGTCAACATGATCGATATGGATCCGGAAGGGTGATGTGGAAAAGAGGAGGAGCAAGAAGCATTGGCTCGGAACTTAGATAGTAGTGCATGTACCTAGCTAAAGGACATGTACGGGGGGCACGCCAGCAAGAAGCCGTATAGCGAGCCAGCCGGACCAGCCTATCTTGCCGGAATGTCCGAGATCAGTTCACCCTTTGCTGCCGAAATAGCACCCTGGTTTCCCTTGCAGTGGAAACATGATCAACCAAGGTAGGGATCGGATATGTCATTTTTCGACTGGCTGCCTTATCCATCGCTGAGCGGGCGCAAATCTCTCTCGGAGCCGGAGGAGGTTTCGGCTGCTAGGAACTCTAATCGGATGTTCTACCATTGCTGCTATAGTAAGCGCAACCCATTGATGTAACGTCGCGCGCGGGTATGTACCATCCTGTCTGCATTTCCTATACATCCCAAAATACTCCAATGCTTTCCCATCGTGTTGCGGTGGATGGCTGCATACATACCGTACCTAAAAATCAATCAAGTCTGATACGAAGGATCGATCCCCACAGATCCGGCCAATGCACGTGGCGAATGAATCGCCACGCCGCCCACGCGTAAAATCACTAGCGTGCATGAGCTTGGCCGGGCTAGTTAGGAAGGTCGTATGGAAAGTGCGGTAATACTGTATCGTGCGACCGATTTCACTCCTCACGTTGCCAAGGCAGATGGTCCTATCACACCATCCACTGGTGTGATCTGGCCGACATGAAGGTGGGAAGCGAAGCATGCAATAAGAGGCTTGCGCTTGGCGGAGTGGTTCTCTTCGTCCTGCATCATGGCCGAGGATACTGCACACCGCGGTAAACGACTTTCTTCATTGCGCCTGTCAATCATGACCAGTACAGCTGCTCTTGAGAATCTGTAAGAGTCAGCGGAGCACTGTCTCAGCGTATAGTCCTGAGGTGCTTCTGACTCAAGATCATGAGCACGAGACTTATTCGTCTTCTCGTCTTTCGCTGTGGAAGTTGTGTTCAATCACAGCCGGGTGGGTCTCACGGTTCCAACCTCGAAGCCTCGTGAGACCCGTGAAGATGGACGTCTGCGTGTGACAGGGTTGGGTAATGCCCGCTGGCCACAGCTTTTTCAATGAATCATTGAACTCGAAGCGAGCAGTCGGCTGTGAGGTCTAATGTTGAATCGACATCTCGGCGGCGCTCTCCGTAGAGAACCTCAGTATCAGGACGTTGAGTCGAATCGGTGACGATACTGCTTATTGACTAGTTACAAAGGTTGCTTCGACTCAACGGTGCTGAGTATAGTCGAAGTAGAGACGCTACTCACGGTTTCCCGTGCCTGTTCGGATATCCATGCAGGCAGGGCAGCTTTGCAGTCTATGAGGCAGCCCATCAGCTGTTCTTGATCAAGTGCTGATGGGCGATGTATATGTTGACGATTGTCAGGCGCATAGCTAATCTACCATTGCCTTTGCTCAATCAGGTCGAAGACAGAGACGATTCAAATCGATGAGTTTGATATACCATTACGAGACCGCAGCCTTAGGAAAGTGACATTGGTGGTCAACTAGCACTAGAGACTTGTATTCTAGTAGGAGTAATGCGTACTTCAGCGTTAGAAGATGTGTATCAGGGCTGGGTATATCAACATTTCGATGTATTCACAAAGCAGTGGAATTTTCCTGTCGCCGGTGTGTCACACACTGATATTGTGCTTTCACACATCATAGCTAAGGAGATTGTAGTTCAAACGAACATGATTTTACTTGATGCAATTTGCCCCAACAGTCTGCGTGATCTGTTTCACCAACTTCGACGACCATACCGGCCATACATATATCACATGTGGTCACAGGGTGACGCTGAGGCTCGAGAGGAGGAGGCGCATGATGGCCTTACACCATACTAAGGCGATTCCGTGCGGGCAGTAAAAGAGATTGTAGCAAAGTCGGCGACGAGCGTTTGCGGCAGCTTCTAGGCTACGAACATCTCCACAGGCTGTTTTATCGGGGCTGGCTACGAGGCTCTGGCGGCTAGGTATGAGTATACGATTCGGATCTGCCGTGGCGAATGCACATATTTGAGCTCGAATGAGCGTAATGGAAGGTTTTTGCGTCAGTGACGGGCCCCTCAGCTGCGGAATTCAGCCAAACCCGCACTCCATGACTGCTCCGGGAAATCTTGTGTTGCCAAGTAAAAGTTGGCTCTATTAAATTGAAATGGTCACGAGCGATTTGGAATGGGATGCGGAGTGGTCCCAGGTCTTGCAAAGCGGCAGACGAGACTATATAATGGTTGTCAAGACATCAGTTCACTCGCCCGGTCGCATGTTCGTAGGTATAGGTTCTGTGCGGACGAACACTGTACGAGCGTCTGGTCATTGCTTGCGCACGGTAGCCAAGACAATCCCGTGATATGGTGCTGGACTCCCCTGATATGGCCGAACACGAGCGGAAAGGTGAGGGAGTACAATCGCGTTACGCTGGGGAGTGTATGAAGTGTGCTGCGTCTGATGAATATATCATTGATATCCATGAGCATCGGTAACCATGAGAGGAAGTGACGTGCAGGGGAGACACCGGAGAAACGCGTGACTTGGCGTGCAAGCGCGTTTTCTTGCTTTTCTTATCCTGAGCTTGGCCGTTAGGGCGGCAGATGCTAGTCACCTGTATGTCGTCAGCTCCGCTTCGCATTGGCGGGCCAGGTCGATGTCAATGTTGAAGACGTGAAAGGCATTCCAATCAGTCGAGCAATGTGCGGTCGATGATATGTCGATGTGAAGTCCATTTCCGTGCGTAGCTTGCTCAATCTCTTCTTGTCCGCCTGCATAGCAAGCAATCCGAGCGGTCAACCGTGGAAGAGATTGATTCGCTCCGGCGTAGCGCTGAGCTCAGGCTTGGTTGATCAATGCCATCGATCGACCGATGCTCCAGCTCACGGCGGCACCGACACTGCCCAATCGATTCTTCCCGCCCGAATAGTACGACACGCTCTGCTGCACGACTAATCACTTTGCAGAACGTGTCAAAGAGCGTGCCGATTTTATCGTTGCTTGGCCGTGAGAGACGCGTCCACTCATCCATTCACGCACTTCACTTCTTCCTCCCTGCCCATTCTGCCATCTGGACCCCACTTGTCAGCTGATGCCGGCTCAGCCATCGTGAGTCTGGCCTCGGGATACCATCTCACCTCTCACCTCCCACCTCAGCCCGCCGTCGTCTTTTCGTCGTCCATCGTGCTTGGTAGCATACGTGCAATCTCGACTGGCGTGAGCGTGACGAGCAGATCTTGATTTCGGCCTATAACGGTATGTACATACATGGACGTGATATCATAAGCGCAGCACAACCCTGATCCGGCAGGGAAAAGCACGCGCCGCTTTTCGCCCACACGCACGTCCTCCTTCACCACCACCACCGTTCGCTTCTTCCCTGCTCGACATCCATATCGCCGCCCACCTTACCCAACCACATGTACTTATGCAGAGATTCCACAGTACTCGCACTCCGTATTCACCACCACATCTCCGCCGGTCACGACTCTCGACAACGACCGATTTCGACCCACGACGCGTCACCAACCTCCCCTCTCAAGATTCCCGAACAACCTCCCGAACGCATAGGCGACGGCGCATATCAGCTGCAACCAAGTCATATCACGCGTCATCTGAGCCTCGGCGGTGATCAACATACACTGCGAGGCTGTCATGCCCTCGTCCACGATGGCATCGACGCGACGGGCACCCCCGCTTGAGGTTTACCAGGATCCCGACGCGTCCGCTCATCAGAAGTCACACACCGACGTCGAGACAGCACTTCTCAATGCGCTGCAGCCACTTGGGCACGCGTCGAACAACCAGAAGATCCAGCTGCAGCCCACATCGACGGCATCACAGCTTGGATCTTCGCCCCACAAAACGGACTCCAGTCCGCTCGGACCGATGGGCTCGCATTACTTACGCGAGATGAACATCCCACCGCCAGCACAGCCCAATTTCAACACCGACTCGCTTCAGAAGAGACCGGACTTCTATGCCATGCAACCCGACCAGGGTCAGCCACCAGCGCAAGGCCTCCTCACCATCTTTCCAAGCGGTGCTCAACAGGACAAGGAGAACATGTATGCCGATAGTGCATTCCCTGGCGTTCCGCATACACATTACTCCGAGCAGAGCTCGGCATACAAAGGACCAATGAAGCGGAGCCACCAGGATTCCGCGCCTGCCAAGGAAAGATCGGTGAAGAAAGTGAAGTTGGAAAAGGATGAGCCGTTTGAGCTTCCAGACCCACGTGATATGCCTTCGGTCACTGATGATGGCACGAAACCGCCTCATAGCTACGCCGAACTCATTGGCATGGCCATCCTCCGAGCCCCCAACCGACGACTAACGCTGGCACATATCTACAAGTGGATATCAGACAATTTTGCCTTTTACCGCCTGGCCGAGAGCGGTTGGCAGAACAGCATTCGCCATAACCTGAGCCTGAACAAGAACTTTATCAAGCAGGAGCGTCCCAAGGATGACCCTGGTAAAGGTAATTACTGGGCCATCAAGCCGGGAGAGGAGCGCCCTTACCTGATGGGGAAGAACTCTGTTCGACGTGTGAACCCAGACGGCTCCTCTTATATACATGGACTGTCATCAGATGTCGGCAGCTTCCGCTCCTCGTCTGTCCCGGCAATTGCACATTTCAGCTTGGCGCCCAATCCCAGCAGAAGAACCGAGCCAAAAGCTATGGAACACACAAGGCTGCCGGACGACGGAGACCTTTCGTCAGATGGCACCATACCTGCTTCTGACCCAGCACTCCAGGAGGATGGTGATGACCACGACACTACGGCTATGCCGCCACCACTCAGCCACTTCCGCTCGTCTCCACCTCCTCAAGACATTCGATCCTCGCCGCCGCAAATACTTGCGCCGCCACCACAACGGAAAGGCACTACGCCGCCTGCAGTTCCCCGGTTCCCATCGACCAGTCGATCTGCAGGCCGTCGGCGAAAGTTTGCTAGTATGAACGACAGCGGGTACTGGTCGTCCATCGAATCATCTGCTGCTCGTGTAGCATCCCGCCAGCTTACATTGGAAGCTGACATCGGTCGCCACCGCATCAGCAAGAAGGGGCGTGCGGAACTCGAGATCAAGCGGATGCGTAGCTCTTCATTCGACAGCCCTAGCAAAGACAAATTGCAGTATAAAGCATCGACATCGCACTTTGACTCGTCCTCACCTCTCAAGGAAGAGAATCCTCTGACGCCTGCTGTCGTCTTCAAGCGACCAGCGAAGCCGCCGCCGTCAGTATCGCCCAACACGAATCTGCGAAACCACCGCGATCGTATGCGGGCTCTTCTTGGCTCACCTGCAAAGACTTTCAGCCCGATCCTAGAGACTGCGAGCTGGAGTCCGGCCTTTACCCTGGTCGAGGATGGCATCGTTGGCCTTACGCCGCACATCTCACCATACAAGCCAACGAAGACCCCATGGAAGCCTCTTTGCGATGCCACTGACATGAGTGCTATGAAGCACTTCGATTCGGCTTTTGACATTTTCATCGATGCGCCGGAGGAAGATCTGCAGGCTCGTGGCTCGCCCGAGAAACGCACAAACCGACGCCCGTCTCTTGTTCGTGCAGCGACCAGCGCCAGCATCCTTGCAGACATCACCGGTTCTGCTAAAAGCAACAAGTTGTCCTTCGCACCAAGCACTGGAAGTCCTTTCTCCCTCTCACCCTTCTTGAACAAGCCAGGCTTCGGCAAGTCACCATCAAGATTAGGCTCGCCCCTAAAGCAGTGTGATGTGCCTCTGACAACAACGCAACAAAACGACAACCTGGACTGGCTTGACCAACTGACTGCTGAGAATCAACCGCTTCAGCATGACAATCACGATGACTCTGCCTTCCTTGGCAACCTCGAGCTCCCAAGCGACAGCAGTGAAGAGGCCATTGACATTTTCCAAGACTTTGGCAAGATTGGTCAACACCCTACACAACAGTACATGCCCGCTCCAGACCGCAGCACCGGCAGCCCTGTCAGGAGGTCCAATATGGGACCGCCTGCACGCCCCATCCAGCGGCCCATGCTGGGTCGAAGCAACACTAGTCGTTGGTGATTAGTAACGGCGACGCTGTAGGCTGAATACTTCGCGCATCAGTACGCGGGGCACGACCATGATGATGATGACGAAGAAACATAACGGCAACGACAGAACACGATATAATGACGGCCTCTTTTCTTATTCAGGAGAACACAGGACCAATGTTTTTTCCTTTGGGCTTGTTCAGGAGGAAAACGGACGCGGCGTTTATTTGGGCAGTAACTCGTATGGATCGACTGAGTGTTTCACGCAAGGCTGTGCTTTTTGACCGGAACATATCTTATCTCATGCACATTGCGATTCTTTCGAGTTGGGCTTTTCTTTTCTCGTTCGTCTATGGCTATTGACGAATGATACATGGATTGTTTTTACGCGTTAGGGTGCTGATGACTCGTTGCGATGTATACATGTTATTATCATATTTCCTTCATCGAACTTGTGTCCAGAGGATATCCAATGTCTGTAAACATTCCTTCGAGATCTGATGATCGACTTCGTCGTGATAAGTCTACTCTTCATCCTCCTCCTCCTTGACCCCGTCCGCCATCTCCACATCCAAATCTCCCTCCGCATCCCTCTCATCCCCCTCCTCCATATCCTCAAGCCCCCTCCTCTCCAACCCTGCCCCATCCTCCGCCACCGGAAACGACAGATGCTTCCAATCCTCAATCTCCTCCGTGATGCTGCGCAGCCGGTCCCGCACGCTCTCGACCGCGAACGTGCCCAGCAGCAGCCGCAGCGGCGGGAAGCGGCAGTGGCCCAGCTGCCACACCAGCTCCGCGCTCTTGACCGTCGACGTCGGCTGCCGGTCCGTCAGCCACTGCACCACGCGCCGCGCATGCCCGGCCGGCGCCGTCGGCGTGTCGTACGGTGCCGACGGTGTCTTGACCAGGAAGTGGCTGTACTTGTGCAGCTTGATGCTCTCGGTTGTGGGCGCGGGTGCGAGGTCGTCTGTGCGGGTGCTCGTCGCAGTGGTGGTGGTGGTGGAGGCGGCGGCATCGTCGAGACGCAGGTGGCCGGGCGCGACGAGCGTCGCTCTGATGCCGAAGGCGTCGATCTCGTACAGCATGCTCTCGATTAGCGCCTCGACGGCGTATTTCGTCGCGCAGTACGGTCCCAGCCCAGGGACGCCGAGAGCGCCAGAGGTTGAGGAGAAAATGATGAAGCGGCCACCGCTCGCCCCGTCGTTGTTGCTGTTATTGCTGTTCCGGCGATGGGTGCGGTGGCGCGTGCTTTTGTCGACGGCCGCGGCGTACTGCTCGCGAAACAGCGGCAGCGCGAGCTGGACGATGTTCAGCGTGCCCATGAAGTTCGTCTCGAACTGCGAGCGCAGGTCGCATTCGTCCTGGTCCTCGCACGCCGCGATCACCCCGTACCCCGTCGCGTTGACGATGATGTCGATGCGGCCCCATTCCTGCTTCGTGCGCTGGATGCAGTAGTCGACCGTCTCGCGGACGCGCACGTCGCACAGCAGGCCGAGACAGCGGTCGTGCCAGCAACGCATCTGCTCCGGCGTGTTTTCATGCGTCCGTCCCACGGCGGCGACATTGTCACCGTGCGTGAGCGCGGCTTTGACGAGAGATCGTCCGATGTGGCCGGTTGCGCCGAAGACGAGCCATGTTTTGGGACTCGGTGGATTGGCCTCGGAGGGCGGGTCGGTGGAGGCTGGAAGACGGAGTCTGGTGTGCTGTGTTGTTGGCGACAAGGGAGTGGCCATTGGCAGGCGGGGCTACATGGTTGGTGTTGTGGGAGGAAGAGAGAAAGCAGATCGAGTAGAATCGTATAGCGCTGAGGGTGGAGTTCTGGAGGAGAAACGTTGGACGTCACTGCGCACGGTCCCTTTCACATGTCTCAATGCCACAAAGACATCTGGACGGCGATCCTCAAGCAGACCTGTTGCACTTATGGTGTTGGTATAGAGTAGTACAGGACACCTCCTCGTCAACATCATGTCCAAAGCAAAACAACAAGCCTACCAAAGCAGTACGTCGAGGGCCGATGACGACCTCTCACTCCACCAGCTAAGCTTCAAAACTTCTAGATGGCCAAGTGCAGCAATATCACCACCCTCCCCCGGGTCTAGGGTTCGCCTCGGGCTTTTTACTCGGTCAACTGACCCTTGCCCTGATCCTGTTATGTTTCATCAAGTTCTTCATCTTCGGCGAAGCTCCGAGTGCCGACGAGCGCGCCTCGACTCGCGCAGCAGCACGCCGACAACGAACCCTTTCGCACACCCGACATCTGTCCTCCGCCCTTCGCCCTCGACCGAGCAGCGTCGTCTTGAAGCCACGGGCAGACGGGACGGGGTTGACGGTGCAGAAGATACTCGAGAAGACGTACTACAACGTCCATGGCCATCAGCCGGAAAGTCTGGACTGGTTCAATGTGCTCATCGCACAGACGATTGCGCAGCTCCGAGCGGACGCACAAGAGGATGAGGCGGTGCTGGGGAGTCTAACGGCGTTGCTGAATGGGAGCAGCCGACCGGATTTCTTGGACGAGATCAAAGTCACCGAGATCAGCTTGGGCGATGAGTTCCCCATCTTCTCGAATTGCCGGGTCATGCCTGTGGACGAGAATGGGGCACCGTTGAAGGAACTTTCGGGAAACAGAGGAGAGAGGCTACAAGCGAGGATGGATGTCGATCTAAGTGATGTGGTGACATTGGGGATTGAGACCAAGCTGGTATTGAATTATCCGAAACCTGCTGTGGCTGTGTTGCCGGTCGCTCTGGCGGTGAGCGTGGTCCGCTTCTCGGGGACTTTGTCAGTCTCGTTCTCCCCATCATCGACGGACGTGGTACCATCTCCCGAAGAAACACCTGTTCCGACTCCTCAACCAGGAGGTAAGCCAAGGACGGTCAAGAATGAAGGCCACCCACTGAACCCTACCGGACAATCGCCTACCACCCTGACATTCACATTCTTGGATGACTACCGATTGGACCTCTCAGTCCGTTCCCTCATCGGATCCCGCAGCAGACTTCAAGACGTCCCTAAAATCGCGCAGCTCGTAGAATCACGGCTACACCAATGGTTCGATGAGCGATGCGTGGAGCCGCGATTCCAGCAGATTGTTCTTCCGTCACTATGGCCACGCAAGAAGACCACCAGAGGAGGATCGGCAGACGATTCTGCCATTGTAGACGATGATACAGTCCCAGGAAGCCCAGCACAAGAGGCTCTGAACCATGCCACGTCTTCTCAGCCACAAGCACCACACTCGCGAAAAGAAGGTCCGGATGGGACGGCGAACAACAAGCCATCCGGTGCTGCAATGACGGCCGAGCAGCGAACCAGAGACTGGGCCGCTCAACATGGCTCACCATCTCTGCGGCCTACCACACATCCCACCAAGCCGTCACAGCAGCCTTCGTCTTCGAAAGCTAAAAAGGAAGACATGAGCGAACTGGAGCTGGCGGGGATGGAGATGCGCGAGGCTGATGCTCGCGCCGCACGGCGACAACGAGCAGGTGAGACGGGGGACGCAGAGGTGAATGCTGGGGACGGGTTGCGCATGCGAGCCGGGCGTGGCGTGGGAGATGCAGCGGGACGGACATTCTCGGGCAATGTTTCGTCGACGAGGACGAGCACTCATTGAAGTCTCGAAATCGTCATTTGTACTTTAAGCGTCGGCGTTGGCGGGCTATCTAGATGTACCGTTTCACATCACCAAAATATATGTCGTTTCTACTCCGATCATGCTGATTGGTAAACATCTCCGAGGAGCTAACGGAAGAGCAACTGTCCTTCCGGCACGGGACGAGCGTCATTCTTCGTTGCGAATGATCTGGTTGGCAGGATCAAGGTAGAGACTGACGGAAGAGCAACTGTCCTTCCGGTACGGAGCGAGAGGTGCGCTGCGCGCAAGAATCCTATTGGCACAGAAACCACCAGAGCTAGTGGGAGAGCAACTGTCCTTCCGGCACGGAGCGACTGTCGCATCTGCTCATGCTGAACCTATAGACATCCTATCCGTGTGATTAGAGTCGAATGCATAGAAGGTAACGGGTGCGCAACTATCCTTCTGGCAAGTAAGGTAGGTCGGGAGAGAATCGAAGAGGATGTAGTAGGCAGGTGATTTTGCATTTGTCTCTGGCGTCAATGCGCTTTAAGCAGTGCTACCCTGCCTGGCGTGGTAACTACATGTGAATCATGGGTGTCATGTACCGACAGACTGCCATCCCGTGTGAAGCGAGTACTGATATAAACAGGATTGTGGGATCGTAGTCGCGACGCAAAATTCATGAAATATATGCATGTCGTCAACCCTGAAAGGTTCTACTGCTATACATTTGCTGGATTTCTACGTACAAGTCAGATCGACCACATATTTCCCGCCTGGCACATTGTCGAGTTTGAGCGGACTCGCAGGTCCCTTTCCGCCTCCATGGTGTTTCCACCCACCGGCCCAGGACCCTCCGCGCCAGTCCCTCGCCCATCCACCATGTCCAGCACGAGCTTGTCCCTGTAGCTGTCCCTTGCAGCCGGGGATATCCACAAGAACTGTGCCCATTGTGCCGACGGGCGTCTCGAAGCTATACACAGCGTTTGCTCCGCTACGTGTGAAGTTCGCCGCAAACGCTCCGATCGCCGTCTCGAAGCCGGCCTCGACGATCGTAAGGTTACCCGGCTGCGGCTGGATGAGCCAAGTGCTGCTGTTGACGATGTGCAGACCCGCGGCAAAATTCGTCAACGCGATGATGGGACCGGTGCTCCAACCATGAGCATGAGAGATTCGCGCATCATCTGAATAGGCTGGGTAGTGCAATGCGCCTGAGACGTCATAGCCTTCGTTGAAGGTCGAGTTGGTCATGCGCGGATCGTCAAGCATGAAGTCGGCCCACATGAAGCGCATCAGGTCGATGGCGGATTGGGGCTGCCCAGCTAGAAAGTGAGCTTGCAGTTCGAAGCTTGTGATGAATGGCGAGACCGTGCTCCCTGCCTCAGGCGCCGGTGCTCCATATGGTCCCCAGCGTGTCTTCAGAGCCGAGGATATCGTTGCGGCTTGGGAGGCATTAGCAACACCAGACAGTACGGCCCAGACGTTGCCGTCTTGAGGGTGAAGCGTCGTTGTAGTGTTATCAGTGTACAGGCCTGCTGTGCTGTCCCAAAGCTTGGCATTTGCGGCGAGCACGATATTGTCATAGTATGCTTGCCAGGTGGGTATTAATGCAGTATCATCCACGCTGTAGGCAAGACTGATTGCTTTCTGAAGAGTATATGCCAAGATTGAATTGGCTTCGATCTGAAAAAGATGTCAGTGTGGTGACTTGACTGTCAAGTCCGCCAAGCGACGTGTACTCACATTATAGGCGCCCATGCCAACACGCAGCCAGTCAGCAGTAGCATTATCAGCCAGATAAGCAAGACCTGTGTCATCAACGGATTGGAGGCTATAGTCCAATGCCAGCTTAAACCGGGACCAGTTGTTTCGCAACGTCGTCAAGTCTCCGCTGTACGAGAAATAGTTGTTCAAGGCCAGCAGATTATACAAATGGTATGTATATGAGTAAACATACTGAATAACCTGAATGAACTCGCTTTCTGGGAATTCATGTGTGGGACTGGCCACATACTTAAGCTGCCCAGTTGTAGCGTTCTGCTGAGCGAGCAGTTGCTCCACGGAAAGTTTCAACGTATATTGATCGTTGGTGGAAAGGAAGACCCCTGGCAAGGAGATGGAGAAGTCACCAGGCCAGATCAATTTGTCACGTTTGGCGCCATCGACGAGCGCAGAAGTCCCATTCGTGAGCGTCGAGTTTGACCACCAGTAAGTCGGCACGCTCGGATCTGAAGCCTCCAGATCGACAAGGGAGTTGCCTGCAGTGGAGGGGATCGTACACAATTGACATGTATAGGCTGCGGCGTACCAGACGCGGTTGAGCTTCTCGTCCGAGCTGTGGAAATACCCCGTGTAACTCCGCATGGCATCGTCAGCATAGTGAGGCAACGCAGTGTAGTTCGTAGTGACTGAACTCAATCCAACAGAGCCTGTAGAGTTGTGTTTCAGGCTGAGATATCGAAAGCCTCCACGCTGGTGCTTGTCGTCGACTGTATAGGTCCCGACTTTATCGACAGCGAACCACAATGTCTCATCGATAGCCACATTCTGGGTTGCGTCACTGCCGTCCGGCGAGATCCAGAAGGCGGATTCGCTGTAAGTAACGCCAATGAAATTGCCAGTGGCATTGATGCTAGAGACCGTAAATGACACAAGGCCACCGATGTTGATTCCGTAATCGAAGGTTACGGCAGAAGTACCTCTGAGCGTTGTATCACCGGTACCACTCACGGTGACGCCTTGAGGGTTACTCACAGAGCCATTGGCTCGATGGACAGAGACAGGCTGTAGAACACGCTGAGCGGGAGCGAGGATGTATTCTTCGTAAGGAATTGCGTAAACAGAAGAAAATAGGGATCCAGCCACCAGGCTGACACGGAGAAGGGAAGAAGCCATTCAGTAGCGTATTGATCGATGAATGGCCACTTACCATTTGTCTGCTGGGCATTAGACTTTTATATGAACAAGTGAACTCTGGCATTTGAGGAACTCCTGTGTCTGGTCGTGATCGACATCCTGATCTCTAAAGTCCCGTCATATGCGGGGAAAGAAATGAGGAGACAGTACATGTATACCTTACTATAGGTAGGCATGTGGATGGATGTATGTGTGAAGTGTATAAGTCGACGACGATCATCATGGGAGGTTGAAACTCAAATCTGCCGGGGAGGGCTTCGGCAGTAGATGCGCCGAACGGTCAGGTGCTCTGACTACAATTTCTTGCTTTGCACATCCTCCTATAGGCGATTGATGCATTGCGCATTGAACATGATAGCATTGACGGTACAGGTCAAGAAAATGAGCGACCTGAACGGAAAAAGTCCAATAGCTCCAACAACGTTGTTCACTGTGGTTATGATTTTCTGCCCGGGGGCGAATTTTACGCATACCTTATCTTACTCTATCCTTCACATCAACTATACGCTGCAAGAACAAACTCGCAAGCACGACTATAGAGCGTTTCAGGCAGCGAAACAGCCTTGATGACCCGTCCGGCTAATGTCAATCGGCAAGAATGGAGGATGTGCAAGTGTGGTCGACGTAGTGTGCTGTGGCCTTTGCCCGCATGAGGGCCGCCCATGGCTACAGCGTTTGTGACGGAGCGCTCGTTCGCTTCGAGTGACACGCTGGAAAAACACAAGTACAATGTGATGCAAAAAAGTCGTCACTTTCGATGATGTAGCATTTCGCATATCTGGTCTGACGATAACTCGTTCGAGCGAACCGCACGAACACCAACCGAACACCGTAGTCCCTAATGCAGCACTTAATCCTTGACCTTCTGTGTACCACGCAGGAGACCAGTTCTCCGGGCGGCAATGAGACCGGCCTTTTGACCTTGTGCGGCGTATCGAGAAATGGTCGAGGCTTTACCGATATGCTGGTGGTTACCACCACCGTGAGGCTGTAGAGATTGAGGTTAGTCATGCCATTATTTGTGGAAGAAGTATCCGTTCTTACATGGTCGACGGGGTTCATGGCAACACCACGAGTCTTTGGCCATGAGTTACGCTTCACAGCGAACTTATGCTTGGCACGCGATGCCTCTGTTGTCAACGTCAGCACCGTTCTTTACCACAGCACAAATCCAAACAACGTACTGAGGAGAGGCTTGTCTGTCCTTCCACCACCAGCGACAATACCGATCATGCCACGGACTGAGCTCTTGACCACCTTCTTTGCGCCACTGGGCAACTTCACGCGAGTCTTGCCCTCGTCGGGGTTGTGTCCGATGACGGTAACGTAGTTGCCAGAAGTCCTTCCGAGCGCACCGCGGTCACCAATCTTCTCCTCCACGTTGCTCACAACGGTACCTTCCGGTACAGATCCGAGGGGTAGAACGTTGCCGATGTTGAGCGAGGCGTTCTTGCCGGCGTAGATGAATTGTCCAGTGTACATGCCCTCGTTGGCGATGAAGGTCTCGGTGTGGAGCTTGAACTTGTAAGGGTTGCGGAAGACCACGCGGGCGAGAGGCGCACCACGACCAGGGTCGTGGATGATTTCCTTCACCACGCCGCGAACGTATCCATGGCGCTCGGAGTAGTCGTACGTCCTAAACTTCGCAGGTGCCTTGTTGAGTCCTTCGGAACAAGTCAGTACTCGCTACGTGCCGTGCAAAGCATCTCGAAGGTGGTATCGTACTGGTGTTCGCAGTGAAGATGGACCCGCGGCCCTTCCTCTGGTTGCGAATAACACGACCCTGTGCGAATATGTTAGTCGATCTCACATCCTAGAAGCGGCATTGATCTTGCGCAGGGTTCGTACCATCTTGGTTGCTGTCGATGGGGATTCGTGAAGATTGTCGTGTCTCGAACTTCAGAAGTCGTCGAGGCGGAGGAATTGTAGGTGCGCATGAATTTGGTGCCAAGCAAGCACGCGGGAAGTCCCGTTCCGCTTGCTGGATCTGCCTCACCACATCACCTCCAGACGCGCTTCACGATACCTCATCTCCGCTCACCCATCTGTATCGCATACTGGCTCATCAAGATATCCATCTAGAACAGCCTGATGGTGAAGTAAGTATGTCTTTCAGACAACGTTCGGTTTTGATTTTGCGATCTGAGTCCAGCAATAATTCACAAGTTCAATGCTTTCCTTTCTTCTCATCTTTGATTCCCCCAGAAAGAATACAAATGTGCTGCGGCCTGATCAACGCGATTGTGAGTCGATGTGCAGATGGACGAAGTGGCAGTGTGTTGCCGATTCATTTCAGAAAACGGCACAGCGAAGTCGCGCATCCCTCGGGCGCAAAGCCGGCAGCCGTGCAGTTTCGCCAAACCATTTTGCACAGACAAGTCTTAATCACCGCTGGACAATAATCTACCACAACGCAGACGACTGACGTACAGGACATGTATCTACATTGTGGTGGAGTGACCACTTCCGAAAACTTCTGGCTTTGATGTACGATGGACTTCCATTGTCGCTACTACCAGGCAAGACTTGACTGGTTGCGGGAGACGTGCATAACATCGAGATCGAGCGCAGTTGGAGTTATGGAAGCATCCGAGTCTAAACGGGCCTACCGGAGACAGTCTTACCTTGTGTCAGTACTCGTATCGCGCAGTCACCTCGGAAGCGTTGATCTACCTGCCAGTCCAACGGTCTGCCCAGTTTTGTCTACGGGACCTAGACATCTCCACTTTATCCATGTTGAGTTGACTGAACAGTGCGCTGGCGCAGCTACAGCAGATGTCCATAAAGTCTCACCTGGACGTCCGTTGAGGCACGTTCCAGTACAGTGAGGACCTCGAAACTCGACTGAGGACATTTTGGGCACGCATGCGGCCCTTCGAATGGTGTGAGGGGCGGCCAGCGTTGTGCATTCCGGCAAGGTCAAGGATGAAACTTGAATCTAGACCCTGTTAGCGAACACGAGCTCGGGACGATTTTCAAGACGCTGCTACCGGTCTCTAGAAGAATGAATAGAGCAGTCTGGAATGAGTATTAGATAGCCAACAATGAAGTCGTGACATCTCCTCACGACCAATCAATCCTCGAATGCTTGCGATTGGCCTTGGCGCGGATCTGCTGTCCTGACTGTGTGCAGTAGTGACGTGCCGTCAGTTAGTGTTCCATCCCTAAACTTCCACCTCCCACACCGCGCTTCAGAACACCACCACCTCACACCATCAACACTATACTTCAGCAGCAATGGCCGACGATTCCGATAGCTCGCTGTCTTCAGCCGCATCGGAGAAGCACATTCAAAAACTCGCGCCCATATTCCTTAAAGCAAAACGAGCCACGAAGACAGCCTACCCACCACCGGTGGCCTCTCCGCCTCGACCCAAACGAGCACCTTCACCACCTCACGATGAGGTTCTGGCAGATAATCCAGACATTGCCGTACGATACACCCCTCTCCAACGCGAAATAACGCGCTTGAAACGCGTAGAGCACGTCTCGCTGACCCGACAAACGCTCGCAGTTCATCGTAATGTTCCGTTCGCGCTTTAGCGAAGCCTTTTCCTCCAAGCTCGCACACTTCGGTCCTCAGGATATCGAAAGAGGAGTCGCGGATCCTCTCCCAACACCCCAAGCAGAGAATCTGTTATGCGCGCTACTCGCATTGGTGCTCAATCGCAAGAAACCTGTTGAGTATGTTGGCCTACCCCTGGGGACTGGGAAGAAGATATCCAGATGACGCGTCTGCAAGTGTATGGAAAAGGATGAGAACTGACGCACTGTTCATTCAGGCGAGGACATCACGGACGCGCACTCGAGGAAGCCGTTCTCTCGCAAAAATCACAGTGGCCGCACCACTGGGCGGGCGTCAATCCACTGCATGGCAACAGAGACTTCAGAACAATGTCTCCAGCTGAACGAGTACGATCGGACTACTCTTGCTAAGACCATCGCGCGTTGCTGACCATGTTACAGCTCAATCTCCTGCGTACACTTATCATGTGGTCACTCACATCGTCTGACGCCATTTCCACCATCATCAAGGACAAATACAAGCAACAACGACACGGAGATGACGAGAATCAACCACTATCCGTACAGCCATGGGGTGCCGACGGCGACAAACGACGCTACTTTCTCATACAGGGGCTCGACGATACAAGCTTCAGGGTCTACCGCGAGGGAAGCAGATATACCAGGAACGCGCATTGGTACAGCGTAGCGGGAGATATTGAAGAAGCAAAAGCGCTCGCGACGAAACTTGAAGAGCTTGATGGAAGTCAGGGGGCTCGCAGACTCGCGGCAAAGATACTCAACGCCATACCAATGTTCGAGGCTACGGAAGAGGTAAGCCACGAATATGTTGAGGTTCAGGAGATAAGTTTGATAGCTAACAAAGGATTGCAGAAACGCCGCCGCCGCGAGTACCGTCAAATAAGGCGTGCAGCCTTCACTCGACCCGAACCTGGCTTCTCGCTCTATGAAGGTCGTACCCGTGGTAAACGCGCGCGGTACACTTTTGACGACGAGGATGATGTCGATTCCGACGCTACATCAACACGACGCTCCACGCGGCACTCGGCGCGTGAGACGCCTGTCGAGTCTGGACCGGAGTATACGGCGAGTGGGCGGCAGGTCAAGAAGCCCCGAACTGGCGATTACGGGGAAAGTCTCCTGAGCAATGCTATAACCACCGACGAGCTAGCACTTGACTATGACAACGCAGGAGGTGGAAGTGAAGACTCGGACCCCGTCCATAACGGCGGTAGAAATACACGGGCGGGTGCGAATGGTGGCGGTCGTGGGCGGAAGCACATTGAAGGGTACAACGATATCGACGCCATGAGCGCGGAGGAGGAGAGCGCAGATGAATGGGATAGCGGGAAGGACGATGATGGCGACGATGACATGCCTCCTGCCGCAGACGCGGACGAAGAGCTCGAGGACAGCGAGGACGACTCAGAGAGTGAAGGCGACGACGACGAGCCGCAGCAGAGCTTGCTTCTGAAGCTGAAAGTTTCGCCGACGGCCACCACCAAAGCTGAAGCAGAACAACCTCCCGAAGCGGCGCTGAGCACGCAGGACTCGAACGTCGACGGACCGAAACCCGCGCTGGGCGAGAACATCTCGCTCGTCACGCCGCCATCCGCGTCGTCTGCGTATCCGACGCCAGCGTCTACCTCCTTCGCCACGGATCTGAAGCCGCAGGCTACTGAGTCTTCCAAACCTCTCTCGACGACCGAAGTCATCCGCCCTTGAGCATTCGGACTCTGGAAGTGTTTGATCTTAGCATTGCATACCCACATTTGCTGTGGCCTGGAGGCGTCATCTTAGCAGCAAGCGATTACCAGAATACATTCGAACTCGACCGCGAGTAATTAATGAGACGCGAATGTGTCTCCTATGATATGAATCCAGGTCTCCGGCATCGAAATGGCAAATACATAGCGACATCGCACATGCACGAGTTACACCCTCACTGAAGTTCAATTACAGTCACGAATTGTGTGAGTTGCCCCGGTTTGGACAGCCAGTATTGGACAGGTCTCGATAAAAGCGAGAGGGAGCACGACGTGAGAGTCCCATGCAGACTTGGAACGCGACTTCATCTGACTTGATAGCATGAACACCAGCCGGCGGCGCGAAGAGGATAAGTGCCCTTTCGCAATCGATGAATGGAGATGCTGAAAGAGGCTCAGGCGTCATACGACAACTCCATGATTAAACTCGCATAGACGTATAGACCTCCGAAAGCTTGACGCAAAAAAAGTGCTTCACGACATGAACACCGTCCAGTCTGTCCCAGTACAACATCGTCCCCTTCATGTGCCGTTTCCACGATAAGATCTTTTCCACTTTTTCATGAATCATATATCCCTCTTCCCCCGCAACCTCCCTCCCTACTCTACTCGCATCCTTTACAGCTTTGACTCCCCCCCTTCAGCTCCTTGCCCCCAAACGCCAGCCGACTGAGGTTATCCACGAGTCCCTTGACGCCGCTCTGGCCCTTGCCGACGCCGCTGGGCGCGACGCTGTAGCTCGGCGGGACGTCGAGGCACGGGTTCTGCGTGAAGAAGTTGCGCGGCCGCAGTAGGACGGACATGGGCTCGGCGGGCATGACGGGGTAGTCCTCGGGGGCGGGGAAGTGGGTGACGCCGAACGTGTGCCACAGCACGACGTCGGTGTTGTCGAGGCTGGCGTCGGGGTCGGCGGCGATCCACGCGGGGAGACCCTGGGAGGGTTCGCCGGAGGTTTGCGGGACATGGCGGCCGGCGGGGTGAATCTGGTCGTCGGAATCTGGACGAGGGTCGTTAGTAGGGGAGATCAGAGGGGTGATGGTGGGAGTGGGGAATGGGTGTAAAGAGACGTACATTTCGTAACGTGCACGGCGTGCCGAGCGAAACCTGCGCGCTTCCACACCAAGCTGCCCTCCTTCGGGAGCAGGTTGGGGACCTCGCGGCTGACGAGCTTGTATGTGACAGGTTTCTTGCTGTATGGGTTGAGCTTGTTGGTGTTGGCCATCTCCCAGGTGCGGCTCGTGCTGCCATCGTAGTCGCTGCAACCGGTGCTCATGCTGCCGAGCTTGGTCTTATTGGCGTAAAAGGCGTTGCCGTACATGTTTTCGTCACTGCCGACTGGGGCCTCGCCCGGTACAGCGTCGACCTGAAAGACTGTGTTGTTGGGACCGTCAACATTGGGGTCGAGCCGGAGGCAGAAGAGATGTTGGTGGTTGTGTGCGTTGACACCGGGGTAGACTTCGGTGCCCCATGGTGCGGCCGATTCGCCAGGTGCCATAGCGTATGTGTTCAGAATGCCAGTGAGCTTGATCTCGAGCTGGATAGTGCCGTCTTGATGGAAGATCCAGTATACACAGTACTCGTAGTTCGCTGCAGTGAAGACGTGGCTGACGATAAGTTTGCGGGCACGTGTTACTGTGCAGGACTCATCGCGGAAATCGGTATGCTTGAACAGGATTCCCGCATCTTCTTCATGGATACAGATGGCGTTCTTGATCGTCTGGGGTTCACCGGCACGGTTGACGAATGCGGCATCCATGTAGTGGATTGCACCTTTGCAGTCGCAGCCAAGAGCTAGGGAGTTGGTCATGTAGCCTCCACCGTACTCTCCCAGATCGAACGCGTGTTTGCGTTGATGCGGGTGTTCCGGGTTGCCGTATGGAACAACCATCTCTGCGAGTGAGATCCGCCAGAATACTGGGCGCTCGGTGCCCTTGTCATTGAATGTAATGTTAGACAGAACAATGCCCTCCTTGTAATTGAACCCGACGTGCACCTTCCAATTTTGCCACTTCAACGTTCGACCATCCACGGTGAAGGAGACTCCCTCAGGTTGTGTGATGTTGATCGGCTTGATATCTGTCCGAAATCCGCCATCTTTCTCAATCGCGTCAGCATGATAGTTAATGGGCGCCACTGGGTTCAGGGGTCGTCGGATTTTGGGGACGTCGATGTGGATGATTTCTTGAGTATCAGCGTTGAAGATGGGACAGAAGTCCAATGGATATGTGTATTGGCTGTCATCCACATGTGGTCGGTAATACATCAATGCCTGCTGCAGACGCACTCCTGAGCCAAACCGCTCGTCGTAGCCGATGGTCCAAGGGTCGCAGTACACTTTGTGCATATCTTCTGGCGGAATACCAGAGATGCCGCACTGCTCAATGACTTTGGGATCTTTGCGCACGACCGTCTCGACGATCTGCAGGTCTTCCATGGTGATGAGTGGCTGCACGCCCTCCGTCAGCTCCCACTTGACGATCTTGCGTTCGTTCAGATCCACCAGTCCGTCGTAGACTTTGCTGCCGCGGCCAATGGCGACCACATCTGCGATACGGTGCGGTCTCTGGACGGTTTCCGGTGACGCAAGGTAGGCCATCATCTCTGCCTTCCGCGGCTCCAAGAGTGAGACGGCATTGAAGAAGAGGCCGTCGTGTTGTTGCTTGACGATGGCAACGGCAGCGGCGATTTCTTCCGTGCTCAGCGGATCGAAGGGATGCTGTGGGGAGACCTGGCCGGTGAAATGCGAGGCCATCTGTTGCAAGCGTTCGAGAACCATTGTGAAGAAAGAGATGTGCTAGAGCAGATGCCTAGCAGTTGTGGATGGATGACCTGCCAAGTCGAAAGCCAGGACGACAGCAGGGACGTGTATATATAGCGGAATGTGTACTGTCAGAACAATTCTTTATTGTTATCTTCGTCCACTGATCGAAGAGATACGCCGAATACAGTAAGGAAAGCGGTGCTTGGGGGGCGGGATCAAGAAGAGGAAGATGGGACCGGAACAGCAGCTCTTGAAGCAAGATGATGCTGCTGCTGATATGGCTGTTACACATGTGAAGCTCTCCGCCCTACCTTGCCAGGCGTATCCTATCCGCCAGTTGCCCCGCCATGTGCTGGGCGCCGACTCGCGTGTTCCGGGTCGCTTTCGAGCAGCTCAATCCGAGTCGCCTTGCGCCGCGCCAGCGATAAGGACTTTTTTACTCAATCCGGCAATTCCTGTGCCGGCCGTCGTGCTCCAGGTGCAGTTCAGAGTATCCATCGTAATAATAAATGACAAGCAGTAATCTTCATCAGTCTCAATCGGAGCCTGTATGACCAGTGGTTGCGTGTTGCATCAAGCAATATGTTCGTGAGATCATGCATATTACGATTCTCACCCAACGTTGCAAAGCACAGGCGCCACTTGAAACTGAGAAGCCATCGTCACGTGACATGAACATGTTAAGAGAAGGAAAGCAGTCGATGTTCTATCAACAACCGAAAGTCTTTTCAATTCGTTTCGTACGTATTGGACCGCTGAATTCCTACATCGAAGCGTGTATTTCTATCATCAGACAAGTTCCCCTCAGTTGTCCTAGGAACGCCGCATCGGACTCATGTTTGCGCTAACGTGATCTCATGAAAATGCCGTAAGTATCGCCTCCCATCAAACCTGCTCTGTCGAATCACGCACACCGAGAACCAACGGCGATAAGCTTGCGTGATGCGGTCAAAGTACGTGACGGCTGTGACCATGATCAAGAATCATCCGAGGTCGGCTTGTACATGATCGTGGTGAGGAACTACAGAGATCGATCGTCAGTCTCAGTCATACACACGTGCCCTTCAACACTGCTCACCTTTCTCTTATATCTGGTCGTGCCGCTGGTTGCTAACACGCCACTCTTGATGCTACTAGTGGCAAGATGGTTGAGGACGGTGTGGTTGGGCATGATCAACACACTCGCATCGTCCTTGTGGGGCGTGGTACCGTTGAGGATACTCTTGCTCATGAACATGGGCAAGCTCGGTGGCTGGGGAAGGAGCATACTCGCTCCAACCGCTCGTTGGCATCGCTCGTCAGCAGGGTCGTTGTATTTGTCGAGGTCGCTTAGAAAATCGGGAAGTTGGTTGGTGTACTTGGGACGAGGCAACTTTTGTCTGGGTGGAGGTCCCGGAGGTTCACGCTCTGTGATCTGCTGCGCCGAAGCCCTCGATGGGTCAAGGGGTCCGACCTGACTTGCATCGGTACCTGTCTGTGTTTGTGAGATAGATTGGGGTTCCGGACCAGTTTCTGAAGGGGTCCCCTTGGTCCGAATGTCGAGAGGTCTTGAAGCAGCCTCCGCTGTGCCTTCCGCCTGCCCTGCCGTGATAGCAGCACCTGGTATTGGCATAGGCACAGCTGGGGCTGGAGGCTGCGTTTCGGCTGAGTCGGGCAAAGGAGCCACCACTTCGATGTAGTTGACGAGGATGTTGGTCCAGTCCACAGTGGTTGGCAGATGGTCAGCGGTGACCATGTTCCCATCCACCAAGAATTTGATGTGATGCGTGCCCGGCTTGAGCTGCAACGTAGCATACACCCCATCCTTTCCTTCGCTTTTGTGCATTTTGAACTTCCGCTCCCAGTTCACGAATGTGCCTGTAACGAACACCTTTTCACCCGGACCTGTCCACTCCACCGTCGTAGGTATCGTCGGAGCGAGCGGATCGCTTTCCAGGGCGAACGCAGGATCCTCACCAATATCATCATCGTCCACTGTCGTTGCGCTCAGCACGCTCGTCCGCCGTGGTATCGCACCGTCCACGCCATTGACATCCAACGGAGAGCTCAAGTCTTGCGGCGTGATGATCGGAGAACCAGGAGCATGTACTTCCTCTTCGATCGGCAATGGTAGTCGAGGCGGGCGAGTGTAGTTGCTCTGGGGAATGTTGTACGGGCTCTGTGCGATAGGCACGCGACCATCTTCCTCCTCAGTTGCTGTCGATCGTGGTGCTACAGGTACGTCCACTGGCTTCGCGGTCGGCGAGAGATCTGTCCCATCATCAACAGGATTAGCATTTGCAGGCATCGTAGAAGCTCGAGAAGGTGGCTGGTGACGGCTTTCCGCCTGTCCCATGGGGGAGGCAGATGGCTCGGACCCTGAGGTGGCCTCGGGTATGGATATGGGGGCTTTCGCGGAAGTGGATGTCGTTGAGCGCTTGCGAGAATGTATGGACGTGACCGGACTGCGTGAGACATTTACTGGGTAAGTGGAGGTGGCAGCGGCGGGAGAAGAGACAAGCGTAGGCGGGGTTGGTGTGGTCTTTTCATGTGACGGCGCGGAAAAAGACTGCGGTTTGGCGACGCCGGCCTCTCGCGGTGATGGTCGCCGTGGAGCGGGAGAAGACCGGCCATGATGGTGGGGGTGGTGCTGAGGATGGCCGTGCGGATTCTCCTCCGTGGAGTGAGTATTCCCCATCGCGGTTATGTGCTTCTCACGATTCGGGGGAGGGCATGGTGGTGGGCTGCGTTACAGCTGCGACCGGCGGGGTTTGAGGTTGCTTATGGGTCATGCAAAGTAGACAGGATGTAGCCGGACAACAAAGGCTTTCAAAGTACCTAGAGCATCGGTATGGTGACGGCGGAGGAGTAGGCAGTGTGAGGAGATTATTGAGATTGGAGCGGAGTGAAGTGTGTTGGATCCGGACACTTTAGTGGGGCAATATGCACGACACCGAAGCCTATCCCATGCATAGGTATGCGCCACACCACCGCCGGGACGAATAGATGTATTGATATCATGTATCTATATGTAGAGATACGGGAGAACGACCGTCACCATACCAAAATATCAGTATGATGTGTATTCTAGCAGTTGACTACAGATTTGATTGACATGTGTAAGAGGTCATACGGTGTTAGTACGTCTAGCCTTCGATGGTGGGCTTTGGAACCTGGGGTAGCAATCTGATAGAGCCGACATCTTCAAGGTAGCATCAGAAGGGCAAGGTCCAGTGATGCTGTGGCTTTCTAGTCAACTGCTGAAATACTTGTCATAGACCTATCATCTGTATAGATGAAGTCTTGGTCCTGCATCAGAAGTGAGTAGACCAGCTTCCAACAGCCATCCTCTTCTCTCAACAGGATAGCTCTATGCGTTCTGACAGAATGGGAAGCGAGAATGCATCGACCTACGACCTTCTCGATAGCCTCTCTCTGCTACCGTCCTAGGAGACAGTAAGGGAACAAAGGTTCCATAAATGTAGGCAAGATCATAGCACAGTAGATATTGTATGTAGCAGAACGTAGAGTGCAAGGAAATGCTACATGTAGTATAGAGTATAGACAGCAGTCCAATTTAGGTTAGCAGGTGACGGCAGAGCATCAAAGGATCGCCTACGGCTTCAAATGATCTCGTTAGAAAACATCAACCCCTTCAGAACACACGCTTGCTTTCTTGTATATTACAGTACAGCACGATGTCACGCCAGAAGGAATAACGAGCACCATCGCATCGAGATGGCCACCAACATCACCATCGAACGCTCGGAGCCCGGCACTCGGCCTTTCCTCGACAGCACCGCCACTGTCCTCTGGTATGCGGGCTACCCCATCGGGATCTTGCTCTACTACCTAGGTGTTCTGTTGCTCTTCATTCTGCAACAGCTATACCGACCGCTGTCATTCCTGCTGCTTCCTGTCGTGTATCTGGGCCGTTTCATCGTCTCCTGTCTCGCGGCGCCGTTCCAATTGTTGGTGAAATTCGAGGTATGGATCCCATTGGATTACCACTTAGCAGGATCGTGAGAAAAGACATGTTGCTCACACACATCGCACAGACATTGTACATCTATCTTGGCGTTGCGGCATTGGTGGGTGTCAGCATTGGTCTACTCGTGACGTACCTCCATCGCGCCTTGCAGGCGACATTGCGACTGGATGCGGACGACTCGGCGAAACAAGCGCGTACCGCGAAGGAGTATCGCGAGGCCAGACGGAGACAGCAGATCAAGGATGAGAAACCCTTGATCTCTGCGAGTGCTCTATCGCCCCGCCACCTGTCTCCAGAATATCTAAGCCATTCGGATGGTATGCGTCCAGGACGACGGGGTCGAGGACTACTGAACCAGACTATTATGGAGGAGATTGATTCGGACTTTTAATCTATAATCTATGATGTAGCGTATCATCATCTCTCTTGCTTGAGAAGTTCTCGGCGCCTGACCCAAACGCGAATGTCGTCTCCCGGACCGTACACACTCGCTCCCTGTGTATGTCCGGGAGCCTGCCACGCGAGCCCTCCAGCCGGTTCGATATCCCACATCGCCAATAGGGCTGCAGTATAAGTCATGCATTGTCTGAAGGCGACTTCTCGACCCCTGCATGTGCCTGACCCGCCACCTGCGATTACGTTAGTTGCTTTGCATTCCATGACATGGCAAGCTGTCATACCATAGAGTTGCATGAAACTCGTGTCGGCATTCGCGTTGGAACCCGTATGATCCGTGGTCGTCGCGTGTCTATGTGGTGTCCAGACCAAAGGATTCGGGAAATATTCCGGGTCGGTGCTATGTAATTCATGTGCCGCATGCACATACTCGCCCGTCCTCATCGACCAACCCGGGACCCGCTTGTCATGAGTCTGCAGTGCGAAGTCTTGCACTACCATCCTCGAGGACCATGATGTCGTATCGAGACGCAGACATTCGATATAGCAGCTTTTCAGCACTGGACATTTCTCGCACAAGCCATCTAAGTCCCACTTGTCCCAGACAGGGGCTTCCTCCACAAACGCAAATTCTTTTTTCAGATACACAGCCCGGATGTAAGCCGCGCTTTCTTCCCGAATCAGCTCAAGCAAAGCTTTGTCCGCATATACGCGGTTCAGCATCCAGAATATCAAGATGTTCGACTTTGCATTCGCTGCCCGTAATAACGCAAGTTCCATAGCTGCTCGTGCCGCGATGCTGAACCCATTCTTCCTGTACACCAGCATACGTGCTTCGACCAGTCCTTTGACTGACTCAAGAAATGGCCAGTCTGGGCCAGGATCCTGACCGTTAGCTTGCTTCTCCATCGCCTCGTGGAATGAACTGAGCATGCGTAGCAGATTTCTCCTGGCGATATGAGCCCTAGTCACGGACGGGATCGGCACCCATCGAGGAAGTCCTGCTGCTAACCACCAATGTTGTCCGTTCAGAGTCCATAGCTCATCTAAGAAGCTGGGATAGTTGCTGAGAAAGTCTGAGCCCATGACGGACGGCGTGGCAACGTGTGCGCAGAAATCCCGTACCAGGGGCAGAAGACTAGCTTCCACTACCCTTTTCCCCTTGGCATCATTCATCGTCCTCGCCCCGCCCGCACGTTCCCATTCCGTCTGATCGACCATACTCTCACTTCCTGTGACAAAATCTGGCACGAGTCTCCTCAAGTCCTGCTCCATCGCTGCAGTAAGCGGGTTTGCAGTTCCTTCGATGGAAAGGTTAGCATAGCACGCCGTCAACTCCGCCAACGCCGCGTCGTACTTTCCCAACTCTTGGGCTGGGAATCCATACACATTCACCAGTAGTATGCGTGATATTGGCGCACTATCAGCGTTAATACTCTCCGCACCGAGCACCGCCTCGATGAGGTCCGGCGTGTAGACGACGTGATGCGTCGTGCCGAAGAGATTGAGGCTGAACGCGCCGCGTGTGTAGGATGTACGTAGCCGGCGTAAGAAAGCTTCGCTGTCCCAGATCATGGAGGGCACGTGGCCGAAGAATGGGATCCAGTAGGGCACGCGTGCAATGGGGCGAGAATGGTGGCCATCTCGTGGGAGGTGATTGTGAGAGTTCCGTCCGCTGAGGATACGCGTGGCTAGGGCTGTAACTACTAGGGCGCCAAGCGTAAGGAGAGCGAGTGGAGGTAAGTAGGGCGTGGCTGAGAGAGAGAGCAGCGCCAGGGCGAGCAGGAAGAAGGTTTGGCCTTGAATGTAGGTTGGCAATGTGGCTGTGGGGATTGTAGACGAGGCAAGGATGGTTTGGTCCATGTTCGTGACCGGAACAGAGGGCCCTGAGATCAGCGTTATGGATGGGGTTCTTCGAAGACTGGTAGTCGTCTTTGATCTTTTCGATGCTTGAGCACTATACCCTGGTCGATTCCTAGGGGATCCTCGGGAGCAACATGGTAGACATCCGTTGCCGGCGAACTTGCTTGTACTTCTAAGCAACGTGTGCACGACGTCAAGTGTGCGTGGATAAGTTCATGTCGATCACCGCTGCACAGATCTCACTTCGCACTCTTTTCGTCCTCAACTGTACTCTAGTGCTAGCCTCAGCTCAAATGATTGACTTCACAGCCGGTTCGCGAGCTCACGTGACACTCCCGGCTGGAGCTCAACGTCGTATTCCTCTATCTGACACATGAAACTCCCGCCGGATATGCACCTCTCGGCATCGACACGCATCCGGGGTGCAGGTTTGTGAGCCGCAGGATTATGGAGGTCTCAGATACACCGCTTTCCCAAGTGCAACACCTGGCTTTGGATTACGCACGAAAGCCACTGCAGTTCATTTTGCCGTGGCATTGCGGGGATAAGGCATCCCCTCGAATTGCTTGTTTGGGCAGGAGGTGGGCAAGCCTTATGATGACCTCGTCAGTTAAGTAAAGGACCTTTTCCTTTAATCAGACAGCATACTCAGTCTTACGGCTGAATACCGATATCATCCATTTGATCGTTTCTTCCATCATCATCATCATCATCATCATCACTTCCACTCAGCTTTCTCATAGCTTGGCATACAGCTTGGGGCTCGATTGCTAGATTCTATTCCATTATTGAAAGGAATTGAACCAAAGGAAAGAAAGGAGCGGCGTCACACATCTTGACCAACATGTCAGAATTCCAGATCAACGATGCCGACTTGGCCTCATTGAAGGGCAAAGTGGTGGTCCTAACAGGTAACCTCGTCCCGGCATTCACAAAAGCTCGACGACTAACACCGAACACAGGCGGTTCGTCAGGCATCGGGCTCGCGACGGTGAAACTGCTTCTATCCCTGGGTAGCTGTGTCGTCTCCGGCGATCTCTCTCCATCACCCATCTCAGATCCAGCCCTCACACACGTTCAGACGGACGTCACCTCCTGGAAAGATCTCCTCGCGCTGTTCAAGGCCGCCACCGACAAGCACACGCGGGTCGACCACGTGTTCGCAAATGCCGGCGTGGGCAAGACAGCCGACTACTTCGAGTCGAACCTCGACGCCGACGGGGTGCTCGTGGAGCCCACCTCCTTAACATACGACATCATGCTGCGCGGCGTCATCAACACCATCTACCTCGGCCTACACCACATGCGCACGCAATCCCCACCCGGCGGCAGCCTTCTGATCACGGCGTCGGCGTCATCCTTCCAGCGCTTCGGCGCCGTCGACTACGCCACCTGCAAGCACGCCGTGCTCGGCTTCATGCGCGGCATCGTCCCACACCTCCTCAAGGACCCGACGGTGCCCATCCGCATCAACGCGCTCGCGCCCAGCTGGACGATCACGGGTATCGTGCCCGAGAGCCTCATCAAGACGACCGGCGCCAAGACGCAGGGCCCGGAGGTCGTGGCTCGAAGTGTGGCGTCTATGTTTGTCGACGAGACCCGCCAGGGCCAATTGATCTATTCCTCCGAGGGACGGTATTTTGAGATCGAAGAGGCGATCCTGCTCCCTGCTGCCAAGAAGATCGTTGGTATGTTGAGTGATGATGAAGTTATTACTCGGCTTATTGCGGCGGGAGAGCAGCAAGCATCGTGAGGTGTTCAAGGCTTGTGACCCAGGGACTTTTAGGGAAAGCCCCCATGCATACAGTAGAAGCACTGCAATATAGCGGTCTTTGAATAGCTTGAACGTAAGGTTGTGTATATGAGTCTGGACAGTCACAGTCTTAATCTATTGATCCTGCCTCACACTATGCTCTAAGCATCCAGCAGGATGGCAAAAGCC
Source organism: Microcyclospora pomicola (assembly GCA_002786065.1). Taxonomy (NCBI): domain Eukaryota; kingdom Fungi; phylum Ascomycota; class Dothideomycetes; order Capnodiales; genus Microcyclospora; species Microcyclospora pomicola. The sequence goes on along the minus strand of NHNY01000004.1, from coordinate 873,764 downwards.
CAATTCAGGTTCCATTTTGTCCGTACATATGTCCGATTTAACCATTGTTCACGGGTAACACAACTCAATGATCAATGGTAAGGCAGAGGAAAAACGACGAATTGTTAGAAGAGAGAGTCTACCCAGGGCTCTTCGAAAGAGAAGAAGAAAAGGTCTCGTTATTCGTAGCAGCAAGTCCTGATCAACACAAAGCCATCATCACAGACTAACAGAGTATAAGAATGTCAGGGTGACTTAGGTGGATATGCAGCATTCAAAGCAAGGCATATCAATGGACGCATGCATGCCTCAACATCCGCCGCCACCACCACCACAGCCACCACCGCCTCCTCCACCTCCACCACAACCTCCCCCGGCGCCGCCACTGTTGAGAAGTTGTCAGTCTGAAGTTTCGTAAAGCGAAGTGAAGATAGGGGAAATGTGACTCACCCACCACAGCCTCCAGCTGCTCCGCCTGCACATCCAGCACCTCCACCGCCGCCACAGCCACTATGCAGATGGTCAGTATACTGTACTTATCAAGATACTCACATGGACCGATGGAGAAGGGAACTTACCCAGAAGCAACAGTACCGCCGCAAGTCCCAGCACAACAATTCCCAACCATGCCAGCCCCCAGTGCCATGCAGCCGGGTGCGATGGGGTAGTAGGCTGAACAGTAGGGCAAAGGGCCGACATATGGCGCGTAGGCGGGGATATACACTGGGTATCCGTATGCATCACTGTAGTAGTAGTCATCGCGCTTCGGTGGCTTCTTGCCCTTTTGGCGCGCACGCTCGCAGGCTTTCTGATATGCCATGTCGAGATCGAAGTGCTTCCTTTGTTCCTGAGTCTGATATTTGCCCGTGTCGTCAGAGGGCCGCACGGCATTGTGGGCCGAGATGTGCACGCTTTTCTGCGGGTCTTGCTCCACAGAGTGCAGCATTTCGTTCGCTTGCGCCGAGGATGTTTTGAAAAGACGGCTCGCGGCGGACGTATGTGATTCTCGGATCGCCTCGCAGTACCAGCATGTGCATTCGGAATATGGTTCGCCGTAAACTTTCTGATATGTTTTGCTGGTCCATGCAAAGCCGTCATTCAGTGCCGTCTCAGCCACTTTGTCGTCATGGTCGATGAACTGCTTAGTGATCTTAATCGTGTGATTCATGTAGCCACGAGGACTGAGCTGATGGGTATGCCACGCAAGATCGACGTCGAGGGTCGGGACTGCCATGTTCATACGCTGTCCCATGATGTATACAAAGCGGTCATACTTGGTGAGTAGACGTTTCATCGAGTTGTTAAGGGCTGGAGAATGTAGCCAATCAATACCGTGCATTTTTTCGATGAAGCTGCCCTGTCGAACCACAGCTCCGACAAGATCCAGTCCAAACGTGGAGCTGTTGTCCCAGCTTCGGCTCATCAAGCGTCGGATTGAGATCTTCTCATAGCGCTGCAGTCGGTGGCTGGAGTAGCGGTTGCGAGTCTTGCGCAGGTAGTCGCGGTCTTTGACCGCTTCTTCAATCATCTTCCGCACACCATCCATCCCCTGATCGCCACTGTCTCCACGGAAGAGCTTACGATTACCGACAATAGCCTTGCCCAGACCAGCCAGGAGTAGATCGTTGGGGAATCCGACGAGGGGCAGAAATGTTATGTCTTTGTGACCAGCAGCCTTGCCCGGAATACCCAGCATACCCAGTACAGCACCTCCCATGGGAACATGTCTCTCGAGCAGTGACGAGACGTCGCGTACGAACTTCCCAACTTTCAGAGTCTCATGCGTGATTCGGTCGTGACATCCTGGGCAGTCAACCGACAGATCTTTGTCACAGAAGCCTGCACCCTTGGAGAGCATCGTGTCAACAAGATGACTGACAGACTCATACGAGTCAGGCGCTTGGGCCGGAGCTGGAGCTGGACAAGTTGTCCACGGTATCTCTATCGCTAGAAGGCATTCAGGGCAGTTGAGTGAGATAGTGGAGGCTTCCTCTAGATTGTCCCATGGTCTTCCCGTTATGCCAGTGAAATGGGATTTCGTGTTTGCATTGGTCTCGTATTCGAAGCTTTCCGAGTTTATGCAAGCAGCTGCCACAGACCATGGCATGCGTGTATGCCACATCGACATCCTACCAAGCCGCAAGCAGTCCTCTAGATAAACGCGTGGGTTGAGCATGTATGAATGCCAGACCATGAGGACATCAACTGGAGGTATGTTGCTGTTCTCGAAATCGAGTGGCGGATGCGAAGCTTTGGGCTCGCAAAGTGAGCCTTGGGGTCCTTCTCGGCGTAATCTTGCCGCAGTGATCGGGTCTGCGGCGGGTGTTGTACTGGCCGACCAGGTGCCAAACCGATCTACAGCTCGACTCACGTAGATAGCCCACCGTTTCTCAGCAAGCTTCGATAACAGCTCCGCAGTCTTGTCTTGGCAGTTTGCTTGCTCGACATATTTGGTGACGATTTCGTTGCTGATGCCAAAAAGCCCATCGCTGGAACCTATCTTCTGTTTCAGACGGTAGAAGCTTTCCAGAACTTTGAGGTGAGCGATGCACTCGGCGGGAGTGGGGAAGTTATCCTTGGTCTTTGAATCGAGGTTGAGGTTGCTGAAGCCAGCTGTGACATCGGGTGGTGCCAAAGCATGTTCGTGGTCATACTCAGGGGGAGCAGTATATCCTGGCGGAGGCGATGCGGAGGAAGAAGCGTTACACTCGGCTTCGGCCAAGGCTTGCTTCTCCTTCTCGACGCCGAGGATCTTGGACAATCGCGATGGCATAGTGATGGTGAGCGGATCAGGTTGTTGCCATGCAAGGGAGTGTGCAGCGATAGTGAATGGGCAACAGAATTGGTTTCAGAGATGTCAACAAGTATGACACTTGGGAGAGCTGAGGGTATAGAGAAAGCGTGAACAGGTAAGTATAAGTAGGAAGGTAGCTACCTCATGCTCGTACAACTTCTGCCTCAGGAAACCTATACTTGACAAGGCTGAGTCTTGGTGGTTGGAAAGGACCCTATCTCGTCAGCCATGCGGCCCGCTACACATGTCCGAGATGCAGTCAACCAAGCCACCTGCGTACCCGGTCTTGGTGTCACTCGAAGCCAAGTTTTGCGACACGTTCAGATTGTTGATTCGTGCGATAGGAAGACAGAGGGTGGTTGGGCGGGTCAGGGTCGTTGGAGGAAGAGGCTGAGCTGGGGATAGAGTTACGCTAGAAGCTTGATGGAACAACGTCAGCCGCGATCGTGAGGCTTAGCTCTCTTCAGCTGTACGCACGTGATGCTGGGAATCGGTCACGACTGTCGATCTTGCATTCCAGTGGTTGCATTGGACCTCAAGCGATATCACCGACATGTCTAGAATACCTTCATGTAACGTAGGTCATGGCATGTACGCTCATAGCCGTGTATGTCTGTAGATCATCTTATGATCAGCTCCGTGCGCAGTGAACTGCGCCACGAGAAGAGCATAGTTCAAGTGCTGTAATTTCTCGATGAGCCGCGACCACTCTGATGCCGTCTTCCTCGTGCTGATTCTGGAATGCTGGCACAATGATATCCTGGCGAAGCGGTCCATTTCCTAGCATAGCATCTAAATTTATCGTTTGGTGTCGTTAGGCACTTCTATCCTGGTAGCTGACCGAGGTAGAGTACGTCAAGATCTTTCCAGTGTCTAACCACCGATTACGCCTCATGCAGCACTTTGGGACTCCAAAAAATCAAGTGAATGGCCGTACAGTGCAAACAATCTGGTGGGGCGTCTTGCAGGAAGGGGCCCGTTTCCACCTGATATCACTGTACAGCCAGACCGAGTATAGCACAAGGCTTTACATGTACACGAATTGCGAGAACAGAGCGCAGAGAACGAGTCACACTGTAGCACCTAATATCTCTTGTCATGGGCGACGTGTCGGAATTGCATAGTATGGATACATGATCTCGTCAAAGCACATGGTGTCGTCTACCAACTCCGCTCGTGGTTCTGCATGGGCTCGAATGTCCAGCCTTCTCGATGCTCTCTTGTGGCTTTTCGTTCTATAGTTGCTTGCCCATGAACTTTCTCTTCTGAAAGCTTAGCCACCACTATTCGCCATGTTAGCATGATATGTCTCCCACGACGATCTGGCATATCGCTTCTCCGAACGACTTACCTTGCTTGGCCGTCCTGTGTCATCCGCGTATACTCTGTTTAGCAGCCGTGTCGCCAACTCTTGTCGCATCTGCATCACGTATTGCCTCAACACTTCCGCCTCATTTCTGTCCCTTGGGGCCTCGAACGCTTGATTCAACGGGAACGCCGCATCTCCAGGTATCGCGAAGTTGGTGTCCAATGCCACATTCATCACTGCTTTTTCTGCATCTCGCCGCGACATTCCTGGCCGGATCTTGCTAAGCGCATCTGATACGAAGAGGATTCCATAGATTAGTACTCGGTCTGCGGGACCTCTGATCTCGAAGTTGCGGAAGAAGGTGTTGGCACGGAACAGTGATAGTACTTCATCGAGTGGGTCGTAGGACTCGTTGCTGGGTTCTACTTCGAGCTCAGTGGTTCCTTGGAGGGGGGCTAATTGCTGAGCAGGACCGCGAGTTCGTGTGCGAAGTGGTAGTAAGGCGAAGTTACCAATGACCTGTTGGTTTGGTTCGTCCAGGAAGACAGAGTGATACGCAGGCATGATGACCAGATCTGTGGCGTTGTCTTTGTACTCGGAGATTGGTTCTCTGGCGGCCTTTGGCTGGTGTGCAGCCCATCGAACTGATGTTCGCATGCCAGCTGCATCAAGTCCCCACCCCACCTCACATGAACGACTACATATGTCTGAAGCCTGGCAGGGTACAACAAATGTGGGACTCTACATTGAAGCAAACCCATCTCGGGCATGCGCAGCACGAGCTGTTAGTACATCATCCTCTACATCACAGTGACATTAGTTATGTCGTCGTCGTCGTCGTCGTCGTCGTCGCCGGAGAAGGCTCGAGCAGAGTGGTGGACGTATCACGTGACGTAGAGGTAACTCGGTATAGATCGTACACGTGTGCGCGTGCATGCTGGAAGCCGACCATTATTAGACATCACCTCCTCGACGGCATAGCAGTCTTGCTGTGCCACTCGCACCGACTGCTGAGCGTTGATAAGGATCAACACGCACGCAGGTACTCAGACCAATATGCATCTCGTTCCTGCACCTTCTGCCAACTCGCCGCACCATAGAAGTGTGTGCACCGGCCGCTTCGCTGTCTACAGCGTGCGCCAACAGGACTGAAGCAGAGCATAGCTCCATACCTCTGTGCATGTCCTGTGGTGAAGCGTGCGAGTGGGTATGCACTGTGCCTCAGGCGTGATCGTGAACTAACCATAGCCACTCCATGAATGAAACAAACCAACAACTTTCTGTTTCATTGGTGGTCTTGCAGTCGCAGGTGGCCGTCGCGCTGCATCTTCCACTCCCTACAGCCTGCATGACGAACGAGGCGTAGTCACGCTTCCTAGACGCTCGCCTTTCCGGTACCTACGTGGCCCCAGGCCATTGTTCATACTCTCTTTTTGTCCATCGTACTGATTGTGGCAAATTGCGCTCGACACACTCAATACGCGACTCAGGCATCCTGCTTTTATCGACCTACACATCCACTCGCGAAGATGCCTTATTCCAGAGACCAGGTCGCTGCTGAGCTCCAGTCCTTCTATGAACTCCTGATACTCACGCACATACCCGCTACGGCCCTCAAGATCCCCCCTCCGGAGGGCTGGCCAGAGGTCACTTCGGAACGACTTGGCTTTCTCGAGAAGGATGATACTGTGATCGATCTTTTGAAGCATATTCCGTACATTGAAGATGCCGACCAAGGACCAGAGTACCAGATGTACGAAATGACTGTGTGCAACGACTTCAGAGGATCGCAATTCGAGAAAAGCGGAGTGGGTTTCGCGTCTCGACACTTAACGGAACCATTAGAAGGAAGCGAAGCAGGCGAAGATGTGGAATGGTACAAGTCCTACATGGTCACGCTTGGGCGGCCCGCCGCTGCAGATAGTGGATGGTTTCTGTTCCTCAACACGCGGGATGGCACGATAGAGCTGGTGGATTGGATCGTTGGCACAAGCAGATGGTTCGACAATGCTAAAGATTGTTTCGAAAGCTTGAAGAAAGAGTATTATGACTTCAAGGTGGTCGCAACTGATCCCGAGCGTGTAGAGTTCTTGAGTGATGACGGAGCAAACCACAAATATGTGGAGATATACAAAAAGCACGGCTGGCTCTCAGCAGATTACGACCAGGAAATTTGCCTTTCTGAGGTCAAAGTGCTCTACGACTCGTGATGGAGACAAGGTAGACAGATGTCAGAACTCAGCCTCGCTCAGACGGATTCAGATTCGAAACGTTATGCCTTCTCAGCCCGTGTGATGCTATCGATATTCTCTCGGCATGCTACGATGCGTATGAAAACAATGCTCAAATGGTGTTGAATCTGCGCCTTCAATAACAGGCCTCCAGGCTGCTCAATATATCCTCCATTGCCGGTCATGGACAATCTGGACGATGTCGTTCCTCCGCCAATCGGCACACTGGGTGTTTTGACGCCTTTCCGGCTATCAACGCATTCTGAGCTGGATCGAATTCTGGATATGGCCACGCAGGGCCGAGCTGTGCCCGCCAACCTCATGCATTGCATATGTTTCATATCGCGCCAGATCTGTACGTAGACGGCGCTTGTAGCTGCAAGCACTGGTCTTCGCGAGCCCATCTGTGTAGCATATAAGCTTGTGCACAGAAGAGGCACAGGTTTCCATTATACTACATTTCGATGCTCAGCCACGCATACGGCAACGGCCATGGACTTGCTTCCGACGAAGACCACCTGGCTCGATGAAAGATTCAAAAGTATATATGTGGGCAGCTTGACTGTTGTGGACTCCATAACCATATCTTTCTCCTTTTCCCGGACCCATCCAACTTTGACAAGGTTGCAATCCGAGATCTGCTCAGCTCCATATTCCCATACCTTCTCAACATCGATCATCGAACTCCAATATGGCTTTGTTCCGCGGGACAGCTTTGCTGCTGTCCTCGGCGTTGCTGTGTAACGCCGCAACCGTTCCAATGGTCACAGTGGTGGACCGTCGGCCATCACCTGTCGAGCGAGATTATGTAGAAGGCTCAGCGGAGGCTATCGATGCCAATCACTGCACGATCTTTGGGAAGCCAACCACTGAAACTTACCCAAATGGCGAGACTATTTACTCCATCGCAGTTCCTCCTGGTGGATCAGCATATACATCTCAACAACAGTGCACTGATGTATGTGGCAAGCAGATCGCTTCTGATATTGCGGCCGGCAACGCGTCCACTATCCAAAGTGCCATCTGTTATAATTCCAACTACGGTTTGCAATGGAATCTGTACGAAGGTCCGTGTGTCTTTTACGAATCGTGGAAAGTTATGCTGCAGCAGCTAACATTCAGCCAGACGGGGTCTATGTTGCGGAGGCCAACTGTACGTGCGATAATCCTCTCATCTCAGAGTTCGCTACCGATTTCATTGCTGCTTTACCCGCAGTCGCAGAGATAAGAACAAGCGTGGCCACAAGTAGGTTTTTGCTCACATTTACAAGATAGGATGCAACATCTTTATGACTGCAATCAAGATTGTGGCAGAGCTTGGCTCCGCGGCTATTCCGGGGGTAGGCGAAGTAAGTGATTATCCATCTTCACTTGTTGTACTTCCGGGCGAGACACATCTCTGATACATCAGCTGACCATACTCGGTGCCAGGCAATCGACGGGGGCATGATTGCAGGCATTACTGCGGCCAAGTTGTTCTCTTATACGTATGTAAGTACATTCGAATAGCTGCTATCAAGCCATACAGTCCCACCCGGAATCGTGTGTTTCATCTGAAGCAGGAGCTGATGGACAGGCACCGATGATGTGCATTCCAAAAGGCCACAGGGTTACAAGAGCTGGATTGGTCATGACTCCTGGCTAATAACTTGTTCTGCTAGGACACAACCGCCGAGGCAGCCTCAGCTTTCGGTAGCTGGGGAACGAGTATTTGTGGGACTAGCGCAATGCCATCGAATGACGCTCAAGTATTCAACGTCCTAGACAGTGCGCCTATAGGGGTATTGCCTGGTTCTACGTGGTTTGTAAGTTTCGTGTATTCTGTACAGTCCGGCGGAAGCCCTGATTGTTGACTACTTCTCAGAAAGGTTTGAAACCGAGTTGGGCTAAAGGCAGTAGAGGCCCGAAGCCACAACCCAAAAATCCCAAACACCCCGAGCACAAGACACATCATCACACGGACACTACAAAGAATCCAGAGCACACATCTACTCACCAGTCAAATCACAAGCCAACAACGACAACTCAAGGACCTTCCGAGCACTCACCCTCGCACGAACACGATCGATCAACTAGTACTCGTCACCGTGCTTGTACCAAGCGAAACCTGAGGCGAGGTGATGATAAGGAAGGTACGTGGAACATCTTCAGATCTGTGATGAGACCGAGAGAAGTCTGAGTATCTGATCACAAGACCCCGTACTAACCACGACTTCAGACGAATGTGAAAACAAAGATGTGACCAGCTACATCGTTCAAAAGTCCGTCCCAGCCAAGGATGTTGTAGTACATGTTTCGACATGTGACGCCGCCGAGCACATGTACCCAGATGCTTGTGCACACTATTACTCAGCAATTCACGCGGCCGGGAAGCGAAGTAGCTTCACTTGCGAAGACGGCGAACATCGTGTCAAAGCTACAGCTACAGCGGAATGGACCAAGCAGCATAAACATGGCGCAGGCTGGGGTCAGTACACAAAGGCTGGATACTGGTTCCAAGGCGCACAGAAGAACGCTAAAGCCAGGTATGAGGAGCCTAGATGTCAAGCAGATGAATGGCCTCCAGGATACTTCCTTCCCAACGATGAGAAAGTTAGAGCCTCAAAGGAGTGGGGACAAGTCATCCGGTGGATCCCTGGTTCAGAAAATGGAGGCGTCGCTCAGGCGTGGACTTCGTTCTGTGCTAAGCATGACGGTGGTGCTGGAAATGGTCAGCGGCATAGAGGTCAGAAAGGCGAGTCCCCGGAGGAGTGGCCTCTGAACATGGATTTGGTCGACGCTGGGAAGTCCAAGGTCGAATCGCACGAAGGAAAAGACAAGAGGACAACCACGTCCATTATCTACGAGGAAGTGACCTACACTCGGGCTGTGTTTGAGCTCAAGTTCGATTACGAGAAGCAAAAAGCCAAGATACCTTCCAAGGAGAATGATTGGTTGTTGAAAGACAACCCTTGCTGGCCAGAAGACATTGTGAGTATGCCTTCGGACCGTTGCAGCGACATAGAGGTATTGGTGGTATTGATACGCAGCTGACACTATTGAAGGTGCCCAACGACCCTGGCTTTGTACTATTGACGAATGACCCGTAAGTCTTTCCCAGGCTACCGCAGAACATACTATCTCAGCACGTATTGACACACTTTGTAGATGGTATCAGACCCATATTTTCCCCAAAGGATATGATGCAGCGGCAACGAAGGCCATGTACGCCAAGCCGCCGGACGAGAACATGTTGAAAGCTGCCAGGGTACGGAAGCACAGTCCACCAGGCACACCAGACGAGCAACCGGCAGCCAAGCAACCTTCTAAAAGGCTGGAAGTCATCGAGAGCGGTGACCTCGTCCTTCGCGACGACGTTAATAACAGCACCCGCCGTCTCACCATCGAGGAGATCCAGCGTGACATCGAAGTCCTGGACTGCGGTGACCGCTACTGTTCGGAAGAGCGGAAGCGCCTGGTCGACAACCCGGATGCCCCGAGCGATTACCTTTTCATCCCGGGTACAGGACCTCCCACACTACCGGCCGTGAATTTCGTCTCCGTCTCGACTTTGGTGACCAGCGTTCCGACCGCCATGACTTTCCGGCGCACGCCATTATCAGACGAGCGCGCGCTGCCTACGGTCTTGTCAGTCGAGGCGTGATCGCGACTCAACGTCACGCTCCAAGACATTTCGTCCCTCGCCCATTACATTGTTATGGCTCACGCGGTCGCACAAACTCATCTCATTTGCCTCGACACTTGCAACGGATAGTGCGATACCTCCATTCAACGTGGATATAAATTCCCTGGAGGTCCTGCCGGACAGCCAACTCCAACTATTCCCCTCATGGACTCGCAACCACAACCCATTTCTGACAAAACATGCTCGATCTCTGCGCTTCACAGCTACTCATTCGTCCATCAACATGGCACCAAAGAAAGTCCTTCATCTCTGCCTTTCGCACGAAGCACATCACCCGAGCTGGTCTCCTGCATTCTTGATCTGTACCGCCATCGCATCCGTTGGTCTACATTCATTATATATCGTTCTTTGAAGAGTATCACATTGCATCTCTCCCCTCAACCGCTTCCCTTCTAATCATCCATCTCATCTCTGCCATCATACGCGCAGCCGTACCTTATAGCATCGAGTGTCAGCTCTCCCCCACAAGTTCCGTTTCGTACAAGGAAGTCTCGTAGTACTTCATTCGATTTCGAATCGATCATCTTGTGAAATCCATTCATCTGGAACGATACAGCATCGTAGTTGATGTTGGACTACGATTAGATCAACAGTCACTGTAACGTATGCGTCTTGACTTCGCAACGTAGCTCTATATACGCTTTTGCAACATACTGTATACGTTTCTCATCTTCCATCTCTCATCTCTCGGTACTAATTCCAGTCCCCCGAACACTTCATCTTTGAGCATCCATGACGCGGGGCATAGGACATACCATAGTCTTCCCGTCTGGAGTGGCGAAGAAATGCTCATGAGACGAATACACATAATCATCTTCAGCATCAATCACAGCATCGCTTGTTCGGAGCTGCTGGAAGAGCTTCCTTTTCTGCGGTGAATTGGATGCAGGATTATGTTTAAGCTCGTTTCACGATTCCGAGAAGGGATCTGGAACGCAGCTATATGAGAAGTTTGCGAGTTTTTGATAGTGAAATTGAGAGAAAGAGCGCTGAGACGAATGCGCGCGCCGTGAATAAAGTGTTCCTACTCATATAGCCCGTGATGAAAGACCTTCTAAACTCATGTCGACTTTTTCGCCGTGCCGTTCGTCGTCACGGCAGTAGTCTTCTTCTTCTTGCTCGCAACTTCCAGCCCCTTCGGCGCCTTCAGCCCGCCAAACACCAATCCACATACAGCCACCATGCCCGCGCCGCCGACCATGTACGCCGTATCGCGGCCAGCCCACCAGTACAGCGTGCAGAAGATCAAGGGACCAAGCGCGCGTCCGACTTGGCCGAAACTGCGGTGGTTGCCGAGTTTCTCGCCGCGCTCGGCGCTGCCGGCCTCGAAGCTGGAGAGGCTGTTGAGGCCGGTGACAACGGTGCTGCTGGTGACGGCGAGGAGCGAGGCGGCGGTGTAGAGGCCGCGCTCGGTGGTCAGGCGCGAGAGCAGGAAGAAGGCGGCGGCGGCGCTGGCGACGCCGAGCTGGACGACGCGCAGCGGGTGCATGCGGCGCGTCACGCCGCCTTGCAGCAGGCTCGCCACGAGCCCGATGAAGCCTAGCAGCTTGCCGGATTGCTTGGAGCCGTAGGAGAAGAGGTCGTAGGTCATGAAGGGCAGCGAGAACTCCATGCCGCTGAAGAACAGGATGAAGCTGAAGTGCGTCAGGTTGAGCAGGAGGTGGGAGTTGGTGCGCTCGGTTTTGGGCGGGGGAGCAGCTTTCTCGGCCGAGGCGGTGGTGGAAGGCTTGGTGGGTGGGTTCGTCTCGGGCAAGGCGTAGTAGAGATAGAGCGTCTCTGTGACGATGAGCGCGAGGGAGACCCCTGCCGCTGTGGCGAAGGGGTTGGCGGCGACGGTGGTGACGTTGGCCAGCGCGGCACCTAACGCAGGACCAAACGTGAAGGCGATGCTGAAGCAGACGCCGACCATGGCCATGGTCTTGCCGCGATCCTGCTCGCTGCTGATGTCCGTCGCAATCGCCAACGCGAGCTGTACGTTGCCCTCGCTCAACCCTCCCACGATGCGACTCGCGAGGAATGTCCGGAAATCCGTCGCGGCGCACCATAATGCCACCGAGGCGATGTTGCCGCACATGGACCATAGTAGTGCGGTTCTCCGGCCGTACTTGTCTGACATGACGCCAATGACGGGGGAAGCGATCGCCTGGCAGAGGGAGAAGAGTGAGCCCAGGGCTCCGCCCAGCAGCACGATATCATAGCGGTCGTTGATCGGCCGTTCGAAGCTGTTCTTGTAGGCGTTGAGACCGTAGAGGACACGGGAGAGGACGGTATTTTCGTTCGTGGTTTCGAGGTTGCGGTAGAACTCGAGGAGCTTGGGGAAGAGCGGGAGGATGAAGGTGAAGGAGATCTGGGAGGGGTCGGAGGTCAGTCTGGGTCGATGCTGGGGTGTTTGAGGTGGCAGACGTACCAGGTCCAGCAGTAACGAGATGAACAGCACTCGGAGCACCTTCTTCCGCCACGCCGCTGAGATCTCTGCCATGGTCGGTGTGTCGTTGCTATCGTGCCTCCGTGATCATATACCCGTGATGCTCAAATATGCGTGCTGGTCGTCCTTCCACCAACAACAAATCTCACCAGTCAACAAAAGGTTGCTAGCCGTCACAAACAGTCGCACCACAAAGCCAATGCCAATTGTTTCGTCTGCAAACAACTTCCGCGCACGAGCGAACAGTAGCAGGTGGGCTGGAGTGGTTTATATATCAACCAACGACACGGGCGAGGATCAGCAACGGTAAGCAAGACCCTCCACCATCAGCGATCGGCATGACGCTTGCCCTAGTCAGCCTCGGATGGACGAACTGTCTGACTCTGCCAGCTCGACATTTCCGCCAATGTGGATTGGGCGCAACCGGCGGCAACGTACAGTCGATCCCCTGAGGACGATCACCCGGACCCCGCAGGGATGTCGTACCGTAATAATAATAAAAGTTGGGTAGGAGAACCCGCAATGTGTGCAGCTCACCCCCTCAGCACGCCCGAGCTGGCTAAGGTAGTCGGGGAATACACTTGTCCTACTCGCAAAACACAAGACGATACGTGTCCTGCAGATGCAGATATGGTTGCGATGCGAGGAGACTACGGTGCATCGATAACGATTCGCAAGCCGTGGATTTGGTTCCAACGGGTGAGGTGGTCGATGGCTATCTTGTTAGGTAAAGAGACCGGATGCGACAACTCCGAGGACGTTGGTCGCTCGCTAGGCCGGGAGCGTATTTGTCCCTGACTCTACCTGTAGGGAATTGTTGAGTAGGGAGATAGTGAGATAGTGCTGAGATAGACGGATACACAACTACGCATGCAGCGAAGAGATCAGCATTGCTCTTCGCATCTTGGGATCTACGCGTGGAGATCAGATCGGAATATTGTCTGCATGACCTTTGGGATTCTAGGTACCTTAGCTAGCATTCGTTCAGGAGGTCATTACCGTATGCTTGGCTCCATGCAGCTTAGGCTTGATCTTCGAGGCTTCTACTTCTACAAGACGACCGCAGTTGTCCTCGAACATACCGTTGCAAGGTTGGATTGATCAAGAAGAAGAACTAAGTGCAGGGTTGAACGCAGCAAATGGTCCTCTCAGCGTGGCTCTTCGCAACGTATATCAGATGAGGGGCACCGACTTCTTCTCCTCCCGGGCATAAAATACTACTGTCACTCAGCCTTGGAGCACGATTGCTCAAAGGAAACTCCGCTTCATACACACTGTATACAAAATGTTACTTCATCGAGGCGTGTATTCATGTTCTCATGTCCTCAGCACCTGTATTCCTTCTACGCCTTCACGGCACCGTTCGCACCAGCCAGAGTCTTCTTGCTAACCACCCTGAACCCTCCAACCAGCAGGATCAAAGCCTCCAGACCGAGGATCACGGCCAAAGTCACCATGGCTCCGATCACGCCATTCACGGCCGGGGACAAACCATTGCCAGAGGATCCGGACGAGGAAGATGAGCTGGACGCACTGCTGTTGTCGCTGCTCGAGGCGTACGCCGCACAGGTGCCGGTGTAGTTCTGGCAAGTGGTGCACCACTGCTCCGTACTGGAGATGGCGAACTGGTTCATGCCGGTGGTGAAATCGTCCCAGCTCAACGCCTGCTGACCCGAGCCGAAAAGTGCGTACTGCTGAGGCTCGGAGATGTTCGAGGTCGTGCCGTTGTGGAAAAGGAAGCGCACGTAGATGTCATCCGTGGCGGGGTAGCTGGTGCTGGAGATCTCGGTGGTGGTGTTGGTGAACAGCTCAAAGGTCATGGCCGAGGCGTAGTCCGCGACGCCCATGAAGTCGGGATTGACGGACGGCAGATCCGCAAGACCGAAGAACGAGGCAAAGGTCGCGTACGCGCCGAACTGAATCCCGAACTTCTGCTTGCCTGCACCGGTGATCGTGGTGTTGAGGAACTCGACGATCTGGCCAGCCAAGACCATACCGCTCACGGCGCGTGCATCGTTCGAGCTGTTGGACGTGTATGCGAGACCCCACTCGTGGGCGTCAGCAAGAGTGCGCAGCTGGAACAAGGTCTCGTTCGTCAAGACACTGGAGTCTTGGATGCTAGCATTGTGAATTTCGGCGACGTTGATCAGATCGTAAATGGTGTAGGCGTTCTTGAAAGAAACCTGGCTGCTGTTGAACGTGCGGTTGACAACAGGTGCAATCGTGTCGTAGAAGTCCTGGGTGCTACTGAGCAAGTCTTGGTACTGCGAGGTCATGAAGAAGCTGTTGGAGCTAATCGTTGCTTGGCCACAGTTGCTAGTGCTCTGCAGCCAGCCGCTGTCCTCACTACCGCTACCGCTGCTGACCAGGTCGACTGGAATAAGCTGGTAACCCGACAATGGTGATGTGACATTTGTTCCATTCGCCAAGGTCTCGGTGTCCAGGGAGGAACCCACGGGAGGGTAGAAACCCTGCAAGAAACCGGTGGCGCTGTTCTGCAACACGGTGTCATCGGGAGCAGACGCAGCAATCTGGCTCTGCTTGACAATGTCTTCATTGATGCCATTGATGCGATAGGGTGCGTCGGCGGCCACATAGCGGCTGCGATAATAATCGCCTGAGGTCCACACTTCCTGATAACCCAAGACGGTGAGATTTGCTGGCGGGGTCGACTTGGCTGTTCGGTCACCATGACGGTGGAACATGTATACTCCCAAAACAGTCTCGCTGGATTGAGCGAAGGTTAGTGGCAAGGCAGCTGCCATGGTCAGCATCGTTGAGGTGAACATTTTGGATCTCTGCTTGACGGGCTAGGTCAAACAGCACACAAGTTCGTATCAACGGACAGAAGAAGGAAGACGGAAAGTGCAAGCTTGTCAATCTCTGCATGGGAAGAGCTTATGGGTAGGTAAGGTACTGATGGAGCTGGCCGTCCCACGTTCTCCCCACTCGGTTATCAACGAGAAAAAGTGAGGCATTGGTCAATATCGATCCGTCGCTCGCCTATATGTGCCATATGGCGCCACGCTCTTGCTGGTCACATGGTCTTTGCGTGGCATTGGATGATGAACAGTAGATACTGCAACCATGCCGCTGCCACTTCACTCAACGAAGGCATCTGTGCAACGGTCGAGGAGGGGCGAAGATAGAAATGCTACGCTGATAGGCTGAATGACCCACTAATTTCCGCTTTTGGGGTGGACACGCCGAGCCTCGCTGAAAAATTGCCTTTTTCCTCGGATATGACGGATCTTTGCCAGGACGTCTCGCCGCTCTCGCATGTGGATTTGGATCTTCACCAGCAAGCTGAATAGCACATCAAAGATGCAAATGGTCATGCCTACTGTCTGTATTGACACTGCGCGTACGACTTCGAACACGCTCATGGCGTGAAGCCCGTAACGTGAATAAGAATGCTGGGGCTGTTGAGCTTGCAATTTGAGAGTGTCAGACACCCTAGACGGCTGCATGATGACTTGTGATAGATTGATGTCCGTGGCTTTGTGGCGCGAGATATGTCCACTCAAGTAGATATCGAACGTGCTTGGTGCGCCGTATGTCAGCACTGGCCGCAATTGCTGTGACCGTACTCTTGGGCTTGGTCATTGCCGGAATGGACAGTTCCTGATTATTAAAACCTTGCTACAGATAACCTGAAGCAATCGAGGGTACTGCTCGTACGGGAGACTGAGCCTGAGTCTTGCCAAGCTGAGAGACGAACAGCCTAACCAGACCCCTGTGGCATGGGAGGCACGGACGGTACAAAAAGCATATCGTTCTTCGTGAATTAGCAGCGATGGATTGCCCGGTAGAATTGCATACCAGGACGATGCTGTGTGCATAAAAGCAAGGCATTTCCTAGTACGATCGTTGTCGACTGTCTTGTGGCGAAGATCGATGTCAGTGTAGCAAAATGAGTCAAATGCCGGCTACAATGTGGATGGAATACCTGAATCAAAGAGGCATTGAACTCGACGCTTGCGGTCTCAGTACCTGCTGTTCTATGTTCTCGGAAATGTAGAAGTACTGACGCCGCGCATTGAAGTCAGATCAGCTCAGAAGGACGGAACGACATTTAGTCGCACACAGTGCCATGCATCTGGAGCTGATCCAGACACAGTACGATTTAGATAATGGTACTTAGGGATTTAAGAAGGTAAGTTCGCAGTACTTCTGGAGCATGCTGTTCGGACAAGTGAGGTTGCCAATGCCTGCTAGACAAGATGGCGAACGGAGGCGAACATGCAAATCATACGTCACGTGACATGCACGCGTGCGTGGTTCGGCAAAGTTGCTGCCAAGCCTCGACCACACCAGAAGAATTGCACCCACCTCGAAGATCACCACCAAGAGGACTTACAACCGACCACATCCCCTTCTTTCCACCATCACACAGCCGCAATCATGGCCGTTGGAAAGAACAAGCGTTTGTCAAAGGGCAAGAAGGGCTTGAAGAAGCGCACCGATCCCTTCGCGCGCAAGGACTGGTTTTCCGTCAAGGCACCATCAACCTTCCAAGTCAGAGAGTACGCCATCACCACCAGAAATTTCCGAGCGAGCATTGGAGGAAGCGCAAGAGGACAAACTCGATGGTGAATAGGAAGGCTAACACATCGTAGTGTCGGCAAGACGCTCGTGAACCGTTCGACCGGTCTCAAGAACGCCAACGACGCCCTCAAGGGCCGTATCTTCGAAGCTTCCCTCGCCGACCTCCAGAAGGATGAGGACCACTCATTCCGCAAGATCAAGCTCCGCGTCGACGAGGTTCAGGGCAAGAACTGCCTGACCAACTTCCACGGTCTCGACTTCACCTCCGACAAGCTGCGATCACTCGTCCGCAAGTGGCAATCCCTGATCGAAGCCAACGTTGTTGTCAAGACCACCGACGACTACCTCCTCCGCATGTTCTGCATCGCTTTCACACAAAGGAGACCCAACCAGATCAAGAAGACCACATACGCACGCGCATCGCAAATTCGCGCCATCAGGAAGAAGATGACCGACATCATGCAGCGGGAGGCTCAGGCTTGCTCGCTGGCACAACTCACCACCAAGCTCATCCCAGAGGTGATTGGTCGTGAGATCCAGAAGAGCACTCAGGGCATCTACCCTCTCAACAACGTACGTCTATGATGCAGCATGATGAAAGAGAAATGGGAATGCTAACACACTTCCAGGTGCACGTCCGCAAGGTCAAGCTCCTCAAGGCACCAAAGTTCGATCTCGGCACTCTTCTTGCCCTCCACGGCGAGTCAAGCACCGACGATGCCGGCCAGAAGGTGGAGGGTGCGAAGGAGTTCAAGGAGCAAGTTTTGACCGAGGTGTAAACGGATAACGTGGTCGTGAGGGAAAAGCTGCATGGTGCTCGGTAGTTTCATGCAATGTCATGGCGTTCCAAATACTTGCGAAACGACTTATGGGTAGTCGATAGCTTCGTCCATGAGCCTTAAGGTCCGGTATAAACGTTCAATACTCGCTTGGTTCACTTCTCTTTGCATGCCGGATGTGCATGGTGATGAGCGATATGTATTTGTTACGATGTGCCCATGGCGTCAATCAGCTGTGCCTCAGACATCCGTGGACCCCTTGTCAGCATGATTGACCATGCTCTCCAGACAGTGGCTGTAATATAGTAAGGTACTCTCCTTTGGCGTCACTGCCCGTAAGCACATGCAGTGTGGAAAACACCAGGCACAACGGTGAAACTGCCACTCGAGAATATCTATACATAGTCTGACCTAGATATACGTACCTTAGTTATCGTGCGCAGCTTGTAAATGATCCACGAGTCAATATCTTCTACATTTCGCCCTCCGAAGCTTATGTGTCTCATTGACTAGCAGGTAACAAAACTAGCGCAAGTCCTCCTCTAGGTACAATCAATCAGAAGCACGAGGATCCATCCCGACCATTTTCACCTCTTGTACCTTCACGCCACGTCTAGCAGATCACCGTGCTTCAGCGACCATGGCACCCCGCGAGCTGCACTTCATAACCGGCAATGCTAACAAGCTTGCCGAAGTCCGCGCTATTCTGTCCTCGACGCCTGTGCAGCTTACGAGCCAGGCGGTGGATTTGCTCGAGATCCAGGGCACGATCGAGGAGATTTCGAGGGATAAAGCGCTGAGAGCTGTCGAGGTGGTGAGTATCCCGTTGATGTCATGTTCTTTGTATATGGCAGCGGGTCATAGAAGTACCGGTTTGCGAGCGTGAGAACCTTTGACGATGGTAATGACTCTTCGTTGCAGGTCAAAGGGCCAGTGCTCGTGGAAGATACATGCTTGTGCTTTAGGGCTTTTGATGAACTACCTGGACCATACGTGTACGTATTGCTCTGTTCCGATTGTGATAGCTTTTTGGAACTGTTCTATGGACTACTATGCTTTGGCTGTCTTCTCGAGAGTTGATGGCACCTGTTCTGCAAGGTTATGGACTGAGAGCTACGCATAATTGCAATACAAGATCAATGTGCTAACACATCGTGCTTGGAATGATATCAGGAAGTGGTTCCTCAAAGCACTTGGCGTCCAACAATTCCATAAGTTGCTCGCCGGTTTCGAGGACAAGTCAGCTCAAGCCGTGTGTACCTTCGCTTACTGCGAGGGTCCAGGACATGAGCCTATCATCTTCCAAGGCAGGACAGACGTAGGCAGATCTCTCATCTTCTGACAACAAATTGCGGCTGACGCAGCCATGCAGGGCAAGATTGTAGAGGCTCGAGGTCCAACAAGCTTTGGTAAGTCAAGCCGATGCATGCACCATTCCCGTGATACGTGGCCGCAAAGGACTGATCATCCTGCAGGCTGGGATGCGTGCTTCGAATACGAAGGACAGACGTATGCAGAGATGCCCAAAGAGGCGAAGAACGAGATCTCGCATCGTGGCAAGGCATTGGCGAAGCTTGTGGACTGGCTGAAGACCGAAGTTTGAGCATGGATCCGTCCTTCTCACAAGAGCTTTGGCGTAACGATCTCAAGCATGGGCGACCACCTTTGATACCAGAGCCAATGCGAGTATGATTGCACACTGCACTCATCCATGCAAGAACAGAGGATTGTCTTCATCCTTCGGCTCACTTTGCGCCGCTGCCCCACTCCCGCCCTTCCCATTATCCTTTTTCCAGTTCGTAATCCATTGCTCGATCCGCTCCACATTCGCATCGATGTCTTCCGTCTTCTCGCTCTTCAATTCCACCACAATCTCCTCATCATACGCCTCCCGCGCCTCCTCCAGCAGCACCTCCATGATCTCGCAGTCCATGTTCTCCTCCAGCTTCTTCCCGCCATACCCACGCGCCTTCAACCGATCATACAGGAGCTGGTTGTCGCACCGTAGCACACACACCAGATCGATCACGGATGGCGGGAACAGGTCGCACGCGTGCCAATCAATGATCTGCCCGCCTTCTTCGAGATCGTTCTCGATCACGTCCAACAGTCTGTCCTCATCCACGATTTTGGTATTCGGATCATCTGGATCTGTCGACTTCTCGCCGATGCTGTGCTTCTTCACCACCTCGTTGATGTTCAGATGGCGCAAGCCAGTCTTTTGCGCCAGCTCTTCGCACGTGGTTGTCTTGCCGACGCCCGGCGTGCCTGTGACGATGATGTTGGGCGAAGTGCGAAGCATTTGACCTGTCATGATGGATGCGTTCTTGGACACAATATGTCTTAAAGGTCGATGAATTGAGCTCTGTGGTCTGCAAACGCGTGGAAGAATTCTGGAAAACATAAAAGCTTCCGTAGAAAGACCTGACGTAGAAGGGCAATAGTAAAAGGTGGGGTTGGTTGGCCGACTTTTTGTGCATGTAAAGGGTTCAGCCCTACAAGAGCTTCCATTCTGCTTACTCAGCAATGACAACCCTTGCTGATGGAAACATGGGAAGTCTTTCAGATGTATGCAGTGCTGGTTGTTGCGATGTTGTGGCCGACAAAGATGTTGGCGAGGGCCCCGTTGCTCAGGTACTGTCAGTCCATCAAGGCTCCTATCCCACGAGCATTTTCGACTGCGTCGCTAAGCAATGGCATTTCTCTCGCGTACGACCTACACGAACCTCCGGCCAAGGACGGCAATACAAGAACGCCAAATGCACCAATCGTCTTCATTCATGGCCTCTTCGGATCGAAGAAGAACAACCGAAGTATAAGTAAGTAGGTGAGCTCTAGTCCACTCGTGGCTCGTCCGACCCGTGCTTACCGAACTACCCTACAGAGTCCTGGCTCGCGACCTGAACCGACCAGTCTATGCTCTGGATCTGCGCAATCACGGCGATTCCTCCCATAATCCCCGGCACGATTACACTGCTCTCGCAGAAGATGTGGAGTTGTTCCTCCAAGCCACTGGGCTCGAGAATAGCACTTTGATTGGGCACTCAATGGGCGCGAAAACTGCCATGGTCGTTGCACTGCGCCAGAAAGTCGCCATCGCGAATTTGATCCCTGTGGACAACGCGCCTGTAGATGCGGCGTTGAAAAGCGACTTTGGGAAGTACATGCAAGGCATGCGCAAAATCGAGGCCAGCGGATGCACGAAACAAAGTGAGGCGGATGTAATTCTGCAAGATTACGAGGAAGCGCTGCCCATTCGGCAATTTCTGCTGTCCAACCTGATGACGGGCGAGGATGGGAAGAAGAAATTCCGCATCCCAATCAACATCCTCGCCCCAGCGTTGAATAACATGGCGGACTTCCCATTTCATGATCCGGATGAGGCGCGGTACAGCGGTCCAACTCTGATGATTCGAGGGACAAAGAGCAGATATGTGGCGGATGAGATGTTGCCGATCATCGGCAGGTTCTTCCCCAAATTTGAGGTCGTGGATATAGAGAGCGGGCATTGGGTGACATCGGAGAAGCCGGAGGATTTTAGAAGAGGTGAGTGTCGATTGACATCTTCGGTAGATTGCCCACTAAAGTCAAACAACAGCTGTCGTACAATTCCTGCAAGACAAGGAGTGAAGCTGACGTTCTTCTCTCGTCTGGTGTGGCATTGAAACATAAGTGAAACTTCGAAGCGGCATGAATTCCAACCTGGAATGACCCCTGTACCTCATTCAGGTCACCATGCTGTCACCACTGATGGACTGGATCACTGTCAGCAACAAATGCTTTTCACACCCCCAGGGTTTCTGGACTCACGAAATGATCTCGAACTCCTCCCAACGCGTCAAGCTTTCGTCGCTGCGTCGATATGCCTCAAGCATTACGTCTATGCCGGCTTGAGCGCGTTTCCCTTCCAATAGTCTTTCAATGGCGCTGGAGGTTGGGTGGGAAGAGTCGAAGACGAGGAGATTCCTGTGGCCGTCGTGGCGACGCTCGATACCAACAATGGACATCGAGTGCCCAAAACGCTGTAAATATATCGGCGGCAGCCCTGTAACATGTGATGTTCCATGACTTTTTGCATCATCGAGACCTCGCATGAAGTAAGCTTCCACATGGTCCAACAACGCCACTGCTGCAAGGTCTCCACCTGTCTCATTCTCATCTCTTCGAAATGAAAGTGCCGCAACCTGGACGCCGATTTGCGTGAAATAGGCAAGTGCCTCGTGCGTGCCAATCCATTTCCGTGAACCGAGAATCCCACCTGTCTCGACCTTACCATAAATGCATATACTGTTCTGCCAAGCCTGTTCGATCACTTCCTGGATCTGGAGAACGTTGGGCAGTTCACTGAGGCCTTCCAGTGCGGCATGATGACGACTGAGGTATGTCAGCAAGACCTGAATGTTCCAATACCCGCAGAAGTTGCCATCGCACTGTATCTTCCGAATGTGGCGGACGCTTGGGTCACAGAAATATGTCGTTGCTGTACTTCTGTCACGCGCGCACAGATCTGCCAGTAAAGGGATGAGACCCGAAGTCTCGTTTGGGACGATCGTCCGTTGTTCCAATCGCCCATCACCTCGAATACGGTTCACGACTCGTGGTCGCGCATCTTTGAGAAGGTGTCGCCGTACGGGGTCGGGCATGGTGGGCTCGAAAGCGTACGGGCCTAGCTCTCGTTTCCCTAATCGACCGGGCCTCTGTGGTTGCCGTAGGGTTTTGACCCGAGGCGATATGTGAGTGTTCCGTGAAGCATTGATCGATGAAGACGATGATGCTACGCCTGTGCGTCCGTGGGTTGAGGTTCCAGAAAAGTACCGTAACAGACCGGCAGATCGTGCATCAATCGTACGTGCACGCCTCCTAGTTTGCGGTGGGGTGGGGCTCCTTGATCTTCTAGCAGATGAGTTTCGACTTCGTCTGGGCTGCGTTTCATTCTTTGAACCAGCAGCTTCGTGAAGAGCCACATGATGATCGACTTGTGCGAGCGTGATATATTGACCACAACCAGAACGCGTGCATTTTGTCCATTGTTCGTCTGGGACAGGTGAGCCAGCACTACTTCGAGAGGATGGGGTGACATCCGCCGATGATATCGATGATGAAGAATCTGTTTCACTCGAAGTCGAAGATCCTTCGCTGTGGTACTTCTCGATGTGTAGTTGGATCATGTACTCAGTATGCCTAATGCCGCAGAACGGACATGTTGCCAAACCTGCCATGACGCCAATGCTTCACACAGTCGCCTTTCGTGGACAGTGATGCAGTCTCTTGTTGGTACGTTATCGAAGATTGGAAGCATGCTTGAGGCAAGGATTGCAAAATGTGGACATTCATCTTCGTTTGAGGCATCGAGGCACATGTCATTTATTCACGGTCAGCAGATCAATCACCATGTGGGCGATGGCCAAGTACGTCAGGCCCAAGAATTCAGGCGCTAGTCTGGGAGCTTCGTTTACAACGTACACGTCAATTCAACGTGAGGTCTCATCTAGCGACGATGACAATGGAGTATAAGTATTGGAAAGAACCCCGAAGCCGATGCAAGTACTAGAATCATCTCAACTGAAGAAAACTGCGCTGCTAAGCTACAATGCTTCAGTTCTTGTCAATCCGACTTTATTTGTTGCCATATGTCCATGTGATTTTGTCCAACAGCAGCGTTGGCGATTAAAACGACATTTCATCGACGGTCACACCCATGAGCCAATGAGATTATAAGACATATTGATTCCCTGGCCCTTCGACCATACAGTCTATGACGGCCTGGGAAGCGGCTAGCGAAAACCTGTCTTTGACACTGGTGACAACGTCCATCATTACCTTCTCTCAGGCTGAAATGTCTTGATTCGACACTATAGGCATGTGATTCTCTTCTGCCTCTGACGTGGCTGCTTCTTCATGTGACAGCCGCGAGGGGCATTTCTGCGTAGAACTACCTTTTCTAGGAATAAGCGCCCTCCCCCCACAAACAACAACATCAACCAGAACAGGAACAAGGACAAGATGTCGTCCTCGGCCGGAGAGAGCCATGCTCCTCAAGCCTCGCACGTCAAGATCCAGGATGCATATGATGAATGGCAGCCGAAGTTCGCTGAGGCATGTCTTCTTACCATTGTCAAAGATGTGTGCAGACAGAAAAACGCAGGCAGCACGCGCGTTGCACATGAACCAGACGTCTCGAGCGCTTCGACAATTTTTGGAAGAGCCTTCACTGCCAGTGTGTCACCCTCGCGCTCAGTGGCATCGACGAGGAGGACGAGCTAACGGAGAATATAGCGGCGTGCCGATATTTCATCCAGCAAGCGGAGGTTGCGCTCGAGGAAGCTAAGAGAGTCTACTCCCCAGAAGCCGATGTCGAGCACCTCAAGAAATTCGAAGGCATGATTCGGGAAGAGAAGGAGGAACTTCAAGAACGTGAGCGGTATCTTCAGAGTGATTCCGAAAGCGACTAACTTCAGTCCTTCATGGGCGTCGGAACTGTCTCGAGACACCTGGTGAAAGTCCCTGTCTACGCTGAAGTGTTGTGGGTGACAGCGACTGCTCAAGGAAAGGCACTTCAGAAGCGAGAGCATGATCGAGGTACTGTAGAGCACCTGTAACAGGTAGATCTGTCTACAGTCGCCTCGCTGAATGTGATCAACTCTTACTCTAGTTGATGGATACCGGGGGCGGATGAGCCATGTCATCGAGCTGGGACCCTGTACAGGTATATGTATTGGATCTAGTCCTCAGAAACCTGGGCAGTCATGTTCCATGTCACGAATCTGTCGTCACAATACCCACAGCCATCTGTCTTCTACATGTATTTTTGTTCACGAAGCCACCTCCTGATATCGTCCGCGTCCCTGCTCACCCATCCGATCCGAGCACGAAGGGCATCGAGGCTCTGATTGAGAGGTCGGTCAATACCTTGTAGGCTTTGACCTCTGAAGAACTCCTCGACGTCCTGCAACTGAGACTTCTTGGTGAAGCCGGCGATTGAAGTGCTCACGATGCGGCCCAAGGAACCTTGTGAGAGCAGTAATTTCTCCCTCAATAGTCCCCAGTGCTCTGTGATCCACCTCCACAGCGCTTCAATGCCCTCCGTGTGCTTGGTCAGACCTTCAAGCACCAGGAGTATCTCTCCAACTCGAACGCGGGTACTCAACGCATAATCTAATGTGCGCTGAACCAGTTGCGGATGATTAGACCGACCAAGACACCGTAGCGCTGCGTTGGCCTCTTCTGCAGTGCGCGCTGTCTCGTATTCTTGTAGAAGCGCTTCGTACTCCTTCTCACCGCCGTACTGCAGCACGGCGGAGTATACACCAACTCGCAGATCTGGTGGTAGAACTGATCGGTTGCTGGTGTTGTACTGCTCGAACAGCTCGAATGCAACTGTCTTGCACCTGTCGTCGCCGGCCGAAGCTGCAGTACTGAACAGCGCGGCCCTAAGGCTCTTCTCCAAATGCCCATGGTCTTGTCCAAATGTCCAGCCTAGTTGATGGGCTTTAGAGCTGACGAGTTCTCTTTCAAACTTCTTGAGCGCATCTTTGGTCAGATCGTCTTCGAACATCCACGCTGCGCAAAGAAACCTCATTGTTGTCTGTATCTCCGCCCAGACTGCATAAGAATGCTCAGTAGACGAACTGAGGAGTTGTAACAGGGAAAGTAATCGTGATGTCCTGTGATAACCAGCTGCACATAGCGCTCGCGAATCAGCGACCAAGCCCGCGCAATCCTCAGCTGTCAAGAGGCCGCACTTGTAGTTGTCACTCAATTTGTGTAACCTGTCAGGAGTATACAATGTCCGATAGAAACAGGTATGGCCTGCGTTCAACTTGTAAAACTCAAGATCGACAGTGTATTCACTGTGGTGCTCAGCCATTGTCGTTGCCCTGTCGATACCGCTTTGTGTCCGTAGACTGAGGAAGATAGGGTATAGAACCTGATCATCTTCTGGCGTTGTGTCGCCAGACTGCAAGAATCGATGTTGCCTCACATTGATGGCACCTGTTCCTTCATTATCCGTGACTTCAACAACAGGGTATCCAATGCGTCTGGTCCAGATAGCGGCTATTTGGAGTGTATTCTTCTTGCTGGCGTAAGACAATGCAGTCCATAGGTCCTCAGTAGTAGCATTGCCATAAGCGTGCTTCTTCAAGTAATGTCGAACACCGTCCATAAAGTTATCCTCACCAAGGAATGCTGAGAGCATTCGAACGATACAAGAACCTTTAGCGTATGAGATAGCGTCGAAGACCTCATGAACCTGGTCTGCTCTCTGGATAGAGACTTCGACAGGATGCGAGCTTCGCAGGCTGTCTAGGCTAAGTGCGTCTTGAAGGACCTCTGACATATAGAATTGCCACACCTTCCACTCAGGGAATAGCTTGTCGCACGCATACCACGACATATACGTTGCAAAGCCCTCGTTCAACCAAAGTCCATCCCAAAATTCCATTGTCACTAAATTGCCAAACCACTGATGAGCGAGCTCATGTTGAACCATGATTGCTATCGCCTGTCTCGTAGCCGTGCTAGCGGAATCTTCATCCAACAATAGATTCACGGCATGGTAGGTGACAAGACCCCAATGTTCCATCCCGCCGACTGAGAAGTCGGGAATACTGACCATCTCCAACTTGGGTAAGGGATAGTCGCAAGCAAATTCACCCTCATAGAACTCGAGTGTCTTTGCAGCAAGCTCGAGAGAGAATCTGCCATGTCCGATGTCTTGGTCTGGAGTACAATACACTCTAACAGGAACTCGAAAATTTCTCGTTTCGATGAACCTAAGCTCCCCAACGACGAAAGCAACAAGGTAGGTAGACATGATCGGAGTCTTGTTGAATGTTACTGCTTTGCGTTTTCGGGAAGACACCTTCGAATCGATATCATCAACGCTCGCAACGTCCATGTTGCTCAAGCAGGTCATCTCGTGGTCAGCAATGAGAGTGATGGCGAATGTTGCTTTCAATGCAGGCTCATCGAAGCACGGGAAACCTCGTCTTGCATCAGTTGCTTCGAATTGTGTGGTAGCCATCCATTGTCTGTCTCCCTTCGGGTCCTCATAGGAAGATCGATAGAAGCCAGCCATAAGGTCGTTGAGAATACCAGTAAAGCGCAAATATACTTTTGCCTTCGTACCAGCTGATATCGTCTCATCGAAAGTGATGGTCGTAGTCTGCGAGTGTTCATCATACGAGAGGTTCCGTACGACGGTCCGCACGGTACCGACCAGGATGTGCGTATCG
This sequence comes from Microcyclospora pomicola, assembly GCA_002786065.1. Classification (NCBI taxonomy): domain Eukaryota; kingdom Fungi; phylum Ascomycota; class Dothideomycetes; order Capnodiales; genus Microcyclospora; species Microcyclospora pomicola. Next base: position 846,778 of record NHNY01000004.1, on the reverse strand, counting down.
TGGATCTTGATGTCCAACGAGTTGAGTGTGATGGAGTTGGAATCCGTGATCACATCGACATCAATCACCTCCTCCCCCTCAAACTCGAACGTGTCAAAGTTAGGCTCCAAAGTGATACTGTAATGTGTTGGCTTCACATTGGTCGGCAGGACTTCACGGCCTTGCGGAGATGCAGTGGGGTGTTCCATCATTTCTTCTCAAGAGAGTCATACCAATGGCGTTACAACGAGTGCACTGGAGCGTCATGTGTTTGCTCGAGAGCGATTTCCACTCAACATCTTGGAACGAAGAGTGACGAGCTATGGTGGGGTGTGATCCTGATACTCGGTAGGTTTGCTGTGCCTCCGATGCACAGCAACGGTGATTCTCACTTTCTTATCTGTCGATCGCTTGGTTTCATCAGGGCACTCCATCGAACCAGTCGGACCTTTGAGTCCCGATGCAGGTAGGTACACATAGCTTACAATCCCTTGTGGTGCAAACAGCTGCTTCACGCTCGCGGCGGCTGGGTGGAGAGCACGGTGATGCGGTATAGGGAAGCATAGCCACCGTGCGCACGGGCAAAGGCATATCGATCGTTCCGCTGGAGGACGATGAATCGATTCGATGTCTAGAAGCAACTGCTATGTGGCCAGGATATCTGCCTTTCTGCTGTATCTTCACGACTGGAGGTGATGTCCACTTTACACATACAGTACTATAGGTAGGCGAGAATTCATCCTGTGCAGCTTCCGTCATCGGAGCACGTGCCGTGCGTGCAAGGTGGGACAAGTCTGCTACAATTTCCCGTGCCCCTCGTCCAAACATAACTCTTCCTCAATGGCGACCTTCGATTTTTCTATACGCAAGAGCGCTTGCTTCCAAACACAATGGCCACCGTAATCCTCGGCGCACAATGGGGCGACGAAGGGAAAGGAAAGATTGTCGATGTTTTGAGCGAGGGCGTACAATTGTGCTGCCGCGCACAAGGTGGGCACAATGCGGGCCACACGATTGTGAAGAACGGAACTACCTTTGATGTGCACATTTTGCGTAAGTGATAGACTCTCCGGCAACTCGATCACGGATCGAAGACTAACAATCAATCAGCTTCGGGTGTCCTCACTGACGGCTGCGTCAACCTCATCGGCACCGGCTGCGTTGTCTACATCCCCGGCTTCTTCAAAGAGATCGAGACACTACAAAAGCACGGCATCGATACCAAGGATCGCGTGTTGATCAGTGACCGTTGCCACGTGGATCTCGACCTGCATACTAAGGTCGACGGGCTTGAGGAGGTTGAGCTGGGCAAAGCCAACATCGGCACGACCGGCAAGGGCATCGGACCTACCTACTCTACCAAAGCTACTCGCAGCGGCATACACATCGCGGAGATCTTCAACAAGGAGATCTTTGATGCTAAGCTTCGTCACCTGGAGTCTGGCTACAAGAAGCGATACGGCGATCTGTTGAGCTACGACGCGGAAGAGGAGATTGCGCGTTTCGATGGGTACCGTGAGACGTTGAAGCCTTACGTTGTGGACCAGGTCCCACTCATCGAGTCTGCTGTCCGGGGCAATGTGCGTATGCTTGTAGAAGGCGCCAATGCCTTGATGCTCGACATCGACAATGGCACCTATCCTTTCGTCACGTCTTCGAACACCGGCCTGGGTGGCATCTTCACCGGACTTCACCTCAACCCAAAGAAGATCCGCGAAACCATTGGCGTGGTCAAGGCCTACACCACTCGTGTCGGCTCTGGCCCCTTCCCATCAGAACAGCTCAATGAGTTCGGTGATCGTTTGCAGAAGGTTGGTCGCGAATTTGGCGTGACTACGGGTCGAAAGCGACGTTGCGGTTGGTTGGACCTGATGGTAGTCAAGTTTTCAACCGCAATCAACTGGTATGATGCAATCAACTTGACGAAGCTCGACATCCTGGACGACTTTGAGGAGATTCAGGTCGCTACGGAGTACATCCACAATGGACAGCCGCTCGCATCGTTCCCCGCGGATCTGAGCGTGCTGGCGAACCTCGAGGTCAAATACGAGACCCTCCCTGGCTGGAGATCCAACACTGTCGGCTTGACTCGGTACGAAGAGCTGCCAGAGAATGCTCGGAAGTATGTCGAGTACATTGAAAAGTTTGTTGGTGTGCCGATCAAATACATTGGCACAGGACCTGCTCGGGAAAGCATGATCGTGAGATAGCATTGCAGCTAGATGCGACGACTCTGGTGCGACCAGATTACGGAATAGCAGTCATCGCAGTTTTCTCTGGAAAACACAGCTGCACTAAGAGTTGCACACATGTAGACATGGCCCACACTTCGCGGTTGATAGTTTTGTGTCATACTTGATAGCTGGCGTACGAAGCCGTGAACATACCATGCTCACGCCAAACGCTCCTGAAATCCTCATACAAGTACAAGCAGTCGGACTCAACCATGTCATCCGCGGTGCACCGTAGTCAAGCAAATGCAAAACCCCGAACATGCCCCTGTCCCGAAATCCCCTGCCTTACTCGTCCTTGACACCACCACGTCCAGCACGCTCCGCCGCCTCAATGCTCTTCTTATCCGTCTTGATTTCGTTCGCACCCTGGGCGCCCATCATGCCGCCGAAGCCCGCGGCCGCCTTCCACGGTCGCTTGAGGTCGCCGCTCGCGGCTTGGCCGAGCAAGTGCACCTTGACCAGGTTGCCCTCGAAGGCACCCTTGAGCGGGATGATGGACTGGATCAGGAGCGGGTTCGTGTACTTGAAGTAGAGATGCATGACGGCCATCATGCCCACGCCCATCAGCTGCGACTTGAACAGGCCGCGGAGCTGCTGCTGGTCGTATGCGTGCACCGTCGTCGTCACCGCCTTGGGCTCCTCTGTGCTGCCCATCGGCGCCGGTTCGACGTACTTGAGCACCGTCATGTCTGTAGCGCGCGAGGAACTGTCAGCACTGTGTGCGATTGTGCGGCGCAGTATGAGGACAGCGTTGCACGAGACATGAGTGTAGAGCACAACGGGAAGAAGCCACAAAGCCTCCTACTCCCCGGGGGAAAGCTCACCTTTCTTCTTGTCGATCTGCATCTTGGTGTACATGTAGACGGCCACGATGATCAAGTTGCTGACGACGTAGAGGGCCCGCACGCCGTTGAGCACCCACTCCTCCTCCCACGGGATCTTCTTGCTGGCCTGCATCATCACGAGGATGATGACCAGGTTGGTGCTGCATCGCGCGATCTCTCGTCAGTACTTTTCTCAGGTGAATATGTATAGAGGGGCTCTTTTTCTCGAATCTGTGCTTCGTATGTGGGATAGAGTCGCGGGGGACAGGGCCTTGCGTACATTTGAGGATTCATGGTTGCGGTGTGTTTGGTGGGTAGGTAGATGAGGTTGTTGATGATGCGGAGTCTTGTCGACAAGATTACTGTCGAGAAGAGAGGTGCGATATGGAAGAAGTCGATCTTGAAATGGTGTTGATGCTCTCGCCTAGAAGGTGTCCTCTTTCGGTCTTTTTGCCCCGGCGCCGCGCTAGCAGATACACGTAGCGGGCCTGGATACACTCTCTACTGCTTTCTATTCACTTCTGCGACGGAGGTAAAACGAGATTCTTCAGGTGACTCGTGATCACGATGCTACTTGTCCTCGAGGAGTTACGGGTTGGTGGGCTTCTTATGGCTACGATGTGACTTCAGCTCTCTAGCACGTTGCTACGACATACATGTAGTCGATAGTAAGTGCCTGGTGTTTGGTGAGGCTATTCCATCCCTAAATGCATCGCACTCGCATCTGCTCGCATGATGCTCGATGTTATTGTGAGGTGACAGTTCGAACCAAGCCATCACGGCCAGAAACTTCGTGAGTATGGTAAGAGCGGTTCTGTGTTCATACTACGAGCTCTTCTTACTTCTCGGGGCTGCCTCAGACGACTTTGGGGTCTTGCGTCCTGTCACGCCAGATATCAAGAGCCCGACGACCCAGCCGAAGCCAAGCAGTACCGCAGCGGCAGTCCCAAATGTGACCCAGCCATTTCCTACCATCGCTGAATTTGGGTCGAGTGTCGGGACCGTGATGGTCTCGAACAGTACACCTTGCCTCGTCTCCGAAGGAATATGATAGAACATTGTCTTCGGACCAAATAGTCCATCGTAGCCCAAATTGACGCGATCGAACGGGTTCACTGACATCTTGAGACCGTCTTCCGCTTCGCACGCCCAGAACAAGACCGGTTGTGGAACCGAGAGATTTCTATAATCTTGCGTACTGCTGAGTGGTTGATCGCTGCCGGACACTAATGATTCAGACCCGTTGCTGGCCCCTCGCATATAACGAAGATGAGTTGGGATTGTGATTGTCCACGGCTCGTCATTCAGAGTGCCGCCGACTGCAGCCGAAGTTGACGATGGATGCGCGAGTTCAAAAAGGGCCGCAGAGCCCCATTGGTCAACCACCCATGCCGGCGCTTCGAGATCGGTCTCGCCGGTCAGACTTCGTAATGCCACCAGATTCTGCGACTGTAGGAACAGCGAATCCGAGAACTGGTAACGATCGAGGAAGACATATGATGGAAGTGTGAGGTAGGCATGTAATGCACAGGAGTCCTTCGGTGGTTGTAGCTGTTCATGTGGAAGTTTGATGTTGAGCTTCGGATGAAGGCCTGTAGGCGATTGAAACTCCACCGAGAACTTTGCGGTCTGTGGTTCGGGTAGTGAATGATGTCGCGAAGGAAACGAGAAGAGCGTAGTGTCTATTGTGATTACATTAGCTAGTGTGTGATGGTGTTCTCAGTGTGCAGCACATACCAGGCTTCTCATCGGCCCCAAGCACATATAGAACTCCTCCGAGCTTCAGCTCTTCAGGCTCGTCTGCCTTCTCCGTTTGCAGGATACCAACCTCAACGGTATCCTGAGGTCGGGATCTCTTGACGATCTTGTGTGATTGAGGGAACTTGCTCGCACCCTCTTTTGTCCAATATGCAGTGACTGTGACGGCATGGCTGATGGTATCGAAGTCGATATCAAGTGTGCTCGCTCCATCTAAGGTGGCAGCTTCTTGGATGCATTGTGGGTTCTTTCCACATAAGTACCGCGCAACATGTAACTGGAAATGTTGGACATCTTCCAAAGGGGAATAGAGCTGATAGGTAGAGGAGGAGGCGAATCGTTCCGAGGTCACTTCTTGTCTGCTAAAAGTATCTACACCATGCAGGCAGGACACTTTCTTTGAAAACAGTTGAATCAACTGGGGACAGAGATCAATACTTGTTGGCAGTCAGTAGGGCTCAGGACGCTGGGATATCTGGTCACATCACTTTTTGGCAACGTCTCTCGGAGTATAAAATACATGTAATCCTGGTGGTAATCTGGAGAGGTTCGGAGATGTTGTCTCGAAGCTGACTGGAGAAGACCAACGAATGTGTAATTCATGTAGATTTCGTAATGTGCTCTCGTACTACCACTAAACGGTCAATGATGGACGCACAGCAGGACTCGATTCTGAACACACCCCAAGGTCGCCAAGGCCGAACGTGAAGCGTTTCTCCAGAGCACATTGGTCAGCTCCAGGAAAGAGAAGAGAGTCTGCGGTGACTTCAACGTTGGCCGGGTCAATCTTGCTTCCCCTAGGTACAAAGAACGTTGTTCGTTGCTTCATGATTTTGGAGCATACGAAACAAGAACCCAGACATTCGAAGGTCGTGTATGGCAGAGTATTTTCATCGGCCAGTCCGGTGCTTCTTTTCGAACATACACTTCAATACGATGAACCGAGCAACCTGGAAGAACTGATGTTGTCGGTTCAGCCATGCATGTATATGCACTCTGGCCATTGAAGGTGCTCGGTGCGGCCCGAAGCTACAGAAGCTAACCGCGTTGTTACCTCCACGTTTTCCGCTACCCAGCAAGCGAAGCAGGGAACTCTAAAGCACCGTACCAGAGCTCTTCACATATCTCTGATCTCACCTTTACTCCTTATCCTCCGCTGTTCGCAATCATCTCCAATTGAACGCATCAGCTCTGCATAGAGCTCTCATACCACATCACAATGCAGTCCATCCGAGCACCACTCACCCGGACTATCCGCTCCGCGCCGCTCACGAAGTCCGTAAACCAGTCGTACGCATCCGTAGCACCAACAACTGGCTACGCATCCACCAATGTCAACCTCCGCCTGACCAGCCAAACCAAAGTCCTCTTCCAAGGCTTCACCGGTAAACAAGGAACTTTCCACGCTCAACAAGCCATCGAGTATGGTACCAACGTTGTCGGTGGAACGAACCCCAAGAAAGCCGGCTCAGAACATCTAGGCAAGCCCGTGTTCGCCAATGTGGAAGAGGCGAGGAAGCAGACTGGCGCAGACGCAAGTGCGATCTTCGTGCCCCCGCCTGTCGCAGCAGCTGGTATTGAGGAGGCCATCAAGGCAGAGATGCCACTGGTCGTCTGCATCACCGAAGGCATTCCACAACACGACATGGTGCGCATCACGGATATGCTCAAGACGCAAAACAAGACGAGACTGGTGGGACCAAACTGCCCGGGTATCATCGCTCCGGTAAGTCTAGCTTCTCTCGCTGCAAAGAAAGCACCCCATTCTACAAGATGAGACAATATACAAAATACATGATAGGAAGAGTATGACCTGCTTATGTAGGCTTGATTAGTATTTACAACCACTCTGATAGGAGAGATAATTCTCGCGAACCGCACGTCATCTTAGCACTTCGCAGAAGCTGACATATTGACTGCAGGGACAATGCAAGATCGGCATCATGCCCGGCTTCATCCACAAACGCGGCCGTGTCGGTATCGTTTCTCGTTCCGGAACTTTGACCTACGAAGCTGTGAACCAGACCACGCAAGCAGGTCTAGGTCAGTCTCTCGTCGTCGGTATCGGCGGTGACCCCTTCTCCGGCACCAACTTCATCGACTGCCTGCGCGTTTTCATCGAAGACCCGGAGACCGAGGGTATCATCATGATCGGCGAGATCGGTGGATCTGCCGAGGAGGACGCCGCGGAATACCTCAAGGAGGCCAACAACGGAAAGATGCCAGTGGTCAGCTTCATCGCTGGTATCTCTGCGCCCCCCGGCCGAAGAATGGGTCACGCCGGCGCCATCGTCAGCGGAGGTAAGGGAGGTGCAGACAGCAAGATCTCTGCCCTGGAGGCCGCTGGCGTCGTGGTGGAGAGGAGTCCCGCAAGCCTGGGCAAGACGCTACGAGAGGAGTTCGTCAAGAGAGACCTGCTATAGGTGTCTTCTGTCCTCAAGAATCTCCGTGATTTTTCAATCTCTTTGTCTTGCTAGCGCATGACGAAGTTTCTTTGTGGGGGTTGGTCGTCGTGGAATGTGTATAGAGCTCACCTGTGATTTGTGCGTTCTTCGAGCGGGCTTTGTTTAGTATCGTCCTTGTGTATTCAATGCAGCATTCGCGCCGGATAACATGCTTCATACATCGTGACTTGCATAATCCACTCAAGGTACCTCGTTTCTGCTATAACAATACTGGACGAGCCTGGCTGCAGATACCTTGACACCGTAACCCTTCGTACTGGCTCTCACATATATAACTGACCACAACGAATATGTACATAACACTAAAGCAGTCCATTTGCACCATGTATTATATGTATCAAGTAAGTAGGGTAATTGTCATTATTCATATTCATCCATCACATATTTCCATATTCGTCATGCCAGGCATCCTCCTCTTTCCCCTATTCTTCACGTGCCACATCGGGGCGTCTAAGAGTAACCTTTCTACAGCGCCGGGTATCTGCCATCATCTACTTCCCAAACAAGCGATCCACGATCTGCACCAGGATCCTACCCACGAGTGTCGCGGCTGCTGCCGGCGCAAACATCTGCAGGAATTCCAGGGGCATACGAGGCTTGACCTCCGTGTTGATGTATGGCGTCTTCCACTCCTTCTCGGTCGGCCCGCCTTCGATCTCAACGGCATCCTTGTCGGCGGGAAACTTGCCGTGTTTCTTGAAGTGCTCCATCAGCTCGTCCTTTTCGCGCCAGCGCTGCATCGTCCATTCATACATGGCGTCGTGGTCGTTGAGCGGGAGTGAGGAGACGGCATAACGGCGCCAGTGCATGTTGACCGACTGCGGTGGGCGGCCTTGAAAGTAGACGGAACGCAGCGTGAAGACGTCTTGGCCGTAACAGCCGTCCGGGATGCCTTCATAGCCTATTGTGCAGTCATATAGATACTCCACGGTGGTGCCAAGCTGTTGCAGGCAAAACTGTAGGCCGGTGCTTCGCGGGAGTAGCTGATGCTTCATGTCAGGAATGCCGGACTTTTCACTGAACTTGACCGACGATGCGCGTGTATTGGCAGAGATGTTGGTGCCTTCCGGGAAGATGAGAAGCCACATAGGGTCCAGACTGGAGTTGGAGGGTTGTATGGTTCCTGGGTTCTGGCGAGGAGTGCAGAGCTTGTTGAGGCGATATCGCATGCGTTCTTGATCCGAGGACCATTTTCGGGCCATGAAGATGAAGCCATACAACATCATTGCCGGACCAATTACGGGCACATATTTGAGCGATTCCTTGAGGATGATGTAGATGTGGCCATGCATAGGGGGAGAGTTTGTATATGAAACCCACCACAAATACAACCAGTCTGTGTACAACTGATGGTTCGCCATCAACACTACGCGCTCCCCAAAGTCCATCTGCAGCATGCCATCCTTGCGCTGCTTGATCAACCCCTTCATGCTCTTATCACCGCTTACACGAATGACTGTCGGGCTCCACCACTGGGTCATCGTCGTAACGAGAAGCCCGAAATATTGCTTGGTCAAGGCCATGTACGCATCGAACCAGACGCGGTCCACGAAGTACAAAGGCGCCCCGAGCAGTTGCGCCATATGGATGAAGAAGCAGGATCCAAAGAAGTAGACTCCGAAACCCAAGATCCGGGCAGCCTGCATTGCGCTGCCATGCTTGGGGGCGCCCATAGGATGCTGCTCCGCAGGTAGTCCCTTGCCGAGCCAGGCTGTCATTTCCGTCTCCAACGCTGAAGGAACCCTGTTCGGCTGGGCTGGTCGAGTTGCAGAGCTCGCTGTGCTCTTGCGCTGATGAACGCCATTTGACGCGGCTTGCGACATCCTTGTGGCTGCTCAACTGCGTTTGCTGAGGCCTGGACGATGTCCAAAGGAAAGGAAGTCTAGGAGGTACTATTGAGCAGGGACCGTGCTCCTAAGTGAGGGGTGTTTTCATGGATCCTGTCGCCAGCGACGGTCGAAATGGTGGCTAGGTTGGGTGAGGTGATAGTGCTGAGGCATGACCGGGTCGAGTGATGTGTTTTAGTGCTCATCCAGGTCATCTTTAAGCTCGTGATACCCGCAGTGTGATGATATCGGATTACTCATCATGCCATCATCAGGACCTCTATCTGCATGGTCAGCACGATACAAGCACGCTCCACCAAAACATATGTCAATCAATGTTAAAACACCTTAGAGCAGCGAAAGTCTGATTGTATCGTCCCTACAAACCTCTTGTCAATTAGACGATCGACTGGGACACATATGTGCTCGATAGGGACTACGATAATGGAAAGATAGCGATGCTTCAGACTCGGACATGGCTGCGCGCACTTGCACCAAAAAAGTCCTTACTGAACCTGCGAGCCTTTACAACATCGGCTGTACAGCGCGAGATCCGACATATCTCTGAATTGCCACCACGAATTCAACCTTGTTACAAAGGTATCTTAATCGTGCTCATCTGTGATGCTATTTCAATCTGAACAGAGAAGCCCGCTGACTTCTTTACTAGAGACAAGCAGCAATGACCTGCTCGCGCTTCAATGGCCAGCACCACCGAGGAACATACTTTGTGTTCGAAAACAGAACGACCCCGAGGTTCAGGCTGCTCTTCTCGAATACGTGACTCATGTCAAGGCCACATATCCGGAATGCTCCATGATTTTCGAGCCCGGGACTGCCCAGACGATTCATCATGACCTGGACTTCCCAGTCTACACGACAGACGATAATGGGAGAACCCCTTATCACGATAAAGTTGATCTGACGACTACTCTCGGTGGTGATGGCACCATTCTGCACGCGGCCTCTCTCTTTGCAACGGCCAGGAGCGTCCCTCCGGTGCTATCGTTCAGCATGGGTACGCTTGGTTTTCTCGGCGAATGGAAATTTGCCGAGTATAAACGTGCTCTACGTGAGGTTTACGTTTCTGGAGCACCGTCCCCTCTACCGCAGAGCAGCAAGATCGAGGTAGGGGATGGCGGCAGTGGACCGAACTCACCTCATCTCAATGGCTGGTCCAACACTCGTGGCAAGTCGATGGGTCTCTCCCGCAGTTCCCGCATCCTGATGCGCAATCGTCTCAAGATTGGACTGTACGACTCGTCAGGCGAGCGTATACCACATGAACCTCCATTTGCACACACAGACAACAAGAACGACGACATCTTCGCTTTGAACGAGGTGTTGCTGCACAGAGGTGCTGTACCGCATTTGGCACGAATCACCATCCTCATCGGCTCGCCACCGTATCAGCGAACGCTCACGAATGCTATCGCTGATGGCTTCCTTGTCAGCACGCCAACGGGAAGCACGGCCTACAGTCTCAGCTCCGGTGGCTCAATCGTGCACCCACTTGTGTCCTCACTGTTACTAACACCTATCTGTCCACGATCCCTGTCATTCCGACCTCTGGTCCTCCCAGCCAACACACCCATCACACTGCGGATCGATGCCGACAACCGCGGTAAGGAAATCGAGGTCTCCGTAGACGGAGTCCGCCGAAAGCAGGGCCTGAAAGCAGGAATGGAGGTTCGGGTCGTGGGCGAAGATGTGCGTTCAGCTGGTCTTCCTGGTGTCAGGGACTGGTCTGGAGGGGTTCCCAGTATTGTGCGTAGCAGTGGGGAGGGCGCGGAAGATCACTGGGTGGGCGGGCTAAACTCGCTGCTCAAGTTCAATTATCCTTTTGGAGAGGATAGATGAGACATCGTCAGAGTTCTGTTCGGGGCGATTATGTTCTAGATACCCTTATATGTATCGATACATCTTTACAAGTTTTGATCGTGCTAGTTTATCATGAGCCCACGTGAATTCTTCGAGTAAAGTGAAGCTACAACAGCTCGAAGCGTGAACTACCGCCCCTAGGCATTGCGGGAATACTCTTTGTAGATGTAGTTCCTGCAGCAAGAGTCTGTAAGTACCTCTGTCTCCGAGTGAGCTGGAGACGAGCCCTCTCACGACCTCGCGTCTCAATGCTTCATAGCAATGATCGGAAGATAGAGTCAAGCTGATCTTCGCGATCGCCTGATAATTCCCGGGCTGTTGGGTCTCTGTGGTCTTTTTCTCGTCGGCCGTCGATCATTTCGTTCCTTGAAATTCCTTAGGTAACCACTTCAATCTGCCTCTCCAACACCAAAGTCGACCATGACATCCGCCACGCGAACCCCTCGCTTATCCGCGATCATTCCCATCAGCCCCAGCCCCACGTCCTTGATCTCGTTATATCTATGCAGCGCTTTGATGTGCTCCCTGATGACTGCGTTCGACGCGTCTAACGCGGCTTTGGCGCGTGCCTCGTCGCTCCAATCGGACGGGATCGCAAGTCCGGAGGGTAGGGTCGTGGTGGAGACGAGCTGGGCACGTTCGGCCTGCAGAACGCTGAGCTTGGCAGTGAGGTCTTGCTTTCTTGCCTCGAGGGACGCCAGACGTGGTGTGGGCTGATCTGGAGCTTGGGCCGAGCTGGTTGGAGAACTCGAAGCCATGGTTTCAGTGCTGGGGGTGGGATCTGCTGGGGAGGGCTTGTAAGTTGTGAGTGCAGGTTGTTGGCGCTGTTGGATAGGCGCGAGCAAAGTCAATCGTGTGGTACGTGAGCAGGCCTTAGAGATACTATATGGTACTCTGCTTGTCACAAATACGCACAGGTATTGTAATTATGGCGAGATTGTCATGATTGTCTGATCGAACCAAGACCTTCGAAGCTCATATGGTCCGTGCGCAAAAGTGTCACTTTCACATGCTACTACCTTACCTGCATACATTCGACTTGACTTTATGCCCGCGTGGGTCGTCCACTTCTCGCCATGGTTTCACTATACAACCTTGAACCTCAGCCTACGGCCAAGGCGATCTTGCACACCACAGCTGGCGATCTCTCCCTCGAACTCTTCGCGAAGCAGACTCCACTCGCCTCGCGCAACTTTCTCCAACACTGTCTGGACGGGTACTACGACAACACCATCTTTCACCGCTTGGTACCAGGTTTTATTGTCCAAGGAGGTGATCCGACGGGTACTGGACATGGCGGGATCAGCGCTCTCAACGACGGCGCAGGTTTCGAGGATGAGGTGCACTCTCGGCTCAAGTTCAACCGGCGAGGGTTACTGGGCATGGCCCGAGAAGAGGATGGAGCCAATGGCAGCCAATTCTTCCTTACACTGGGAGAGACGAGGGAGCTGCAGGGGCGCCACACCATGTTTGGTCGAATCGAAGGCGATACGATTTATAATCTCATGAAAATGGGGGAAGTGGAGCTTGCTGAGGGCGAAGGGAGCGAGCGGCCGTTGTATCCTACACGCATTACGAGTACTGAGGTGGTGGTCAACCCGTTCGAGGATATGGTGGCGAGGGTCAGGGAGGCGCCGAGGACAAGTCAGGTGGGACAGAAGGAGGTGAAGAAGCGGAAGAAACCTGCTGGAAAGAACGTGTTGAGCTTTGGCATGGACGAAGGCGAAGAGGATGGGGGTATCCAAATACCAGCAATGAAGAAAGTGAAAGCAAATCCAAAGTTGGTGATTGTGGAAGATGAAGTCGAGCAACAGGAAGCGCCCATGAAGAAGAAAGTTCAGAAGGCACGAAAAGAGGATCCTGAGAATGAACCTGTCGTACCTACGAAAGCAGTCCCGACAGCAGCATCACCTGAACCTACAAAAGACGACGCAATAGACGATGACGACGACGACGAAGACCCCGAAGAGACTCGTGAAAGAGCCCGCGCAAAGGCGCGACTGGATAAAACTAATGCCGACATAGCTGCGCTGAAAGCCAGCATGAAACGCACAATCGATAAAGCACCGGTGGCGAAAGAAAAACCCAAGAATGCGCTTGAAGCCATGATCCCCGCCACCAGCACACGCGGGCGGAAACGTGGCAAGGTCGGCGACGAGAAAGGAGTCCTGGATATGTTTCGGGCGTTCAAGAATCGACTCGAAGAGCTTCCAGCGACTACTGAGCCAGAGTCGGGTAATGGTCCCACACATCATGATGCCGCCGCTGAAGCGAGCGAACCTACTGCGGCAACAAGTGCGGCAATGCCAGACGACGGTGACGATGATGAAGCGACGCTCTGCGATCTACATTTCATCGCGAACTGCCAGAGCTGTAAAGCATGGGATGCAGAGGCCGATGGCGATGGGGATGCAGACGGCGACGTCGAGGATGGCGCGTGGATGGCGCACAGTCTGACGTTTGTCAAGGACACCCTAGGCAAGGATCTGGAGTGGAAGCGGAAGATGGCCGAGATCGAGGTGATTGACCCGCGGGAGAAGGCGCGGGTGATCAAGGAGGAGGCGAAACGGGGCCGCAAGGAAGGGCCCAATAAAGGAAAGGCGAGAGTGAGATAGTGATGTACCCAGTGGTCTTGATGTGTGGTGGGCCAATTTATGATACAGAAAAGGGGTATATCTGGAATATCACACGGACATGAAGGCTAGATTACAGGGCGCCCCCTACTAATGTTACAATCGCCATGGCGATACGGACATGCAGTCCCACCCTCCTCTCCGTCTTTGCATAATCCTCGCGAGTCATAGGCTTGGCATACTCTTGCAACCACGCCTCCTCCTCGCCCAATCTCTTCTGCAAAGCTGCATTCTGCGTCACAATCAGCGTGTTCGCTTCCAGATCGAGCGAGTAGCTCCGCTTGGTGTAGTTGGAGCTCCCGATCAGACTGATGCACGGGTGTTGCTGCCCAGCGAGAGTGATCCAGATGCCCTTGGCGTGGTACGTCCAGCCGCCAGGCGTGTTGACTGTGCCTTTTCGCCATTCTTTGACCGCGATCTGCTCGCTCAAGCCTGCAGATGCTACGGAGTCCAGGAAGCGACGGGAGAGATAGGTGTATGCTGCCGGAAGCATGCCGCTGATGCCTTTGCTGCCGTAGAAGCCGTTTGCCCATGGCGAGGCTGCTACCACCGTGGCTGACGAGGGCCGAGTCTGCAACAGGAGTTGACGGAACTCCGGTGTCATGTTGAAGTAGCCGGCGGTGAAGGTCCACTTGCTCCCTTTGAATTCTGGCGTACCAAGCCTTTCAAGGACGCCTGACACCGCAGGAAGCTCGGTGGACGTATCTGGTTCCAGCAGCGGCGTCAATTGTAGTAAGGGGTATATCTGAGTATCGGCGTTGGCATCCTTTGCAGCGGTGACTTCTCTCGGCTTGACCAATGGCGTCAACTTTTGTGTTGCCGCCGCAATATACTTTGCAGGATCGGCAAGTGGTGATGGTTGCACATTGTTCGCCGGCCATGACAGCACGAAACCGCCCACCGACTTCTCTGGAGGTTCAACCAAGTAGCTCAAGTCGCATACCGAGCGGTGCACATTGTGAAAGAAGTCCGTAATCTCCCTCGACTTGAAGACGTGGTATCGATCCTGGCGATTGGTAAAGTAATCATCAGACAGATTAGCTCCTGACATGATGATCTCGTCGTCAACACCATAGAGCTTCATGTGCTGCAAACCCCAGCCCTCGTTGATTCGCTTCGGCAAGATGGCTTTCCGAACTCCAGTCAAATTCGGAGTATGGTATACACGAATCTCGACACGCTCTGAGCCAAAATCTTCTATCAGTGAAGCAAGTAGACTGGCACATGATGGTTGGGGTGCTTCTCGTGTACCCCTGAGCGCATCTGTGAGTATCGAAACTTTGAGGTCCGGGTTCAGTTTCAGTGCGCCATGGATCGTTTCGATCTGACAAATATACAGTCAGCTCGCGAGATGCGTATTGTGTACAGATATACTCACAAGCTCATGTTCAGCTTTGCCAACATAAAGTGTGGCCAAATATATCCGCTGGCGCGCATTACGAATTTTAGCCTAGGTTTCACGGTCAGTATATGATGGGTTGCATCTCATCAAGTCCAGACATCGTACCTTCAAAGTTTCGTAAAACTCTGTCGGCGATCGCAATATCTCGATCGAGTCGGCTGCTACGTCAAAGCGAGGCGAGATGCGATCAAGCTCATCTGTAAAGCTCGCAAGGGGAGATGGAGATAACAAGCTGGGCGCCACATTGTGCTGGCTTGTGGTGCTGGACATGCGACGTTGGTAGCCATGAGAATGTACTGTCTTTCTCAAACACACTCTCGGATGAACGAGTCGAAGACACGTCCGGGCGCGTCGTGTCAGCATCGAGAATGCATTGTTCTTTGTGAACAATGTAATGTCTCAAGTACCTTGGACTTCCTGATATGTGTGATGGTAGCACATTGTACAGTCAGCAAAGACGCTAGCACCAGCACTCCAGCTCCCAGTCTCACGATGTCGTCCGTCTCTGCTGCCATTGGGTCTGCCAACACACTTCAACGCCATGTCGACAATTCTGAGAACGCTCCGCAATCTGCGGAGTATTGGTCTGAAGGTACGCTTGCCTTGGCTTGAAGGGTCTTGGGCTATGCTGACGTGTCGCAGGAATATGGCCACCAGATGCAGGTACGCAACCTCCACACACTCCGCAGATGCGACCAAGGACAGACGAGACTGATCAAGGCCCGCGCGATGTAGTATATGGGTATGCGAACATGTGCAAATGACGGATACGACCTGTGCTAAGCAGAACAGGCGACACCAAGAGAGGAACATTCATTGCCATGGACCGGTACGGCAACAAGTACTTCGAGAACTTGGAGGAGGAGCTACCGTGTATGTTTGGGAAGAACCAGAATGCGCGATACGATCTGGCCTGACATGAACGCTAGTGAGGACAAGATGGGTGGACTACAAAGACCGAGAATTTGACCCGTACGTCTATGAAGTGCTGGAGTATGGTATTGTACACTGGATGTGCTAATCATTGTGCAGGTCACAAATCGAGCCCGGCTGGTAATTGCAGATTCCAGCGAGAGTGAGTTCGCAGCAGCACTAATAGACAACAGGCATGCCTGGATGTCGTACATGGTCGACAAGCCTCCTACCGAGGATCCCATCATGCAGCGCCAGGTCCGCGCGTGGGAGCCCACCGAGCACCGTCCCGTTCTTACTGGATCGAGAAGCGCATTCAAGACTTTCAACACGTAAGATATTCCGTAAGAACAGCCTGAATGCCGAACCTACGGAAGCTTACATAATGTTCTCCTAGGACCAAGAGCAAGTTCGCTGCTTGGACACCGGTGGCTGCGCAGCGGTGATGAGATTCGGAGTAGCGGGTGGACATGGCCGGATGAATGCGTTCACCGCCAGCTGTATTACACTTTCGGCCGCTGGCACTGTGGATATGACTTAGGCCGTTCGCATCTGTGACACTAGAGTATGAGACTGAACTTTGGATCGTTGCTCACATGTTGCTGCTGTTCTCTTGCGTCAGACTGTCAGTATACGCCACGTAAGGAGGCACACACAAATCAAACTATGATGCAATTCCATTTCCTATCCTTATGGTCTTGTCAAGATGTGAATTGCGAATCCGTGCGGACGATGGTCGAGGTTGTCATGCGTGATGCCTTATGAGGCTTGTTATAGAGAGCTTTGTGACGAGATAAGCCGGTCACTATGTGAAAGCAGCAGGACCTCAAGGATGCCGACACGCCGACTGCCAGATGCTTATCTACTCATTGAGAACTCCCGGTCACGGCATTGCTGCGTGGTTGTAGCAATTCTAGTGGATCGCTGTCAACACTGATTTGTGCTTGAATGATCGTGTGAATAGATATTGTATCGTCATGTTGCGAATGACATGGCGCTGTGGCTCTGATGATGATGATGAGCCATGATGAGCGCAAACGAGCTAGCATTGCGGGACGCGATCATCGACCTCCGCCGTCTGGGCAACGCGAAAACACATCTACAGCGGCAACATACCGTAGGAAGGTGCTTTACGGCCTCACTTATTCTCTTCTTCTCCCGTGTAGCTGTCTGTTGCCTTCTAACCATAATACAACCACCTTCCAGTCCTTTCCCTTCGCTATCAATCCAACTTTGCACTCAATCCGTACGAACAGGCCGATAATCGGCGCCATTGATACCACCTTGACGACAGCCACAACGGAGTCATGCCCGCCTGCTTTTCTCTTTACTGAGCAAAAGCATTGCACGGAGTACCGCTGGTGACCCATTCCGATCCTTCGTCCGACGTCCATCGTCCAGGAAGGCCGTTGTTGCAAAACATGTTTGCACATTGCAAAAGCGCTATCTGGAAAGCCGACGACCTTTCGCGCTGCTTCCAACAAGATTTCCTGCGCACACTCTTCCCTTTGGTCGCCTGTGGAATCTCTTTGCTCTATCTCGCCTACCAGATCGCGCGAGTAGCATGGTCAACGAAGAGGAACGATGGATATGCGAAAGTGAGGAGCAATGGACCGAATGGCGCAACAAGTCAAAATCATGAGCAGGAGTGTGAAGTTGACGGAGGAGAAGACGAGGAGTTTGAGGATGAGACGAGGCGTAACGAGGACGAGGTCCTCCAGATGATGAACTCAAGGCCGGACGCGAACATCATCAAAGTCGACAAACCCAAGGGCGAGGTCTTGATCGCTATAGTCGAAGAGCTGGCTGTTCTGGGTGATTTGGGGATACAGATCGCATTGCTGCTACGTGTGGTCCCAAGATCTGGCACTCTGGCGGCTGCCGCTGGTGTCGCGACTTGGACGTACATTGCAATCCTCACTTCTCTACGATTGCTGTTCAGCAGCACGTCCCGGCTGTCGTTCCCAAAGCTATGGTATCACACCGCCTATCTCTATGGAGCGCAATGGTTATTCACAATCTTGATCTTTCGGTCGAATATTGTGCATCCAAGATCCAGCTTTGTGACTGCCATTGAAAGCACGCACTTCGCGCTCTCGACCATACTTTTCCTCATATCCCTGACGTCGCGCAAAGGCAACCGAGCCGTGGAGCTGCAATACGAAGGTGATCTTGAACCCTCCCAAGAACCACTGGCCAGTGTTCTTTCGCTTGCAACTTTCTCCTGGGTCGACGCCATTGTGTGGCGCGGCTACAAATCGACGTTCGAAATGTCTGGAGTCTGGAATCTGTTGCCAAAGGACAAGGCCGCTGCCATCATCGCCGACTATCGACAGTTGAAGAAGACTACCATTCTTGCGTTCCACCTTCTGAAATACTTCAAGCGGGGCTTGCTGATCCAGGGTCTGTGGGCATTGATTTCAGGTGCTGTCACTTTCGTGCCCACTCTCTTGCTGAAGGTTATCCTTCAATACGTCGAAGATCCCTCCTCGACGCCTCGCAATGCAGCATGGCTCTATGTGATCCTTCTGTTCGTAGCAGGTGTAGTGAACGCTCTTGCCAGTGGACAAGCTCTGTGGATTGGACGGAAGATCTGTATCAGGTTACGCGCAATCATCATCGGGGAGATTTATGCAAAAGCTCTTCGGAGGAGAGCTGCGGCTGGAAGCGACAAGGTTCTGGGACAGGACAAAAAGGCTTCACCAGAGGACGACAAAGATGAGCCTAAGCAGAGCATGCTCAAGAAAGCACTTTCTTTTGGTCGCAAGAAGAAGGCAGCGGTGCCAGAGTCAAACGATGCCTCCAAGAAGCCGAAAGTAGACGACTCTCAAGTAACGTCGGGAGCGATCATCAATTTGATGGCTGTGGATTCCTTCAAAGTAGCTGAAATCAGCGCTTACTTGCACTTCTTGTGGGCCGAAACGCCTGTTCAATTTGTGTTGGCGATCGTCCTACTCTACGAGTTCCTCGGTAACAGCAGTATTGTTGGTATCGTCATGATGGGTCTGCTTCTACCCGTCAACATGGTTATTGCGAAAAAGTTCTCGAGCATTCAGAAGAAAATACTGGCAGCGACCGATGCTCGAATCCACACCACCAACGAAGTGTTGACCAACATTCGTATCATCAAATACTTTGCTTGGGAAGACCGGTTTCTTGCTTCGGTCGACGAGAAGCGCGCTTTGGAACTACGACTCTTGCGCAATCGATACATCGTCTGGGCTATAGCAGCCACTATCTGGTCCGGAGCGCCGATCGTGATAACATTTCTCACGTTCCTCATCTATACAATGGTCGAGAAGAAGGACCTTGTGCCGTCGATCGCTTTTACAGCACTTTCGCTGTTTAGTCTACTGCGCATACCGTTGGATCAGCTTGCCGATATGGTCGCTCACGTGCAAGAGTCAAAGGTCTCTGTTGACCGTGTCGAGGAGTATCTCAATGAGCCTGAGACCGATAAATACAAGCAGCTAAAAACCGACGCGCTGGACGAAGAAGGCGAGCCAAGCATTGGTTTCGACAACGCCACGACTGGCTGGGGAGCTGAAGATACTGATGACTTCAAAATGATCGATCTCAATATGCGTTTTAAGGTCGGACAGCTGAATGTGATTATTGGACCAACAGGCAGCGGCAAAACGTCTTTATTGATGGCACTGCTTGGTGAGATGACGTTGTACGAAGGCTCTGTCTATCTTCCTGGTGGCCGCAGTAGGGAAAGCTTGCGTCGGAACTCCGAAACCGGCCTGACCGAGAGCGTAGCTTATTGTGCGCAGCAGGCCTGGCTTGTCAACGGCACCATCAAGGAGAACATCATCTTTGCGAGTGAATGGGATGCTCGTCGCTATAAGAAAGTGATCGTGGCGTGCTCTTTACAACGCGATCTCGAGATCCTGGATGGCGGCGATCAAACACTTGTCGGTGAGAAAGGTGTCACGCTTTCCGGCGGGCAAAAACAACGCATCAGCTTGGCTCGTGCCCTCTACTGCGATGCCAGACACGTTATCCTGGACGATGTCCTCAGCGCCGTTGACTCGCACACTGCCAAATGGATCTTCGAGAAAGCACTGATGGGCGAGCTCATGTACAATCGTACTTGTATTTTGGTCACGCACAACTCAATATTGTGTCTTCCCTACGCGGAGTATGCGGTTGTCTTGGAGAATGGAAGAGCAGTGGTACAAGGTACCGCGGAAGAGGTCATCGCCTCGGGTAAGCTTGCTGAGGATGCCTCGAAATTCGACGCAGCACGTTCGCATAGCACGTCTGCACTTCCATCTAGAGTGCCTTCAGACCTTGGTGTGGACGCGGAAACGAACGGAACGCATACAGATACAAATGGGCATGTCAGCTTGCCCGAGCCTGAGGCCGACAGTGCTATACCGGACGATCCATTGACTAGAATTGTCTCCAAGGACATCCCTGGCATGAATAAACCTATCAACACTATCAACCAAGAATCGAAAGCTGAGGGTGCAGTGAAGCTAAAGATCATTCTGATGTACCTTCGCTATATGGGTGGCTGGGTATACTGGTCAGTCGCAGCGTTGTGCTTTATCCTACAGCAAGTCTCACAGGTGGCCACAAATGTCTGGATCCGACAGTGGGCGAATGCGTATACCAGACACGAAGCTATCACCATCACTGGTATGCATCACAACTCCACAATTACCCACGTGCCTGTCGGTATCTCAGGCTCTTTCACCTGTCTGCGGAGCGGTTCATGTAGTTGGAACATTCCGGCATTATTCAAGCCAACTGCAAGCAGAGGAGCACTGCACTCACTAGACTCTGGTGTCGACGCCGGATTCTACCTTGGAGTATATGCTGTTCTTGGCCTTGGCTACATGGCAATCACACTTCTCCGCGAGGGCGTCCTCTTCGGCGGTTCCATCGCAGCTTCGCGGCGTATTCATCGTCAGCTTATGGAATCGGTTGCGCATGCTCGATTTCGCTTTTTTGATGGCACCCCACTAGGTCAGATGATGAACCGCTTCTCTAAAGACATTGAGGCTGTCGATCAGGAAATTGCTCCGGTCGCTGTCGGTGTGGTACACTGTATGGCTTCTATCGTGACCATCGTCGTTCTCATTTCGATCATCACTCCAGGTTTCCTCGTGGCAGGCATATTCATCACGATACTATACTTCCTCATCGGCAGATTCTACATCAGCTCGTCGCGCGATCTGAAACGTCTGGAATCAATCCAACGAAGCCCGCTGTACCAGCAGTTTGGTGAGACGCTATCTGGGATGACCACCATCCGCGCGTATGGCGACGAGCGTCGCTTCATCCGCGACAATCTGGATCGCATCAACACCCACTCACGGCCCTTCATCTATCTCTGGGCCGCTAACCGATGGCTTGCGTTTCGTGTGGATATTGTTGGTGCCCTTGTCGCATTTTCCACCGGAGTCTTCGTCATCACCAGCAGTGGTAGTGTCGATGCTGGTGCTGCTGGTCTAGCGATGACATATGCCGTGACGTTCACCGAGAACGTCCTCTGGTTCGTCCGTCTATATGCCAGCAATGAGCAGAACATGAACGCCGTCGAGCGTGTGAAGGAGTATCTAGACGTGGACCAGGAGGCCGACTATATCATTCCCGACAATAGGCCACCAGCTAATTGGCCGAGCAAAGGATCAGTCGAGTTCATCGGCTATAGCACAAGGTACCGGAGCGATTTTGACTTTGTGCTGAAGCGCCTGACCTTCAAGATCATGTCTGGGGAAAAAGTCGGCATTGTCGGTCGTACTGGAGCTGGTAAGAGTTCGCTCGCACTGGCACTCTTCCGTGCTTTAGAGGCCGAGGAAGGTAAAATCCTCGTTGACGACGTCGATATTGGCCTTATTGGCCTACAGGATCTACGAGAGAACATTGTCATGGTCCCTCAAGATCCGACCTTGTTCACGGGAACGATTCGCAGCAATCTTGATCCCTTCAGTCTTTTCACGGACGAGGACATCTTGACTGCTCTTCGTCGCGTCCAGCTAATCAGTCCTCCATCTGGCACTGCTTCTGGGACTGCTTCCGGCACGCCTTCTCGTCCCGGCACACCACAACCCGCTTCCTCAGCGAAGAAGCACGATTCTGCACAAGTCAAAACCTCGGATATTGTACCCAGTAGTCCCACCGCCTCAACAGCCCCCAGCACGTTCGAGAACAAAAACATCTTCCGCAATCTCAACTCGCCCGTTGCCGAATCCGGCTCCAATCTCTCACAAGGCCAACGTCAGCTCCTCTGTCTCGCGCGCGCCATGCTCAAAGGCCCGAAAGTCCTGCTCATGGACGAGGCAACAGCCTCCATCGACTATGCCACCGATGCCAAGATCCAAGAAACCATCCGCGAGATCAAGAACACCACCATCACTATTGCACATCGACTGCAGACCATCATCGATTACGACAAAGTCCTGGTGTTGGACAAAGGAGAGGTCATCGAATACGGCGACCCGTACGATCTCGTCAAGTCCCCTAAGGGCATCTTCCGCGGCATGTGTGAGATGAGCGGCGATCTCGAAACCCTCGAGCGCATCGCGAAGAAAGCACATGACGCGCGCAAGCTGGTGGATGACGAGTAATCTCATAGGCTCGAAGCATGAGCACATAACACCACTATCACCACCACGATGAACATTTGCGTGGAATTCACATAGCTTTTTTCATTACAACCAATTTTGACCGCCGGGGTTAAATGCCCAGACGGCTCTTGCGTGCAGCGTTCTTTACCACCAACCACTTTACATATCTCCATCGGGAGGATTCTTTTTTTTTAGTACGGCGTCTCGGAACGCCTTCGTCACTTTGTCATTTGCTCAGTTTGCGACTATGCGCTTTTACGCATGCCGCTCATGTGGAGGCATATCTGTTACCCACAGCGCTCACGACGATCGAGTTCCAAGTCTTACCGCGGAATAGGTGGTGAGCAAGGTCTCAGAGGTGCTGCGAAGGTTTCTTTGTACATACAGAGTCATCAGCTGGAGGGAGGCGAACTCATCTCAGGTCGGAGAAGGGCGGCGGATGTGCTGTTTGTTATCTGGCAGTTGGAGGGAAGTGGGAGAAAATTTGTGCAGCGTACGAAGAACGCATGGTGGTTGCGGGAGCGTGAGGCGAAGTAGGACATTTTGGAGATCAGTGTATAGAGCGTAAATATAATGGAATGCATTCACTTGTAAAGTCGTGTACCTGGACTTACCTTCTGTGTCACATTGAACCTAGGTGCATAGTGTCGATCTGTGGGCTTCGCAAATAATCATCAATGTGTGATTTAGAGGGCGCAGGTTCTTGGTACACTCGAGCATTGCCGTACTTGTAAACTTGGGCGCGCAAAGGTAGTTTTGAAGCATGACTGGATTGCATCATTGCCGATGCAGTATGAACCGCATCACTCAGGTCGCTACACCGCCGCTTCTGAGCATCATTCCAGGCTGGACAAAACACTACGACTTGACCTCCTCGGCCTTGTGCTTCGGTCTCTCGACCACCTCGCCTTCCTTCGGCAGCTTCGCCACGCCACCCTTGCCAGCATCCGCCTTGTCTTTGGCCTTCAAGCTGGTCGAGTCCTTTGGTAGTTCCTTCACATACGGCAGGAACTCCGGCTGTCCAGGGATGTACTTGCGCAGAACCTCAGGAACTTCGATACCGTCCTCGCGCTGGTAGTTCTCGAGCACACAGCACAGTGCACGCTCCGTTGCGCACAATGTGGAATTAAGTGCGTGCACGTAGGACTTGTGGACTTCGTTTTGCTTCTTTTGGCCGTAGCTAGTGTGGAGAGTCAGCTTCGTGTCAACAGAACAGAACTTGGTGGTACTGCTTACCGAATCTCAAGCTCCCGAGTCTGGTAGTCTGTGCAGTTCGAGCAGGATACCAGCTCCTTGTACTCGCCCTGGTATGGGAACCAGGCTTCGAGATCGTATTTCTTACTAGCGGCATTGTTGAGCGCGCCTGAGACAATGGCCACTACTCGGTATGGGATGTTCAAGCTTTTGTAGAATTCTTCTGACGTGTTGATCATGTTGTCAAAGTGTTCCCAGCTATCCTCGGGCTTGCAGAAGATGAACTGTTCAATCTTCTCGAACTGATGCACTCGGAAGATGCCCCATGCATCTTTTCCGTGTGAACCGGCTTCTTTGCGGAAGCAAGTCGAATATCCTGCGTATTTGATTGGGAGCGTCTTGTTGTCGAGCCACTCGCCTTCGTGAAGAGCGGAGATTGGCTGTTCTGAAGTAGCGATCAGGTACTTGTCTGTGGCTGGATCGTTCTCCTTCTCGGTGACCTTGTAAAGCTCCTCGTCGAATTGTTCGAGCTGAGCGGTCTTAGCCATAGCCTCTCGTAGCATGAAGAAAGGTGGCTGGTTTGGTGTGTAGCCTTTGCCGAATAGGAACTCCAGGCCGTAGTTGACGAGAGCAAGATTGAGGAAGAGACCATATCCAGTCAAGCAGTAGCCTCTGTGTCCTACAATCTTCACGCCACGCTCTGGATCGTAACCGTCTATCCGGGTGAGCACCTCGTGGTGCGACATGCATTCCTTTTTGCTAACCTCCACTCCTTCAGGCTTCCAGTCTCGAATCAATGCGTTGTTGTCCTCGTTGTCAGAGATTGGTACTGATTCATGCACATAGTTCCCGATACTCTTGGCTTTCTTGAGTAAGGCACTTTGCTTTTCCGCAGCCAGCGCCAGCATCTCGGTCTGCTTCTTGGCCAACTCCTCCTTCTCCTTCTTCAATGCCTCAAATTCCTCGGGGCTCCCTTTGCTCTTCCTATTTGCGGTCATCTCCTTCTGCTTTTGATTGATCTTAGCACCCATGTCGGTTGCTGCGGCGTATTGCGTTTGGCGGTGGTCCTCGAACATGGCGATCACCTCGTCCACCACCTCTTCTGGCGCATGGCGGCGACGCTGTGACTCCTTGATCTTTGCGGGATCACCTCCGCGGTCTTTGATGAAATCGTTGACATCTAACATTGTGCTATATGTTGGGACGAATCTGTGAAGGTGTGTCGTGAAACTGGTTTCAAGCTTCTGTTGCTAGATGTGTGACTATTTCGGAGATTTGGCGGTGTTGGTCCAATAATCAGCATTCGAGGGTGGGGTGTTGGAGGGGTGAGCCCTTGGATGCCTGAGGCATGACAACTCGAGCGAATACCCCTTGGGCCGCCTGCTGGGAGCCCTGCATCACCGCACTCGTTTTCGATATGTATGTATCGTGTAAAGGTTGGGTAAATCATCGTACGTCGTACTTGTGTCAGTAACTACCATCTGGCCGCTGAAGTCTTCGAAAATTCCTCAATAAAGTGAATCGATCAACTTGACCAGAATTGATCACCAGGTCAGGGTCTGTCGAACAGCACAGTCACTCGCGATCGCAATGGAGATCAAAATACATAATGATGATCTATTTGGAATGATGGGCATGAAATTCAGATGAGAAGATGAGACAATGGAAGTCAAGTGTTCATTCGCCATTTGGTAACTACTTGTAACGACAGATCCGTCGAAAGCATGGGAAGATGTGATGATTTTGATTCCGATATTCTTGCATCGAAACCTTTGAATGTCCATGAAGACATGCAGCATCGAACTAGGCACCGTGAAAGGTTCTTTGTGTCAAGACCACACCAAGTTCCTCTCAGGATTTCGTGCTCTGCAATGTTGCCCCTACTTCCAACCTAGGAACTGGAATCTAGCGCACGAGAAGGTGAAACTCATGCATACCTTCGAAACCGACAGCTGGGACAGAGACCTTGCTGTTCAAGGGGTGGCATACTCCGTCTTATGCGTCAGTAATGTATGGCTCGTATACCAATGTTTTCATGCTTTTTGGTATGGAACTGTTGACAGCACGACCTTTGTGCCAGCATGCTCGTACCCTGATAGTTCCAAAGACTCGATATCACTGCTGATCGTGTGCAGCTCCTATCTTCGACAGTGGTTCGACAGAATTTGAGGCTGTGCGGACGATCCAAAAAGTAGCTCATTCCACATCATCGTACATGTTCACAAGTGAGCTGCCGAAGATATCATCGTTCTCGAACTGGTGCTCGTACTCGGCGGCATTGAACGGACCACTCGAGTAAGTACTCTGGTTGTAGTGGGGGCCTTGGCTGTTTCCGTTGTTGAAGGAGGCGTAGCTGCTATCGAAGGATTGATCGGCATTGTTTACACCACCGTTCAAACCCAGATTACTCATTCCATAAGCCATGGTACCGCCGAGGTTTTGAGTCATGCCTGAGTAGTACTGCATGCCGTCGCTGGGATGGTGCACAGTCGTGGGCGGGCCAAAGGTGACGGACGAGTCTCCGCCCAGACTGTACGGTTGTGGCAGTCCATTCATGCGAGCACCCGCGTCAAGCCCGAAAGTCACAGTCGTGGGTGTGATGATAGAGTCCCCGCTTCCAGTACCGTTGCCGATGAGGATGTGTCCGATCTCAGAGCTGGCCAAGCCGGATTGTCCCGAACTTCCATTGCTGAAACTGCTTTGGGAGCTGAAGGGACTACTGAGCTCATTGAAGTCGTCGAGCCCGGAGGCATGAGTCGTGTTGCCGTTCCTCACGTCAGAGTACGTCTGCGTGAGCTGAGGTGTGCGACCGCTGCGGCGGTGCCCCAAAGTAGCGCTCATTTCACCACGCATGGTGCGAGGGGCTGAAGTTTCTTTGTTCTGTTAGCGTACGTAAGGTCAAGGAGTGTAGCAAGCATACCTTCATTGTACCCGAAGAATGTGTTGTTTGCAACACCATTATAGAGATCGATCGGCCTGGCACCCACTTCACGGACGCCGAACATCGTGTAATTGTCTTCGTACGGTGGAGGGTTGTCTTCTGCGAACGATTCATCCGTGCGACCAACTGAAATGTATTGGGGCATTGTGTGTGTCACCGTGCTCTGTGCTGCCGCGCTTTGGCCTTCATGCTTGTACTGAGATGACGTGGGGCTCAGCATGTTGCCGGCACCGGTATAAGACCCGCGAAGATCTACGAGGTCATGTCAGTGGGCTTGAAGTCAATTCATCTTGACGAGACACTCACCAGAGCTCGCGCTAGATGAAGAGTGCAAAACGTTCGGCTTGACTGGCACACCCGTCTTCGGGCTAGCCTTCACGCCATCGAAGGCTTCGGCATCGTCCAAGATAGGTTCCGCGTAATTGCGCTTTGGCAAAGTACGCAATGTGACAATACTTGAAAGTTGAGGCTTGGCCTTTGGCTTTACTACCTTTGTCTTCATCTTCTTTGACGGGGACTCGAAATCCGAGTCAGAGTCTTCTTCCTTGATTATCTTCTGGGTCACGCGGCTGCGTTTGCCGCCACGAGTGGCGGACTTGGGTTCTGTCTTCAAACCAGAGCCACTCTTGGCAGATCGCTCAGATGTGGAAGGCACTTCATCTTTCACTGTTATGCCCCGCGGCTTCCTCGCTCCAGTCTTGACTGTCGAGGTTTTCTGGCCTGGGAGATAGACAAGATTGCTGAGAGGTTTCTCGGCACTGCTCATCTGGTCATCCATCTTTTTATCGATCTTGATCTTGCTCGGACGAGCTCTGACAGGCGTCACCGGAACATGAGTATCGGCTGTCTTGCGGCGCTCATTCGGTGCAAGCTTTGTTGGCACCTGCCGACCGTGAATCTCGCGAGCCTTCCTCACTTTCACAAGGTGCTGCTTGATAGCCTCTCCCGTGAGGGTATCGTTGATCTCCTTGCCGACAAGGTCCCAAGGTATGAAGATGCCTTGCTTTGTACAGACATGGTCCACGCACAACAGGACAAGCTGATCGATATCGCCTGTATGTACCCAATGGTAGACACGGTCAGATGAGTCAAGTAGCTTCAATGGGGGAAGACAACTCACAATCCCAGCGCAACAGCTTGCGACCAGCCGCCGACTTGCGCTTCTTCTTCTCCGTGTTCATGTCGCTAAGGAAGGTGCGGCCCTCGTCAGGGTCATAGTCGTCGCTGTCCTCCTCGTCCCCCTTGAAGCCATCGTAATTGCGCATTTTCTCCAATGAAGGACCTGTGAGCACTGGAGCACTGTAAGCAAAGGACCAAACAGGTTGTGACGCTGTGCAGACTCAAGTCACAACGAAGATTTCAAAGTAAGCGGGCCAGCTCAGAGATGATCGAGTGAGCTGGTGAAAGTGAGGATCCTGCTCAATGACCCGTGCAAGACGAGCTAGCACGTGAAGATGCCAAATTGCAGGGAGGGAGAAGTGATTTGACGAAACTCGATGAGGCCAAATGAAGTGAACGGTCGAGTTCACAACGCAAACAATGTGGTATAATCTCCGCCAGCTGCCACTGCTGCACTCGACGTGACTGAATCGTACCGTGGCTCCTGTTTGCTTACCAGTCTTGATCGATTTGTTTCGTCTCGCTGCCACCGTTTCGCACGCGCCAATGATGTGACAAGAAAAGATCGAAAGCAGGAGCTGCAATGAGGTGGTCGACGAGAGGAAGCGGAAGTGCGTTGTATGAGTGTTGTTGACAAGCTCGTCGTATTGGTTGTTGGGTCTGTCACAAGCCAAAACAGCTGAAGTACCAGGACCCTTGAACAGAGCCCCACTTTTCTCAACGATTGGCGTAGCGCACAAGCGAATCTGAGGGTGTGCCGGTCACGAGTGAAGGCAGCACGGTATGAGCTCGGGCAGAAAGGTACAGATCATCATAGTGAAGAGTTACCAGGTATCGTACACGGTACACGGTCAATCCACCGACCCACGTCGAGTACTGGAGACAGCAAATGCTGTCTTTCGAATCACATGCCTAAGCACATACTGTGACCATGGAAGATCGGAACAGGTCAAGTGAATTCCTCCGATGCCTCCTGTTTGACATTACCCGTGTTCTCGCCGTGTTCGCTGAGAGTATCCAAATCATCCTCCTGCTCTTTCCCAGCACTCTTCGTCTTTCTCGTTTTCGAAGGAGATTTGTCTTCCACGAACTCAGCCTGGCGTTTGCGAGGCGAAGTCTTGCCTTTGGTCTTTGGGGTAGCATCGCCCTCTCCAGCCGTCCTGCGCAAACACTGTTAGTATGACTGTGGATACGAAGTGCTCCGTGCAAACTGACCCAGCCTTGACCATGGTTTTGAGCTTTTGGAGACGCTTCTGCACAGCCATCGCCGTACAAGGTTGTTTCTCGGTAGAAAGTCGTTCGGCGACGGCGGAGGTGTTGACAGAGACTTCGGAAGTCTCCAGTACCGCAAGGAAGAGCTTGCGATCCATTTCAGCTGGAAGTCATCAGTAACAGTACATATGAACAGGTCAAGGATGGCATACCGTCCCAAGTGATAGGCATGTTGGGTGACTTGGTGGTGAGAAGTAAGTTGAAGTTGCTTTCCAGCAATGTCGGACCTGCGAAAGGGAATAGTGTCGGAGTGGGGAGGATTGAGATGTGAAGAAGGGGAGGAGTCGAGTGAAAGAGGGGCGGCCAAACCACGAACGATTGGGATACCTGATCACAAAGCAATCTCGTGCTTGGCATTTGGCAAGCGGACTGCATGGTAGGTACACGACACGGCTGACAATGAACCTTTGTTTTCGACATGTACAGTACTTGTTATGAACATCACAATGTAACGACGCATGACATGTCATACATGAGATCAATAATGATTCTTGCTCTGAGGCAGAGGCTCAAGCAATGAAGGACGGGACATAATGATGACCATTGGCACAACTGAGAATTGCTGCTGTAAAAACATATACCGTCAACGCTAACCATTCCGCGATGGGATAAGATGTAGGAGAGTTGCGTATCACATTAGTAAGTATAGGTCGCAATGGAGGACAAGGAGGAGTGAGGTGAGGTGAAGATAAGCTCGCGATGTTCCCTCCTAAGCCAGATGGAGTACGCGCCGGCACCCGTGATGGACATCAACACATCACTACAACACCTTCGCGAGCTACAAGTACGCCATCACAAGATCAAATGTCACGACATCGTGTGAGCTCCCAAGCTTTAGGGAAAATCTGACGGAATGGATGAATTTGCGCGCTGTGTGCCGAAACATGAAATCTCCGAAGAAGGTTCACAGATATGACGTGGGCACAAATTTGGACGCCGCTTTGCGTTTTGAGTATGTGACTGGATCCTTCGCGGGTCAAGGGGCCATGGAGACGAGATTTCATAAATTCATGCTGTTATTTACCATGCCGTGAGACCATTTGAGAGCACTTTCAGCATTGAAGCTAAAATCACGCCGATCCTTGGTGCCACTATCAGACAGTCTTGTTTCTAGCCTCGCTGCAAGTACAGCCGACGACCGGCTGCCTTCATGCGCGCACCAAAGCGATGTGCCGCGGGAGATTATTGCTTTAACTTAGGTCAGCGAAAGATACGGTATGTCAGAAGCTGAAGACTCACAATCAGCGTGCTCGTCATTGGCCGGCGAGCTGGCTCCCTCATCACCCTCCTCGTCCTCGTGATCGTCAGTCAACTTGCGCTTCTTAGCGACGCCTTTCTTCGCGGAAGCAGGCTTCTTGGCAGTGTTCTTCTTCTTGGGAGTTTCGGCAGCTGGGACGTCTTCGGCAGAGGCTCCAGCAGTGGCATCGGCAGTATCGAATTTCGCCTTCAATCTACGGAACTTGATGGCTCTGGATGAGTCGGTCAGTGAAGAACATGCTGTAGAACCCATGCGAATCTGATGTCTTACGCGGCGCCATGAGTCGGAATGTCGCACTCGTCAGCAACGAGCTTCCAGTTGATCTGGAAGTAAGGTCAGAGATGCTATGTCAGATACTGGCAAAATGACGCACGGTGCCTCCGTTGTTGTGCTTCATGCAAGACAGCAGGAATCTCTCGTTGGTCACAGGAGTAGACATGTTGGACAGTCGGAGTCGTGGTGTATGTTTTGGTAAGGTAAAAGGTTGTTCTTGTGGTGAAGTCAAAACACGAGAAGTGTCGATGTTCATCAACAAGAACAGGAACGCAAGTGAAAGTGAGTATAGATCACACGCCGGTCGCGGAGAAACTCCGGACGTTATGAGGGACGAAGTGAGGATGACAACGAGATTTGAATGCATCATATTATCAGATTCATTCGATGCTCTTTCTGCCTGCCTGGAATATTGACACGAGCAGAATTATCCAGCAGCAACAGCTCAACGGCCACTGCAGCGTCTAGTCGTCATCTCCATGCTCGCGCAGCTCGTCTCCACCCTGAGCCTTCCCATCCGTCTCTGCTGGCATATCACCATCATCCACATCTTCGTCCTCGACTTTCACAGTAGCATCGTTGTCCTGCTCCTCGGTCTCGGCCTTGGATTTCCTCTCACGCTTCTTCGGCGCTGGCGATGGCCCTTCCTGACCCTCATCAACCGCTTTCTTGGCTTTGACTGGTGTCTTCTTGTTCGGGCTCGTCTTATCCACGCCCCCTGTTGGCTTACTAGGAGGGAATTTCTTGCTGCGGACCTGGCGCCAGCGGACTTTGGCAACTTCAGCGCTCTTGTCCCCAAGCTCTGTGGCGATGGCTGCGAAGTCGGCCTAGATGGCAATGGTCAAACACAGGTCTTCCAATTTATGTCATCAACGTAGGCTCAGAGCGCTTACCTGAATATCGCTAGATAAATGCTTCAGAACGGCAAGGACGATCTTGCTTTCGGAAGCAGTGAAAGGGTCAGTCTCCACTTCCTGAGGTTCCGCCATGATGACAATGGATTTTGTGTTTTCAAGTGGTGGTGACTGACTGCGATCTTCGATGCGTAAGGAAAAGATAGAAGTGGCGGTCGAGCACACTTTGAGATGGATGGTTCTCGAATTTGGAGGTGGATGTGAGGTTATGAACGTGGCGGGTTAACATTGAGCTCAGAAAAGACACATATGTCACTATGACGAACGCTATCATATGAGCAAGGCTTGTCTTGTAATGGATGACAGATGGGAATACGACCCTCTTTGATACAGTCTTACAGCGCTTGGAAACTTGGAAGTTAAGGCACAAAAAGCAGTCAAAGCTGCGTTACCATTGATGACTTTGGATCATAGTCTGAACATGACTGTACCATAATGCCCCAACTACCGTGAGATGCAACAATCGGTGCTAGGCTTCAAGATCGTTGCAAACTGAGTCCATCACTCAAAGCCCCTGCTTCAGATGTAGTAGTAGCCTGAGTGAGTGTCCAGAGCATCAGATTCGAGTCGTCTGATCAGTCGTCGCCCCAATGGAAGGTATCCTCCACCACTGAAATGGACACAGCTTCGTCCTCCTGATCATGCTGCAGCGTAGTAGCCCGAGGGGCGATCGTGACCTCGCTAGTCTCTTGCTCCTTCTTGATTCTGACCGGGGTGTTGTCATCTACCCAGCAAGTAATGCACATCAGCCTCACGTTTCGCAGACACACATACCCCTCTCCGCACATGCCTGGGGGCATCATTCGAGATACTAACCAACAACATCCTCGTTTTTCGCCTTACGGCCTTTCTTCTTCGATGGCGTCGGCGCCTCCACAACAACCGGTGCGTCCACCATCCCCTGCGCGGCTGCTGCAGCAGGACTTTGCACGCCTCCTTCATCCTCGGTGCGGGTCTTACGCTTCTTGCCCGCGGCCTGCGAGCCCTTGCTGACCTTCGCCGCGGCCACCGCGATGCCTGCGTCGCCCAGCATCTCGGCCTCCTTGACCTTCTTGAGCGCGTTGCTCACCATCTTCTTGAACGAGGCCGTTGACGCTGAGCCGAAGGCGTCCGAGGCGGCTTGCCAGTTGACCTGGGTCTGGCGGGGTTACGTGTCAGTCATCAACCTCTCATATCATACTTGTTTGACGAAATGAAGTAAAGGGCCACTGGCTGGGAAAGGAGTGCATAAGGGCTGACTCACATTGCTGTCCGCGCAGTGCAGGAAGCAGCACAAGATGCGGTTCTTGTCCGACTCGTTGAGCACACGCGTGGCGATCGTGTAGTCGTACGTCTCGGTGGGTGCCATCGTTGCTGCAGCGGTGATGAGATGTGAAGTGTGATGAGTTCCTGCACGAAAGAACCGTAGAGAGAAATCAACTCGCCAGAACAGGTGTATCTGCCTTGTTCAAAAGTCCAAGGAGAGATTCCGCAAGTGGAAGGGAACAAAAGTGGAACGAGTGCCGGCTTCGTTTCATGAGGGCAAGGATTTCCCCCCCACAGACCCCTCTCTGTCACGAGCAGAAGAAGAGGCGGAGCAGGAGGCGGCGGTGGTGGGGGTAGCGGTGGTAGCGGTGCGCGGGCTGGCGGCAGTGAATACCACCCACAGTGAAGAACCTCTCAGATAGGGCTCTGCACGAGGCAAAAAGGGGCCTGCACATGCAAGAATCTCCCCTTTCCCCATCCGATCCCATGGATAGTCAACTATCCAGCTTCAAAGTCACTGCATCAGCCGGTATACCCACCAAGATACCCTAGAAAGTTTGCATGAGTCTTCTCCAGTCAGACACAGCAACGTTATATCTCCTAGGCAGACGAAAAGGCACACAAAGCATACAAAGCATGGCAGCAAAGAAAGGGGCGCTGCACATACAACTACCTCCCCTCCCCCTCTTCAATCTTTCTACCCTTTCTACCCTTCTTCGCCCTTCGAGTGCTCAGAATCCTATAGAGAACCTATGAAGATTCCCTTCAACTCAATGACGATCCTGTGAAACGTCCACCATCCTCCATCGACGACATTGCGTCGCTATCACTGCGTCAAAATCACTGCAGCAGCAGCAGCAGCAGCAGCCCCTACATGTATCCATCACTAACACTACAAATCTCCACATGAGTCCCATTCCCGTGAATCCTCTCCAACCAAGCGCAGCGACGTTCATCGCCAAGAGCGTGTGATGTAAATCAGCGATTATAGCGACTGCAGCAACTGAAGTCGGGATCGTCGGCCGTCACGGGCCGATGGTCGGGATAAGGTAAGGTAGATAGAGTGGAGTACATACTACCTTACCTTCCTAAGGTACCTACCTACCGTGCTATGGGATTTAGTATAGAGTACAGTGCCGAGTAGTCTGGGAACCTCGGGAGGTACAATATATACATAAACAGGACTGGATCTTATATGGTATATCGAGCACGCATACACTTTCCCTTCCACTCAAATACAAAGACGTACGACATCCGCCATCCGCAAAGTCAGAAACAGGGTATCATTTTCCGTCGAATAAAGGTCTATTCACACAGCTGAGCCACCTGCTTAGCCCACCGAGAATCGAAGACGACGACACGTATATATTGACACAATGTGAGCCTCATTTTCCTCCTCCTCCTCCTTCTTCTTCTTTCTTGATGAGGCTTCGTCTATATCACACACACACATACACACCTCTCCCCTCTACCACCCGATCTCTACATAATTCTTACAATACCTTCGCCAACCTCGTTGTGCCATTGTGCCGTTGTCACCATTAGTTCTGCTTCCGACCTCATGTAACGCAAAGCAAATCCGTCATCATGATCTTGCAAAGACCTTGACGACGCCGTCGCCGCCAGCGCTGACGACCAGTCGTCCGTCATGACTCCACGAGACGCAGCAGACGCCTTCGCCGCGCATGACGCGGTGGGCGCCGATGTCCTGGGTGCAGATGCGCTTCTCCAGGCTCCAGAAGCGGATACTGGCGTCGTGGCCGGCAGAGACGGCTTCGCGGCCGTCGCGCGAGAGGCAGAGGGAGGAGATGGCGGCCGGGTGGGCGAGCATTGTGTACGTGCATTGGCCTGGAAAAGTTACGTTAGCATGGGCTCGTTATTTGTGTACCAGTAGGGTTGTGAAACTCACCGCTGTTGGCATCGAAGAAACGGACGTAGCGATCCTCGTGCCCACTGATGACCACTCCTTCGATACCTTCGCGACTGCCTGTCGCGCCGGCGCCGACTTCATCGGATTCCACCATACCCCGTGCCGAGTCAAGGACATTGACGCCACTACCTTCAAGTCCCAGGCTGGTAGCAACGACGGTGTTGATGCTGGTGTTCATCGTGCCGTCGTATGTTTCGTTGCTCGCCATGCCGATAATCTCCTCTCCGGTCCTGGTGTCGAAGATGAGTACGGAAGAGTCCGTGTAGCTTACTACAAACGTCTCGCCCGTTGGGGAGAGCGGGCAGATGCTTGTTGGGCTGGGCTTCTGATCGGAACAACCAGTTGCAGCACGTTCGATAGTGTGCACCAGGGTATAGCTGAAGGGTGTGTTGGTAGCGACGCTGGGTTGCGGACTGGTAGGAAAGTTGCTACCGCTGGTGACGCTGTGTCTCCTGCTGCCTCCAACACCTCGCCTGCTACCAGTGTTTTGTGAGGGCATAGGTGGAGGTGCGCTGACTGCCCATACCTTGACGGTGCCATCAGCCGATCCCGAGACGATGAGAAGTCTGTCCGGACCGCCAAAGGTCGTGCTCCGAGGACCAAAGACAGTACCCACAGTAGCCGGTAGGACACATACAGACCAGACAGCATCAGTGTGTCCCTCCAGCGTTGCTTTCGGATCCACTCGTCCTCGTTCCCAAACGCGCACGGTAGCATCTTGCCCACCAGAGAATATCCAGCCATCACCATTCGCCCGACCGCCGGTACTGAATCCAGTCAAAGCAGGGCACGTGGCCAATGAAGTAACAACACCTTCGTGCCCTCGATGTGTGAAAAAGGCAGAGACGTCAAGATCCGGACCGTTGGTCGCGATGAAATTCTGATAGGAGGCTGGAACAATCCATCGTTTGATCGTCCCATCATCACCCGCACTGCAGACCTCGGGCTCACTAGGACTGCCACCACCGCTGAAGATCACACTGCGTACGACATCGAGGTGCCCCCTCAGCGCAAATTTGACCTTGAATGCAGAAGGATCGGTGACCAACTCCGCCACGCCGGATGTGTCATGTGCATCGTGTTTGCCTTGAGAGCTGCGTCTTCTTGACATGGCCTGCGAGCCCGAGCTCTTTCTTCGGTGTGCGCCAGGCCCGCGTGGTGGCGACTTGGCCGCTAGACTAACGTTGTCGGATGCATTCGGGAAGTGATCGGTATCAGGTCGACGCGGAGGAAGGACCTCAGCGCTAGCAAGTCCAGACTGACTCGGGGTATCGTCGAATGTCCAGCCATCAGAGTCTGCAGACGCAGAAGCAGTCTTCGACAAGGGTTCTTGGTCTGGCACAGCTCGGCCTCGTGAGTCGAACGTGTGCGTCACGCTTTCGGCAGACTCTTCAAAGGATGGGTCTAGTTGTGTGATTTGTTGTCCAGGCTCTGAGGGTGGTTGTGAGACCTCCGGGTACTCGCTGTATTGCACGCCCCGATTCATCTCTTGCTGCATCGCGGTAGGTGCTGGCAGACTGTTCGGCGCGGGCGACGGCTGGTGGTTCAGCGCAGCAGCATTCTGTGGAAGAGCCTGGTTTGGCTGTCGAGCATTACGCTGTTGTTGATGTCTCGCATAGATATCTTCTACCGAAAGAGGTGGATCCGGTAGACCCGAATAGTTCCCATTGGGTAGCATTTGCGGTGGCGGAGGATGTTGTGGGGGCGTGAGCAAGTATTGGATCTCCTTCATACAATTCTTTAGATGTCGGGTCGTGCTGTCCAGATGCTGCTCTCGCTCTTTCTCCAGCGCTTCAAGATCGTCGTTCGCGTTCAAGCTGGATTCCAGCGGCACGCTCGAGTCTACGGGATGTCAGTATAGCTTCCCACCATGCCAAGCGCCTCGATGACCTACCAGCCGATCCTTCTGCAACGCCAGCTTCAGCTCCGTCCAGCCCATCCTTCCCCTCAAGCGACCCTCTCGTCTTGCCCTTCCCCTCTTCCACGCTCCCCCCAACCTCCTTTTCCAACCCATTACTCATCTCCACGCTCTTCCCCTCCTTCTCCCCCGTCTTCGCCCCAGCACCAGCAGCCGCCTTACTCTTCGTCCGTTCCTGCTTCAGCGCAGCCTCCAGCATCTTGATCCTCCGTTCAAGCTGCTCATTGATGCGTTTCGCCTGGTTCAGCTCGCCCTCCTGCTTGGCCAACCGGGTCTTCATCTCGGCCTGGTCGATGCCCCACGCGTTGCGCTCGCGGTCGAAGCGGTGCCAT
The DNA here is from genome assembly GCA_002786065.1 of Microcyclospora pomicola. Classification (NCBI taxonomy): domain Eukaryota; kingdom Fungi; phylum Ascomycota; class Dothideomycetes; order Capnodiales; genus Microcyclospora; species Microcyclospora pomicola. Next base: position 809,887 of record NHNY01000004.1, on the reverse strand, counting down.
TGCGTCTGCAGGAAGCTCATCACGCCCGGCAGCGTGTACTCGGTGCCCTGGGGCCCATGGCGATCGGCGGGCGCACCGCCGGGTCCTCCGTTGCCCATCTGCTGGTACGCCATGGTGTCCGGAGGGAAGCGTGGCGTGGTGGTGAGTGCGTCAGATGGTGGGCGTGTCGTGGATCCAGTGTCTCATGAAGCTCCAGAGGGACGACCGCGCTGGTGGACAACGGTTAGGGAAGCTTGGGCAGGAAGCGCGCGGCGCGGCAGGGAACATGCAGCTTGAACAGACAATGATGTTCGGGAACAAACGAGGACAATTAAACAGACAAAAGGATGTCGGGAAGAATTGAAGCACACGGCTAATGTACAGAAGTCACGATAGCTTCAATACGGAGAGGTGATGTTGGGTCACGGGAGTCCGCATGTCGCGTGTTTCGTGCCACTGGCAGGTGTAGGGGTCCATTGCTTGGCATGTCAGCGGAGCAAGCTTCATGCTGTGCATCACACAGCAGGACGTAGATAAACAATACAGTATGTCACGACTGGAAGTTGGTAAGATAGAAAGTTAGATTGCTGAACAAGTGGCCTGCCATCGATGGCGGCTGATTAAATATTGCAATTACAAGCCTCCCAAGCAGTTCGCGAATAAAGTGACTCCTTTCCTTCGCCCTCGCTCGCTAAACAGCCCCATGCCCGAGCAATGCTTCCTCACGGCATGTCTGAAAAGTTGTCAGTAGAACACGCAGAAGTGTGCCGGTTTTTTTGAATGTGAAAGGAAATGATAAGTTCATCGTGTCCAGAGATCGCGGCTGAGACAACCGGCCAACACGGCTGACTGTGGAGATCTCAAAAACAATTTCGTCTCTCGAGCTCGCGCAACCTTTCATTGATAATCACCCGTGTGGACCATGTGTTGCGGCGCTCCCATATCAGTCTGCGAAAGACCTCGCATATCGACGTGCGAAGACATGTCGGGATGCATGCCAGCTCCGGTATTCATACCGATGGGCTGGTAGGATGCCTCACCGACCTCAGGAACATCAGCAACACCTTCCACGACGTCATCTTGCTCGTCCATCATTTCCTCCTCCGACGGAGCGGTGCCATCGATGCTGGTTTCGTGAGTGCGACGATGTTGAGCAAGATTGTCGGAGCGCGAAAAAGACTTATTACACAACGGGCAAGTGTAGGGACGTTCTTGAGTGTGCGTGCGTACATGACGCTTGAGATGTTCCAACCTCTTGAAGATACGGCCGCACATGGGGATCGGGCAAGAGTGACTCTTGCTGTATGGACTGCTTTCGCTGACAGTGGCGCTGCGTGCTCGTCGGAAAGGACCGCTGACACTACGCTGCATGCTGTGTTGTTGAAGTGGACCGCCACGATACTCAAAGCTGGGACTTGCATTATGCGATGCGTAGTCGTCTGCTCTCGTGTGACCCATGGACATGGGGTGAGCATGAGCGTTGGCTGGCTGCGTGTGGTCTGTGGTGGTATCAAGCGCAGACAACGGAGTTCCGTGCCGAGACATCCCATGAGGATCTTTGTGATCACTGTTGAAGACGTTGTGGAGCTGAGAGGTGTGCATGCTGGTAGGCGAGTCGTTGTAGGTGTTGACTTCCTGCGTCTCCGGGATGGACTGTGGGACCACCGAGCTCGACATCGAGCGACGAAGGTCACTTGGTCGATACACCGCGTGAGCAGCGACCATCCCGCCTGACAATCCGCCACCGACGATGCCATTGGTGAGAGAGGACTGCCGGCGACGTTGCTTGTAGATTGGAGAACCATCAGGGATTGAGTAAGGCTGCTGTGTGTGTCGGCTCATCGATGGGTAGTGGGCGCCAGCCAGGTTGAGTGGTACGGCGGAGAGCGGGTTGAATGGCTGGTGCAAAGTGTTCTCTGGAATTGCAGTATAGAGACCGGTGTCTTCGTTGGCGATGTACGCAGGCTCTGCTGTCATGCCGTGCTGAGGAGGCGTAAGCGGTTCGAACGAAACACCGCGCTGGCTGTAGTCTTCGAAATGGGAGGAGACGAAAGAAGGCGCGGGCGAATACTCCATGTAAGCAGGCATTGAGCTGTGACGGTTCCCAACTTGAGACAGAGGAAAGCCATTGCGATCAAAAACTGGGTTGACCGACTGCTCACGTGTTCGCTGAATCTGCGAAGGCATGGGTGGCATGGGGGCCGCCATCTGGGAGTATGTTGGCATTTGCGTCAGAGCTTCATCTTGCATGGCTGGTGGCATACTGTGTTGAGACATCGTCGAGGTTGGCATGTATTCTGGCTGTTGTTGCTGCATCGGCATCTGGTGTTGGGGTTGACTGTGCTGCATTTGCTGCTGCGGGAACATCGAGGGCGGTGGCATGGAGTCATTACCCTGCAGAACCGGGGAGTTGGAGTGCGATGCAGGCATGGACTGTGGCTGGTTGTTGTAAGAAGAGTTGGGTTGGTCACTTTGTTGAGCCTTGGTAAGTTGCTCGAACAGTGACTGAGAAGAGTCGAACTGGAAGGAGAGCGCGGGCTCGCTGACGGCTGCCGTGGTGGCTTCTTGGTTCAGCTTCTCACGCTTCAGATCGCGCTCAAGCGCGTCCAAGAAAAGGCGGTCGTGCGGGACGCTGTACCAGTAGAAGACCTTTTGCTTCTTCTGCGTACGGATGCAGTTGTTCTTGTAAAGGAAATCGAGAAATGGGCTTTTGGGCTCTTCCAGCGAGGCATCGGTGCCGGACTTCAAATTGCGTAGATCGGAGAAGATGCCCTCCTCGAATTTCTTCGAGTTTTTCACGGGACGACCAAAGGCCTGGAAACGGAACGCCAGGCATCGTACAATGTCGGTTCCAGAGATGTGGAATAGATTGCTCCTGTTCAGGTGTCAGTACGCGTTTGGCTGATTCATGCCGGCCACCATGCATACCAGAGAACACAAGACACATATTCACCAGTTGGCAGCAAGAAACGACGGATGTACTGGTCTTGGGACCAGTCGACCGGGGCAGAGATGAGAAAGTATTTGACTGCGTGAGCACGGTCAGTTTTACATCTCCAACCAGCGATTGTGCACATAGGTCCCGTGCGGAGCGCGACATACGGTTGTCCACCTGCTGCAATGCGACGACCGAGTCTTGCGGCAAGCTCTGCTGTACTCCTTGCTCCATCAAGAACTGCTCAGGCGCGACCGGATGCTGCTGCTGGTGTCGCGCCGGCGGTGGCATCTGCGCGGGCTGGTGCGACGGGAACATGATCGGCTGGGCGGAGGGTCGGTCGGTCGAGCGGACCAGCGATCAGGGCGGGCGTGGGCGAGCAGCACTCGAGACAACGATCCAGCGCAGTACTGAGGGGCGCGAGCAGTCGGACGAAGAGGCGGATGACAGGCCAACGCCGTACCTGACGACGGAGGGGATTGTCTAAGAGCGGCGGGGCGTGTGGGACGGGCGCAGCGCGAAGGAGGAGTTGGGTAGCGAATGTGTCGAACCGGATGCCGGGGGCAGAAGCGAAAAGACGAGAACCTGCTCGAGTGGATGAAGAAAGATGCACGATGTGGAGGATGGAGGACGGAGGTGAGGTGAAGGGGAGGAGGGAAGCTGTGGGCGGAGGAGTGAAGCGAAACCGGGCAGGGCAGAAGGGAGAGGCAGAGAGCGCAGCGCTTGAGAGGGCCGGCGGCTAAATTCCCCACGTCCAACTTGTGCACCTCCTCCGATGCAGTACAGTACATCTATATAATGGTCAATCACATACGACCTTATTACGTTCGTATGATCAATATGACTGCTCGTCCTCCATCTACCCTACATTCCAGTGGCGGATTGCTTCCATCTCTGCATCAGATCAATTACCGGGGCGTGTATCGGGGCTGCGCCGCGGACACAGGTTCTGACATCCCAATAAACACGTTTCCCCGGGCTCCCAATCTCTTTTCAATAGACACGGCGCTCTCCCGCAACGTGATTAATACAGGTCGGATATAGGGTGCCAGTGATGCAAGATGAGCAGAGTGTTCTGGCGCATATGCATTACATCCAATGTATGTGTCAAGCATCAGTAGTAGTGCATTGCAGATGGCCCGCTCCACTGCGACCAGTGGTATACTCTCGGCATGCTCAAACAAGCGAGGTGTGATGTTTCAAGATCGTGCTGCGGGTTTCAGGTGCCCCTCGCGCCTGCAGATGTCGCCCGCTCGTCACGCGCCCTCCAGGTACCCGACCCGTCCACCCGTCCGACTCAGACCTCTTTCCAATCACCTGATCCCGTCCTGTACGATGCATCTCGACTCTTCCATCACACCACAATCTTGGCTTGACCATGCGCAGCATCCACAGAGTCTGACAGCCATATGAGGCTCTCTCGGTATCTACCAAACATCGCCCATCTTCAGTCATCTCCGGCCCAGCCCTGCCAGCTGATCTCTCCGCGGTGCCTTGCATGAAGCCGTGCATGAACCGCAACACGCCACCCACTGCACCTCCCGATGCGCTTCCAGTGCTGTACCTGAGTCTCCCTCGGTCCAATGCTAAAGCCAGGGCCGTTCTTTATGTTCTCTCACCAATGCTGTGCCATCAAGCCACTTACGCAGACGTCACTCTGCCGCTGTGGGCAGCATGTGTGCGGGCTTGTGCTCAATCATGATCTAGTGCGGCCACTGCGACTCTTGATCAGCTGCAATTGATGAGGTGGCATGCATCGCTTGAACCCCGTGGTCTTGCCCAAAGTACACATCGCCTGGAAAACTCCTTGAGAGACAGTAGAGCGCAGCATTGCATGATGCAATACAGTCCATGACTCTCCGATGAGCTGCTAATGCTTCTTTCAGGCCAATAGGTTTTGGCATCTGCTCGAGGATCAGCGAGCATTCTGAGGTCCAGACTTCAGTCCCGTCATGAAAGTACGATGATGCTTCTCACTCTCGTCAGAACTGATATCTAGCAGTGGAAAATGGTATGCAGCAATCGACATCCAAACAGAAATTGGATTTCAGAAATTATCTTTCAAAAAGTCTGCTTGGTAGGATATACCTCACTTCACTTCACTCCATACCATACGCGCTAGTTGAGACAATCCACGCTAAACGTCGGCCCGCAATGTATTGACGCTGCTCGCAACGAGACCAGCGCCTGAAGGCCATGCAGGAATTCTTAACTTGTCCGATACATCAATCGGCTAACACGACTGTCGCTGTCATCTCCACAAGGCAAGCCAGCGCATGGAGTTCCAGTTGAAGACTTGCACGAAGCCGAGTGCTAATAACAATACAGGATGTCGACAACTCCGTACGGCGCTGCGCTCTATGCAGCATCAGCTGAAGGCGATGCAAGATTGGTCAAGCTACTGCTCGACAAGGGCGCAGATCCAAATGCCCACAGCAACGGCAACGTCAGCGCAGTTCAGGCCGCAGCCAGAGGACGCCACTCAGAGGTCGTGGAGCTCTTAGCCGCGGGTGGTGCAGATCTCGACGAGTATGATGGCGACCATGAAAGCGCAATCTATATCGCCACTGTGTACGAGGATATCGGACTTGTGAAGCTTCTGCTCGAACATGGGGCTAATGCTCAAGGAAAGGGCCGAGCGCATGGCAGCGCAATTCAAGCAGCAGTGGCATATGAGAACGAAGCGATCACAATGCTACTGCTGAAGGGCGGCGCAGACCCAAATACTGTCTGTGCCCGCAACGGCAGTATCCTCACTAGTGCAGCACGCCGTGGATCCGTGGGAATTGTGCGAATATTGCTCCAACACAAGGCCGATATTGACTTGCGAGGAGGTTGGTACGGTTCTCCACTTCAAGCAGCGATCGTCACAGGGAACGACACAGTCCTGGAACTCCTGATCGATAGCGGGGCTAAGGTTGATGCAGATGGCGGAGATTTTGGTCATGCACTACAAGTGGCATGTAATAGTCATCACACGCGAGTTGAGAGCAAGGCTATCAATATCTTGATCGAAAATGGTGCTGATGTCAACGCACAAGGAGGCCCTTGGGGCAACGCACTGAACGCTGCAATCTTCATTGGTAACACTGATGCTGTGAAGACGCTGCTCAACGCAGGTGCCACGATCGACACGGAGACCAAGCCATTCTGCCTCGCCGTAGCTGCTGTGCGCGATTGGGGCGAACTCAAAATCGCATCTGATTGATACAGCTTCACATGGAAAGCAGCAATACCCTGAATACTCGAGGCGGTCTGCAGCCTCTCAGAACTTCCGTCGATCTGAACGAGCCAGCTCGGAAACTTTTCATCTCTGCGTTCCCTCCATCCTTCTTACGACAACGCTGTCTCCAGACTTAAAGGACCACAGCAGGGCAAGAGGGATTGGGCGTACACACTACGATGAAAATATGGGCAACCAATGAAGGAGTGGCCTGCAGCTCTATGGGTCCTTTGCAGTCTGCTAGCTACATACTGTCCCTAGGTATGGAATAGACGAATGAAACATTCCACCACAGGTCTTCGTGTGAACAAATGTGTCCTCAACGTTTCTTCTCCCTCATCAACGGCTCACTGCACTGAGATTTGAGATGCGGAACGGTGCGACCTGGCCGTCCTACCTACTCATCACCTCGCGATTCCACGCATGAAGTAGATTCCACTCAACGGAGTCGAGAGTACCTACTAGACAACATCATACTAGCCGGTAGACGTGACAAATCCCCCCTCCCTCAGCACACCTCGCCCTTAACCTCTATGCCAATCATTCTCCACGCCTCTGCAATTTCTGTACATGTATCACTGCGCGAATACAGCAGTCCGTCCCCTCAGCTATACGAGGTGAAGTGCATCTAACTTCCGCTGAGACACCGCCCACGAACGCAATTGGTCAGAACGTTTCCGCCGCTAGCGGAAGTCCTGAAGCACAACCCTTTGATCTGGTTAGGCATTAGAGGAAGTAGGTAAGGTCTGTACTGAGATGGTCAGTCGCTTCACGTGTGCCCGTTGAGTGTATCCTCTCGCGTCTTCGAGGTCGGCGTGACGAACATGAAAGATACATCCGGGCGATGCGCGGAGCATACATGTACCTAGGCATTGGGCATTGTAGATGCGTGTGTTGGTACATACTGGGGATGTGTGATTGAATACGGAGTCCTCTCCATGATACCCAACAGCGATATTGTTGCGAGCAGTGGTGATGTTCACTCGGCTCGTATATGAGCGAGAAGCCTCAGAATTCAGAGGGTGGAAATCCGAAAAGGTGAGCCGAATGCACAACAGGGCACTCAGATGCCCATGGCCTTTTGCCATTAATCGTCTCTATGAAGATAAGTATATGTAAGCGTTGCGTAGCTACATCAGAACAGTACGCAGCATCCATCAGCTGTGCTGTCCAAACACTTGCATGCCCATCATCACCGCCCACCACTACCTCCAGTGCCCAGGTCCTGACTCTCCTGCATCGCATCGCCACCAGTCGCACCGCTCTCCACATGCTGAACGAATGAACCAGGGGCCTTCTCCACCATCTCCACGTCCGGTGACTTTTCGTCGACGTCTTCCAGCCGGATCTCCACCACCTCTGGTTCAGGCTGCATGTGCGTAGAGTCGTATGAGCCGGTCCGGCCTGGTGGCAGACCGAATGCCGCGTTATTCTCAAAGACCTCGTCATCATACGAAGGAGGCGAGTGGCCGCCTGCGGCACGTGTGCTGTCCATCGATCCGCGTCGCTCAATCGACTCACGGATGTGCTGGTGATCGTCGGCAGAGAAGTCGAACGCTCGGCCGGTGTAAGGTGGCGGGTTGCGAAGAGCAGTCTCGCGCTCTTCTCGGAAAAGTGCATCATCACGATCGACAAACTCCTTGAGTGGGAGAGGTAGTGTGTCGTCCTGTTGTGACGCGTCCATAGCGACGTCGCTAGCGTATACGAGCAGGGCAGAATTGTGTTCAAGCTCCACAGCCCGGTACACATCATAGTCTGGCGTCTTGGTACGCTCAATTCGCGCCGAGCCCATAGCAGAAGTGTGCGGGTTGACCTGATACTCGAGTCGCCACCATTGCATGCCGTCCGGAGTCGAGTCTTGATCGTCCCGCATGTCGTTGAGGTCGTCATCGTCTTCTTCGGCACGTTGCAGAACATAGGTGATGTTTGGCTTGGTAGAGGCTCCGACAAGGTGGTAACGATGCTTGAGGTTCTGTATCTCTGTGCCAGGAAGGGGAGTCTTGGTCATCTCGTTGAGAAGCTTCCGTATTTTCTCCTTTTCAGCAGACAGGGCCGCGAGTTTCTCATCTATATTTGCCATCACGTCCGCCAGCTGCTGGGCCACTTCCTCATGATGTGGCGGCTTTGGAAGCGCTTTGCCTGATGTCAGAGTGCCATTGGTCTCACGGTCACCGGAAAAGTGGGCGTGGGTGTACTTGAGCATGGCTCTGGCATCCATTTGTTCGTTCGTTTTGGGATGTTTCCATATGGTTAGCTTCTTCTCGACATTTTCAATCATCTTCGCTCGCTCTTTGGCACTGGCTATTTCCTTGCGCATTCCAAGGGTCACGCTGATTTTATCCTTGTGGTAGCGATCCATGTATAGCATTGCAGGGATCGAGGCACCCAGTTTATCAGCTCCATGATTATGAAGTCGCATCACTAGTATATCCGCGGCCGATTCGACGTACCGGTCAGGAGTCTCCATGTCGCTTTTGTCTCCTTTCCAAAGCAGGTCGTCTAACGATTCGTAAAGATCCGTGGGCTCTTCTGAAGTTCCATTGATTGGAAGATCAAAGACAGGATATTCCGGTACATCATCATCATCATTACCTGACGACTTGATGATGGATGTGAATAGATGCTTTGATAGATAGTATGTCTGGAGTTTGACGTTCATCGCGAGGTGATACTGAAACAAGAACAGCTCGAGCAGAGTTTTCGATCTGGTCTTCTCCGGGCTGTCGTTTTTGATGGCTTCCGTTTGCGTGAGTGCTCCAGGACTGACATAAGCTCTCGAGCTGGAGTCGAGCATTGCCATCAGCCGCTGCACCTCTGCGGTAAAATCGTCGTAGATATCCAGTCTCTCTGCTGGCATGCCATCGTCAACGTGCACGATCTTCGGCATGGAGATCGAATGCCCCTTCCACCAATCCGGATCCTGACCATAGCTCGGACGAACGTGTTCACGCATCAACATCGTCTCTCGCGCGAGTGGGATCCCATGCATGATCGTGATCAAGTTCGCCATATAGTCACCTCCCGGCACCTGCTTGAGCATGCGAGGCTCGCCTATAACATACTTCCTGCCTTCGACATCCACATCCGGTATCACCTCGTTCATCGCCTCCTGCGACGTCCTGACCATCGCCCATTGGCTATTATCATAGTGTGCCTTCGTCGCTGGCCCGAACTGTGTCTCCATCCCATCTTGACGAATCACACCACTCTCTTGTGAAAATGTTTGAGACGCGGCCAACGCCGCCATCAGATCTGCATCTTCTTGCTCTTTACTTGACGGATGCAAGGTTCCCCGGCCAGGAGATGGCTCGCGGGTGTTGGGCGCTGTGGTGCCTAGAGCTCGCAAGTTCTGGTCAGGATCGTGGCTGAACAAACTATCGTCCCACGTCCGCGATTGTTCGATTGCTGAGATGTCTTCACCATCAAACAACGCAGCCGTTGCAGCAGCGATGTCATGGTTTTTAGCCTATCATGCTCAGCAGGTTAGCTTTCGTGCGTGTTGTGAACCCACTCTTCCAGGCTGGCCTTGCAGACAGGAGGAGGCGTACCTTAAGATATCTGATACACTGGTCGCGTGGCAATCCTAGTTCCATCATCGAGTTCACCAGGTGCTCTGGAGGTTCCCTCGGAGTAGTCGCCATCTTCTGACTGGTTGGACGCGGAGGAATGGGCGGTGGTGTTGGAGATGCAGCGCGATCGCTGTCGGAGAATCGGGAGGTGAATTCCACCATGGCGAGCTGATGAGCGGTTCGCTGGCATCCACAGGACTATCATGGGATGAGTGAAGGTAACATTTTGGCGTTTGGTGTATATCAGCGGTTTGCTTATGGTGCAGAGGTCATGTAGGTAGCAGCGTAGATGGAGCTTCCACGGTGACGTTGCCACTTTTCATGTGACAATCCAGCGTCAACTTACGGCATCAATAAAATCAACACTACAACAAACAAGCTTGTCGACACGTGAAACGAATACAAAGGCAGAGATGATGTATGATGTCTGGAGAGGTGAGCTTCTATCTACTCTCCATCATGCCAGTTGGGTTGTCCCTACCCGCAGGGAACCAGAATATGCTCCCTTGAAAGCAAAGAGCATGAGAACCCTAACTCCACGCTGTAATGATATCCGTGTTCCCTTTCGTGCCCGATGATCTGATTGCTGTTCCCTGCAACCTTCGCTATGATGATACTACTCGTCGTTGTCCTCATCCACATCCTCGATGTCCTCGTCATCGTCGAACATCTCCTCGTCACTGTCGCTCATTGAGAAGTGATCAGGCTCCTTCTCCACTTTCCTGAAAGCAGTCTCGTGTGTTGGCATGTCGAAGCCGGCTGGGATGTCCTCTTTGCTCTTCTCCTTGTCTTGTGTCACACGTTCCTTGTATGCTTTGGGGTTCTGGCGTAACATCACCCCGGCGTCGACGTTCGCTGGTGAGCTGACTTCCGCATCGTCAAGAAGCGAAAGGACGGAGATGAGTACGCTCTCGACACGCTGCACAGGACTCCAGCGCTCTTCGGCGGTCTCACCACTCATTGCATCATTGCCAGGCTGGTGGAGGATGCTGATACACAGCCGTCCGTCAGGGTAAACATTTGGATGCCACAGCGGACGCACGAACCGAAAGTCGGGAGGTGAGTATGGGTAGTCTATCGGGAACTTCATGATAGCTTTGAAGTAGCCGCCATAGTAGATCGAGTCTGGGTTGAGCACGATAAGTGCGACGCTCCACTCAAAGACATTCTCATTGATCAGGGAGATGTTTGTCCAAGTCTCCTTTGCCAGGCCCTTGTACTCGTTCATCAAGATCTTCTCCGCCATCTTTGAGGGTGTAGTGGATATCGGTGTTGGGTGCGGGGCTACGAGGCGCTGCAGCTCAGCCCAGGCGTATCGACTGTGTGAAGGATTGTCTGAGGAGTGCGTTCATGAATGCGCGAGACGAAGGATCCGAAGACAGGGTTTCACTGTTGTGAGGTGACGGTGATGTTTGCTCGGGAGAGAACACAAGACCTCACTGCAAGGCGGGGACAACAGGCCGAGCACAACAGGCTACACCGTCCGGTAGCAGCTGATGTGAATGTCCACGTGTCAGAACGACCTTGAATGAGGATTACTCGCACGTGAACCCAGAAGTGGCAGGCTGGTAGGTTGTAGCACCAAGAGAACTCCAGTCGTGGACTAGATCCGAACATACATACAGTCGCTAGCAAGTCACCAGCTCACGCAGCTGATACTGTAGCGATTGCGGAGACAATAGATATCGGCACAGATCCGAAACTCAATCTCACCTAAACCTAAAACATACATGTACCTTTAGCTGTCAAACCTCACCTACTCACTACGTAGTCAAGCTGCAACACCCTGCCCAACGTGCTGGACGAGCTTCCATTGGCACGGCAGTAAAATGGCTGCTCGCCCAAAACGAGCTGCGGAAGAGTTCGCGCGGGCGCAAGAAGCTACTTCCAAGAAACCTCGCTTCGATCACCGCAACCCCAGCACACTCGCAGCCGATGCGCCGGAAGAAGATCTGATCCTAGATGCAGACGTGATCGGGCGATCCGGTGCCCAGACGAAGCGTAATGCAGTCAACATCGATGGCTACGAATCCGACTCGGATAATGACAACTTCAACGCGAGGGCAGCGGAGCGCGAACGGGCGAGCAAGAAGCAAGCACCGATGAGTAAGGACGAGGAGGATGATGACATGTTTGCGGATCTTGAGGAGGATATGCAGGGGACAGCAGATGGGGATGATGACGAAGATATCTCGCGCCAAGGCAAGAAGTCGAAGAAAGACGTGCGGTTTCTGGACCAGACCGAGATTGAAGGGCAGGTACTGCATAGCAAGTCTGGAGGTCATGTATCAGCAGACCTGCACGAAGATCCTGCAGCACAAAAACGAGCGGCGTCAGTCGAATCCTCATCGAGTTCGGGTTCAGATGAAGAACGTGATCTTCTACCGGAGGAGATGGAGGAAGATCTCGCCGCAGAGATCGGTGCTGGAGGAAAGAAGAAACACGCGCCACGACTGGATGCATTCAATCTGAAAGGCGAAGAAGAAGACGGTCGATACGACGAATCCGGCAATTTCGTTCGCAAGGCCGCGGACCCCGACGCTGTGAACGACAGCTGGCTGGAGGGACTCAGCAAGAAAGACATGAAGCGGGCGCGCGAAGCACAAGAGAAGCGCGACGACGAGAAGAAGCGGAAAGCCGCGGAGGACGACGCGACACTGACAAGCGACCTGCTCGCAACACTGATCCCGTTATTAGAAATCGGCGAGACGCCACTGGAGGCGCTGCAACGGCTGAACAAAGCCAAAACCCAGCCGGCCAAAGTGCCCAAGTGGAAGCAGAAGAAAAAGTCGCAGCAGAAAGACGCGATGGATGTGGATGAGCAGTCCGCAACGCAGAAGAACGGCGATGCGCCCGATCCCGCTGAAGACGCCCGCCGTTCAGCGATCGACGCCATCACCGGTGCGGCGGACGCGCTGTACTCGCGCGAGCAGCACGACGTCTACGACACCGAGCGCGAGCTGCTGATGCGTCAGTACCAGCGCGACACGGGAGAAGAATGGCGGGCGCGGGAACCATCATCATCCTCATCACATCCCACCATTACTACCACTACCACAACCGCCGACGACGCGGCTTCCTCAACACCATCGACATGGGAATACCGCTGGAGCGACGCCCGCGAGGGCGGCGCGCAGCACGGGCCCTACGATGCCACGACCATGCAGGCGTGGGACGCGGCGGGATATTTCGGCGCGGGCGTCGAGTTTCGTCGCCAAGGCGAAAATACATGGCGGAGCGAGCTGGATGTTGGCTCTTGATGCGGGTCCGAGCTCGGAAGGTGGTAATGTGACGTGGTGTCGTGTATTCGCATCGCGATGTCGTGGGAGTCCGTGAACAAAGGAAGAAGTTAGCGGAAATTGACTTTGCGTCGGCATGTACGGCTCTTTCGAGCATTTATCGCGAAGAAGGCGAGAGATGCGTGGGTGTTAAGGTACCTTATATACAAATCCCTCGACGATCCAACACATATTCCCAAGCAGAAACTACCTGCTACCCAATCTAAAACAACTCAGAAACATCGTGTATACCTCACCTTAAGACCCCTCACAGCAGCGCCACCGAAGTCCGGAAGACTGCCGTGATGTATACGATACGATAAGTCGCGTTCGCATGACCGATGATAGGGTAATAGGTACGGTAAGGTATCCATCTCGATCAGCAGATCGGTACCTGGGGAAGCAAAAGGATGCAGAGATTCTGTTGTCCTCCAACTTGATGCCTCCCGTCCTACCTTACTCTGCTTGTACGCAGCATTGCCGTGGTGTGTCTATTGATGAGATAGGCCGGACTGGGGTGATAGGTAGGATGGAAGGCGTTGATCTTACACTCAATGCCCCTGGATGTTTGCTTTGGTCTCTAGTGGTACATGGATCGTGGACCTGCTAGAGGGGAAGGACAGATGGAGTACATGCAACACAGACTGCAGTACCTCACTACCTTGCTACCTCGCTAGGTCATGTAACGTCCATACACGCAAGAACCTCAAGATATGCATGCCTAAGAACAAAGTCCATTCAATGACTAAAATACATCCTCCACCCATTCGTCCATTGCTAACAGAATCCCACAGCAGGACCCAAAGCACAGCCCGTCCAGCAACCAATTATCAAAGCAACAAAGTCATCGCAGTAGGCGTGGGCAATCCGCCTCTTGCCCATGAAAAGCAGATCTTGAAGTATTAGGGCGGCAAGCCAACAAAGCGCGAGAAACGAAGAGAATCAGAAACCAAAACAAAGCGTGGGTTGACCATGATCTTCTTGCTCACACACATCACGCCAGCTCATCCAAATAATCCGCAAGAAACAAAGCTCGGTCGAAGTATTCCCAGCCCCAAGCCCGTCGCTAGCCGGCAACAACGCAACACCCCGGCTTTGCGCACAAACGCGCATGCGCTCCTTTCACACAGTGAGATTCAAAGGTATTTGACACAGCCACCCAAAACGGAGCAAGAATTTCGACAACAAGCGGATGGAAAAGCAGGTACAGTGATAGCAGGTAGGTGAGAAGGCAGGCGAGGTTTGTTGATATGTATGTATGTAGGATAAAGTGCATGGATAAAATAACAAGCGACGCGTGAGAATGACGATGGCTGGGAGGAAAAAGATGCTTGAAAGATCCAAGGGCAGCGAGCCCCACGATTCATCATGTTCCAGTCTACTTTGGTTGATACGGGTGAGGGTTTGCTATCTCGCCCAGTGCGTCTGTAGGTCCTATTCGTGCATCAAATCGAACAGGCGAATGTGTCGTGTAATGTAAAATTCTTTTTCATCATCGTTCGTTCGTTGTCGCAATGCTTTCGTGGGTGTTCGTCGTTCTTCGTCATGGCGTGAGACGGTCAGACTTTGCAGATGTATGGGATTATTCTGCACGTGCCGGTGTAGATCAGAGGTGTGCTCATCAAGTCATGAGGTCGGAGGTCCTTGCGTCGTCATGTATGCTGTTCAAGTACAGTGGAGTAAGATTGCTCGATATGATGGATATGTATATGCGGGTGAGATGAGTCGGGCGAGGTGACTGGTTTGGCGCGGTTCGAAAGTTTAGTGCTCGACCGTGATTTCGGGAGCGCTGCTCTGTTGAGACAGTTCGTCGCTGTTGCGAGATGCATGACCATTCCGACGAGGAAAGCCGGCACCACGTTCAGGGAGGGGACCGCGCGGCTGACGTTCGGGACCGCCTTGCAGATTGGACCGGCTTCCTGAGCGGTCATCGTAGTTGGTGCTGAACGAACGGTGGCTGCCGATAGGACCGGGGTTATCACGATCCCAATCACGGGAAGGGAATCCTCGCAACCCGCGGGGACTGCCACTTCCGAATCCGCTACCAAGCGTCATGTTGCCCAGTCCGTTGATCAAACCACTGTCCGCACGCTCGCCAAGCCCAGCTGTAGGAGTCATGAGGGTGGGTGTGGTGGATTGCGTGCTGTCACGGCCGAAGTCCTGAAGCCGCGAGATGTTGGTGCTGAGTCCAGCAGGGAAGCTGGCAGTGGAAGGCACTGGAGATGGAGTGTAGGAGCGCAAGTCAGCAAATGACTTGGCGGCACGGAGGTTGCTACCCGGCCCAAGGTTGCCATCACTGTAGCCACCAAGATAGCCAGAGGCAGGCTGACGAAGTGCGCCGCCGTAGTAGTCACCACTACCCGCGCGAACATCACTAAAGTCTGTGGTCGCCGCACGATTCAGTGCTCGCCTTGAGTCGTTCTGCAGATTGGCAATTTGGGGCATCGGAGGGCTGACACGGCGAGTAGCTTCTTTGAAGACATGTACAGCCCGGCGATCCGCTTCGCCTTTGGACGTGTGCCCCAATCCCATGTGATGGGCCAGCGTATGCACGATGCGACGCTCGGGAGGCGAAAGGGTGGGTGCGAACACCAAAAGGTCTCTTGCAGGATCCTCCTTGAACAAAATGAGCTTGGTGTAGTATTGTAGAGCTTGTGGATCGTTCAAGTCAACATCCAATCCCATCAGAGCAGCATCGCCGAACGATGCGTTGTTGAAGGATGCGCCAGATTTGAGCTGTCGAGCAGACACTGGTGAAGGCGAGTGGGCGGGAATTCTCGAGTTGAGAGAGGACATGGAGCCCTGGGTTTGGAGTGTCGGCGGCTGCATCGGTCTGTGTTGTTCTTCAAGCTGTCCGCGACGTTCTCGCTTCTCCCGCTCGATCCTCTCTCGTTCCGCTGCAGGTAGCATCTTCTTGTATTCCACTCTCAGCTTCCTCCCGTTCAATTCGAAGTGGTTCATAGCTTCGATCACCGCAGCCGTCTCATCAGGGTTGGTGAAGTTGGCGAACGCCAGCCCTCGGAACACCCCGTTGTCAAAGTGGTAGTTGAATGCGTATGGGAGCGGTAGTCCCATGTCGGTCATGATGCCCACCAACTGCTCTTTCTTGATGGCGAAGGGGATGTTCTTGATGACGATGGCAGTGGGAATAAGCTCTTCGTCGGGTTCCGAATCCTGTCGTATGTTCGCTCCGAGACCTCCAATGAACGAGTTCATGGGCATTTGAGAAGACTGGTCGAGCCAGGCCTGAGATTGTGTTAGTGGAGTCTGCGACAACAAGGACATCCCGCTCTCCAAACATACATTAGGCAGGCCACTCCGACCTCTTGACCCAGGTTGTCGCATGCCCGGGCCACCAAATCCATTCATGGTATTGTTGCCATTAAAGGCGCCAGCGTTCCACGACTGGCCGCCCATGTCATATGCGCTTCCATAGCCACCGATAGTCGCATTGCGTCCATCTCCATACCGGTTCGGGTCTTGTCGGTAGTCTTCAGCGGTGTATAAGGTAGAGGGGAGGTGGCCGTATGCACCCTTGACCTGCGGCCGGGAGGGTTGGCGGTGCAATGAGCTTTGCTGTCGCTGCGACGTGGGCGAACGATTCGAGGAGTTGTCGTAATACATGTCGAAGTTGTGTTGGTTCATGGTCATGGCGTTGTGCTCGTGAGGAAGTGTTGCAGGAAAAGCCGGGCTAGCTTGGGTGGGTCGTCAGCAACGCACCACCGGATTCGCCAAGAAATGTTCGTCGAGACGAGAACGAGCCAGGTCGGTTCAGGGTGCTGGTGGTGCGGTAATCGGAGGCAGAAATCAGTGCTCCCGATGATGCATCCAGGCGTGATGGATCCGAGATTCCTGGAGAGGTGGGTGGGTGCGGACGTGGGTGCGGATTTCGTTCAGAAGAGCGGCCGTGGGGGCAATGGGTGCAAAGAGTGGCTCGTATACTGCCGTGGGCTCGTGAATGACTAAGAACGAAGCTGAAGAGCGGTGGAGGCCAGATCAAAATCCGGGACGAGTCACGAGTCGGTCAGGTTGGTGTAGTCAGGCAGTGGACTGTAGGTCAAGTCTCTCCCACCTGCGAATGACGAGGAGAAAGCCGGACGGGTCGCTTGCAAGGCCCGCGAACGGAGGCGAACAGACGGTGAGGGATGGCGGGGAGGAGCACACGCAGCAGATGGATTGCCGCTCGACGAGGGCGATGTGGTGGTGGCAATGTTGGTGGTGGTGGTGGTGGTGGTGAAGATGATATTAGTACAGGGGGATGTATGTATGGTAGGTCGATGGATGGAAAAGGCGAAAGGTTCAATTGCGACTAGACGAAAGGGCACGACCTCCCCATCCCGCACGATCCTCTTTTTTTCCTGACCACGCTGCGCACTCCCATCAGATGCCGTCAGTCAGGGGAAGCAGTTAGCAGACAGATCCAATATAATCCAGTGCAGTAGTCGAGACGTGCACTTGCGCCCGCCGACACGCACCCGCAGCCAACGCCTCACTAACTGCCCGACTGCACCTGGCCGATGAGACTACATGCGAACATGATTTGATTGTCAGATTTGATGAGCGAGGGGCCGCGAAATGATGGCACTCCACCCGGCCAGACTTGATTGCTCGACGACCTGCCTAGCGGAGAGCCCAACTCTGCAGCGCCATAACGGCCACCGTCCAGCTAATGCCGGACGGTTGCCCACCTAACCGCGATCCTGCTTGGGACTGCAGCAATCATCATGCCTGGCTGGATCTTGACTCGACTCGCTCCTCCAACGACTGGAAGGGGGGCAAGGGGATCGTTCAAAGGGGAAGGGGGATTTAGGCGGATTAGTGTCAGCACACGGACGTCGGGTCGCAGCATGCTGGCCCAGGTCGTCGTCGAGGGAACCTTTCCGATACGACACGCAACATATGGCCCGACACTTCACCCCATGTTCCAGGAGTACGACATGCACCGGCGGCAGGGTGGCCAGCTGCCATGCTCCTGCACCGCTCTTGTCCGACATGAGGCGACGGCGATGGCGAGCCACCATATCGCCGTGTTGGACATTCAAGCATCGCCCCCGGCTGCAGCTGGGCAAACCCAACGCAGGCGAAATGGGATGGATTGGACGGGCGTGAAGATTTCCGGGACACTAGCACAAACGATGCCTGCATGACGCTTGAGCATCGAATCTGCCCGGGAAATTCGACCTCCTGCACCACAGAGTGGCCGTAGTGTTGGCGCACATCCGCTCCAATAAAATTGATCGAGGTCGTTCTTATAACACGAACCGAGCCATGTCTAGTAAATGGGGACGAGGGTGTCGAGCTTGTCGTCACCATGTCGCATCTGCAGCTCCATTTTTTTTAGCTGCTGCAAGATATCGTGGCCATATACGAGGCCCCAGTCCCCTGCCAACTCCTAGAACAATGATAACAAGATGCCCGTCCACGGTGTCTTGTATTCTACATGATTTACTTGGATGCTACATCTATGCTGAGTACATTCACCCATAACCATTTTCCTGCTTCCCGAATATGAACTCCTTTATTATTAGCCTGCGGCCCGGTTCGCGAAGAAAGTTCAGCTATAGAAGCAATCAACTGCCGAAGGAACAGCACAATACAGCACAGTATATGAGATTCACACTCAATCGATCATCATCCACAGTGAATAAGGCCTCAGATATTCGCACCATCACTACATGTCATGAATTCCATAGCTGTCAAACAAGACCAGGCACAAGCCTCCTGCTCTTCCATCCGCCGCGTCGTCAGCAGAGTCCTTACACGTACATTTATAAGGTGTCCATGCAGCCCGCACAACATGAGACTCGTGAACCGCACGTGTAAGACCTGCCTATACGAGCAATAAGAAATGGAGATGAGACATCATGTATATAAGGTACGAAGCACCCAGGAACCGCAGCCAGAGCCCGCGAGAACAACGTATCGATATAGTGAGCATTTCTTCTTCGTCAACTCATCTATACCTCTACTTTAACATCCACGACCACACATGATCCAAAGGTAGGGATTCGCGACATCTCTGCATTGCTAGGTACCTAGATCTCGTACCTCTCATGGCTGCAATACATTGCGCCCCCTTCGCCCTTCGGACACGGGAGTACGCGCGCATTGGGAAATAATAGCACTGCCGAGAGTAATGGAGGCCCGAGACGTCGATGTGATGAATGTAAAACACAGTATTTAACATCTACAATATATATGTCTAGGTAAGGCACCATAAGGTATGTACCGAGAACCACAGAAGGTACCTACCTAAGGTACATAGGGAAGTTCAGTACGATGCAATGTATGTACCTTACCTATAGACTTGTACATACAAACTCAAGCACCAAACGAAACGAGGCAACTCATCTGTAGCAACCCAAGGTATAGAGTAAGGTAGGTATGTAAGGTATGTCGCCGCAGACCTACTACCTCATCCTCCCTCCCTTTAGACTTTTACCTCCACCTTATTAATTATGACTACGACTATTCGCAGCGCATGGTCTAGGTAGCTCATCATTACATACATTTCTACACCGGTATGCAGTAACGCATAGCGCAAGTAGCTTAGGACAAGGCCGGGTAAGGTGAATCTGCATGTAGTAGGTAGCAGAGCATGAAGCAGCAGAGCATAGCAGAGCATGAAGTAGCAAAGCATGACATAGCATACCGTAGCATAGCATACCATATCGTAGCATATCGTAACATAGGTACCTTAGGTAGCATAGCACAAGGAAAACATCGCGCCATCCAGCCCCACCAACCTCCAGTATATACCTACCTTACCTATGTCGAGCCCATGTCCGTCTGTAATCATACCATACCCACCTACCTAAGGTACCTCTACTGTATGAGTAACTTACCTTACGAACAACGGGTCCAAAGTCATGGACATAGATGTGCAGCATTGTACCTGACTACCTTAAGGTACGTCTCAATACCAGCCACAACATGACGGGGATGGAATTTGGGTAAGGTACACAACCTAATCATGGTGGTGACAGATAAGGTATGAACTTTACGCTTTCATAAGATACTCAATGTCCCTGTTTTGGCTGGAAGAAAATGGAGCTTGGTGGCAGGATCTACTTGACAATGCCCCAATGACTCCCCGGACGGAACTCGCATGGCCTACACAATGTCGGCAGGGCACGGTGAGACAACGAAACGGTCAGGCGGAAGAATATTAATGTACGATTGCGCCGATCAGACTATTCATCCGCGCTGTACTCCTATTCGCTTTCTGAATCCTACTCATCAACTCCGCCACCGCCTGCACCACCACCATCACCACTGCCGCCACCTTCCTGATCCGAATGCACATACTGTTGAAGACGGGGAGGGCCCATCTGCTCATGTTACGGCTGTTCGGGTGCGGAGTGGTATATTTACTGCAAGGATGGCGAATGAGGAGACCAACAAGTCGGGCGGGCCTCTGGGGAGATAGATGAACGACTAACGGACGACAACAACCGCATGAGAGAAAGGAATGTCGATCGGATGTGCTCTATCGGTCTGGAGGTCTTACTGCTTGCGGCATCTGCTGCATCTGAGACATCGCATATGCTTGTGGCGGTTGGGCGTACATGTTCGGGTCGAACATCTGGTTCCCGGTGAACTGTTGTTGTGGCGCCGGGGGCGGGTACATGCCGGTCTGTTGTTGGTATTGGGGCTGTTGGGCGAGATGAGCCTGGTCCATGCCGAATTCCTGCTGGCCGCCCATCTGCTGTGGCTGCTCCTGACCTGGCACCATGCCGCCGACTCCAGCACCTGGGTTAGACGGGTCTGGAGCTGCATATGTACCGACCGGGGTGTACTCGGGTCGTCGCTTGTGCTGCGGGGTGGCGTCCTCCCGAGGTACTATATCGATCAGGAAGTCGAACATGTCGCTCTTGGCGAGCGCAGAAGCGATGTCGCTGCGTTGGAGGGTCCGCCGCTTGTTCTCCTCTGCATGAATCCATGCGCGCATGGTGAGTTCGGTGATGAAGATGTCACACCCCTTGGCGAATAAGATGGGCGCTTCAGCGCTGATCATCTTCACTTCGGGGTCTGCCTTCATGACCTTCTTGATCCGCGCGAGCGGCAGCTGGTGCAGCTTGTAGTCGTGATCCTCGCTCTCCAACTTCGATACTTGGTTTTGCCAATAGGTGTTGAGAATGTCCCGGTAGGTCCCGTTAAGTCCTTGTGAGACCTAAATGTCTGTCAGTCCGAGGGATACTTCTGAGCATAGCCGCCGGGGCTGCACCCACATTCTGCCAATGTCCTGTGAACGTCTCTGGTGGTGGTTGGTGACTACTCGCTACGATGGCAGAGCTTGCTCCGTAGTGTCCCCCTTGTGCCGCGTCATACAATGGCGATCCGTTCTTGCCATCGTACTTCCTCGGCGCGACCTGAGCGACCGGAGCATTAGGGACAGCGCCGTAGGGCGTCTGCATGACTACGAAGGGTATCTGAGGTGTTTACGCGACGACGATTGATCTGGTGCCTAGTCGGACGACCGCGACGCTGCTGATCGACACGAAGATGTGGCACAGTGCTGTTGTCCTGCGCGTCTTGGTTTCGCCCGGTTGCGACCGTGATCGATGGAGCTCAGCGACGTGATCGGAATGGTCCGGACAGCAGCAGAGACGATGCTCCTTGTTTACATATGAGTCCGTCCGTCCGTCGGCGGTAAGTGGGAGATGCGGTGACGAGGACGCGCCGTCGTGATGAAGGAGGATGATGCGAAGACGGTCGACTACCACCTACAACAAATCGGTCAGCGATGAGGAGCTTCATGTTGGCGGCGCTGAGCCTCGCGCGCGCCTCTCCAGCGAGAGACGATCGTGCAGATATAAACACACAATGTCAACAACTCTGACGTCTCCTGCGAGCGGCGTCGCGATGGTCGATGGGCCTTCTGGTTGGTCGGGGCTAGAGGGCGATTGGTTGGTGGAGGCGATGGGCCTATCAGGCAGAGCGAAGGTGAAGCCGAAGCGTGATTCGAGCGCGAGACGCACGGGCTTGGCGGGGACTGGAGGAGGAGGAGGAAGTGCAGCGAGGTTCGGCCGCGGGTCCAGCAACGTCGTCCGAATGGATGAAGAGGATATCGCACGGTGAGGTGAAGATTTGTCTCGTGACTTACTCTGGATATTGTGATGCTGGATGCCGGAGAGGTAACAGTCCGAAAGCGTCGAGATGGCCAGTCGCGGCTGGCAGGTCGCAACGGAGCGGCGCGGCGGGGCACAGTCACAGTCGAAGGTGCCGCGCTGATTGCTACCTAAGGTCAAGTGCCGACTGGTATTTCCGGTGGCACGATAATGGCAGAGATGATTGAAGTCGAAGATGAGGTTGTATAATCCACGTGCTGCGACCAATGCAAAGATCGGATTGAAGACGGACAGCAGTCCACTGAGAGGAGCCCGGCTGAAGAACAACTGATCGAGCCACTGCAGAGAAGAAGATGCGGCCAGTAAAAAGAAATGGTGCACGGTGACGCATGTTCGACAGGAAGACAGACGATTATCCAAGAGACCAGACCTGTCTATGGAACTTCCTTTCGCTACAGACGAGTAGATATCTAAACTATACTCGCACTCCCCATACCCACCGCCCATCCATCTCCATAGCCCGCACCCCAACAGACCGCCTCGCCTCGCCTCTGCAGCAGCGCCGCAAATCCTCAAACCACTACTGTACCAACAGAGGCGATGATGAGCTGGCAGACCGCTGCTTTGTTGCGTTGTCTAGACCGCTGGCCGCGCTGGCGTCGGATTCGGGATCCAAGGTACGGGATGTATGTATGTACATGACTCACGTGTATCGCGGAAGATTGGATGAGATGTGTATGTACTTGTATGAGGGACTCGGGGAGAGAGATGTGCTCTCGGCATCGTGCGTTCGGGATGCCAGGTAAGGCGAGACAAGGTAGGGTAGAGATCCGACAGATACATCCGTGTGTTCATCCCCATGAGGTGGCTTGGTAAAGCATCCGAGAACTACACGTATCTGCCCAAGTACATGTAGGTAGATCCATGTATGTATTTCGCCACGGGACAGGGGGGAGCCGGGGACATCATGTACGCAACTCGCTTCATCACACAACGTCTCTTACGTGCATTAGGCGCGTTGACATGGACATGTGTCGTTCGCCGTCGGTGCCACGCCGAAACTGTGACGTGCAGGGTATGTGCTGGACGTGCAGGGGTTTCGTCACGGCTGATGGGAACCATGCACGTGCGCTTGGTGGTTGCGTGAAAGCAGGGGGCGGAGATGGGGGGATTGGACGAGAGCGAGAGTCAAGATTGAGTGATGTAGGCGTTATGGCGGCGCGCAAGGAACGACCGACAATTCATTGTATCTAGAGCCTCGTCTCCGATCCGAGTCCGATTGACCATCCCCGGCATTCATCCGTCATTCGCTCGCGAGAGTACGCACTCGCGCACTTTACTCCTCGACCTTCCCCTCGAACGCGGGAAGCCGCTGTTGCACGCTCTCCCACGTCTCCTTGCCCTTGACCATCTTGACGATCGCCTCGAGGATCTGATCCATGCTGGCCCGCACTTGTTTCGTGCTGTCCCGGTCGCGCAACGTCACCCCCTTGCCCTCGAGCGTCTCGTAGTCGACCGTGATGCCGAACGGGATGCCGAGCTCGTCGTTGCGCGAGTATCGCTTGCCGATACTTACGCCCGACTGATCCAGCTTGAACGACAGCTGATCCTCATCGAGCCGTTGCTCTAGTTCGCCGAGGACAGTGGCGAACCGTGTGTCCTTTTGTAGTGGCACCACCAGGACTTTGATCGGCGCCACGGTCGGCTTGAACGACATGACCTGTGAGATTATGTTAGTGTATATCGTGATAGAGTGACAAGCATGCAACACATACCGAGCGCGCTGCGTCGCCCTCTCTGGTCCAGAACACGTGCTCCATCAAACTGTATAAAATGCGGCCGACACCAAACGAAGGCTCGATCACGTTGGGCGTGTATTCTCTCATCGTCTCAGTCCGGGTTTCCTTGGCGAAACTGACTAGATCTTTGTCAAGATCCATCTTGCCACCCTCGACATCTGCCACGGCGATCGTGACTTTACCATCCTTCTCCATCTCCAGACTGAGCTTCTCCTTCAACTCTTGGCTCAGTTCTTTCAGCGCTGCGTCGACTTTGCTCAAGTCCTTCCGTAGTCTTGCTCCGGCAGTCTTCTTGTTGAGGTTGGCTTGCCATTCCTCCACCTTGACGGGCTCTTTGAGCGGCTCTCGCACTTTCAGGAAGGTACCCGTGTGCTTTTCGTGCACCGACAAGTCGTATGCACTGCGATCGGCACAACCGACGCACTCTGTCCAGCCATATGAGTTGAGCAATTCACAATCCCAGCAATCTGCGGCATAATGCGCCATCTCGTTTGCCATATGCTGTCGGAACCGGAGCTTCGTCATGTCAATGCCAATCTTCTCCATGAATAGCATGATCCGGACCAGGAAGTAGCCCAGTGTTTCGTTGTCAACCAGCTTTGTATCCACTGCCTCACCGATTGTAAGGACTTTCGGTGTGGATCCACCCGCGGTCTGAGTGTCACGGTCGAGAAGTGGTAGCTTGACATCCCTGACCGACGCAAATTTGGAGTGCTTTTTGCCACTTTCTGGGTCGACGAAATGCTCAATCTCCGCCATGAGAAATTCGCGGACTCGCAGCAGACCAGACCTGGGCGAAAGCTCGTTCCGGAAAGAATATCCGATCGACGCCGATGCCATGGGAAGTTGGCCGTCGCTGAACTCTAGCAGTTTCTGGAAAGACAGGAACTGGCCTTGTGCAGTTTCAGGCCGTAGGAAAGCGGGCTCTTTTCCGGTGGCACCAATTTGCGTCTGGAACATGAGGTTGACCGAAACTGGCGGCTCGACTTCATTTCCAGTGAACGGGTTTCGGATGTCGTGCTTCTTGATCAGCGCACCCATGCTCTCACCAGTCTGATCGTCCAGGGTGGCCAGCATATGCTCGTACTCCTTGACCACGGCATCGTCTAGTTTGACTGCAGTCTTGGCAGTCTTCGATTGCTTCTTCTTCTTCTTAGGGTCGTCCTCGGTAGCTTCAACTTTCTCTCCACGTGCCTCCTTGTTCGATTTAAGTCGTGTCTCGATCACATCCTTGATCAAATGATCAGTTCGTAGAATCTCGCCGTTCTTGGGATCCTTGCACATGAAATCGGCGAATTTGTCGACGTGACCAGAAGTCTTCAACACTTCGTAAGGAGTGATCATGGAGCACTTCAGCGCCATCATCTTCTCATGTCGGATGAAGTGGTCTCGCCAGATGTTCATGACATCGGACTCCAGCGTCTCCAGTGGCGGGCCATAATCGAACAAACCCTTGGTGGGTGCGTAGCCTGGGAAAGATTGCCATAAAAAGACCTTGCGAGCAAGCAGCGACTCAAACGCGGCTCGATCAAATTCTTGACCTTTCAAGGTCTTGTACTCGGTCGTCATGGTGAAAGCCCCGTTCCTGGTTCTGGTCTGAATGTGAGCCCTCGGACGGGGAAACGAAGCGCTGAATGTGCGAGTTGATTTGTTGGTGCGTGAAAGAAGAAATGGTCGTGGCAGAAGTGGAGATCGTAGTAGGTCTTTACGGCATAAGACCCTGCAAGGCGCTGGTGCGAACATAAACCGAAAATGAGTCAATGGCAAGCGACGTTGGGTGGAGTTCTTCACGATATTTCCGAACAGCGACAGTGGTTAAGGTACTGTAGGGCACAACAGCTTTTAACACATCAGCATGAAGAAGTTTGGATCTAGAATGAAGTTGATTCTGATGAAGATAAACGATATAATTTCCAGCGATAGATCTGTTCTCTCTCCTCCTCAGCCACTCGATGCTCTCCACAATCCGTGGCGCTATGACCACCTGCCACTATAACTTTTACTTAGTCAGATTTATCGAAAAAAAGTCCAGGCGCATGAGCGTGACGACCATTCCACCATTTACAGGCACATCATGGCGTCTTATGATCCCCATAAGATCAGCAACAAGCTTAAGCGACAGCAGCACCAGCTGAAGCTTAAAAAGGCGAAAGAAAGCGCCAAACGAGACGAGCGACTTCGTCGAAGGAGAAATGAGGATAAGAATCCAAGGTTGCGCGAGGAGAGGCAGGCAAAGAACGTGCCGCTTACGATAGACAAGAAGCGGGTGTGGGACGATGCCGATCCAGAAGCTGAAGCAGAGGGAGCTTTCGGTCTCAGCGTGGATGTGCTGAACCCCAAGAGGCGGAAGTTTGAGGTTGATGAGGAGCCTCTGCCGGCCAATCTTACAGCTGGCGTGCTACCTGAGGAAATCGACGAGCTTGATGAGAAGGCACCGAATGGCTCAGAGGACGATGACGAGCTGGATAGCATGCTAGGCTCAGATTCTGAAGATGAAGACGTGGACGATGGACAAGAGACCGAGCAAGGACACGCGCACGGCACCAATGGGGCACTACAGCCACGGGCAAGCAGCGTCGCGGCAAGTGACGCAGCCAGCGATGCTCCTTCAATGGCTACAGATCTCAATCTCACGCCTGACGCGCTCGTACAGCGGTTTCCGTCACTTTTCAACAGCTCAGATCGAGAACCGAAAGTCCTAGTGACCACTTCTATCAACTCAACACTACACTGGGAAGCTGAGTTACTCACGACACTATTCCCTGGGAGTACTTATGTCCGCCGTACTGCGCACTTCCACAGCTACAAATACTCGATCAGGGAGATCTCCAAATTCGCCGCTGGACGGGACTACACACACGTCGTAGTGCTGACTGAGGAATACAAGAAACCTAAAGGTCTTGACATTGTCCATCTCCCGGAAGGACCCATGTTTCATTTCAGTATCTCCAACTGGGTTGAGGGGGCGAAACTGCCAGGACATGGAAACCCGACAAATCACTACCCGGAGCTGATTCTGAATGGGTTCCGTACACCGCTTGGTATCGTGGCAGCACACTTGTTCAAGTCCCTGTTCCCGCCCCGCCCAGAGATCCAAGGTCGACAAGTAGTCACCCTGCATAACCAGCGAGACTACATTTTCTTCCGCCGACATCGCTACGTGTTCCGGGATAAGCGTGGCTCAGAGAAGAGTATTCAAGGTGCAGATGGAAAGACCATCAAAGGTGTAGAAGACATCCGAGCAGGCCTGCAAGAGCTTGGACCCAGGTTCACCCTGAAGCTAAGGCGGGTTGACAAGGGGATCCAACGTGCGAGCGGGCAGGAGTGGGAATGGAAGGCACACGACGAGAAGATGCGAACGAAGTTCAGTCTCTAGATCATGTGTCTGCAGTCCGTTGAGGTATCCCACTATGTTGATTGGGCATAATTCAGCCTCCTCGAGGAGTCGACGGACTCCTTTGTGGTGACCACGAGAAGGTGTGAACAAGACCGAAATCAAGGTTGCTGCCAGATCCTTTCGATATGCTGGCTACAGGATTCCGAAACGTCCTCCAACATCTGTAGCACAGCCCGAGGTCTTTAGCGATGCCACCACACGAATCGTACACCCGGTCATTGATTAGCGATAAGGATACGCATAGGCGACCCCACGTACGAGACTTGTGCTTCACCCGAGGACGACTACTGCTTGGCGATTACTTGTGTGGGCCTGTGATGTCCATACAGTCGTGCATTTTCACGCCCTCAAGCTAGGAACAGCCTGAAACGGCATGCTCGCCTTGGCTAAGGGCATCTGCTCCAGAACCGAACTTGATCATATACAGGAACGAGAGACCCACTTATAGAGTAGGATATACCTGCGATCCGAGTGCTTCAGGTATCACCTCATACGTCAAGTTGCATGACTGCGCAACGCTTTTCACATGCAAGTGTAAGCTGTGTTCGCATGGCGACGAGTCATGCTCTCACTCAGAGGATGACTTTAAGAGCTTACAGTCACGATCATTGTGATTTCATAGCTCCTACCTCAATGAAAGCTGCCTCCGAAAGTCATAGGGCAGACCACCATCACGTACAAAGGGCTCTTGGTAATTCCCCTTGCGGCCGCACCACGGCCGAATGCCGCAACGGCGCAAGACGACTTCAAGGACCTAAACTTTTACTCTGGAGAGCCGCCAAGCGCAGAACAGCCACGTTTGCGCCGTAAACTAAGACATGACCCCCGCGTGCGGGCAGACTAGAGAGCATGGCCCGGCGCGTGTTTGAAGTGATGGGTTCAAGCCCGGTATAAGAGCTGATGTTGATGGGTAGACTGAAGCTGGATCCGATTGACAGTACATGGCAAGGGTCTTAGATCAAGCTCCGTGGTCAACAATTCTTCACGAGAACGCCGAGTTAATGTTGATGACGGATCCGGTATATAGATCATACACCAAACAGCACAGCGAGAAAGGAAGTGGAAGCCATTCTCATACAGGTCTAATCAGTCCGATGCGTTTCCCAGGACTGGCTTGCGCCAACTTCATCCCATGTCTCATCTATAACCTTAGCTGAAGTCATTGTGGCTATCAATGGCTTCGCCAGTACTTCATCATATCTCATGCCGCTGTTCGTCGTTGAAAGTTGAGCATTTGTCCACGAGTGGCAATGCCCATTCCTGGAGCCGCAAGAACAACCAATATCTTTGACCAATGGCTTCATCCTGCTGGATGTAGACGCACGTGATTTTTCCACAGACATTCTGAAGAAGCCCCTGCAATGAGCAACGTCTTGCTTTGCTGTTGTAAATTCATGCGTCATCAGGCTTTTGGGATCTGGGGTCTGCGTGGTGCTCCAGGAGTACAGATGCTGATCGCCACAGCAGAGGCAACGCATTCGTGTATTGCTGCATCGGCGTGCAGCCCTGCGGAGGATATTCTAGCTGCCGCATTCGATCTGAATAGGCGCCAATCATACAGTATGCAGGCTTGCTTGGACATACACAAGCCACAGTGTCAATCCGTTGAGCGCGTCGAAGGGCTGAGTAGATGGTCGGCCTTGGCATTCCAGCCAGGAGCGAAACGAGCATTACATCAACGGTAAGCTTCGCATCGCACAGAGTGGAGATGTACGGGTGGATTGTGTATTCTTGCTGAATCATGGATAGACCGGTATCAGAATCTGCGGAGACTGATTAGTATCGCTTTGTAATAATATAGTATAGCATCCAACTTACCTGATTTCGTAGCTGCCAGCTCGAGTCATGTACCTCACCCATTTCACACTCGAGTAGTTGCTCTTCTCAAACACTTTCAGGTACCGTACCAGCAGTCCTGAACTTGTGAACATGAGTAGAGAAAACTGCATGCTGAGGGGCGGTCTTGACCACGCCTTCTGGGTCGTCGTTGCGCTCAACTCTGCTTCTGCGGAAAGTACGTATTCGCTCTGGCCGGTGAACCGCGCGATTTTCCAGATCATCGCATTCTCAGAAGGTTCGTACTTTGCTTTTCCTTGAGATAAGCGATGGGTCGTGCTCGTCGTGTTCAATGGTGTTGGAATTTTGACCACGACGTTCGTCGCGAAAAGCTTCGAATTGTAGTTTGCGCGAATAGAAATGCTGTACTCGACTTTGGATCTGCCCACTTCGTTGACAATGGCGTGGATCTTGAAGGGAAGATTGACGTTCTCTGTGGACCGATACGTCATGAGCTGGAAGCTTCCATCCGGAGGGATGAATGATATAGTTCGATCATTTGTGAATGATGAGAGCTTCACGCACTGGTGCAAACTGACGTCTTCGAGAGCAACAGAGCCGGCAGCTGCTTTGGAGCCTTTCTTGCCGCCCTTGTTACCAACTTGCCCTCCGAGAGAAGTATCAGCACCAGTGTCTCCAAGAGTGAGTCGGTCATTGAGACCGAACTTGCATTCAGGGGTGCCGGTAAGGTAAGCTCGCATCTCGATCGCTCCGTTCACATCCGCCCGGAGGACAGTACCAGAGGCAGAAACCAGAAGATTCACGTCCTCGATCACGTCGACGAACGCCTCGTTCTTGCGGTACTTGATGTTCTCCCTCCGCCAGCTGAGTGCTCCTGTAGCCTGCATCGTGATCTTGCTGCTATCCTCCAGCGCCTTCTCGCTTTTCACTCCTTCTGTAGTGATGTACATCTTCAACGTTTCGGTTTCCGTATTCTGGGGATATCCGAAGTCCAAGATCTCGTCCAGAAGCTCATACACCATGACGAAATTGCTCTTGACGGCATCTTCGTCAAATCGTCCGAAGTAACTCTTCCCTAGATTGACCAGCCTGTACAAAAACTCAAAAACCAAGGCAGCATTGGCGTTGCCTTTTGTGACGCCCACAATATAGATGTTGTCATTCTTGATGTGTGAGAAAGTGGTGCTCCCGAGGGTCAGAATAGGCGATCGGATCTGAGCATTGGAGATGACTTGAATGCGGAAGACGTCGGCCAGTCGAGGTCGCATATCCTGGCGAAAAGCTCTCAAGATGAGCAGCTCGCCCTTCTGGTTGAAGAGCAGCACGCCGGAAAGCATCTTGACCGACTCGAGATAGCAATCTGATTATCTCGGCGTGGCACGTATTGCGAGCAATTGATGTAGCACATAGCAAACATGGTAAGTCGGTCGCTTGTCCGATCTCCAACCCACTTCGGCGGAGGCCTTCCGCGATCATCATCCCAGGACGTACGACAACGACTGTGACGACCACTCTCCCTGCTCAAACGACACCCTCACCACAACAAATCGCTTCCGATCACAGCAAACAAGATCGCATCGTGGATCTCCCTATCTGAGCCAGCACGCGACCTATCATCCACCTACACCAGTGCGCCGCGCACCCCCGATCGCAGAATGAAGCCTGTGGTATCTGCCTTCAACGCATGGACATGGTATCACACCCCAAGCTCTCTTGGACTGCGAGACAGCACACTAACGACTTCGATAGCATCGTCATCTCCGTCTTCGCGATCGTAATCCTTTCGGCTATCGGTAGCATGTTCGCGAATGGTCACCACAGCATGATGGGGTCAGAGGAGGATCCCAAGGACGGCGGCAAGGTTGCCACAGCCGTATTTGGAGCTGTGGCTGTATATGGCGTGAGTCCTGCCTTTACTGCCTTCATGCTTTCGAGCGATGTTGAAGTGGGATATGCGTATCACTCCACACCTGCTAACGAAAATCCGTGTCATAGGTTTTCCTAGTTTTCTGTGCCCTGCAAGCCTTCTTACATCGGCGACAAAGTCGACAAGGCGAGATAGCACTGCGTTGACGGAACACGGGCGAGCAGGAAGGAAGGAACACATATCAAGGTCATCATTACGAAGCGGGTGCTAGCAGAGCTACACGGTCTCAGAGCATATGAAGTGGTTTTGTGAGACAGACGGAGCGCATGGATCAGGAACATGTCAAGCACGATCTACTCGCATCGCGTGCGCAAGACTGAGATGGAGTCGTTCTACTTTACAGGCGTTATGGGTTGTTAAGAATATTGTACATGACTGCAAGCATCTGTTGCCGCTACATGTTTTGTCCTCGGCAGGCAAGGCTGTGGTCTTTGTGATCTACTTGCTTGTGGTATTGACGGAAGGAGAGCCTCCTATTGAGCTTAGGATAGTGTGGTCAATGGCGATCACAGTCCTACAAGGCCTGCGGCCGGACTTATTCACGTAATCAATTGTACGCGTGAGCAGCATTGCTTGGAGTGAAGTCTTGTCTGTTGCTTGACAGGCTTTGAATGTAAACCTTTGAGAGCTAGGTGTATGTAAAGAGCACACGTCGCTGGACATCATGCGTCGGAGACTGGTGATACCTTCAATGGGCTGGTGCCTGCATTCTTCGGATGTGGTTACCCTCTTGGCAGGCTACAAACACATCTTCTCAGCAAAGTGTCCGAGAAGAGACCAGAATTTCTCGACTTCAAATTCTGCCTTCATCGTGGACTGAAATGTTCTTGGTCCTTTGGTGATGAACGTAGATGATCAACACTCATTCTGCTCAAGAAGGCATGGTTGCATGTTCCAAACGAGAAAATTAAACAGCCCGACATCGTCCCGGGAAATGGCGATTCTCACGCCAGTACGATATCGATCTTGTCTCCGCTGCCAAATGGTTTGCCACAGCTCGGACACTTCCGTGATCGGTTTGATATCAAGGTCTCTACACAACCTCTACAGAAGGTATGACCGCAAAGCTTGAGGGCAACGTTTCTTATGTTGTGATTGCATACAGTGCAAATCGCGAGTTTCTGTTGGAGAACGGTCAGCTAAGCTCATTTCACCCTTTTGTGGTCCATCAACCAGGAAAGTCTAACTCACCCGCCAATCATCGTCAGTATCATGGTCATTATGCGAAGCGTGGGTCTTGCGCACAAGCTCGAGTTGCTTCTTGGTATCTTCCAGTCGAGATTTGGACTTCTGGGCTTCTTCTTCGGCTTCACGTCTTCGTTTCGCGGCCGCCAAGGCTTCCTTATCCTTGGTGCTGGTGACTGCTTTGAGATCGTCGATTTGCTTTTTGTGGCCTTCGGCGGCTATGGTCGCCTCTTTTGACTTTGACTCCGTTGTGCGATGTAGCAACTGAAGCTTGGCTAGGCCTTCTTTGGCTTCGGCGATCTGGCGTTCCTGATTCGCCACCAACTCGCGCGTCTTACTCTCTGTTTCCTTGAGCTGAGTGATTATCTCGCTGGATCTCGCATTTTGTGACTTCAGTGCACGGAACTCGCCCTCTCGCATATCTTTGGCCTTCATTGCTCCAAAGAATCTCTGCTCGGCCTTGGACTTCTCCGCGATCAATTGGGCCAGCCGTTCCTCATCGTGGGTCTCTTTCTCGACCTTCTTCGACGCCAGCGCCTGCGTCTTTTTCCATGCCAGTTCCATGGACGGAAGCTCATTGTTCAGTAAGGCGTATTGCGCTTCCAGAGTCCTGACTTTCGTTTTGAGGCTATCCATATCGAGAGAGTCCAGACCATTTGTCGTCTCCGGAGGCTCGGATTCCCCTAACTGCAACAAGAGTCTGTCTACGTGCGATTCCAACGCCTTGATCTTGGCGTCTCTCGCTTCTGCAAGCTCTCTCGCAGAATCGGCAGAAACCCTCCGGTTCTCGTCGGCACTCTTCCTGATATTCAGCTCCGCCAGACCTTCGTCTCGCATGTTGCGAATGCGAGCCAAATCCGTTTCGGCACGTGCAAGTGCTGCTTCGGTCTCGCTAATCTGAACACGGTTCTCCTCGTCGACGAGCGTCCTATAAGCTGTCCGCTCCGCATGCAATTTCTGTGCCTCTTCTCGCAATTGAACATTAGTGGCTTCAAGATCATTGACGCGCTTGATAACATCATCATATTGCGATCGGAGACCTTTGAACAAGGGCGTGGCGGCGTAATCATCATCGGTCAGACTGACAAGCTTAGTTCTGGCAGCACTGAGCTCGTTTGTTAAACGTTCATTGTCTGCCTCGATCTCTTCAAGCTGTGACTTCTGCTTCTCGGCGGCAGCAATAGCTGCATTCCTGTCCGCCTCGATCTCCGCGCTCGCAAGACCATTAGCATGGTCGCCGTTCACTTCGGAGGTCTCGACTTTCGGTGTCCCGGCTTTCTTCCCTACGGCAGGCGACGCAGCTTCAGCACCGCCTGCGGTGGCTTGCCGCTCAAGCTTCTGGATTTGTGCGCTCTTGACCCTATCTAGTTTCTTCTCGGCTGACATGTATCGATATGATGCATGTTCTAGACGCTCTTCAAGCGATTGCTGCTGATCCAAAGCAGTACGAAGTTCCACTTGATGTTGTTTCTCCGCCGCCAGTAGACCATTTAGTTGTTTCCGCAACGTCTCCACATCGGGTGACGCTGATGGTAGGCGACCGAAAAGATCCACAATTGCCGCCGAGATATTTGCCGATCGAGCCTTTAAGTGTTCTGAGAACTTTTCACTATCTTCAAACAATAGCGCAGATCCGTACAGCTCTTCTCCTAATTCACGTTCTCAGTATGCATGTCTTTTGTATGTTGGGGCACGTGGAGGAGTGCATACCGGCCGTGGATGTTGCGCTTGGCGGAGGTGTTGGAAGTTGCTCGGCGGCGAGTAGACGGACTTCATCGAGAAGCTGAGCGAACCAGGCGTCGATTGTGCGGAGATGATCGTCATGGTATTGACATCTCTTCTCTAAGTCGCGGAACTGGCTTTCGTAATCTCTGCTAAGTCGCCTATACTCTTTCATTTGCCGCAGTATCGCGTCTTTTTGAAAGCTCTATTCGAATGTTGTGGTCAGTCATGACGTCTCGACATACTGCTACGAGATTTGATGAGGATTCCTTACCTCAACCTCTTTCTCGCCGCTTTCCATCCGCATAGCCTGGCCATTTTCGTCCTTGACAACGCGCTTACGGCTAGGCGCCAAATCATCCAAATCTATGGCCAGAGACCTCTTGCGATCCTCCATTTTGACGTTGTCAAGTGAGGAGATCACTGTCGGGCGAGCATGCGTGGTGGTCATGGATGCGCCTAGTTCGAAAATGATGCGCGACACGCGTGACAGGTCTTCATCCCTCGAGACCGCTGTCAGATCTGGTTAAGATGCACTTTGATCCGGTACTCTGCGTGATTTGGATGATCTTGAAGATGGGGCACCAGGGTCGAAGGTCGCGTGAGATGGCAGGACTCGAGGTGAAGTCCGCGTTGTAGAAAGGAGATGAGCGGAGGTGTGATCCAGAAAGTTCATGGCACGGAACTAGCCGCTAATCGATAGAGCTAATGCACTTCACATGCCACGCTAAGTCACCTTGATAGCCGAAGCCACTCGTCTCGTTTTCTAGATCTATGTCTTTCACATGAGCAAGACCCCGCGTGCGCACTTCAATCATGATCTCCTCTGCGGTTGGAGGCAAACGAGCCGCCCCCAAAGCTGCAGCTCGCAGACGGCCGCCTGCAAAGCCACAAGCGGATCAAGCGTCCATCGAGGCTGATTCTCCTCGAACGGCACCAGCAGAGACTGTATCAAATGTCGCAACCGCATCTGCTACACCGAATGCTTCGACACCTGCTCCTGTAGCAAGTCCAGTCGCGTCTCAAGGGGCTGCTCGCGTAGAGCCTCAGCCAGAGGTTCTTGACCATGGCTCAACTAAGCAGAATACTGTCCCGAGGCAAGACCAAAATGTCGAGCTCCGTGCAGACCTATCTCAAACCACACAACGTGAAGTACCTGAGGTCTCTCCGGCGTCAGAATTGACGTCTCCATCCAATGCAAGACCAAACCCTCAATCGGCCAGGACACGGCGAAACAAGCGTAAAAGTGCGCCAAACGTTGTGAATTCTGATGAACATGCCACCCAAAGAGAGTCGTCCCCACCTCCTGCAATAACGAAGCCCAGGAAGCGACAGCGAAAGAAGAAGGTCAAGGAAGTGAGCATAGTGGATGGCAAGGAGAATCCGAGTGATGAGGAGCCTGAGATAAACCCAGCAAATGCCACCATGTTCGAGCTCAGCTTCGCATCGAAGCGCGGCAAGGCTTCCGAACGTGAGAAAAGAATGGCCGAAATTGACTGGGCCGAAGTCGCTCGAAGGAAGCAGGAGGAGGTGGAGAGGATTAGAGCAGGTCATACTAACGACAAAGCACATGCAGACCAGGTCGTTGAATCAACAGAGCTAGCAGATGGACAGGCCAGTGCCACCCCAGCAGATCTGAATGCGAATAACGAGGCCACCGGGATAGGACTTCGAATCGTCAACGGCCAAATTGTTGAGGACGAGATGACACTCAGCATTGACCAGAGCGCCCAAGCTCATGCGAATGCGATCAATGACGACGAAGTAGAAGAAGAGAACGATTTGACGGAGCAAATGAATCGCGCTACATACATGAACAATCGCCGCCGAGATCCGAAAGAGCGGGTGCCTGTTTACAAATCCAAGAGTGATCCCTGGACTGACGAAGAAACTGATAGATTTTATGATGCATTGCGGATGTTCGGGACAGACTTCGACATCATCAGCAAGATGTTTCCACCCAAAACACGTATGCAAGTGAAGAAGAAATTTATCCGCGAGGAAAAGATCGACCTCGCTCGGATCAATGCGGCATTGCTCGGGAAAGAGAACAAGCCCATGAACCTTGAGTTCTACGCTCGAGAAGTTGGTGAGGACGTGAGTGTGTACACAAAGTACGAGAGCTATGAGCACGCGACCCAGATTATTCGAGAGTCAATGAAGGATAGGGAAGAGGAGCTTGCTGCAGCATTGCAAGAGAATACAGAAACTCAACGGCAACAAGACATCCAACAAAAGCAACAGGAGGCTGCAGAAAAGAGGAAGCAGGATAGAAAGGAGAAGGCTGCGGCTCGGAAGGCAAATAAGGGCAAGAAGCCTGGCGTTGGTACTCTGGGCGGGGGTGGACCCGAAGAGATCGTTGTGGAGTCGACCGAGAATTGATATGAACGAGACTGGTTGTATGGCGTTTATTTTGGGCGGGATCGGGCTGGCGTATCGGTCTGGAGGACATCTCTTCAAGTATAGCATGATACCCCGTGGTCGAGCACCACATTGCGAATCCGAAAATGAACATTAGGTATCGATATTGAGTGACACTTCTTTGGTCCTGTATGAAATCGAAATCTTTGTAGACATGTAAAAACACGACATAGATCATCGGATTGTCCGACAAGTCTCATTGGAAAGCAATGCCACGGTTTGACTGTGACGAAAGGCATGAAAGGGAATGCTGCGCGTCGTGTGAGCACGGTCTTTGTTCATACGTGCTATCAGCTACAAAACATGTACAACATACCTTAGGATTTCAAGCAAGCATGCTGGAGCAAGAAGCTCATTGTTCAGTGCTACTTCATACGCAGAGCGTTCCAAGGCCCGGGACTGAAGGTGTCCTTCTCCTAGACTGCACACAATAGCAGTGCAATGACGAATAAATCGGCTCCAGAA
Source organism: Microcyclospora pomicola (assembly GCA_002786065.1). Taxonomy (NCBI): domain Eukaryota; kingdom Fungi; phylum Ascomycota; class Dothideomycetes; order Capnodiales; genus Microcyclospora; species Microcyclospora pomicola. Next base: position 773,119 of record NHNY01000004.1, on the reverse strand, counting down.
TGTAGTGTAATGTAGTACAATATTGCACGCGACATTATCCGAGATTGATAGATATCCTTGTCAGCTGTGTCGGTTACGTACTCGTGACATATACATGACCTCTCACCGCGCATATGCACGTCGTCCATTCCAGCATATATCCTCTCTATACCGACCGGGTTGTAGATCGCGATAAGGTGATGTACAGGATCGGAAAGGAAACGAACATGAAGTGAGGTTAGGGTTATGTCATGGTCAGTCCTCGCAATGGATGCTGATGGCAACGGGCCGTGGTCCCACCAAAACACATCGGAAGGAGGGACCGCTATAACATTTTGACGTCCCAATGTTCGAGCGACGATTTCCCCACCGACAACCCGACCCTCGAGGCGACCCGGTTCGTTGCGAACGGGTAGAGGCTACGAAATACGTACCAGTGTTCGCCCCGGTCGTCTAACTAGCTCATTGCTATCCTTCTCTCCGAGACGAGACCATCATAAGCTCCTAGACATCTTCTCGAGTATCTTCACTCAGCATGGCGCCCCAGCAGAAACAGCGCAAGATGGCCATCGTCGGCAGTAGATCGGTCGGTACGAGGAGCAGATCATACACCAGCTCCATCACCTTCGCTGACTGACCTCGGCGAGCCTGACAGGCAAGAGCTCGCTCACCGTACAGTATGTCGACGGCCACTTCGTCGACTCCTACTACCCCACCATAGAGAACACCTTCAGCAAAGTGATTCGGTACAAGAACCAGGACTTCGCCGTTGAGATGATCGACACTGCCGGCCAGGATGAATACACAATCCTCAACAGCAAACACTTCATCGGCATCCATGGCTACATGATCGTCTACTCGGTCGGCAACAAGCAGAGCTTCGAGATGTGCAGCATTATCCGGGACAAGATCCTCAACCACCTTGTAGGCATAGGCACATCACGAGGTCAGCGCCAGGCAACTGACGTGTAGACACAGGGCGCAGACGTGGTCCCCATAATGATGGTAGGCAACAAATCCGACCTACGACCCGAGCAACGGCAGGTGCAGACCGTCGACGGTAAGAAGTTGGCCGACCAGCTGGGATGTGGGTTTGTCGAGGCCAGCGCACGCTACAATGAGAATGTCAACAAGGCATTCGAAGGAATGATTGCAGAGATCGAGAAAGGTCAAGAAGCCGGACAACCGAAAGAGGGCAACGCGAAGTGCCTGGTAATGTGATGCTGCACTTGTGCGAGCATCGTGAAGGTGCCGGCAAGATTGCGGGTACGACTGGTGTACGAAGCGAAGCGTGTTATATCCCTTGGAAGAGCGCAAGCAGTACGAGCCATGCTTGAGTTCGTGGGTACATTTTATGGGGGCGGTCACTTTGATTAATGGTAGAGTGCTCAGGACTGATCCTCATGGGCCGAGTTTGCTGTTGCTTCCGGCGCTCATTACAGTGTTGGCGTTATTGTCTGGCGGCTTCGCAAGAAATGTCCACAATGCAGATACTCGTTCAATGGTCATCTCAATCGGAAGAATGCGACATGATCGTCGGTCATTTGTGACTTCTGCTGACGAACTCACATTAAGACGATCATTTGGAACGAGGATTGCCACGGGTTCGCCGAATACAACGTAATCAAGACTGCTGACAGGAAGAATAGTTGACCCGCTGCAAAAGGTGCTTGTAAGGACATTCCAACATCCCAAATCAGGCGGTGGGAACATTTCACCACAGTTCATCGACTCTGTCATCCGTCACTCATTCTTCCGTTTCCACGCACAGCACCGGATCCTCCTTGTCAGACCTCGCAAAAAGTCAATTGCGCCGCACAGCACTCCAGATGTCTTTGCATCCGGCTCAAGAATGGGAGGCTCATAGTCCGCAACCACTACCTCGTCTCTCGGCCCATACGACGCCAGCGGGTCACTCCCACCACGCCTTCTCCTCCTCTCACTCCTCCTTTCCCCTTTCTCAAACGTCCAATCTCCAATCTCTTGTTTCTTCCAGATCGTCGCGCGGAGCTCTGCACACGTCTTCACATCTTCCTCGCGCGGTGTGCTCTCCGGTAGCAGCTCCGGGATCTCCGAGGCAAGCGCGAACCACTCGCGGTCGCCTGTGATGCCATGATCGAACGCCGCGGTAAGCTCGCACAGCATCCCGCGCCGGCTACTCGTGGTCGATGCCTCTCGCAAACGTGCGCGGTGGAAGTCGGCATACCGTCGCGCGTCCTCGGCGGCGACTTTGTGCTCGGCGGCTTCCGGCCCTGTGGCTGGCAGAGCGAGACGACGGCAGAACTCGGCCGCTGCTGAAGCGGCAGCTCTCTTGCGAGCGGAGAAGACTTTGGGCGTGAGCTTGGCTAGCAACATGCAGAACCTGGACGGTTTGGTGGGTGATGGCGTTGAAGTATTCAGTTTGTCGCGGCCAACTTCCGAGCAGTCGTGGTATATTCGCGCCATCGAATGAAGCTTTCCAAGGGACGACGAGGATGCTACTCCGGTCTACTTCATCCACCGCGCAACAGCAGTCTCTCCAATCCTCGAATCCAAGTCGCCTGGGAAAGGACGGGGACGTGTCTTGACCTCTTCGACACAATGACAGTCTAGATGTATAGCGAAGGAGGCCGTGGCGGGTTGGTTTCAGACCTATGCAGATTGAAGACAAATTGGCCGTGACCGGGAACTTGTCCTCAACAGGATATTGACATACTCCCATCGCGCCTGATGCTCTTCGATGGGCATGTGAAGACGACACAACGCGAAAAGACTGGAATGCGATCGCGCCGACAAAGCTGTAGGGTGAATCGAGACAAGGTGAATTCTCTCAGGCGTTGTTCGGCGAAAAAACTGTAAATAATGCAATTTCCCGAGAACTGTCTGGGTATGGTACACGCGGCATAAGGTGGAAAGGTTCCGTTACAGGATCGACAGCGTACTGCATTATGTTGATGTTGTCGATTGCTGCGAGCTACAGGAGTTTGCCTGATATGGTCCTTCTCTGGGACGCTGGCGCTTCTTCTGCTTCACCAAAAGGCAGGGGAACTTTCACGGGAGAGATTGTGGATATCGTGGGGAAATATGAGCTCTGTCAAGCCACTGTAACATTTTTATGTATTGCATGACCGCGTATGGTCATCATACTTGAGATATCGTTGGTCATGTCCATCCCAGAGCGTCAGGCCATCGCGATGTCTGACCTGTGGCCTTCACAGTGCCATAGCATCGCTCGTCATGTGATGTATAGCCTCTTCACACGAAGCACCAGTATTCGACGATGGAGCCCAATCTCTTTCAGTGCGCTCGATACCTGTCTCCAGCACGCTTGACCTGCTTTCAGCAGACATCCTGCTCAACTTACAGCCGCTTGTCACCGGACGTACTCCCTGAACTCCGCTTCGTGGCTCCCCGACCACAAGATATTTGCCATCATGCATGCACCAGCCCTCAGTCATCCTCCTCATCATACGCTGCCTCCCCGTCCGGCTCATCATTGACCACAAACCCGTCCTCTTCCGAATACTTCTCATCCTGCGCATGGGACTGTGTCGCGGCCGGCCGCGCATACGCCGGCAGTCCTCGTGCGGCGCTTGCGCTGTTCGCTTGTTCTTTCGCAACCTCGTCGCAGGCGTCGATCCAGTCAAAGTAGACATCTACCGGCGCAGAGAGACCTGTTGCAAGATCAGCATGACCATCCGAATCCTTCCATTGATACGTGGATGGGCGCGCCATGCGTACTGTTAGTCGTGGTCTGGTACTGCTGCCCGCATTGTCGACATGAGAGCGTGCCGATGGCGCTTTTCTTCTCGATCTTGACCGAGACGGAGTTCTCGTTGTTGCAGAAGACGCACTTGAAGGTCGTCGCTAAGCCTTCGCGCTGTCAAGAGTCAGCCGGGTGCGAGTGGCCCGCAGTACGATGTCTGTAGGAGCTTTACCTTCTTGGGTCCCATAGGCTTCGATGACTTCTTGCGTTTACCCATGCTTACTGTGCGAAGGGTCTGATCTGGGCTGAAGGGTTTCACTTGCAAAGCGGGAGATTTATTCTTGATGCTGCGCAGGTGATGCTGTAGGAGTAGCTCCAGACAGTGGATCAAAATGACCGAGAAGAGGACTTGGAGTTGACGAAAGAGCACATGCTAGCACATGCAAGCACATGCAAGGCATTTGAGCTTCTAGCTCTGACGCCACAGTGTGGCACAATTCGAGACGTACGGTATGCTCGTACCCAAGCGACGACCGGCGGCGTCATTTATCAAGACAGCATTGAGGATAAGTTTGAGTCACAGATCACGCATGACATTCAATTCGCAATTGTACTACATTTACATGCCGTCAATCTCGCGTGACGTCGATATCACTCGCCGAGCTCAAGGCGTCCGAAGCCTTGCATCGAAGGTGGATGGACGTGGAACGGGACTTCGCCCAGCCGCCTCTGGACTGCAAGTGAAAAGTAGTAGCTGACAACGGAAAACCTCGAAGCGCGCACAGCCTTCAGTGGCTCTAGTATCAAGACCATAGAGTTGTCGTCTTGGTCATTGTCATTACCAAAGCTTGTGCTAAGACGAGAATAACAAGATGATATGTCAATGGCCAGGTCTTGCAGAGACTGGAAGGAAGCTAGCACATTGCACGCTGCAAGCCATCTCGACTCATCGTCCCAGCCTTTGAAGTATGCGCTTTGTTTGGTGATCCTTCCCTGGTAGTTGTTCAGCCTGAACGGGCGGGGAAGTTCCACAGAAAATTGAATTTGCCGGATGCACTGGAAACGATGAGGAAGTATGACCTTGGGTAGTCTGATCATGCTGTCGCATCGTCGCATATTCCATGTGTTGTCCCGGTAGATAATGTCGACAGTTTCGGCGTAACTATATGGATTCCGTGAGTACCCAGGCTGAGGCGACCGAAGGCGCACTTACACAAGTTTACACGTCAGCAGAAGAGAGCATAGCTTCTCAGGAGGTAGCATTTGGCCCCAGGAGGTCATAACATTGCCACTCCTATCATACTTATGGCGTTCCTCCTTGGTCCAAGGTAGTTTCCAACATGAATGGTCACCATTCGGAAATCCCAGGTGCATGCCATGACAGCAGCGATAGTATCTGAGACCACCACTGCCAAGATCGAGATGTAGAGCGTCGCCGTCATACCGGGGGCCTAGTACATGTGCCCAGATCATCAACCTCAACTCGACCGGGACTGTTGCCATCAATCGAGACTGTTGCTGTGTGTGCGCCCCCGACGGGTTCGTGAGTCGTCTTTTCCGGGGTGGCAGTGGACGCACAGGAGGCTCGGGCACGTCTTGCAAGCGTCTTCTTTTCTTTTTCCTCTCATTGGCCGCGCAAGGGCCGAAATGGATCAACACAAAGAACCAGTATATCGCTGTGGCAAGGAAGAGAAGGCAAGCCACGACTGCTTCGTCGCATGATTCCATGAGATCGCGCCATCGCGCCATTGGGCAGTGCGCGAGTGCAAATGTATGCTAAGCAGGAGAGCATGAGATGAAAAGAACAAGAAATACTCAGCTTTCTTCGCAATATAGGCTTATGCTGTGCCGCTGCGACTCCATGGTCGTTGTGCTGCGCCTCAAGTCATGCCTGAAGACGGGAGGTTGGGTTGCCTTGTCAAGAGTAGCTGGAGGGGTGTTTACCTTGTAACGTAACAGCACCCTGCCGGGCTGACCCGTGGCTTATCAGCGATAGCCGGTCGTTCAATGGGAACAGACCCACTGGGACGCTATGCGAAGTGGTTGACCTTGTCTACAGGATTGCAAGGTGTTGTTGACCGCTGGTTCATGCTCCAATTGCCGAAGTGTTGCTGTCACTATCCTATCATCACGCCTTCACAAGCACCGCAACTCATTTTGTAGCTCAGTGTGCCAGCTTGATCGGAGCAGTTTATGTGAATGCGTCCGCGTATGTATAGGGTACAGCGATTGACCAGCACTCCCACTTCAACTCCTATATAGCCAGCACTGTGGCAGATACGACCCCAACGATCCAAAACCACCATGGCTGACGAATCTAGTACGAATGCTCTCCTCCAGGAGATTCTATCGTCCGTCAAGTCGCTGAAACAAGACCATGCAACCCTTGCTTCTGCGGTCGACACTATCAATGGTCGTGTCAATGTGCTCTCGAGTATCAAGCAGTCCCAGGATGGCATTGCGCATCATGCCAGTCTCCCGAGCCCAAGCATTCCACCAAACCAGAGTCCGAGTCTGACGGGAACGCCGGGTCATCGGGAGAGCATCGCCTCTCTGGACGGCAAGGACGCCAATGGCCATACTCTGTCCTCTTCGCCACCACCAAGAAGAGGCAGCACAACGACTTCCAAGATCATCCTCACCTCATACCCAGGCCAGGCCGGTGTCGACCCTCTACCTATGGAATGGGGCGAGAAGGATCCCAAGAAGCGAGGACCTGTCGTTGTCTCTCGTGGACCCAGCACGATCCGTCGCCGCAATGCAATTGGAGCGCATGGCGGTTCCTACAGTATCTACTACGCTCTCGCCATGGCCGCCCAACAGTTGACGTCGGAACATCGAGCAGACTTCACCAACACCGAACCGGCTTCCACCATAGGCCCGTTCCCGGCCTGGTCGGACCCCAAGAAAATCGTCGCCATGGATCCCCTGGGCCATCTTGCGCCGTGGCTGTACTCGGACATCATCAAGGACGAGAACATCGAGATCCGACCGACCATCGCGGTGACCAAAGCACATATGAAAGTCCCTGAGCTGGAAGAGGCTGTTCGCGCCGGTCGATTGGTGCCGGACGGCAAGATCTGCCTCAACAACACAGGTGAGCTCGCCGTGACAAAGTTCGCCGTCGAGCCAGTCTGGTACCTCCCAGGCGTAGCCGAGCGCTTCGGTATCGATGAAGGCACGCTCCGCCGCTCTCTCTTCGAACACACCGGAGGCTCATACCCAGAACTAATCACCCGCAACGACATCAAAGTTTTCTTACCTCCGATCGGCGGGCTCACGGTCTACTGCTTCGGTGACCCGGCGAAGATGTCCGACCCCAGCGTCCGGCTCGCCCTGCGCGTGCACGACGAGTGTAACGGCTCCGATGTCTTCGGCTCGGACATCTGCACCTGCCGGCCCTACCTGTCCTTCGGCATCGAAGAAGCGGTCAAGGAGGCGCAGAACGGTGGCTCCGGCGTGGTCATCTACTTCCGCAAGGAAGGCCGCGCGCTCGGCGAGGTCACCAAGTACCTCGTGTACAACGCCCGCAAGCGCGGCAGCGACAAGGCCTCGGAGTACTTCAAGCGGACTGAGAACATCGCCGGCGTCAAGGACATGCGCTTCCAGGCGCTGATGCCGGATATCCTGCACTGGCTGGGCATCCAGAAGGTCGATCGCATGTTGTCCATGTCAGACATGAAGCACGATGCCATCGTCAGCCAGGGCATCCCGATCCATGAGCGTGTGCCGATTCCCGACGAGCTGATCCCGGAAGACAGCAGGGTGGAGATCGATGCAAAGATCCATGCTGGGTACTGTGAGTGACTCCCGTTTCATCCTAACCTGTCTTGATTGGTCCGCTGACAATGTATCATTCAGTCACGACTGGTAAGGTGATGACGTTGGAGGAGCTGGACCAAGTCAAGGGCCGCGCATGGGATGATATCGATCACTAGAGACGGGTCCTCAGCTCTGAATGGACGCTTCGACGAGGCACGTTGAATGTCAAGCATCAAAGTCACTGATCTTATGTTACCGCGGAGTTTGTGCCATACTAGCATATTGGAGATGTGGTTGCATTGGATGTAAATAGAGACAGCATAGCACGAGTTGCATCCATGGTTCGTCCATAGAATTCATCCTCTGGAGTTATCGGTCCACGTAACATTCCAGCGCAATCCTCGGTCAGCCTCACGTAATTTCGTCCTCTGCCGCATCGCTGCTCACCTCCACCTTCCGGCGCTTGCTTCCGAACTTGCCTCTCGCCTCCACGCCGCCCTCAAGTGGGATCACTTTCCTCGCAGTAAAGACATACCCGTCCGCGCCGCCTTTACTGGTCATGAGCGGATGGGTCCTCCCGGGCAGGACCTGCCACTCCCGGACTCTGCTGGTCTGCAGCGTCGGCGCAAGCAGAACCCGAGGATCAACGGGGAAGTCCTCGACTGGTGGCGTCTCGCCCTTAGCGAGGTGACCAATGTACGCCATGCGTCGCTCCTTGGAGTACAGATCGACCAGGGCGACGAGGGGTTCGGGGGTCGGACTGTAGACGACGATGTGGCCGCCGCCTCGCACGAGAGACACGGCGTGTGGGAGAATTGTCGAGGGGTCCATATTGCTTGCGATCACTAGACCTTCGAAGCCGCCCTCGCGCGCTTCATTGACGATGGACTGACATCGCTCCCACCTCCGACGTTTCTTCCAGTATGTGCTGCGCTTACCGCTTTTCCAACCTGCTAGCTCGGCATCACCGACACGCTCGGGCTCCCGATATGTGGGATCATTCTCTGGATGGAGTAGTTGCAGCCATGATAGAGGTTTGATGCGCGTGTGTAGTGGGTGATCTGGGTCCGGGATGTTTGCATCATATCCAAAGTATTTCAGCAAGGAGAGATTAGGTTGAATAGCTGGGTGAAGGAGGGTGATGCTGTTGGTGCGAGACATGGACGGAAAGTCTCGATGCACGACCCTGCCTTGTGGTTTGAAATGTTCGGGTTGCGATGGCTGTAAAACGTCCAGATCTTCGTTGGCTTGTGGTGCGTCTTTAAGCTCAATGTCACCGCTGCTGTCGATGGCGTCTTGCTGTTCGGACTCGTGGACGCCGTTTTGCCCTGAGGCAGCCTTGTCGACAGCGTCGTCAGATGGCGGGTACAACATGCCCATTCTTTCTGCCATGGCGGCAACAAGCAATCCGCCCGTCTCATCCACCGCAAGCCATCTCCCACCTCCAAATTTTTTCCCCGAGTCAGTGTTATTCAGCTGATCATGACCAGTAAAGTGCACGTTACTCCATGCCGACACCAGTCCCAGCACTTCCTCGCGCATCTCGAGGATTCTGTTGGGCTCCTTTTCCAGCACGTACTCGACCAAGTTCCCTATGTCCATAGGCATAGCAGTAAAGCGCTTGAGGTATTTCTGCTTCTTCCTGACCAAATATTTCGCCCTGGAGAATGCTGTCTTCTCATCAAGCCCGGCATGGTTGGCAAGAATCTTCTCAATAATCTCTTTCCCCCCGGCAGACTTCTTCAGCTCTTCGATCTCAGCATGTGATAGGCCTTGCCGAGTCGCATCGTCCACGGTGAGTTGATTGTTCTTCAGGCCGACACTGTTCAACAGTTCCAATTGCTCGTCCACGCCGCCATTGCTCGACTCTTCTCGACTCTCCGCAAGATTCGCGTCCTCAGCAACGACTTCCTCGTTCAGCTCGCTCGGCGGGACAATACGCAGCCTGCTATATGCCGCACCTTCGCGCTTCTCCAGCAACTCGTAGGTATAGTAATATGGACGGCCCAAGAGGTAATTAGAGGGAAAAGAGCCAAGCTTTCCGATGTCGACGATCCTGCGCCATTCTCAGTATGGAGCAGCAGGACTCATCGAGTGGTGGGTCTTGGGCGAAGCGAAAAGACGACCTACGTGTTTGGCTTAAGCTCAATGAGCTTCAATTGCTCGGTAGGAAGGCGGAGGAAGAGAAATGTGTTCGGAAGGATGTCAGAGTGAGGTGAACTCATCTTGATCACGACAAATCTGCATATGTATGGATAGTCAGCGTCGCCATGAGGATATCATTGCACCCACTTAGTATGCAGGCCTGAAAAAGATACTGGACTTTGCGATATAAAATCTGGACCCGCAAAGCATGAGCTGCAATGATGGAAATTCCACTGGCGCCGGGACGATCCGCATAGCTACATCAGCCATGCCATGGAATGCACGATTACCTTATAGCATATACGATTGAATTGAAACAGACCAGTATGAGTAAAATATGAAAGGTACTGAATGGTACAAGAATTCAATGCGTTATGAACTTCGGTTGCTGTACCAATAGAATACATACATCATTCAACAGATAGCGGTAAAGACCATCAACCCCGTTGCAGACTCGGGCCAAATAGGTCTTCGCCCTCCTTCATGCTCTCCTCCATAGCCAGCTTCCGCCGCTTCGTCTTCTCCTCGTCCTTGCTATTCGTCCCCTGCTTCCACGACGCGTGGCTTTTGACCATGTCTCGCGTGGTAGGGTCGCGACATCGTTCCAGCTTGGCTTCGAGCGTTGCTCTCTCCTCCTTGGACATGATCTGCGTCATCTCGAACAAGCGTAGAGTCTCTGCGCAAGCTTTGATCGTCGCTAGGATCTTTGGACGGCTGTCGAGCGTGACTGGTAGCTTTATTGAGAGGTAGAAGTTGTAGAGAGGGGTGTCGGCGATAGACATCGCGGCGAACATTATTTGCGACGGAGTCCAGAGGAAGTATGCATCTGTGAGAAGAGCCGGGGCATCGAGGATGTCTCGCATGGCGTAGTAAGCGGCTTCGATCCGATCTTCGACATGCTTCTGTTCGAGTTTGCCATTAGACGGTCTCCACCGGGATCGGCAAGAGGAGGACGGTGCTTCCAACGACAAAAGCTGGTTCCTAACATTTTGACCACCTCCCTTCCCAGCAGCGAGATTGAATAACTCCATCTGCACCCCCTTGGCGCCCCGGTGTGGCTGCTTGACGTCCAGCGTGAACCGCATCGCTTGCATGATTTTGTACTCCGGCGCCAGAATCACGATGGCATCGGTCGCGATCCTGCGCCCAAACTCGGCAACCTTCATGTGACCATGTTCAACTTTCGAGGCGATGTAGAGGACTGTCTTGTAAATCTCCTTCGGGGGGTATGTCATGCATGAGTTGGATGTGTAGAAGCGCTTCATGTATTGGACCGCCGTAGCCTGCGCAACAGATTCGAACGTCAGCGGAGCACTCATCGCCAGGATTTCGTAAAGCTTACCTTGAGTTGTCCATTGAACTGGAAGTGATCGCTGGTGGCCCGGATCTGTTCGCAGTATCGTTGGACCAGCCGCAGTTCCTCGTCCACGGTCAAGTATTCCCCAGCATGTCCGTTGGCTGCTCCGCCATGCTGTCGTATGCGTTCTACGGCGCGGTCATGTGTGTCATTGCGCAATGCTGCAAGGCCTTCGGGGGTGTAAGACCATAGACGGAATTGTGTTGACGTGCGGTATATGTCATCTTCGCTCAGGAATGTGGTCATGGTGGAGGTGATGGAGCGGAGCGAGAGCTGGAGGTGGAGGCTGTTTGGCTTGATCAGCGTTGACACTTCAGCATGTCAACCAACCATTTAGCGAACATTGAAAACTACAATAACAAAACACTAGATAATCCGGAAATTGTTAGAAAGGCCATGCAAAAGACAACATTAAAAGACCTCCCAGCAGAACTCATCGGCCACATCGCCGCATATCTCGACGATGCCGACGCCCGCACGATCCGCCTCACATCGAGATATCTCAAGCAAGCCTCACATACATATTTCGGCAAGCACTTTTTCCGCAAGAAAGGGTTCATGATCACCTCGCCGAGTCTGGACGTGCTACAACACATCGCCGCACATGCAGAACTCAACAAATACGTGGAACACATCTGGTTCAATCCGGACTGCTTTCTCTTCGCGCCGCTGGCGTGCCGGCCAGAGGAGATCTACGATGACGGCGAGGAGTACGACGATGAAGGAAATGGCGTGCGATATAATGTCGAGTCGCTCTCGCGCTTCGATCGCCCGCGGTGGGATGCGTATTGCGTGGTGCAGGACGATCATCGGCAGTTGATGGTGGCGGATCATCTCGAGCAGCGACTCGCAAGCATCTTCCGCATGCTACCCAACCTCGAGGTCATCGGGATGCGACGCAGCGAAGACCATTGTCCGTGGGGATGGCGGACGCTGACGGACACGGTCGGCCAGGACCCGCGCGTGCTGGGGCCGATCCCCTCAGGACCGATGTGGAATCTCTCAGGGCCAACGAAGCTGTTCCTCGTCATCATCAACAGCGTCGCGTCAACAAACGTCAAGCTGAAACGGCTGTACACCGATGCGATCGAAGTCGACAACATCCGCCCGTCTCTCCTCAACCAATCCACGCTGGACCGCGCCTGCCGCTCCCTCCTCTACCTCGAGCTGAACTGCAGCAAAGCCTGGCTGAACAGCCGCCACGCCTCCGACGACTACATCACGCTCCACGACACCGCATCCTGGGGCGCCAATCTCCTCCGGCTCCTGCGCGCCGCGCCCCAGCTCCGCGAGCTCGGCCTCCAGATCTTCCCCGACCGCAAGCAGCGCTTCATGGTCTCGCCGGCGGCCGCCGATCCGACCAGCTGGCGGCGCAGCTACGCCTACCTCTGCTTCGCGCAGCTGGCCGCGCACGCGCCCCTCGCGCACCTGACGCGCGTCAAGCTCGAGAAGTTCACCACGTCGGCGGCGATGCTGCAGGCGTTCCTGCAGCCGTGCGCGCCGCGCCTCGCCAGCCTGAAGCTCCGCGACATGCGCCTGCTGGCCGCGAGCCCCGAGCAGCCCCGGCCCTGGCAGCCGGTCTTCGCCTTCCTCGCGACCGCCTGCACGCGCTTGACGTATGTGCTGCTGTTCCACCTCCTGCACGACACGGGCGGCGTGGCGTTCGCGCAGCACGCGCCGCGCGACGTGGCCGATCCGTCGCCTCGCTTCGCGCAATCCGTGGCCGATCCGTCGGATCGCTTCGCGCAACACGTCCTCGACGCGGATCCCGATCCGGCACGGATCATGCCGAATGATGAGCTGTTCGCCAAGTACGAGCACATTGTGTTCGAGGCGCGGGGGACGCCGGCGGTGGTGCGCGAGGCGGTGAGCGCCGTGGTCGAGGCGCACTGGTACCAACGGCCGATCTTCAGCTATGCGATGGACGAGACGCTGTGGCATACGGATACGTCGGACGAGGAGTGGTGAGAGGTTGGGAGTGGTGTCTGACGGTAGGAGATGCGCCGGGATCGATGCACGCACACGCTATAGGACTACAAGTGGGCATGCAACGCGCAAAGGGGGAAGCATGTGAGGAACACGAGCTCAGCAGTAATGGGTACCATGAAATAACATGTATAATGATCATGAATCTAGTGGAGCGCTTCCGTCGAGTTCATAACAATTACCTCTCTCATGCTCCATTGTTGCCCCTTGAAGGAATCCATTCGCTGGAATAACAGGAAGTTGAAGGACGATCTATTCCCAGATCTATCCAAGTTCGCGCGCTTGCTTGTGGTACAACAAAATCAATTTTAGATTTCTGCCTCAGAGGTCCGGCAGTGGAATCTGCCTCTCCTGGATCCGCCTCGACAGCTGCACGAACCCTTCACGCTCCTCTTCGGATTTGAACTCGATCCTTACACCCGTCACTTTCCTCACCGGGTTAATGCGTCTGCCGGGATTGCGTGCATGGCCCCCTAGATCGGTTTCGACGCGCTGCAGTGTCTCCGTCGCGACCGACGGACTGCGTAATCGATCGGCGGCGGGGCCGCTGGCGCCAGGCTTGACGATAGTCAGATCGATGCCCTTGACTTTGGCGTGCCGGGGTCCATCGTCCTTGACGCGGACTTGTTGCTTGCTGTTGTTGATCCACCACCGCGCCCAGCCCTCGCCGAAGTTAGACGACACGTGGAGTAACGCGAGGACGCCGCCGGCAGCACCGGGGGTAGAGATGCCGTCGTCTTCCCATAACCGCAGCATCTCGATGTTGGCGAATTGCTCCTCGAGGGCGAAGGTGCCGCGGAGACCGTCGTGGATGACGGTGGATTTGGTGGTGCGATAGCTGCCGAGGAGGGTGCGGCCGTAAATGCTGGACTGGAAAGCTGTGGCGTCGTTGGCGGACTCGAAGACATAGTTGACCCATGATGTCTTCTTCACGTCCGACAGCGGGTCATTCCATTGTTCACCGTGAAAGCGAAGCTCTATATCTCCTTCCGTCGGCGGTATGGACACCTTTTCGGGTTGGAAATACGAACAGTACGGGACGGTTTCATGCACCTCGGACAACTTTTGCTGGATCCGAACGGTGCCATCGTCGGCCAGCGTCCAGACGGACGTCACGACTTTCGTGCCACCGAGTTCGCGGTTCTCTCGTTTCCGCACGACGCAGACTCGTGCTTCTTTGCAGGCCGGGATCATGTCGACATTGAATCGTGGATCCGGCTCGTCGGGGTTGAGGTGAGCGTACTCCAATAGCGTGCCGCGCACATCGCAGAGAATGGCGCTGTTCCGGAACAACGACTTCTCAAACGCAGAACTGTCGAGGCCGTTCGGGGAATGCTTCGCGATGTCGCTCTTACGTTTGACAGATTTGGCAGTGGGCGATCGGACTGAAGTTTGCGACCTCCGCTTCTCCATCACTTCGCTCGGTCCGCGCTTCGGTGAACTGAAGAACGACAGTGGCGTCGCAGGCTGCCGGACCGGCCCTGGGACGTCCGGGGCCCGAGCTGGCGGTGGCAGAACGAGTCGTCCATCGAGAGACGTCCATGAACTCGATCTGGCTTCTGTAGGGGAATCGTCGGAACGTTGCCGTCTGTGACGTTGGCTCAGTGGGGCGTCGTCCTCATCATCGTCTGCGTCGGGGTCGAACATGTTGGGTAGCGTGGTGGACTCGCGGCGCGGCATGCTTGATTCAGGTCGGCCGGCCGGTTCCGACGCGAGACTGGTGCTGTCCCTCCATCCAGAGCGGACGCTCATGGCAGCGCCGATGCTAGCGCGGGGGTCGGGAGGTGACCCCGTTTCGAAGTCCCAGTCCATGCGGCGACCGTCACTCACCAAAGACAGGGGACCGTAGACGCCAGAGTCCTCTCTCATGGAGCGGGAGGCCGAAGCAGCTTTTCCTTCCTGGCCGGATGGTCTTCGGTCGGGTTGCCGGATGGGCAGTTGATATGAAGATGAGCGTGGGGGCGGGGCATCAAGTAAGCGATCAGCATACGGCGATGGTGCAGGCTCAAGGGTCGAAACCGAGCTAGCGCTGTGGTGAGAACGTGCTTCTAGCGTGCGATCCGCGGCATTTAGTGAGGGCGTGCTGTTTGCTATGGCCATGATGATCCGATGCAGGTCGTCAATCTTGTCTCCCAAGTCTCCGTTGACGCGGTCGTGGATTGCCGCGACGTTCTCGGCCATTGGCATGACCGTTCTTTCTAGCCTGGCCAAAGATCGGGACTGCAGTGCTTGCATGGTCAGGTTGATCGAGTTGGCATGCATCTCCAGTATGTTGCGCAGATCGGTGATGGTGCCACCCTCTGTCGTCCAGCGAAACGTTTTGTAGTTGGCAAGCACCGCATCTGCCCAGCTTCGCTCCACGACGAAGCCGCCGCTCGTCTCTTTCCGTGAGATGACTCGATATCGTTCCACAAAGCTGTCGAGGTCGTTGAGTGTCCGCTTCGCGCTTTCCAGGATCCCGTATACAGCAGCTTTGGTCTCAGGCTCGGCACGAGCTAGTATGCTGCCGTCCTCATGTAATGTTTCTGCCACCATCTTCAAGGCTTCGCTCAGCCCATTGGCCTCGCGCTCCACGCCCTCGAATTCCGACGGCGCGCTTTTCTTGCCTTGGGTGAACGCGCGACCAATCTTCCAGGCGGTTTGCGACAACATCAGGATGTCGCCGATGGAAAGTGGTTGTAAAGCCATGGCTTAGTTGGGTGGCAGCCAACCGGCTGTGTGGCCTGTTGTGGAGTGTGCTAAGGTCGCAACGAGCAGGGGAGATGACCAGAATGCTGCAAGTTCGAGACAAAAGCAATAGCGATGGGTGTGATGCAGAGCGCGAGTGGTTGTCGTTCAGGCTGCTCCACCACAGCCCCGTACCAGGCAAGCAAGGAAGGCTGAGAGGATGTGTAGGCTGTGCAAATGTTGCTCAGACGGTGACTGTACGCACAGATGAGTGCGAGCCACGACACGTTCCGGAGGACATTATGCTGCCTCTGTCATGATGGAAGGGGAGTGTGAGGATGAATGCCATGATTGCGTGGGTATGTGATGACCGCAAGCTGGCGCCCTCGATCCAGACGCGCAGATGGAACGCGGGCATTGTGCTCCGAAGGGCAGTAGAGGGGCAGACGAGCGAGGCAGATTGTTGGTGGGCGCAGCGACCAGTCACAAGCAAGGGCCGCAAGGGATCTCCAGGCCGTGAGACACCGTACAATCCATGTGCGCGATTTGGGCCCCTGTGGGGATGATGATTTGGTCGCCGGATGGAGGAGGATCAAGTGCCCGCGCTAAGCTACTACAGCACCGCAACTTTGACCGGAATCAAATCATCTGCCGCGGATGTACGGTAGGACTGGGCCTATCTGATACCTGCGAGTGCTCCGACTTCATCTTCGAAGCAGCCCTCGAAGGTGCGTCCAGATCTGGCGGAGGGCGAGCCAGGCATGCTGGGAGTAGCCCAACGAGTCGCAACAAGTGATGTCGTTAGTCGGCAGCTCGGGGCCGCGGGCCTATCTCATGGCACGTGCAGTCATGGTTGGACGTCCATTCATTCCTTGAATGTATCGAGTATTTGCACTTCGCCTCAAGAATTGTACCTGTACAATGGATGTGATATAGTCCAGCTGCCGTCGAAACGCATAAGTGCAGTCTCCGACGGGTCAGTGTACGCTCAAGTGACCAGCATGACGAGGCCATGTCGCCGACTTGCTGCACACCATGTACGAAGTCTAGGGCCGATCAAAACGTGTCGGCGATAGACACGCTATGAGCACGTGTGAGTCCTTTGTATGATGGCCGATATGCCGGATCTCTTCACACTGCATGCGCTACGACATGAATTGGTGTCATCTCAGCCTCCTATCCCAGAGGCCGTGTCCAGATACTTTCTCCGCTCCGTCAGGAACATGGCTTGCTTCTGATAACATTGGCGTGCGAAGACTCTGGCGACCTCGACCGTCACGTCAAGCGGTAGGGCGGCGATTCGCAAGACGTGGGATGGCTGCATGCTCCTAATGCAGCTCTGTGTCAAGCACCTCTTGCTGCCTGCACGTCAGCATCAGCTCAAGCCAGCCTGTAGGACGATCTTGTCAAGTCACACCTTGTGTCCCTCTTCGCGGTCGACATTCGCCATCTCGTCAGACGTCAACCCTTGAAGCTGTGCATGTGGAGGCGTATCGTAAGCGCACTGGCGTAAATGTGATCGACTCGTAGGCCATGCTACCTTACTATATGGTCCACAAGTCCAGCCTAGTAGCCGGCCTATTTACTGTAAATTAACGCAGTCACGACAAACATCGACATCCATCTGAAGCTTTATACTGGTTATTACTAGAGGTATCTAGTATGAGAGATGAACATATGGCTAGTATGCCCTCGTAGACTACTTAAGGAGAGTTTAGCAGGAAATCCCCAAGAATGAATTACGTGTCACACCTGTTGTATATCTACCCTTTCTCCTAACATCTAACGCAATATAGACAATATTCACAGGAGGTATAGACCGCAAGTCGATTTCGTATAAGACTCGATTAAAGACTGGAACATATACTGTAAGATCCATCTACGTTACCTCCAATCTACATAAGCATAACCAATCCGCCTCTCTCTATTTCTCATGAATTCGTAAATTGCCATTCATCACCCTCCTCCACCCTTTGCCTACCTCCCATCCCATCCTCCACTCGCACTCCACCCGTTCCCACTGCCATTCCCATCACCATCCCCATATCCTCCCGCCCGCGACGCGCTGGGCGGCAGATCCTCCTCCCTCGTGCCCCACCCGCTCTCCGTCTCTCCGAGCGTGAGCTCCAACACGCCTCCCGCCGTGAAGAACGCATGCCCGATCCAGTTCTTCGCATACGGCTTGCCATTGAGCGTAGCATTCTGCACGTAAATCTTGCTGTCGCTGCCGGCCTCGAACGCGACGTTCCTGATCGTCGCCATGTTCCGAGTGACCGGATGGGTGAAGCTGACGCTCTCGAAGAAGGGTGGCGTGATCAGGTAAACATCCTGGCCCGCGACGGGGAACAGGCCGGCGAGCGCGAAGGCGAGGAAGGAGCCGGAGGCGCCGGAGTCGTCGTTGCCGGGGAGGCCGGAGAGGGACGCGTTGAAGGCGGCGGGGATGTACGTGCGGATGCGCTTGGCGGACAGACCGGGGCGGCCGGCGTAGTGGTATTGGTAGCAGGTCAGCTCGGAGGGCTCGTTGCCGATGTCCAGCAGCCCGCTGTCGTGCAGATAGTCCAGACGGCGGATGAAGGTCGGCGCGCCGCCGAAAGTGCGGATGAGCGTCGCTTGGTCTTGGGGGACGTAGAACTGGTACTCCCAGATAGAGCTCTCGAAGGTTTCTTTGGGATTGGACGAATAGGAGCAGAACTCGTCGAGCGGAGAGCATTCGATGGGGTCTTGGTATCGCCAGGTCCCGTTGGCGTAGCGAGGCTGGAAATAGCCCGTGAAGCTGCCGGTGGAGGATCCATTCGGCCAGAAGGAGGTTTGATCAGCCTTGAACAAGTTCTGCCAGTTGGCACTACGGTCAAGGTACTTCTCGTATTCGGCGTGTTTACCCAGCCCACCTGCGATGACGGCGACGGAATAGTCATTGTATGCGTACTCCAGGGTGCGTGATATGCTGTGAAATGCCGGACCAAAGCCTAGAGGATCGTAGTCAAGGACTGGGATATATCCATACCGCTTCCACGACGTCAGTCCACCACGGCCATTGACGCCCCAATCAAATGGCTCGTTTTCGGCATCATTCTGCACCGCTCGATACGCAAGATCCCAGTCAATGGTCCCGCTCAGGTTCTTCACGTAAGCATCAGCCAGCACCACGTCTGCATTGCTCCCACCCTGCGAGAAGCCTTTGCAAAACGACATGCGACAATCTGGCAGCCAGCCGAGATGTGTGTACGTGTCGAGCAGACTGCGAATCATCTCCGCCAGCGCAGTGGGATCAAAGACTGTCAACCATGGGAAATCCGTTCGGAACGAATCCCAGATGCAGTAGAAGCTGTCAAAGTATGGCTCGGCGGACGACCAGAGGGGATTCTCGCTGCTGTAGTTCTGCGGGGAAAGCATAGTTCTGTAGATGCCAGTGAAGAACGTCTTCTGTAGATCCGTCGATGCTCCGCCTGGCTGGACGGAAATTCCAGCAAACTTCGCTTTCCACGCGTCGGCAGCAGCACATCGAGTGCCATTGAAGTCCCATGTCGGTATCTCCGTCTCAGCATTCTGGCAGGCTTGCGCGCTACTGATGAAACTCACGCCGACTCGGGCGATGATGGTGCCAGACAATGGGGATTCAAACCGCACGAATCCTCCCGCCTGAATGTAGAACAGACTGTACCCGCGGTTCACAAACAACTCCTTCGGTTCCGTCCCCGCCCGCTCGTTGACCCAGACCCCCGTATCTCTGACCGAAGCCCCTTGGAAATCCGCACAGAAATACGCCTGGTAGGATCCCACCCCGAAGCTGGGAAGAAACGTGCCGTTACCACTCATCCTTCCTGACCGGGCGTCGACATTGATCGACGCATTCTGCCGGCTGTCCTGCAGATCCGTCAGATCCAGCAGCACCATCGGACTCGCCGCCGTACCATTCGATCCGTTCGACGACGCCGACGGCAGATGAAACCGATACAGCGCCGCATGCTGCGTCACGGTCATCTCCGCATGCACGCCATTACTCAACTGCAGCGCAAAATACCCCGGCTCCGCTTGCACCGTCCCATTGACATAGTCCACCGCGCGCTCGTACTTGCTGCCAAAGCGGCAACCCTCGACGACATCGCCCGCGCAAGCCATCTGGACGGACAGCGGGAAGTTCCCCAGCGACGGCTGCCCGCCGGTCCCGGAGTCGTGCAGCGTCGAGAAGCCGGTCACGTTGCTGAGATCGTAGGACCAGCCGGCGGTGTCCTGGCCCGAGACGTCGGCAACGGCTTTGGCCATACCGTAGGGCAGCGAGGCGCCGGCGAAGACATTGCCGCCGTTGAGGGAGCCGATGAGTGGGTCGATGAGGGCGTAGTTGTGCGAGGCCAGGTCGACTGTGGACGTGGTGGTGGTGGTGGTGGTGGCGGCATTGATGGCGAGGCCGACAAGGCAGAGGCGGCGGAGCATGGCGGATGGACTAGGAGAAGATACTTACAACATGCAAATCGAGGGAGGAGAGTTACCAGTCCTACCTACCGTGTCCGTCTCGACTGGGGAGATCTCACATTTCCTAGAGCAGAGCTCTGGTCGATGATCGCTGAGAAGTGAGGGGCTGGATCATCGTGCAGTGAAGATCAATGCGGCATAAAAATGCGAGAGTTACAGTTCGCAGCCGACGCTTGCTTTGCGGAGAAGGACTCCTGCCTCATTCTAGAGGTCGGTGCATTCTGCGTATCGAGAAGAGATGGTCCGCCGAGAATATTATCGTGTTGACGATGTTCGTGGTCACATGCATGTGACAATCTGGATTATGACGTCGTGCAGCGATTGGTCCAGCCACTGCAGTTCGACGTTTGCGTCCACTGACCCAATGCGGTAACATACACAGCATCACCTAGACTGGCAACTTAACATAAGTGAGAGCATGGCAATCTCACAAGTGGATATGCAGCATTCTGAGAGAACGGACGACGGGGAACTTCTCATTCCTGAACAAACAGGTCACTGAATGACTCATGGTACCTCACCGACTAGTCAGGGCACCGTATATACAATCCCCTCGAAGTGCGTAACAACATACACACATGAACCACACAACTCCGATGTTTCGTCCCAAAAAGCGCTCAATATGCAAACCCGGGCACCCATCGTGTTTCAAATATGCATCGTGTTTTAACTCATCCCTTAGTTGTCCGGCTTCGAGTGGCTGGCCATGCCGATGGGCGCCAACACGATGTCCAACTCCAGCTCTCTCACGGCGGCGCCGCCGGGTCCGCTGTGCTCGGGCATCTTGGCGGGCTTCTGGTCGATGGGGACGAAGTCGACGACGAGGTCGTCCTTGACGGCGAAGACGGTGTCGGTGGAGAGCCAAGGGTCATCCTTGGGGTAGATCTGGGTGATGACAGGCTTGTACTCGTCGTGGGTGATCTGTGGGGTCGGTCAGCTTGCGGTCATGGTGGAGCCATAGTGTTGCTTGCTCGTGCTTACCATAAGATGGATGTGTGCAGGGCGCATGGGGTGTCGGTCCAATGCGGAGAGGAGCTGGTAGGCTGGGCCATCGGTGGGGAGGGAGTAGGCAGTTGGTCGCAAGCAGTACAGACGGTACTCGCCGTTCTCGTCGGTCTTGAACTTGCCGCGGAGGTTGTTGTCGCTCTGGTTGGAGGGGTCTTGGAAGTCGTACTTGCCGTTGCTGCTGGCCTGCCAGATGTCGAACGTCACGTTGGGGATGGGCTTGTGGGTGGAGAGGTCGCGGATGATGCCGTGCATGTAGGTGACAATGCCCTCGTGCTTGTCCTGGATGATGGAGTCACCGAGTTCTCTCCAGGGTGCGTTGGGAGACCAGAAGGGGCCGAGGATAGCTGCAGACGTCGGGATGTACTCAGGTGAGTCGGTCATCACGTAGTTTGCAATCTCCGTGACAAGTCTGGACAAGGTCAGTGTGTCTTCTTTCCGAGCATGTCGAGATCAAGCTTCGACTCACGATTCCAAACCAACGATATCAGACAGGCGGTGCATCTCGTTCCGCTTGCCATCGGAGTCGGCCCACTGCTTGCCGGTCTCGTTGAAGAACTTGACACCAGCCAACCATTCCTCGGGGGTGAGATCGATCTCGCGGGCGAAGTCATGGAGATGTCGCATGGCGGCGGCGAAGATCTGCTTCATGCGCGGGGAGGTCTTGGGACCGCAGGTGTCGATGACATGCTGGGTGAAGTTGGGGTCGTACTTGTGAGTTGTGGAAGACATGATGAATCGAGGTTATCGAGAAGACTGCGGTTCGAGGTTGCTCTTGATTGTAGTTTTCCTTTCACAGTTTTGAAGGGAAGAGGCAGAGAAAGGTAGGATATCGAGAGATTGATATACCAGGACGTGAGATATTATATCAGAAGGGCGGGGGTTGGAACAAGCAGAAGCAGAACAGGAGCAGAGCGGGGGAGAAGGGCGATACTTATCAGACCTGCTCAGCGCCGAACCATCATATGCCAGAGGAACATATGAGCTCTGGCGGGACCATGCAACAAGGTGTGCGGTGCAGTGTTGCGCATCAGGTCGCGCGGCAGTTCCATCGGCCAAAGGCGCGTCGGCAAGCCATGACGGCTCTGGCCCACCACCTCTCTCGCCGCTGCTGACTGCACACAATCCACGCGCACCAGCAAGACGCGGCAGCAAAACGCACCCGCGCCCCGCAGCCACCTGGGTCCCCGCCAAGCGGGCCTGGTCCGATGGCCGTCGAGACAACGGTAAGCAGCGGCGGGGCCACGGGTGTTGGTGGTAGACAGGGACGGTACATGTGCAGGTTCGAGGGACAGGAAAGACGGTACAGACTATCACGAGGCTGGAAGGAGATTTCGGAGCGCCTACCGTACCGCTTATCCGCGCTGCTGCCATTGCACGCTGCCCACATGGGAGAGCTTTCTTCCACCCGCGTCAACGTTCTTACAGGTGAGTTATAGGATCCTGCACAAACTTCAGCGAACGATTTATGCAGGTCTCGAACGGCATCATTCAATGTCGAGAACAATGACCGTTCATAAGATTCGGTCAGTGTACGTAGCAACGAATTGAGAATTTGCAGTCCAGGACTCAGTTGGGCGGCATTATTAGGTAGAACAGATGGAACATTGAGAAGCAACTGTAATTCACGTAAGAAAGTTGAAGCAAGTCATGGTATACGAGAGGATATCGAAATGTTCATGATCAGAGGCGCTTATGCGGACGCACATCTATATGCTAAATAAAAGCACAGCTGGCCCCTACCAGGCCATGATGCAAGATGAATGCTGTAGATACCTATGCAATGAGACCAGCCCATACGCCTGAAAGGAAGCCCCCAGCATGGTTCCCCAACACAAATTAGATTAAGGTTGCGTCAAGAAATGTTCCATCATAGCCACATCACACCAAGCACCGTGCAGACCACAAACAGACAGAGCTGCGGCATGCCCATCGGATTCGCCAACGGTGATGCTGCGCCCTTCGTGTCGGAGCTGCTGCTTCCAGATTTGTTCCCACTGCTGCTGCTGGTCGCAGTTCCGGAGTCTTGGGCTGTTGAACTGCTGGTGGAGTGAGACCACACTGATGCGTTATAGGCCGGTACGTATGCAGGTGCCTTGTAGTCGTATGTCGAATCGATACAGCCGCTGTCGAGGATCGGGTATTCGAGCTGGCTCGAATCCGAGACGTCAGCAGGGATCCACTTGGAAGTGATGCCACGACGGTACGACCAGGTGGCGATATCCTCCTCGGTCTTCCATGCCCAGAAAATCCATCCCAGAGCAGACTGGCCATCGCCGTTGGAACTGTACGCGGCGATTTGCGCCTCGAAGAACATGCGAAACCAAGTCCGCTCTTCTTGGGTCAAACCTTGGGTGCTGTTCTCGGAGGTCAAGGAACCACTCTGCAGACTCCATTCGCCAATCACGGTTGGCATGATGCCACTTTCGGTGGAATTCTGTTTGAGCAGGTTGGATTGCGCACAGATTCGGGTGATGGCATCGGCCTGGTCCAGATTGCTCAGGGGAGGGAAGGCATAGAACTGATGGGCATCTAGGATGGTGTGCTCGATCGGCGTGTCGGGAACAGGATTGTAGTTGGCCCACCATGCGGCACCATAGAAGGCGTCTGGGTACGAGGTCACCGTGAGTATCATGTTTCGTACACATCTATGTATCTGCTCGACGCAGACAATATGCTGGACTTACCAGCGAGCACGACGTTCATGGTAGAGTTGATGTCGTGGAGCGTGGTGACACTGGCAGTGTAGAAGGACTGCAGCTCTGCCATGGAGAACTCTAGAGTGAACAATCCAGGCTCGTTGAGCAGCGAGATGCTAGTCACGGCGCCGCCATAGATGTCCTGAGAGAACTCGGTGGTCAAGTTCTTCAGCACGTTCGTGGTCCGATCGATGTTGCTCTGGTTGGTGGCGAACAGCACGGGGCCAATGAGTCCAGAGGTTTCGGCACCATTCTGCGATCCCGGAGCGCCGTGCATGCTGATCATGACTTGAAGTCCAAGTTCCTTGCACCACTGGACAGCCTGGATGAGGTACGGGTACGATCCGCTCACGTAAGGCTCGTAGTCGAGGAGATCTACGGCCCAGTAGCCGACGGGTATCCGTACAGCGTTGAGTCCGGCGTTTGCAATGTCGACAAAGTCATCTCGAGTGTAGAATGTTCTTCAAGGACCATGTCAGCACGTCGGGCAGTGATCGGCCTTGTCAGCAACAATCACTTACTCGTAATGGGTCTGGAATGTTGACGAGCATTGGTCTTTGCCTAGCTCGTTGCACAACGACCACTCATCCGAGGCGTTGGTACCTGAATAAAGCGTCGGGGTCATCCTACACGGCACGTCAGTGATATCGTTCGGTCGCGAGAACGTTCTTAACAGCTCGTGTTAAGGGTTAGTCATGCAGTTCGCGAACTCACCACTTCTCTGTGACCAACCAGCCTCCAATGTTCACGCCGCGCATCTGCGCAGCAGCCCGCCCCACCGCGCTGAGCGCGACGAGGGCCGTAGTAGCCAG
Source organism: Microcyclospora pomicola (assembly GCA_002786065.1). Taxonomy (NCBI): domain Eukaryota; kingdom Fungi; phylum Ascomycota; class Dothideomycetes; order Capnodiales; genus Microcyclospora; species Microcyclospora pomicola. The sequence continues at coordinate 748,552 of NHNY01000004.1, read as the reverse complement.
GCCATGGGTATGCATCGCTGAAAAAACACGTCAAAATGTTGAAGGAGAGGAATGCAGCTCGATGCCACCAGGATTGGCAGATGTCAATCCAGTAAAAAACAAGTATGGAACAAGGCGGAAAGAAGGCCCCAGGCGACCAGGGTTTGATGCGGTAAAGAAAGAAAGAACGAACGAATGGATAGGGTAGGTTGCTTGGTCTGGGGAACAGCAATGATGGTGATGATGCGGAGAGAAGGACAGTAGTGGGAGCCAGGCCCGTGGCGAGAGGGAATCAAGGACGTTGGGGGCAAATTGAAGCCCGCTGCTGCGGCTGGAGCAGCGATGGTGCACTGCACCGGATTAGGCGTCCGGAATTAGCATGTCGCGCGTGGGAGCCAGATGCGCCACGAGCAAGATCTGCGTTGGTCGATGTAGGTGGAGTGGTGCAATTGGCTGCGTGGGCGAGAGCACAAGATTCAGAGTTGGCGAGGCGCAAGATGTTGCGGTCGCTAGTCCGCTACAGGCTGACGCCGCGTAATGAAGACTATCGACTGCAGCTGCTAGCGCCCGGCTGTCGGCACGGACAGATGTCAGCGTGGGAACCCGTGCCTGTCTGTCTACAGATGTAGTGATGGGTCTAGTGCTATAGCGAATGGCACAGCACTGACATCAAGGATGCAGGGAATAATTATATGTAAAGACAGGATACACGTGATAAGCAGGACGTTTACATGAATAGAACGGCAGGTATCGACTACATCCTCCTGAGGCCTACCGTCACGCACCTCATCTCCTCAACCAAAACGTGCTTCCCCGTGTGGATACCGTAATCAAGGGTGCCGAAAACAAGCTTTTGGGGAGAAGTTGAGCCAATCAGTAATGTGGACGCAGGCGCATGTTTCGAGCCAGCTGTAAAGCCTCACGTGCACTCTACAGTTGCTGTTTCATGCTCGCAATAATCGATCGACCTGCGCGCTCATATACAAGCTAGGTTCATGCGCTCGAACCGCAGGATCTATTGGGAGCCGGCTCATCAGGACAATCTGGCACTTGATCCTTTCATCCACCAATTCAGAGCACGACATGATTGATCACCGCAGTATCCATGCTGAATTCGCACCGGAGGCCCAGAACAAGGCCGGCTTCGACACAACTCCCCAGCGAGCAAGGTCTCAGTACAGATGAGCTCGGGCGGATCAAGCCTGTAGAATTGGCGTCAGATCGAATTGTCTGAAGCTTGCCCAAGTCATCGTCAACGTACACAGCTACTACAACGGACCGACCATCGAGCAGGATTGGGCACCATCAATCCACCGTGGTTCGTTGATGAGGCTGAAGCTTCGCGCATGACAACCCGCAGAGATCAATATCAACACGATGCAGATGTCGTCCATATTTAATCAGCGGCAACAGCAATCTAGCGTATGCTTCGCAGACCAGAGTCAGGAAGTCAACTGCAGCGGACTCCAAACATAGCTATATGTGAGTCCAGCGGCCGCGACTGCAAGCCAAGAGTGTGTCCATCTCTAGTATCTAGACCTGGACAAGAAGCCCACGGTGCTCGTAATGCCATGCGCCGTGTTAGTCTCGTAAGCCGAAGAGGTGATGCATGAGCCACGGACTTCTTGTCTTGTACCCGAAACATTACTTCACTTCTTAGCCCCCTGCTTCGATAATGGTACATTCTCGGATGACATCTTGTTTCCACGATTCGAATGCATCACGACGCTCGTCGCTCAACCAATCGATGGCAGGTTGGAACATCGTACCTAGAGCTGGCAGCAGACCAGCCGCAGATACATCATCGTTTCCACTAGATGGCCTGCCAGCATGTCTCTCCTTTCGCCGCAGCGGTGTCTTCGCTGCTCGCACTTGTATGATATCTGACGTTGACGCGTCCTTGCCTGCGTTGTCACCGGCATGACTCTGCTGTTCCTGTTCTGCGTCATGGTCATCATACATGACACTGGAAATGTTTTCGTACCACTCCATCTCGAGCCAGCTGTCCCCGCAGCGCTCTACGTACGCGTCGACAATGTTCTCGACGTAACTTTGTGACTCTGACAGTACAGGCAGACTGCTAGCATTGTTTGTCTTGAAATAAGTTCGGATGACACCAAGACCTTTCAGCCTCCTTGCCTCGTATCGATGCGTAATTCCCTCGCCATCTAGGCGCTTGATAACGTGGAATAGGATGGCCAAGAGCAGGAAAGGCAATTGCGCTTCATCATCAGTACGAGCCACTTGTTGGGGTGACATTCGACGGCGTTTACTTGGAGTAACATCCACAGCGGATCCGGTAGCGTGACGTCGCTCATGTAGCATGATACTTTGTGCACCAGCGTATACATGAATCGCAGCACCCTCAGCATTCAGCGCTTTGCAAAGTTGATTCAGCAAAGGCATGACCCATGTGGGCAATTGTCGTTCTGCGTCCGGCGGAGCAACACCAAACTCCCTTCCACGTTTCGGTGTGGTTGCTTGAGTGCTGCCCGCACCACTCTGTCGCTTGACGCCCACGTTTCCATTCACAGCATTCTTAGCACTATTCGCCTTAAGGTCCCTCCAGCCTCTCCTTTGCGGCGGCTCAGCAGACTTCGTCGTGTTCAAAGCTCCATCCAGATACGTGTACAGCTTTGCATATACCCTGGGCTTGGTCGGCGCATTCGTCTTAGCGATATCTAGGGCTAGCTTATGGCGTAGTCTTTCGCATGCGATATTACAACACGCATACGTTCTTGCGATTTCTTCGTCGGGCTTCAATGAAGCTGCTTTTGAGCGAGATTGTGCTAGAAGTGACGTCGAGAGATGAACAAGCTCGGGAGGCAGGAAAGCATGCGTCGGGAGCAGTAGCATCAGGTTGTTTTCGATCGAGGTCGGCATCGCGAATATCCCTTGGGCACGGAAGAGGGTGATGTTCAGAAATATGTGCCTACATCACCAAGAGCCCCCGGCTGGGTACCGTGAACAGCATCGCGATTAGAGACGCGGTAAAACGCGGTGTCACGTGGTCCAAATTGGCCGTTCTGCCCTCTCTGAGCGAATGATCAGACACTCTCTAGGCTGCGGATTGTCCCGCCGATATCATGTCATCAATGTACCCTCAAATATATTTCACATTGCCGCTTGCAACACCACGCCTGTTTCTGATCGGCGAATCCATCCACCCTCAGCCTCATGTTCCGCACTATTGTGCAAATCCCATCATGGAGTACTCCGGCTTACGTTTGCCACCGATGCCGCCATTCAATGGTGACCGGCACTGCTGTTGCGCAGAAGCACAAGAAACGCTACACTACTGCTGCAACATCGATCTCCGCCGATGAGTCCAACCGGAACGATAACGAGGAGCATACTTACGATGATTGGATAAGCAATTTCAATGATATAGGAGTCACTTCTCGGCCTCGTCCCCAACCCCGCAAAGATGTTGAATCCAAGACACGCAAGCCGGATGCTGATGGTCGAACTGGGCGCACGGCTGAATCACACGAATCTGATACCGGGGTCGATGTGGCAGAGGCGCAAAAAGCACGCCCAGCCTTGTCACAAGACCGCACAAATCGTGGAAGAAGTCATGCGAATACTCGCGGGAAGACCGCGGTCCGCGGCCGTCCTTTTAAGGACGCAGAAGATGAGATAGAGCTCTCGAAGTCAAGCTTGCCGCCTATGAGAGCGCAATTGGATGGATTGATTGCCAGCATGCGATCGGAAATGGCGGCGCGAGAGGGCACGTCACAGCCTACATTGCCTCCCGAGGAGGATCCCAAAGAAAGCCCAGAGGACGACAAGATCCCTGCCGCACGTTCGCCGAACCCATTCGGCTACATAGCCTTAGATGATGCAACGCGAACCAACAGCTTGGACCAGACAACGCCGCACCGTTCACAGGAAGGGGAGGATCCGATTGAAAAAGTGGCATTCTCTAACGATGATTGGGACACTGCTTTTCTAGATAGTCTGAAGTCCCAACCGGCGCGACTTCCAACAAGACGATCGTCGCCCTTCACAGTCCATCGAAGCTCTCATCCACTTCTGAGCAAAGCACAAATAACAAACGCGCGGGCAGCATGGGGTGATTCGACGGCACACGCCCCTCGGAATGGTACTCATGCTGCCTCGTATGAAACGTTACGGAAAGCCGATCGACTGTCAACGCCTGACCCTATCAATCCACGCCAGTCTGACACCAAAACCTGGGGTGGTAGATCTTTTGTTGTAAAACCCGACCCCCGTGGGGCAAATGAGGGTACCAGCTCGGGAATCGGCGACAGGAAGAAGATCGCTTTCGAAAAAAGGCTTGCCGGGAGCAGAAGTAGTGGAGGTCTAAATACCTTTGATCAGAACGCTAAGCCAGCTCGCCTGTCGGACTCACGGGAATCATCGATGAGTGGAACTTCGGAAGACGTATCCTCATCGCTCACGACCGAAGGCATCGTGGAAAGCGGCGCTACCGAACCAGACCTCCATACTGATGTTCGTGATACCGCTGACCTTTCCGATCAGGAGACTGATCCCGTGTATCTCAATGACAAAAGCCAAGGAACCAGCACCGACACTGAGCGCACTGCTGCGAGTTACCGACCCTTCAAATTTCACGAGATGCGCACTGACGCTGAAGACAATACAGGCACATCGTCAGGTAGCGACCAAGGGATTGCCGATTCACATGAGGGGCTCTCAGATCTGTATCAGGAGCGTCCAGAAAAGCTGCGTCACGAGCGCGGTCTACTTCCCGAGGTGAGAGAGAGGGTGGATGCCGCTGAATCCGAGCTGGCGCATCATTCGGTTGTCCGAAACATGACAAGAGGGCCTTCGGAAGCTCAACCTAAGAAGAAACGGACGCGCACTAGAGCTGTTTCTAAGCATACTGAGAGCGACCCTTCTCGCGAGGAGCTTGCATCTGCTGAACAGACGCGACTGCCGAATGTTGAGCCTGCGGGCCAAAGCGATATATTAATCAACGTCGACACCGAGTTCGCGGGCGGTGATGCCGCGGAAATCCCAGCAACCATTGAAGACTCAGACATTACACAAGTGAACGCCAGCGATCTTCATATTAGCCCGATTGACATCGACCAGCCTGTAGTCCCTCGGCTTGCATATGGTCTAGATCGAGTGCTGTTCAATCCCGGTGTCTACCAGCTTCAAGATCCACACTCCCGAGTGTACAATTTTGATCCCTATCTACAGAAGATCATGCCTGTCGCTGAATTTGATTTCAATGCGCTCAAGGAATATAAGACTTCATCGCAAGATACTATGCTTTCAGATCTCGCAAAGCAGAACGGGAAGCGATATGTCGGCTCGACTTCGAGCATGACAAGCACATTGTCGCATTTTCACTTTCTGCTTTCCAACTTTCGCGATCTAAATCTTAATATGATGTCTAAAGCCTTTCCCGACAATGCGCCTACCCTGACGAAGCTAAATCGCGCTCCCAATGCGATGTTCTTACGCTGGCAAAACGGAACTTATGCTATCGATGCTGACAAGGAGTTCGACTCTGGGAACGTTCTGATGATGCTAGGAAAGAGTATGGAGCTGCTCTTGACTCGGTCACAATCAGAATATGAGCGCTATCGTAAAAGCGATGCACGTGAGGTCAGCAAAGAGGATCGAGATGGCCCGGAGGCATATCAGTACACCGCTATGGGTGATTTTATCATGAGATCCCAGCTTGACGCATATGATCCTCGCCTTCCTGGTACCGGTACCTTCGACCTGAAGACCCGGGCCGTGGTTTCTGTTCGTATGGATGCCGCGGATTACCTTCCCATGATTGGGTATGAGATACACACCGCTCAGGGGCGATGGAACTCGTACGAACGCGAGTACTACGACATGATCAGATCCACGATGCTCAAGTATTCGTTGCAAGCGCGAATGGGTCGCATGGATGGTATCTTCGTTGCATATCACAATGTCACGCGCATCTTCGGGTTCCAATACATCTCGATCAACGAAATGGATCGAGCACTACATGGACAGATCGACCGCTGTCTTGGCGATGAGGAGTTCAAGCTCAGTATTGATCTGTACAACAAAGTGCTGAATATGGCCACAGAAAAGTACCCCGAGACAAGTCTCAGGTTCTTTTTCGAGACGCGACCAGGTAGGGGTGACAGACCAGCTACCATGACAATCTTCGCGGAACCGATGGCAGACAAAGAAGTCGACCGGATTCAAAGCTTGGGTAAAACACGCATTGCGGACTTTGAAAAAGATGTGATGGGCAAGGAGGAGAAGTCTGAAGAAGAAGTGGATTCAAAGTCATCTGAGATCACAAAGCCCGGTGGGACATCACCAATGTATGCCAATACAGAGACTGCGGCCGATTCATCCTTCATAGGTCGCATCGAGACCTCCACAGAAGCAACCCATCGGCCTTTGTTCTGCGCGACTATACTGCTATATAACTATACAAAGCTGCGCTCCGAGCCTGAGACTGCGTGGCAACATTGCGAGGGCAACCGCCCTACGAACTTCACCGCCGACCGCGAATGGCGAGTGGAGTTCATCCTGAAGGAACCATCTGCTGAAATGAGTGAAAGCACGCGCTGGGCCATGTATGAAGATATGAAGCATAGACGTAAGGAAGCTTACTGGAAGGGTAAGGAGGAAGGAGAAGAAGAAACCGCTAGTCAGGAAGTGGAAAAGAAAGGCAGTGGCGACTATTTCAGGGATTTGCTGCGATCCGTGAGTGCCAAGGATGCTGGCGTTCGCAAGAAACTCGACCGACTTGAGAAAGGCAAGGAGAAGATCGTGGTCGGGATGCCGGCCATCAGCTCCGCGACCACGAATGCACACGTCCTCGAGGGCAATGACCTTGGTCTGGAAACCAAAGCCGTGCAAGATGTTACGCAGTCTAGCGGGCGTGCAGAGGTCGACTGAATTGACGATTACATGCAGTCACTTTATAGGGGGAAGCAGTGATAGCTTCAGCTGCATAGGTATGGTGGCGGTGATTGAGTTCGGTCGCATTTGCATAGCGTGAGGAGCATGGGTCTTCATCATAATGCCATGTATCTATAGGCGTACAAGCCACTGTATACTATTTCATTCGGTCAACTGTCGAGCAGTTCTCATGCAAGCCTTGTCGAGGCCCCGGTCATTGTCGCTGTGTGGACTTCTCTCTCGTCGTAGCCCGCGCACTCATATTCCACCCCCATCCCATCCCTTCACTTCTCCCCATCCTTCGCCAGCTCTCGTGCCAACGCCTCCAGCTCCGCGACGCCCTGCTTATCCGGGCCCGCCCTCTCAAACTCCAGCCCTAGTCTCACCCACTCCTGTGCCTCCTCGATCCTGCCCATTTCGCGCAAGCACTGGCCCCGCCGCCACCAGCCCTTGACGTTGGCCACCTTCTTCAGCTCCACGCTGATCTCCGCGTCCACCATGCCCTCCGCCCACATCTGCTGCGCCATGTACGCCTGGCTGCGGTTTACGTACAGCAGGCTCAGCTCCTCGCGCACCAACCCCGACGCCTCCCACGGCGGCCGCTCCGCCGCCATCCGCAGCGCCAGATCGTACATCTTGATCGCCTCCGCGAACGCGCCCTTTTTGTACGACGCGTTGCCCGACTCGCGCAGCTTGGTGATCTGCACGCTCCGCTTGGGGTTCACCGGGGCTGGAGGTGGTGGGGTCTGGTTCGGGGTCTCGAGCGCGAGGAGATGGCGGTGCAGCTTGTTCACATCGTCGATGTCGTCGCGGAGGTTGGCGGTGCTGGCGGAGATGGCTTTGCTGGCCGGGTCGATGCTTAGAGGAAGCTGGGTGAAGGTGTCTAGGCTTTCCATTTTTTGATGTGTTTCTCGATGTTTGATGCTCCGATTTTCCGTCGGGGTGGTGAGTTCATGTGTAGGTACATAAATGTACCGTACCTAAGATGTACAACTGTCGTCTGGAAACTTTGGAGCAGGTGTTGGCTGTGGACCCCGGCTTTCCGTTGACCATTCCAAACATAAAAGTATTGACATGTCCAGGCTACAATTTTACAGGCTACGGGCATTACCAGTGATTATCGAGTGGACTTCATCATCAACGTGGACATGAGAAGAGATCATGATATCCCGAAAGCTTATTCACTTGCTATGGTACTTCTAGAGGCTCCTTACTCCAGCCCCATTCCTCGACCAAGCTTTGTGCCTTGCTAGCAGTTGCACATCCAGTATCCTTCTCGATGGCTGTAAGTAAGTCTAGCACGACCTGTCGCTCTTCATCATCCTCAAGGCAGGTTCCGGCTATATAGACGGGCAATATCATCTCAACCCTCACGGCCGCATGTGGTCGTCCAAGCGCAATGCCACATATCTCATGCGCGTGCTTGAGGGCTTCTGATGATACTTCGCGGTAAGCCCTGAGTCGACTGAGACCCGAGTTCGTGCTCGGCTTGTTCAGAAGAAGAAGAATTCGTGCAAGGTGGTAGAGCTGAACAGCAGCTGCACACTGGTTGATGCTGAAGAACACTTCTTTGAGACGCGACTTGCTGTACTTATCCTTCCGATGTTGGAACTGATACTTCATTTGCGCACACGGCTGGAACGTCCCCGGGAGACTGCTTTCCCAGTTGTCCAGCTGGAGTGACAGACGTCTCCAGGTTGCAAGACGTGTTCCTGGTGGTTCGCCAAGATCATTGGCAAGGTAATTCATGACAGATAGAACCAACCACAGCATCGTGTGCGACACCAGTTGCGTACCGTCGCGGCCATGAAACAGATCGCTTTTCATCACGTCACTGCGCACAGTGTACAGCGTACCGTCGTTCTGTAATTGCAATCCACAATTACGCCATAACTCATAGTCTTCAGGATTCAGTAATGTCTTTCTGTGGTTTGCATACGCAGCTTGGTAATCGGCTCGTGCAAAGTTCCAGAAAGCTGCGTGTCGACCGATAGTGGGAGTCAGTGTGAGCTGTCCTTGGGCTTGCTCCGTACGGCTTGCTCGTACAGCCGATAGCAGGGACTTGAGTCCAGCCAAATGTCTGCCCCTTGGTCAGTATGCTTGAAGATTGGTGCCTTTTGTCCTTACTCACTGGAGCCATCCTGCTTCAAGCTTGTCAAGGGATTCATACAACGAGAATATGCTGACAGCCACGAGCAGATCATCCGAGTTCACTCCAAGAACAGTCGTCTGTGAATTTGGCGTTGATGGATTGCTGAGACTGCCGGATAGTGCAGAGAGATAAGCACGAGAAGCTGAAATGGCTTTATCGTAGTAGTTCGCAGCTTTGTAGAACCAGTCTACATCAAGCACACCTATCACCTCCATTGCTGCAGGCTTTTGAGTCTGAGGACCTGCGAATGGTTTACGGCCCTTCAGTAGCCCAAGCTGTTTCGCTGCAACAGCGGCAATAGCATTCCGAAGCAGTGCATCCCGGAGAGCTTTTAAAGGTACCAGCTGACTGAAATGCATTTCTTGATCGAAAAGGTCCATCCTGTCCCTGTAAGCAGACGCCCTCATACGGCTATTGGCAGTACAAGGGAGACATACCAAGGCCCAATGGACTCAGTAAAATGTCTGATCAAATAGGCCATCTCATGTTCACGTTCGTCCGTAACGATAGCACTCGTATGAAACTGACTTTCTGACGCCCAAAGATTACTACTACCAAGAAATCCGTCAGCTGGTTGCTCGCCATGTGAGGCTGAAGGAGAAGATACCTCCCAGGTATCGTGCTTATGCCCGTGAGTCGTTCTAGGCTTTCAGATGGCTCGGCAGAGCCAAGGTCTTTCCTATCCACCTCATCTACAATGTTTGGAAGATTCGGTAAGAAACCGCACGAGTTGCCTTCACTGCCATAATAAACATCTGGGTCAAGGTTGAACCATTCTGGTTCAAAGCTTCCCTCGATCCATGGGTCTTCTGTTACAATCTCGCGGATGGACAGCGGCGGATATTTCTTATCTATGATTTGAGCTGAACCTGGAGGATCATTCGATACAGCTGGATTGCTGGCTTGATTGAGACTGTGACATCGCGACGGGGAGTCCGAACCCAATGGCAATGTTGACAAATGTCGTGAAGCGTTACCCAAGCCGACATAACTCTGCGGACTATGATAGCTACCTGGGGAGAATTGCGTTCCTTCTGGAGCTGGAGCTGGCAATCTTATATCACTCTGCTAGGCTTGTATCAGAGTCCGCTCGAACATTGGTGGGCAGGGTAGCAGACATTTCCCAATTCTTGCTCACGCTTGGGAGATTCGACTGTCGAGCTTTGGTACTTCCTTCGTAGTGAGACACCTTCATCGACAAACTTGCGTTTCTTGTCATATCCCGGGCAGGTTTTGCCCAGTTTCTCACACCTCAGACATGATGGCATGCGCTTATCACACTAATTCTTACATGAGCGAGAACGGATCGGTTTATGATCGGAAGTAACAAAGCTTATGTGCCACATACCTTCACGCGGCGCTCTCGACATCTGTCGCAAGCTCTCTCCGTTGTTGGTGTTGGCTCCGCCATTGATTGAGCTTGGAGGTTGACAAGATCAGCCAAGATGGACTATGGCCAAAGTTCCCTGCTCATTTCGCATGACCGTCACAGATGAAAATAGGCGGTCGTCATTTTCCCCACTGCATTCGCTGATTTTCCGAACTTGACGATGTGCCAACGAGTTGACCACGAGCGAGGGATGGTGGATTGCCTTCCCAGCGCATTTGAGTCGCTTACGACGGTACTCAGCTCGGTCCGGACTTGCCGCAAGACATGTCGTCGTCTACAGTAATCTAATCTGATTCGATCAGTCCCGACCTCAATACTACGTGACCGGCCTCTTCCATCTTTCGGATCTAAAGTCACGGCTTTGCTTGTCATATGTCCTTGGCTACGTTCTGCGTTGACTGCAGCTCTGTTGGAGAGTGTACTGACTGGATAGTGCGTGATAGCCACAGCCATGACGAAGCCGCGCTGGCAAAGCGCCTCTTCTGAATAGACCAGCCTCACATCAAATGTGCAGGAAATCAAGATGAAGATACAAAGACTTTTCATATATCCTGTCAAGTCTTTACGACCCGTCGAAGTGCAAGCTACAGAGATAACGAATGAAGGACTACGATTCGATCGCCAGTATGTTCTCGTCAAGCCCCCCAGGCCTGAAACAGGTGGTCTTGCGGAACATATTACGATCAAGTGGAACTTCCAACTCGGGCTGTTTCATACAGCCATCGACAAGTCATGGTCCAAATTGACCATTACGCATATTCATGCTGACGAGAGGCACGCTACGCTAACATTGCCACTGACGCCCTCGCCTCTAAGTCTTCTCACAGCGAGCGTCTTCGAAGTCAGTATCTTCGGGACCAAGGCGCCTGGTATCGATATGGGGGATGATGTAGCACGCTACTTCACATACCATCTTGGCTCGCAAACGCGCTTGCTATACATTGGTGGCAACGGACAGCGTGAAATTCCAGGATCTGTGTACATTCCGAAGCACTACCGAGCACTATCTATTGCAGTAGACAGTAGCCTCCAGCCGCAAAGACTGCGATTCGCAGATGCGGCACCGCTACTAATTACCACTACCGCCTCCGAAGAAGACGCTCGACGACGCTTGCCACCTTCAGCACGAGATGAGGATGTCATCGTCAGGTTTCGACCCAACATTCACGTGAACGTCGACGATGAGAGACCACCTTATGACGAAGACAATTGGGGAATGCTTGCCATTCGCTCTCAAGTGGACCGGAATCAGGAGGTGTCTGTCCGTTGTCTGTACCGAACGGTACGGTGTCTCAGTCTGAACGTGGATCTGGCCAAAGGAGGCATGATTGCTACCAACAGACAGCTTTACGGACTGCTTGCGAGAGATCGGCGGACGAATGACAACCATCCGCACAAGCCTGTCTTTGGTCAATATGCCTGTGCTGGACCCAGTGGCGCTTTGCTCCGGGTTGGTGATGAGGTCGAGGTCACGGAACGCATAAGCACCCCACCGACTCCAATGACCCCGGAATCACCCTTACAGCCTCTGGTGAATGCCTGATCATAATAGACGGCCTTGTCGCAGAATATCGAACGACCCACAAGCCGCAGACGCGGGTTACGAACGAGAACATGAATTTGCAGGACGAAGCTATCCGACCAATTGAGACGGCCTCACCGGTTGTCTATGACTCGATCGGGGCGGCAATAAGCGCACTGGAAGTGATCCGTTCCGATGGCCTTGGATTCGCAAGGAACAGACATAGAATAAGCACAGCATCAGTTCTGCACGCAGTTCCCATGACTGTGGACATGCCATAATCTATGGAGGCGCTTGAGAAAAGGCCATGCCTGTCAGTTTGAAGTCATCTTGCATTCATCACGTCCGTGCCCATTGGACACAAGAGCAGTCACCAAAACTGGCGCATATTGTGTTCAGCACTATGAGAAGCATTACAGCTCGAAGAGAACAGATTCGCACTTGCAAATGCCAAGACGCCGGCCAATATCTTGCATCCTTCACTATGTCTTATCAGAAGACGTGAGTGGTTTTGCTTACGAGCTTTTCCTCGAACTTGCTGAGCGGGTGGGAGCGTCGAGGAGAGCTTTGCAGATTACCTAGGGAACCAGTAATACATAGCCACAAAGGTTCACTTACTGAGGAAAGTCGGACGACTCGGATTGGACGGCTGTTTCAGGCAGCACACTCAGGATGATTTGAGCCCAATGTGGCGGTTGAGAAGAGATACTGGGTCCGGAGCAGTAATTCACTCAATTGACTTTCATCGCGAAGCCGAATGTGTCTTGACTCCGTGCGATGACTGTTACAGAATGCTCATCCGACAACCATAGATCGATACCCATGAAAGATAGCGTAGTAGACTGTCACTTTATCCTACCCGCGACCGATGTAAAGACGCCAATAAAGCAACAAGAAGAACGGAGGTAAACTGCAGTACTATGTCCGCCGGATAAACTTCGGCAATTAAATTAAGTATTATATTGAAACAGAAATTTGTGTCCATCATCCAATCATCGTGGAACCGTCAGCGGGTGTCGTATAACGGTCAGTACACCACGTTGTGGTCCCGGTGGGAGCTCATCGACTTCGGTCGATCGAGCCTTTGCCGTGGAGATCCAGGTTCGATTCCTGGCACCCGCATCTTGCACAGGTTAAATTCCTGCGATTGGGCATTACTTTTTTTTCTCCTTCTCGTCGTCTTTCTCTTTTTTGGTCTGAATGAGATATGTCTTTTGTCATCCATAAACTGCGTCATATTGCGCTCGATGTATGTGCATTCAGAGTCGTTGCAACGTCAATACTGCCAGCACGAACCACGTACTTGCTACCAAGCTCATACTAAATGCTTTACACGCTCTCGTATCTAGCCAGGGTATCTCGAACATCTACAATACAATGGTCCAGCCAGGATGCTGCAAGGAACTCCAAGAACGCCATCGCTAATTATTTCACGACCTGGAAACCCAGATCACCCTCACGCCAGTCTCTGCCGTTTCCCTCCTTCGTGCCCTCGTGCTTCAGCTGATCTCTTTCGCTCTATTTCCTCCTTCATGATTCGCTCCGTGTTGCTCATCTTCTTCTCCGGCTTCACGATCTTTCCACCGCCACCCGACAATGGATTCTTCGGCCGTGCGAATAGAGGGTTCTTCGCTTTGGGCTTCGCGCCACCACCAAGCGAGAACGACATCTTCTCCACGGGTTTCTCCTCAACCTTCTCCTCGTCCTCTACATCTTTGTCATCACTTGTGAGCTTCTTGGGCTGCTCGGCAGACTGATCGGCGGCAGAAAATGTTTCGATTGGTACCGCCTCGATAGCATCCGAAGGTTTAGGTACGTTCGAGGGCTTCGAGACGGCCTTTCCTCCAAGATTCAACGACATCTTGACTGGTCCGGTAGGCGCCTCAGTCTCGACCGTCGAGAGATGTACAGCATTCTCTCCTGTCCTCCTCGCCTTCTCTGCTTCCTCTCGCGCCCGCTTCATCTGTTGCTTGAGTAGCTTGTCCTCCATGTCCTCGTCGCCTTTTGCCAACCTCTCCTTCCTCTTCACATCCTCCCGCCTCCGAATTGCTTCTGGTGAGTCATCAATGAAGCTGATCTCAAGACCTCTGTCGCCTTCCTCCACCCTGCACACTCCCTCCTTCCCCAAGAACTTGGCAAAGTCCGTCAGGGAGCTCCACTTTGTCGAGTTCATGTGCACATGCTCCTTGTCCCGGATATACTCCTGGTAGAAGTTGTTCATATGCACTTTCTTCTCGCCATGCGATGTCTTGAGCAGCTGGAGGAAGTCGCGCTTGAATTGGTTGCTGTAATCGTTGATGAACTTCCTCGGATCTTCGCCGACCAGCAACATCGCGCGTACGTGGCCTTCTGACATGGTATGCTGCTTGAAGCCGTTCTCGTCTCGACACTGCTTCTCGCAGATCTGGCAGTACCATCGAAGCCGTTGCAGCCCTTTCGCCTTCATCTTGTTGGCGATGTATTTGGTCGAGCCGACCTCTGCTTTCGGCATGATTGCGGTAGATGACAGATTCAGTGATCTATGGTAGATTTAGAAACCTCGGAAGACTCGACTACGACTTAGCAGGATTCAACCTGTATGTTTTGCGATCGTGATGGTGAAGACAGTAGAACTTTGTCATGTCTTTCGTGCTTACCTCAGAAACATGCCTTATCGATTGTACCTGATACGAGGCCCGCGTTACTGAGCAAGCATAACATCACGACCACCACCATAACATTCATCCGGTCCGACCTGTGTGGCATACCTCTTTTGACTCGAGCTTACAGCGATCAGCGACGTCCGTTTGTCCGGTCGTCTCTAGGGTAGACTGGCCGCTCACATACTGAACGTTCTGGAGTGAACCGGACGACCTGCAATGTACAATCCATGATATTTGCATAGGTGGAGTGCCGTCTATCGTCATCCTGTCCCGCTGAAAAAGATCACATAATGGAATCAATTTCAATGGATGTGTATTGGACTCATATCTTGAGATGGTTGTAATTTCCGCTCGTTGAGCTTTCGCTGTAATGTACCTGCCATGGCGCATCAGGTATATGACAGCCAGAAGTATGGCCATCGGGACGTTACATCAACACATTGATAACAAGATGACCTAAGTTACTCTCTCATTGACCTATACCGACGAGCGAACTTTTGTATCGACCATTGAACAGGCAGCTTCCATGAACCGGAATGCAACCACGAATGCTGTTGATCCGGTCTACGATGGCGTCGATGTTGCCCTGGGTCCTCGTTTGACCTATTTCATACTCTCGCTACTCTCAATGCTCCTCTTAGCGGCGCTATTTGGTGCGCAGTCCTCCAGGGTACCGAGATTGACTGACGAAGACGTCCTAACCTGAAGCCAGGATCGCGCGTCCATATCATCACCGATCGTCGAACTCGCCAGAAGCTCAGATTAGTTCGCATCATCCCGTTTCTTCTCTATACAACAGGCATCCTTTTCAATGTCGCCGCGGCTGTGACTGTTACCAACCTAGCAGGATCTAAGTCTTCTTTCAACTGCCGCATGGCTATGGAAGCGTGTCTCGTCTTTTTCGTCACGTTGAAATCGTTGGTTCAGCTTTTCCTCATCGAGCGCAGTCATGCTATACGTGCCAGGATGAAAAGGAGGACGGAAGACTCCCTCTGGCTTATGAGTATCCTGTTCTGCTCGGTCGGTACCGGTATTCTGGCGATTCTTGCTTTCATAGCACCCCTTGCACAGTTCTACCCAGACACAGGCATATGTCGCATTGGTCTCCCACGCAAAGCCACCATGGCACTCATGGCTTATGACCTGTCCGTCAACATTGGTCTCACCAGCATATTTCTGGCGCTTTTGTGGCCATCACTCCAATTACGTGA
Organism: Microcyclospora pomicola; assembly: GCA_002786065.1. NCBI lineage: Eukaryota > Fungi > Ascomycota > Dothideomycetes > Capnodiales > Microcyclospora > Microcyclospora pomicola. The sequence goes on along the minus strand of NHNY01000004.1, from coordinate 732,759 downwards.
CCCAAAGCGCGCAGAAGCTGTCGTTCGCCGGCTGGACTCGAGAGCATCACTGATATCGTGGAACCTGAAATCTCCCAGTCCGCTAGCCTCCATCATTTCGCTCAAGCATCCGCCCGTTCGATCGCCGCCATCCCAATCCCTGGAAGAGTTCCAAGAGGCTTTCCCACGAGTACACGTGGTCGATCCAAAAGTCGGAGCAATGCAGAGACTGGTCCGAAGGACGCTATTCGGCGCAATCGCGATGATGATCGGCACGACGGCCAACCTTGCGGCTCTGTATGTCACAAATGGACAGCACGGCTGGGTCTGCTTCTCATGTTGTATGGCGGACAGTAAGTGTGGCCTGTATCTATCGAACTCTATTTCTGAGATAATCACTGATCAAAGCCAGTCACGTGGAGTGTCACCGTGGTGCATTTTTTGACGGTGGATAGGAGTGAAGATCGCATTGACCAAGGTACCGGCGAAAATGGGCGGCTGAATGCACAGCAAATCGGGAGAGCACGCGGTGACAGTATCTCTCTGTCAATTTGATGGCCCAGTGGATTTGCCAGCAAGTGGGACGCCTCGACGAAATCCTTGAGCTACCGTGATATTGCGCTCTGAGTCTTGGCAGATAAGAGCAGACATCACCTCAAATCACCCCCTTTAAGCGTAAGAATCCTCTGTGCCACTCGAAAAGCCTCGTCGTGACACTTCAAGACTCGAAAGGTACCATTCAAGCCACGAAAGAGTGACGGTGTGGGCGCAAGGTGTAACGGTGAAGACAAGCCCATACAACCCACAGGCCATTGGTCAACGATCGAGATAATCACGATGTCAATGCTAGGCTGAAGGCCAACGGAAGGGATGCAGCACGTTTCATCAATGGATCGAAGCTGTACTGCACGGATCGAACGTGACTTGAGATGTGGATAATTGACATTTAGATACGAAAAAGCAGATCGATATGAAATAAGGGAGATGCGGGAAGAAACATGCGAGCGATAACCTGTACCCACGAACAAAGCGATATCCTTTTCATGCAGCCTTCAGCCCCTAACGACACCAGCCCTGTGCGGTCCGCAATGGCACGTTCCCCTTGAAACATTATGCATGTGACAGCATGTCAAAGCGTGGTCGACATGATCTAGCAGTTACTGCCAGTGTCCAAGACACTACGGACCTCCTGGGCGTAGTTGCAGCCGTTGGCGCTGGGCGTGTCGCTGTCACCAGCATCGTAGAGCATGACACCACCGAAGTTGGCGACCGAGGTGGAGTTGGCGATCAAAGCAGGGAGGTCGGGGATGTCGACGTAGAAGTAAGCAGCATCGTCGCCACTGGCGCCAGTGGTCGAGCCGGGGATACCGACGAGGAGCTTGGCGTTGGCCGAAGCACCGCCGGCGAGGTAGGCAGGCCAGTCACCGAGGTTAAAGCTTGCGTCACCGTCTGGGTTGCCGCCGGGGGTGGATAGCTCGGCAGCTGCGCAGTTGTTGTTGTAAAACTGAATGAGGAGGTAGTCGAACTGGGCGTTCTTAATCGCATCGTCCATGTCGGCGATGGGAAGAGGGCATTGAGGCGCACCGGAGATGTAGTAGGTGTTGTCGGGGTCGGAATCGAAGTAGCCACGGAGAGCGTTGACGAGGTCGGCGAGGTACTGGTCGCTTTCGCCGTTGTTGCCGTTGTCCTCGATGTCGACGTCCCAGCCGTCGATGAAGTTGGCGCCGAACGGACGCGCAGATGTGGTGTCCGTGACGTTGGGGTTGGCGTAGCTGTTCCAGAGGGAATAGGCCACACCCTGAGCGTCGCCAGCGTCGTTCAGTTGCCAGTCGGCGCCAGCACCACCGATGCTCACGAAGATCTTCTTGCCATTGGCCTTGCAGGTTGCAACATCAGCTGCGACCTGGTCACAGCCGTCAAGGGATCCGTCGGCACCGACTGCGCAGTCGCCCAGGTAACCGTTCGGGTAGACACCATTTCCGAAGCTGGAAAGGAAAGAGACGACGATGATGTCGAGTCCCTCGTCTGATGCGCAGTAGTCGCCAAGGCTGCGCTCGTTGCCGTCATCCTCTTGTCCCTATTACTTGTCAGCCTGCTCTGAGGTATGAACCGGAATAGACGATGGCGCTTACCCAGTATGCAACGTTCTCGTACGTCGATTGACGAGGCAGAACCCTGGCAGAAGCCAAAGTCAAGGCCGTGGCGGCCGTGGCAAGGAGAGCAGTAGAATGCATGTTGAGTGGATCGAATCGAATACAACGACTTCGGGAAACTGAATGCGAGCTCTAGTTGCCTGTACCGGTGGGTGCTTGATGTGCTGTGAGAGACATATTGCTGAAGGTCGGAAGAAGACTCTACTTATAAGCAACCACCCAACATACAGAGTCCGTCGTCTGAGCAGACACACATTGACTTCAGGCGGCCCACGAGGGCATGCACAAGAGGATCATGTCGATATGCTTCAGGCATCCCGTCCACTTCGGCCAGCGGTGTCTTCTACGCCATACTACTGGCCGACATCAGGGTGTTCGAACCAAGAGAGACGACTATGACATCTAGGGAAAAGGTACTAGCCAGTCATGATCAATAATGCCACGAGCATGATTGCAGATGTGCTCCACGTGCGGGTCGCGACAGGCTAGATGCTGCGACTGCAGAGTATTGGCTCTTGCCATCGAGTATTCATCTTCGAGAATTGAAGGATCGCCTTCATGTGGAGATGAAGCTTGTGTTCCTGAACGCAGACACGCAGAATAGCGTGCTTAGGTGGATGATATGCATATTTGACGTCGATCTTGGCTTGATCCTGACCAGTCCGGATCCTTCGTTCATATCTGGTCGTCTCTCCGCGCGACATCATGCCGTACAATACTTCGCCAGGCCGACCGTGGGGCGCCTGAGGACGTCGCATATGTTACAGTTCATAAGCTCGTAGTCTGGTGTTCGGTCTCCGAAATTGGTCTTTCACGCGGGTGTGTGTACAACTCATCATCATGAATGCTGTGTGCCTTATCAGCCACGCAGGATCGACAGACAGATACTTCGAAGGAGAGGACTTCAATATCCGAGGTCCATGTATGAGAACGTCCTGATAGAAGTTTGCTTCCCTTACTTGTGGATGCATGTATGTTGTCCAAGACCTCACTCCATTGGTCGGCCGCTAAGGGTTGTGATCGTCCTGATCGCCTGGAGTGTTTCCCGGGCACGTGATACATGTTTGTTAGACGACCAGATGGATCATCTCGTGAGACATAGGCAACGAAGTATCACCGTAGCCTCCGATCTTTGGCGTTGAAAGCAGCGCGAATGTGTGCTGGACTGCTGATGCCAGGCTATCTCCTGAAGCAACATGCATAAGATCATACCACACTCAGTAGATCCAGCATGGAAGTCCGCCGGCCGCCAGAGTTCACGCTCGAGCTCTCGGCAGACCGCAGCAACGTTAAGGACGTGGTGAAAGGTATGGGAAGTCGTCCTTTCAGTAACGCGAAGGTCTCTTGAGGTGTTGTCCGATCGTGCATTAACACTGTCATTCCGGTCTAGGCATTCTGCATACCATCTTCTTCCACCGCCTTTTCACCGCCCTGACCCCAGCCACACACGATGTCCTCGACATGACGCTGCCGTACGTCTCGCTCGAGAACATCGACTCGTTGATCGCGCAGCGCGCCGACACGCTCGTGCGCACCCTGAACGCCTCGACCGTGCGCGGACAGCTGCTGGTGCAGTTCAACGAGAAGAAGCGGCGCAAGGGCTGGTTCGTGGCGAAAGCCGATGAGGAATCCGCATGGGAATCGTGGGTGCTGAACATCACGATCCTGAATGCCCGAGGAGAGAGTGACAAGGACCGGGTGCGGAGCACGATGGAGGCGAGTCTGCAGAAAGCCGCCATGGATGTCATCGAGATTGTGAACCGCGAAAGGTCGCATATCCCTCCGATAACGACGAATGAGACGAACCCTTTCCCGTATCAGATTCTGGTCAACCCGAAAGAGGGGAGCTTGGGGACAAAGATGGGAATCTTCTAGGTTACACAAGGCAAACACGGTGAGGCATGAGATGACGACGAATGAATGAGATCGTTGAAGGACTACGGCGTTTCGGGATCATCAGAGTCATCGTTACGGTTTGCATAGCTTACAGGATATTGGTGACTTCGCGGAGGGTCATGTATATCAGTTCGCGCAGAGGTTGTGGCTTCTCAGCTGGGTACGTGATCGGTCGTAATGAACAGCCAGCTGCATTCATATGGAATGGGACTATATCATCTGCCTCATCTATCCTGCGAGGACTCACCCTGGTGTTGGAAGCGCCAAGACGCATCGTTCACATGCATGAGGATTTCAGTACGGTGCTCGTAACCTGAGTTTCGCTGCTTCGCGATGATCTTGGTCCTCCAGGCGACCTTTTGCTTTCCGGTCGAATGGTAACATACCAGACCACCAGTCTTACAAGAGCCATTCGAGTGACTCGTGTTCAGCCTAGTAGCTCACGACCGTGCCACGACAAGCAGCAAAGAAACTCTTGACCACGTCTTTCAGCTTCCGCCCGTCGCCGCGGGTCACCAAGAGCTGCTGCACAAACTTACGCTTCTCAGCGTCTCCGACTTGCGGGTTGACCTGAGGAAAGCTCGGACTGGCCAAGGCATGCTCCAGCCAACTTTTGGCTGCTGGGTACGTGAGCAACGCTTTGAGGACTTCGCTGAAGTAGTCGAGTTCAGACCGTAGACAGTTGCCCCCAATCTGTCGTGTGATGACCTGTGCAACCTGAGGACCGTAGGCCTGAACCACCTGCTCGATGTTCCGGCGTACACCCTCAGACATCGTCCGGGATTGCGGCTTCAGCATCTTCGACCACAGATCAAGTGCCGAGCGCTTCGGCATCAGGTCTTGGCAGTCGATCGCTTGAAGGGTGAAATTGAGTACTGTGCTTATGTGAGCAGAGAGTGGTGCTCCTTCATCCAGCAAGATGTGAGTGTAGTATGGGAATAAGCGAGTAATGACATCTATGCAGCCCTGGGCGATACCAGGGTCTTGACTTGGCAACCCAAGCTCTTGTATGAAGTTCACAACAAGCTGGCAGATGGTGGCAACATCACCGTCTATGCGAGGAGAGTCGCTCCGAGAATGTTGCGTCATCAGCAGGCAGGTGGTGGAAAGCACATACTCCAGCTGAGGCGTAGTGAGCCGGCATTGCTGCAGAAAGTTCACAGTGACGGCTGGAGGCATGACAAAAGGCCCCGGCTCGGTCTCTGCGAAACCACTGCGAAGGACCTGACAAGCAGCTTCGACAGCTTCTCCGCTGTTCCCCACAATCTGCAGGATTCCAAAGCAGCCCATGATACGCTGTTGCACGGCTTGGCCATCTGGTTGCTCCCAAAAGCTGAGCTGACCAGGCTGCTTTGGAGGCTGATCATCCTCGTACAGTTCGATGGGAACATCTTCAGGAGCCTGCAGCCCTTTCCCGATACTGCTGAGACAGTTCAGAGCTGTCACACCCATCGCTTCAGCCATTTCCTGATCACCACTTGCAGCATGCGCTCTAGCAGTCTGGCCATCTCGCTCGATGTTATCCAAAAGTCCTAGCAGCGGCTGGACTTTGGCATTTTCGGGCGTAAGAGCCTGTATGATACAAGCAATTGCATAGATACACTTCTCCTTGGTGTAGGAATCACTCGTGGGTCCGGCTGCAAATGTTTGATATTGCTGCAGGAAGCCGGCAAGCTCGCCAGTAAGCGCGACTCGGCAAGTTGAGCAAAGTGAAGCGATGGACTTGGCTGCCGTGTTACACAGTGACGTCTGAAGAGACGCGAACAAGAAACGCACTGCGTCGGGAAGAAACTCTGGATGACGCTCGATGTATTGTCCGTACGCGCCCAGCATGTCGATGGCAGTTCGTCGAGCCTGGATCGGGATCTGCAGATCGAAGTCGGCTACAACACGGAACAAACTTGAACTGAAGATGACCTGAAGCGTTCCCTCAGTCGATGAATCTTCAAGAACGTTGTCAGCCAGCACATTCAGACAGAAAAGCGCAACCTCCATCAGCCGCCAATCCTGCGATTGCAACGCCTGTAGTGCATGGCTGGCAATGCGTTGCAGCATGTGATCACCGAGGAAAAGATAAATAGACAGTAAGAGATCGCCTGCATCGCTTCGGAACTCTTTGAGCTGCTCTCGAGAGTCGTCGTCCCAATCGCGAGCTGTGATGGAGTCTGGCGTCATCATTTTATATAGCAGAAGATCGATCAGTTCGATCAAGACCGCTTTTGTTTGAGGAAGCCACGCAAGCTGCTCCGACGACTCTTCTGAGGCCGCGGATGTGATCACATATTCGATGTAGCTGTTCCAGAATTCGATGGTGTCTAGAGAAATCTCGTCAGTGTCTCCTGGAGACCCAGGAGAGCGCAAGACCTCAAATAGAAGCTGTACGATGTCGTTGGAGCCAGATTGTATCTCCGGGTGCTCAACGATCTGAGGAATGTTTGCGTTTCCGAAAGCAGTGATGACTTGTCCATATAGCATTCCACCGGCATCTTCATCAGGGTCAGCAAGGTGCCGCCGCAGCAATGGTCGGACATGTGAAGAGAGTAAAGAGCCGATTAGGTGCATATGTGCAGGTTGGAAGAAGCTTGAGAATCCCTCAAGCATATCTCTGAAGATGTCTAACGCCTCAGTGTGCACTTCTGGTACGGTGATACACTGCGCTGAAGCTTCGATCAAATCTCTCAAGTGCTGTAGTGCGTTTTGATGGGCAGGCCATACCGGCTGTGCATAGTTCACCCACGTGAACCAGGTCTTCAAAGCTTCTACCTTGATGGCGATACCCGAACTTGAAGGTTGGTGAAGTGCAAACCGCACGATCAAGCAAACATCAACGACAATAGATGTCATGATGTTATGAAGATTGGCGTTCTTAGGGGATGCGTTCGCGTCGACCTTGAACATCTCATCTGCGAGGGTGCTAGAGAACCACATCAAGACGATATTTTGACTGTGATTGAGCTGCGTGATGAGTGTGGCTGTTGAATTCTGCGCCTGCGACAAGGCTGCTTCAGGGATGTCGTCTCCATTCCGGAACGAAAGCAGGAGATGCCTGACCGGTGATTCCCATAGTATTGGAGAATAAATGAAGTAGTGTGTCAGAGTCGAGCATAATTTCTTGATGATTATCTTGTTACCATCGACGTCCCGTGCCAAATCGACCTATAAGGAGTAGTTAGCAGGTGTCCCACACAAGTCAAGTGATCAGATATGATGGATGATCATCTTCTGTTTCGAGCAGCGGGGTAAGGCAGAACGAACGAGCCAGTGTATGAGTCGTGAGAGGATGCTCTGGGCAGAAGCAGCATCAAGCGAGGATCTGTAGAGGCGGAAGGTAAGCATAAAGTCACATCAATGATCAGTCCTGGCTGAAGTACTGACCCGACGTTGATGAGTTTAACGCTGAAGGTAAGGGCACCGAAGAAGCGAGCATTCTTGTCGCTGCTGGCCAACAAGGCATCGCCCATCTGCCAGCCATCGGGGGATCGTTGCAAAGCCTGTAGTTGCTTTTCAATGTGTTGAATGTTGGTCCCCGTGGTGGGGTGGTATAGACGTGTGACGAGCTAAGTAGGAGATTTGTCAGTCTTCTGATGTCAATACCTGGATTTCGACCTTCTCACCTGTTCAACTTCACGTATGCTCTGCGGCGCCGCTATAAGAGCATCTTCATCGCTCATAGTGGCCAATGCCTCAATGGCCGAGGGAGGCCAACACAGTTGGAAAGTTCAAGAGCATTCGATGGCCAATCTGGAGACGGGATCGATAAAGGTGAGCATCGGTGAGGGAGGGAAGAGTTGAAGCGGACGGTAGAGACAGATGATCAGGTAGATATGTTTGTTTCAAGCACAACAGTGAGGTAGTGCGTCCTCCGTGGCACACAAATGTTCCTATCGTTCGCGACGCTAGTATTGCGGGAAGACCCGATAGGCCTCGAAAAGGCAATGAAGTGAAAGGCGATGCAGCACAAACTTCTGTGTACAGGCCAAGCGTTAGAGCATCATGAGACCTCAGACAAGACGAGAAAGACCATGGCCCAAGTAGTCACCGTTGCGTTCACCACCGACCAACAAGCCGCCTCACAGCACATCTCGGATCTCCTCCATCTGTTCCACCACCGCAACCACAACCAGCACCGCCACAGCATCTGGTGGCGACACTTCTCCGTCTTCCGGCGTCAACTCAACTTCCTCGTCAGAGACATAGCTCAGCTGAACACCGTCCCATCGACACATTTCGCACGTACGCAAAAGAAGCTTCGCGATCCGCAGTTGCGCTCTCGCATCCAGGATCGGCTGGCCTTCTGGCAGCAGACGCTGGTGGCGAAATGGCACCGCGCCTTCTCGCAGACGACTGCAGATAAGCGGTTCGCGGTTCTGGGGTTGGTATTGCTTGCAGCGCTGGCGGAGGTGTGCGGGACGACGGGGATCGCGGCGAAACTGGAGGATTTGGGCCAGGCGGAGATCGAGAGAGTGTTAGAGCAGTTCGCCAGGGAGGAGTGGGAGCAGGGGACTGCGAGTGTCAAGCGTGATGAGCAGGTTGAGGATGTAGGCGAGGTCATCAAGCGGGGCGGAGACGATGTGGACGGGTCAGCTGTCTATCAGAACTTAAGCACGAACAATGTGCCGACCAACGAAGACGACCGGACTGCTACGAAGGCGCAAGCAGAACCGGATGAAATGAAGAAAGATGATCTGCCGACCTCGACGAGCTTGAAGCGAGGCAGCACGACCGACCTGTCCGTGAAGAAGAAGAAGAGAAAGCGGAAAGGCGGTAATGCTATCGATGATCTGTTTGCCAATTTCTGATCGATATATGTCTTTCAAGCCATCGCTGCGTATCAGACGTAGCTTCTCCGATGTATCACCCCACCTGTCCCAGCCCTCTTAGCATACTCCCGAGCCCAATATTCACTAGCAAATGCCAGCCAACACACCAAGCCATAGCATACAGATACTTAGGACTGAACACTGTCCATATGAACAGATGTGTCCGCAAAGCGGTGCACGCCGCCATGACCGCCAGCAAGCTCGCAGCGATATAGGCGGTCATGGACGAGACGTAGGTCAGCCAGGTGTCAATCTCATCCTGGCTGTCATGCCCGCCCGCAGCGGCCGTGCTCTCCTGGCGCAGCTTCTCACGCTCCGCGTCCACCCAGCTCCTGCCAGTACGCGGCTTAGGGACCGACAAAGGTCTCGAGGCTTTGGTGAAAGTGAGCAGAACGGCCGCGCTGCACCACCAGATCGGGCCGGTCCAATTGGCGGAGAACAGCAGGACGCCTACGGCGACGATGCTGTACTCACGGACGCCGTTGTACGCGTTACTCAGGTCCACGCTTGAAATGGAGTTGGAGCCGCCGAAGCAGAAAAAATAGGTGTGCGAGAGTAGGAGTACGCTAGTGGCCAGCTGAACGGCAGAAACTGAAGCGTTTCGTTTGGACTGCGGAGAGCTGTCCCTCCCATGCAAGAGTGCTCGGAGGGACTTCCGCTGAAGGTCCATACCGAGGAAGAGCGGGATGTTGGGAGCTCGACTTTGCGTGATCAGGAAGAGTGTTAACAGGTAATGGAGTCGTTCCGGGAGCGGTGTCCGTACAGCAGGAGCCCCAGGACCCGCCAGGACAGTTGACCGCGTGAGGGCGACAGCTAGCATACACACGGCTACTGTGACAAGTGCCAGCAAGACGAATGCGATCTGTGCCTGGGTGACCAGATCAAGGCCCGATGTCCAATCCATAATCTGAGATCCAAGTCCTTGCACAAGCTCGGGGGCATCAGCTTGAGTGAAGTTGAGCTTGAAGATGAATGCCGGTGAAACAAGTGCAACGGCGAGTATAGCCGCAAGCCCTGTCGGGACCATGTCGGCAAAAGTAGATTGGACAAGTGCCAAACCGTTGTACCCATAGGTAGCTATGATCAGAATCCACATGAAGATGTGATGATCTGGGAAGAAAGTATGCACGATATCCTGCTCCCCGGCATGTTTCTGCCCGGTTTGGTTCCAGCGGATGGCGATGCGATGAACAGCTAGTATTGTGACTGCAGCTGTGGCCACCCGATAGCGTTCACGAGACGTGCGAGCCAGAGAGAGATTCTTGGTGCTGTCTATCGCGATCCATGCCGGCAGCAACCAATACCAAAAGTGCTGTTCCTCTTCGACGTAGCTACTGGCGAACATCATAACGCCATAAAGCGCACTGATGATGGTGAAGGTGGTGCTGGCGAGAGATGGAGGCCAGACATCTCGGAAACTGTACAAGCAGAAAGCCAGAGCCATGAAAGAGGTAGCCATCCCAGCCACCATGCGGGGAATGCCATACGAGCTTGCTGTGTTGCTCAGAACTTCTTGCGCGAGAGTCAGGAATGCGGTGTAAGCTTCTTCTCGAGAGGTTGAAAGGTTGGCCAACTGGTCGTGCGAGGAGCGCTGCACTTGATGCTCGGCATGAGCCAGCCAGCATGCCATTTCATCAGCCACCTCATCGTTCTTCTGACAAGCTGATGGCATCGAGTTGTGCATCTGGTCGCTCTGAGCTTGCATTTTCCAGGAGAAAAGATCCTGGCCAAGTGTTGCTTCCACGATCTGGCGCATTTGGTAAGAGTTCTGCCGCAGAAAGGAAAGATATGTCCCTTCGGTTGACCACATCCCTTTGAATGCTCTGATCAGCACGCCCAGGCTGTTCTTCGGAATTGGGAATCGCATGAGACCCGCAAGTGTCGGGACGATATCACTCTGCTCGACCTTGTCGTAGTAATGAAACTCGGTCCCTTCCTTGGGATTAGTCGGACACTCATAATCTGTCCTCCCCCTTCTTGCCTTGAGCTTCGGGCTGGCGAACAGTAACGCCGGCTCTGTTTCGCCAACGCCGCTACCACCATGATTACCAGCAGCGTTCATGCCGTGATCACCCAAGAGTACCAGAAGCGTATCTTGATGTTGCGCTTGTCTTTCCATAGCTTCGTAGACCATCTTCACGATACCATCCATTTCCGTCTGTTTCGGCAGCATGCTTGGGCCCTGTGGCCCGGTTTTGTGTCCAATATGGTCCAGACCCAGATAATGCAAGATCATCACTTCCCAATCACTTTGTGCCAACTCTTGCGGGACGTGACGGGTGACATTGGTATCGACTTCAGTAAAATCCTTATATTGATGATTTCTGTCTCAGCTAAATCTGTATCTATCATGATGGCAGTGCGTTACCAGGGCCAGTTCTACTGACCGAGACGAAGAAACTACTCGTGCCCTCGGCACGCAGGAAGAAGCCATCGCTGGGGAACAGGCGGAGCCAGGTATCGTCACCGTAGAAGACCAGCTTGCCGCCTCGGGCACGGATCTGCGCAAGCCAGGTGTCTTGACCGGCGAGCGACGACCCGCCCGAGGACTCGTCGAGATTGAAGATGAGATCGGCGAAGGAGGGTACGGATCCTGTCGTGATGGCTTTAATGCGCGGCATGGTCACGGTTGGCGGTGTTGCGTGAGCGGTCAACGGGATGGCAGCGCCATCGCGAATCAGACTAGATGGCAAATCAGCATACGCTGCTCAAGCGTAGGAAACAAGAACATATGCGTAGTTGTCTGTCATACCTTTGCGTGAAGCTAAAGCCAGAATTGTGTCCATAGACGAAGTCCGAGCGCAATGCGTCCACGACCATGAAGACCACACGGTCAAAGATGGGCTTCTCATCGAGGTCGACATCGGATCCGAAGGTAGCAAGACCAGGTAACAATGGTTTGAAGGGGAAGAAACCCGACGCAAAGACGAGCACGGCTATTGGCAGAAGCACATTCGCGAGTGTGAGCGTTAGTAACCTACCACCTTTCTGCTTCGCCATCCTAGGCGGTATGGACTACGCATGTACAAGCAGAGGCAAGGAGATGGAATAAGGACATGTATGTATGTTTTCGCCACGGGGTAATGACTGGAAGATGTGCTGTGGTGCACGTGTAGTACTGTCGCAGCTTGAAATGTAGACGTGTTGCTCAAAGTTCACTCTCTGATCCGTGCTTGGTGAGCAACATCACCACGCTTCGTCCATACCGTAACCTTCATCTTCAACACAATCACAACATTTACTGAAGTATCTGGCGTGCTGTTCTGACAGCGAAGAAAGATCGAAATAGAACAGACAATTCGGGGACGTGAACAGTTTTGGCATTATGTAGTACTACACTGAAGCTGAGGTAGTTCTACATAAGTCCTTTGCACCGCAGCATCTTTTTCATCGTTCAACAATCGTTCATGCGCACCAGTGGTGGCGTGGGACAGCAAATCGTCAGCAAACAAGTCAGCAACATGGCCAGCCCTTCATGGTGAAAGTTGGTCGTACACCATAGGAATCAAAAACACTTTGTCGAATCTTCTCTCAACAATGCAGCATAGGAAATCAAACAACGCTGTGTGGGTATCTGACGAAGGCCCCAATGTACATCCAGACTCGTCGAAGCCAACAGCGAGGGCGATTAGCCCTTTGTCGACGTGACGACTCGTGAACGTCTGGTGTCAACATGCCAAGGCTATGCTGGACCCAACAGAGGTGCTGAGAAGCTTACTGAGGCTCATCGGCCTCAGCAACTTCAGGCATCTCATCGACGTATGGGTAGCGGGATAGCTGCTGGCCGCGTGGGCTGGGTGGTCCGCCGCGCATGTTGCCCATACGGCTGGGGTACCTAGGGGATGAGTGCACGACGTTGCGAGCATGCGGTGGCGTGTCCATGACCGGGAAGCCCCCGTGGTCATACGCGATGACACGGCCATTGAAAGCGTAGCTGTGGTCGGGGGCGTTGAAGCCGGTGTATGCATCAGAGTGGCCCATTGGGGGCTGCGTCGCGTAGCCGTCATTGGTGTAGCTGTACTGCGCGCCATTGTACATGGGCTGGAAAGCGGGAAATGGACCGCTCATGCCAGGGTAGATGAATGGTGGCGGCGGCGGAGCAGCGACCATGTTGCCAGAGTATCCGTAACGGACTGGGGACGTCTGGTAGTGAAAATCCTCCTGAAGCTGAGCTGGGGTTCCGCGGTCATACTGCGAATGGCGATGACGGTCACGAGTCATGTAGCTGGTACGAGGAGCGAAGAGACCGATGGAGCCCGCATTGTCCTGGGATCTGGCTTTCTTGGTCATGTTGTTTGGAGCTGGGAACGGCTGCTCGATTGAGATGAAGTTGTCCTCTGAGGCGTTCTCAATGGTGAAGAAGAGCTTGGGACGGAAGTCGGGCGCCTCATCCATGATGGCGGAGTTGCGGAACTTCTCGATCAAACAGTCGAGACCTTGAATCGTGGCGTACGACACTTCAGCCAAGCGGTTAGAGCGACCGGCCCACGGCTTACCGAGGACATCACCGACGAAGCAGAGGATGTACGCGGGGTCGATGAAGTTGATGAAAGCGTACCCGACGTTGGTATTCTTGGCAAAGTCCATCCTCAAGTAGATGAAATCGTACGTGCCGTGGCAAGTGCGATCGACAATGGCCTTGAGCTGCCAGACCGTCAAACGGTTGGGGATGTTGCGGAGCATGAGCGTGGTGCGAACATCTTGCCCATTCTCGATCTTCCACGGGACCACAGTCTGTGGCGTGACGGCCGCTGGGCTGACACTGCCACTGCTACCACTGCCGCCACTGCCATTGAAGCGGCCGTAGGTGCCGACGTTGAAGCTGTTCGAGCGAGGCGTGCCGACCTCACCAGCCAGGTCATAGGCCGGCGAGCGTGGCGAAGGGTCGGAGTTCCAACGATCACGGACTGGCGTGTACGTCATGGCGGACTGGGCACCAACAACAGGAGGTACCACGCGAGTCGGGACAATCATAGTCTGCTCGCCATACTCGTTGATGGTCCATGCCGTACGACCCGTCGGGCTGACGTACTTCTCGACCCCCTCCGGCTTGTGTGGAGAGACGGTGGGGGTTACGAACGAACTGGCTGTATAAGGCTTGGCCGTGATGGCCCAGTCCTATGATGAAGTTAGTGAGATATCCCATTGCAAAGACCAAAAAAACATATGCATACATAGCGCACGGCAGGCGTCTGTGTGGCAAGTCTGGCAATGGCGGCCTTGGAAGAGCGGATACTCTTGTATTCGATGCGGTACTGCCAGCGGGGACTGCTCGCAGTGTTCACGGAGTTGAAAGCATGGATATCTCCATACTGTGCTGCAAGCGCCTCGACAATCTTCTGGCCGGCGTCCTTATTGAAGTTGTCGCTGAGACCTTGGAAGATGGCCTCGAACAGGACCTGTCCATCGAAATAAGAAGTGGAAGGCTGCATGTCGTCGATCGACTTCGCCGTGGCAAACTCAGTCTGAGAAATGTGTGACATGACCCAGGACGAGTCGGTGATCTCAATGTCGCCCTTGGCACCTTCAGCATCACGGAGGTCATCAAAGCAGATCATGTGCGTGGAATAGACTGAAGCATCATGCTGCGCCACCTTGTGAGCATACAATTTCTTCGACCAGCCGAACTGTAAGCACGTAAGTTAGGCGTAGTTCATGACGCAGACGAGGTCGGTACTTACCTGCTCGTTCAACATTTTGAAAGCAAGCTCGACCCTGGACTTCTGGACGTTCTCGATCTTGACAAAGTGCCCGCCACGAAAGCCCACATTGGGACCGACGTCGGTGGTGTAGTACTCACGCGGGCGCGTGGGGCTATAAGCCAATGTGCGGGAGCCCACAGGATGCTGCATGCGGGGAATGTCGCGCCCTGGGCGCATAGTCTGCTGCGAGCTCACAATGACAGGTTCGTCGTCAGCTTCACTGTCACGAGCAAGCATAGTGATGGGCGAAGGCCTGGGCTTGGCAACAGCAGCAGTCACGTTTCCGTTTGGCTTGAAGTCAGAGGCGTCGCCACTCAAGCGGCTCTTGTGCATGTTGACAGCGAATGGGTCACCATTCGGCGAAGTGCGACCGGGTGCCTGTGGCGCGCCCGCCCAGGACGGAGCGCTCTTGGGCAGGGCCACGCGCTGGTGGAAGTTCTCCTGTGCGGAGAGCTGACTGCAGTCTTGTCAGAACTAGATTCGTGGTGGGAAAGAGATGAGACTTACTGGGCGCTGCCACCATTCATGGTGGAGATGCTCCTTGGGCTTGGAGAGCGTGTGTTGTTGGTGGCCTTGTTGGCGGCCAGACCAAGGGTGATGTCAGCCATGGTCATGGTGCTGAACGTGAGCTGAAGGAGTGGTGCTGCTCAGTAGAAAGTGCTGAAGCTGCAATGCTTGCGTGCCGACCAAGCACAAGAAATGGACTGAACGAAGGATGGGGGATGAGGTGTGTGCGATACCGAAGAAGGTTGTGCTCAAGGAATGAAAGATGAAGGTCAAACGAGGGTGATAAGGGAGGGGACGGGGTGATGCGAGGTGCGGTGAAGGGTGAGGTGGTGTGGTGGAGTCGAGTCAAGTTGAGTAAGGAGATATCGAAGACAGAAAAGGGCGGAAATTCGCGGTGCGTCACGTTCCACGTGCAGCTCCTGCTCTTGCACGTCGTGATGACAAGCAGCCCTATGGGCTTGGCGGGACAGAACATGAGAAACATGCGATCCAGTGATTGATCTTGATTAGATCCCCGACATCTCGCCAGGAACTTCAGCAGTCTGCGCCGGCCGAGCAACACCGGCTAGGGAATCAAACCACACTTCCCTCGTCTGACCACGCATGCAAAGCGGACATTGGACATCTGCGAATCGATTCTGCTCCTGTGACAGACCCATTGACGAGGATCAAGTCA
The DNA here is from genome assembly GCA_002786065.1 of Microcyclospora pomicola. Taxonomy (NCBI): domain Eukaryota; kingdom Fungi; phylum Ascomycota; class Dothideomycetes; order Capnodiales; genus Microcyclospora; species Microcyclospora pomicola. The sequence goes on along the minus strand of NHNY01000004.1, from coordinate 717,026 downwards.
ATTGGCTTGTATACGCTTCCAAAGCTCAATCGGGCGAATCGTGAGGTGTTCGATTGCTAAGTCTCTCGTTGTCACAGGCTGAGCTTCTCGATGAGTAACGTAGCTGATGCGCACACTTCCACCATTTTGATTAGGTCGTCATGTTCTTGCATCACCGAATATCGTGACATTTGACGTTCACCAGCATTTCCATTTTGATAGAGCGAGTGAGCCAGGATCATGCGCTAGAAACACAAGATTCGCGCTAAGAGCGGCAGCTTGGACCAGGTGTGGCTGATGACCAGATCGCGACTTTGTTGCCGGGACCTCACTCCTCTAGTTGTCATGCGATGACTTCTGCGGTCCGTTTCGGGCTGCGATAATTTTCATTCAATCTTCAGGATCTGGGCGGTGCAAGCTCTCTGCCAGTGTTTGCTCTTAGGTGGGTTGATGATTCTGCTTATCAGTCCCGACTCGACTCGATGAGCTGCCAGACTCGGCATAACACTCCCTTAGTTGTGAGACTGACTGACGAACGAGTAGTCTGCGTCCGGCACTTATCGAGCCGCCACATCGTGCCGTGAGATGCTTGGCAGGCGAATATAAAGTAAAGCAAGGATTGTGGCACAGGGCTGTAGTCCGTCGCATTGCCTTTGTGCTGGAGTTCGTATTGCTTTCACTAAGCGTCGACCTGCGGTCGTGCTGCCAAAATGCCGGGTGTTATCACAGGAGAACCATACGATGAGCTCACAGGCGCGGTGCAACAGGTACGTAGGTTTGGTTCGAGTAAGCCAGCTTCATTGGTGTAGTTGACTTGGGCTGTCTGCCGGTTAGCTTTCGCGCTGTGAACTTTGTTTCAAGTTCTGGACGACTGCTGACAAGCATGGCTTTGTAGATCATCTTATCATCTTCCGAGACCGACTATCTCGACCAGCTGATCCCGTTGCTCAAGACCGCGCAAACGCAGACACAGGTGACGCCTCTTCTACATGCTCTCAACCATGTCTCTGCAAACCGGGAGGCTGAGATTGAGCGCATATGTAATACCAATCACCAAGAGTTCATTGGCTCTGTCAATCAGCTTCAGTCTGTGCGTGAGGGTACAGTGAGCTTGACATCCGAGATCATGGAACTCAGTCGTAGCATCGAAACCAGTACCGAGAAATTGGCCGAGCAGAAGAAAGCACTCGTAGACTCTCGTGGTGTGCGTCAGAATATTGATGACACCACTCAGGCATTGAAAGATTGTCTCGAAGTGCTGAGACTAGCCAACCAGGTGCACGATTTGTTGAGCAAAAAGAATCACTATGCGGCATTGCGAGCGCTGGACGAGCTTCAGAATGTGCACCTCCGCGAAGTAACGCGATACAAGATCGCAGAAATGATCGAAATGTCGGTGCCAGCCACGCAACGCTTGATCGCCGATGCGGTCATGACAGATCTGAACACGTGGCTGTTTCGTATTCGCGAGATCTCCGAGTTCATCGGAGAAGTTGCGTTCTATCACACAGAGATGCGACGCGCACGGCAAAGTGAGAGAGCTGAGCGGGATCCGTATCTAGGTTCTTTCAAGCTGAATTCTGCCATTGAGATGGCCGCGGATGAGCCAGAAGAATTTGATGTTCTCAACAACGATGAAGTTCAGGTTGACTTCTCTCCGTTGTTTGAATGCTTACACATATACCAAGCACTTGGACAAACCGATAAATTTAGAGCCGACTACGCGGCCACTCGCCGCCGACAAAAGGATCTCCTCATTCCCCAGAGCATTGATCTTCTTGATGAGGAGACCGGTCCATTGTCAAGCTTTCTTGAAGGTGTGGCAGGATTTGCCATTGTCGAGAAAGCGACAATGCAGCGGACAGAGAACTTTCGCTCGCAGTCTGACGTGGACGAGTTGTGGGATACCCTTTGCCAGTCTGCCATTGGTCTCATTACAGCCGCTCTCCAGAAAGTAGACAATGACGAGAAACTGCTCAAGATTAAAGGTGTACTTGCGCTGTTCATTCAGACCATGGATAGCTGGGGCTACTCAGTCGCCAGTCTTGACAGCTTGCTCCTTACACTATTCGAGAAATACAGTTCACTACTGAAGAAGCGATTTAGCGATGATTTTGAGGAGGTAAGTTCAGCATGTATTTGATTCATTCAGTCCCACGCTGACATCACTGCAAGATCATCGATTCTGACGACTATATGCCTATGCCGGTGCACAATGCCGAAGAATATGCCAAGGTCATCTCCGTGTCGTGGTACAACCCACCACGTGGACAGGAGAATCCGCAAAGAGTCGCGTATCCATTGGTCTTGCCTTTCAGCCAGATGTACCCACTCGTCTGTATCGACATTCGCAGCTTCTTGAGCCAGATCTACCTCTTTTCCGACGATCACTTCCGTCACACCACCGTCATCGACCGCACTCTCAAGGAAGACTTGGACGAGTTACTCGTTCAGAAAGTCGCCCGGACACTGGTCGACATTCTATCTACTCAATATCCGGGACAAATCGTCCAAATCCTCACCAACCTTGATCACTTTGAGCATGCTTGTGCCGACCTTGAGGGCGTTCTCGTTGAAGCTCGTTCATCTTCCTCTGCCGCTGGACCCATCACGTTGGCGGCCACGGCGGAGTTCAAGGTGTCGAAGAAGCGAGCGGAGAAACGAATCTTCGAGCTGGTCAACAGCAAGATTGACGATTTGATCGAGACTGCCGAGTACGACTGGACCAGCACCTACCTCCCGAGCGAGGTGTCACAATATATGCAAGAGCTCACCAGGTACCTGGCGAACACTATGGACTCGGTGCTGCTTGGGCTACCAGATCAAATCAAGGAGCAGATATACTACGAAGCTCTCAATCACATCTCTAAGGCACTCCTGATTCTCCCGCTTGATTCAATGGTGCGGACTATAACCGCTCAAGCGGCTGGAGCATACCGCATGGACGTTGCGCATCTGGTTGACTTTGTGAAGAACTTGCGTCAAGAGAGCAATCCCACCGCGCTCCTAGAAAGCTTGGAGGAGCTTCGTCAAACGACCGAGCTCATGGGGTATGCCGCCGAGGGAAAGGGAGAAGTATTCTTCGACATCAACCAAAGCAAAGACTTGTTTGGTAAGGTGGACAAGCTGAAGGGACCGGAGTTGCTGGAGAAGGTTGCGCCGATGGGAGCTGCGCCGACTCAATTGCAGACGTCTATGGCTCCGCAGCAAGAAGATACACATAGGAACAGGCTTGGGGCTGGATTCGGACAGCTCGGGGACAGACTTGCCGGGCAATTTGGCAGAAGGGACAGATCATAGCTTGAGATGTGATGTAGATGATATTGATCGTAGGTACGCTGGAGCTGAACAGAGCACGGGGGTTCCAGCATCTTCGCTCAGCCTTTCGCTGTACGTCCCAAACTGATGTTCGGCACTACCATCTCTGCGCCAGAGGTACCGTGTGCGCCATAGGATGCCCATTTTACATATGCTTTACACTGCGCGCTGTCCGTCATGAAATCCAGCAGTCTCTTCGATGCCCACCCATATCGTACATTTCGCATCCTTCATCTCTGAACGCCGACTCGAGCATCTGCCGTTTATTGCGCAAGCGGGGAGAACAATCTGAGAGCAATCATCGTCAGCGCTCGTTTCATAATGGCCTTCTCGCTGCAAAGGTACATGACACTGGAGCCGACATCCAGTTGCCAGCCCAATCCTGCGCCAGATCATACTATAGCTCTGTCCAACGTACCTGATCAATGACGGCCGCGGGTTGCTGCGAGTGTAGCCGAGATAGATGATGAGCGGAAGGTAGCCGTAATGTACGCCGACGCGCGCGAAATCGATGATGCGAGAGATGCGCTCCTATCATTGCGGACTGGTTAGAGGAGGAGAGGTCAAGCAGGGATGGCAGCGATGGGCTTGACATACTTTGGTCTCTTCGGACAGCTGGAAGTACGCCATATTTCTGAAATGAAGGCGTCGATCCTGGAAGGTTGATGTTGAGAGGCCTTGGGTATATTGTGATGGTCGTGACTTTCCCAGCTTGCAATGGAACACCAGACCTTCACATGCTCCCAAGATCGCCCTCGAACGCGGAGGTGCGCCCGCACATTCTTCGTGCATGCCTCAGGCAGCCGTTATCATCTCGAATTTCGCCAAGACCCCAATTCAGCTGGCCCACCACTTACGACTCACGGACTCGGACTGCGCGGAGGTTCATAACACACGAGCAATCGAACATATCGCAAAATGGCCACTCAAATCGAGAACATCAGCCCGGACTTGATCTGGGAGATCACCCGTACGTTTTGCCCCGGAGGAGTCGATGCAGGAAACAATACGGCGAGAAAGTTCGAGCAGGAAAAGAGATGGATGATCAAGGCGGGATGATGGGGGAACATAGGATCATATGGGCTCGATGTGATTGGAATGATATACTGAGAATATGCGTCACAATAGGCAACCAGAACTCCTACCTCGTCAAGCGCAAGCAAGCCGGTGGTATCCAGTTCTCTCGCGACCCGTTCAACCTCACCAACAAGCACTCGCGCAAGTATGAGGGTTACGTGAACGACCAGGTACGATCCTCTCCTCCTTCTGTCGCAATGGATTACACACTCTCTGACATGTTACCTCCCCCAATTCAGGCCATCTCGATCTCGCCCGACGCCAACACCGTGTCGCTCCGCACCAAGACCGCCAGCAAGCAGCACAAGCCCGCCTCGGGAGTCCACAGCACCTCGTTCTCCTCGTCCACCGGCTCCCGCAAGGTCTACCGCTCGCTCGTCAACAGCACCGCCAAGAAGGGCTACCGCTCCGACCTGCGCGCCGAGGCCGTCAGCCGTGCATCGGCGATCAAGTTGAGCCAACGGGAGAAGAAGGAGCGTGCGGCGCCGAAGCCCAGAGGCAAGAAGGCCAAGGCCGCAGCTGAGAAGGCATAAATGACATGGCCGTGTTTTGAAGTGTCTCGGGGCTTGGAGTGATAGGAAGGTCGGTGGAGACTGTATCTCGGGAATGTGTGCAATGCGCAAGAGCTGCGCTTCATGCATGACGGGATCTGGCGAAAAGCTAGACATGAATGGAGCTCGCCTTCTGCCAAATGAAATGTGTTCGCAACGTCATGATACAATTTTCTGGGACTGAAACTACATCAAGTGACAATCTTTGCTTGCGCGGAATATTGTTCTATGAGCAAGCGATCCTCGTTCTCCGTAGAGGGTGAAATGCTTTTCCGGTACCCCCACGGAAACCCTTGTGTCTGATGCAATGACAATCTGCCCATGCCCTATGCTTTCGTCTAACGCCGCGCTTGAACGCAAGATCCCATTCTTTTCGTAACCTGCTGACCAACGAGCACCTGTGACGGCCTGAGCCCCGAGTTCCCCTTCTGCTAGGATTACGTCTGTCAACCACAGTCAAAGCTCTGCAGAAAACACAAACACATTTTACATTATCTTTGCTGCTGTTGACCACCTGGGAATCCATTGGGCGGCCTGAATCCTGGTGGCATCTGCGGCAGACCGGGAGGTGCACCAGGAAAGCCAGGTGAGGCTTGCATGTTGGGCATTGCTGGACCTCCATAGCCTGCCATGCTTGGGGGAGGTCGGGCTGGTAAGCCAGCATTTCCCGGTGGCGGTTGGAGAGGCGGCGGAGCGTTGAAGTTCCGTGGTGGCAAATTATGAGGCATCGAGTGTTGCATTGGCATCTGCTGTTGTTGATAGGGCATCATAGGTGGCTGCTGATATGGCGCGTTGGCTTGAGCATGCTGGTACTGGCCCGGTGGAGGGAAAGCGTTGTAGCCTCCCACAGGACTCGGGTTGCCGTATCCCATCGGCGTTTGTGGTGGGTACCCGTTGTATCCTCCGAAGCCTCCTGGCGGCGCCTGAGGGGGTCTTGCTCCGAAGCCATTGGTCTGGCCTGAAGGCTGCATGCTTGCAGGCGCTGAGGGTGCTCCCGTAGGTAACACCAGGCTTGCTGGAAGTGTTGGGAGATTGACTGCTACTCCGTGCATCTTTGCCTGTGCTGCAAGCGCTCTTTCTGCCTCATCACCATGGCGCTCTCCTTTGCCATCCTTCTTGTATGCGTACTGCACTGTGATCTCCTTGTTCATGAGGAACTGCCCATGCATATTTGCTATCGCATCGTCCGAAGCCTCGAAGGTCGAGTAGCTGATGAAGCCATAACCCTTGGACAGGTTCGAGTCGTCTCTGGCGATTTTCGGTGCCGCCAGCAATGGTCCAAAGCGTGTGAACGTATCATATAAGGTCTTTTCATCCACGAGAGCGTCCAAGTTTCCAACAAAAAGCTCCGCACCAACACCTTGCCCGCTGCCCGTACCATCTGGACCACGCTTGTCCGCGCTCGCTTTGTTCACTCGTATAGGCTTGCCCCATAATCGAATCTGGTTCATAATCTTCGCCGCATAATCTGCGTCCTCCTCCGATGCAAACTCGACGAATCCATAGCCCTGGTGAGTCTGCGTGACGCGATCCTTGGGGAGATGTACGTTGATGATCGGTCCAGCTTGGAGCATGAGCTCCCAGACGAGGGCGTCGGTGGCACGCTCATCGAGGTTGCCAACGTACAATGTGCTGTCTTTGTCCTGCGCCCAGTGCCGGTTGGCCGACATGACCACGTCAGGTACTTCAACTCTAGAGCAAGAGAAGCAATCGGGTCGCGGTATAGCTTAAAGGGTAGCAAGTGAAGAGAATGACAGTGCAAGTGTCGGGAGCATGTACATCACAGCGCGTGTCATTTACATTGTACTGTGCATAGATTTGGCTTGTGAAGATCGCCGGCAATTCCCTTTTGAGACTAGTGTCAACGTGGCCAGACCCCAGCTCGACTACTGATTATGCTTCAACTGTTGACCTTCATCTTCGTCGAGGTCCGCGTTGCGTATGCGCTGAGCTCACTGGGAGCTTCATCTTGCTCCTCCGGCAGGATCAATCGCTAACCCCAGATACCACCGTCAGCCTCGTGTCCTCACCATCATGTATATCTTATACACTTGCTTGTTCATTTCCCTCGTCTGCGCGACTGGTGAGTTATGTATCGCGTTCAAAGCGAACCCTCTTGACTGATGGTATGGACAGTCTTATACGCAACTCGTGAAAGATGGCGTCCACTAGCACCACCAATCCCATACATCACAGCTCCGGGCACGATTCCTGAGCCTCTCTTCCGCCTCCAGCAGCAAATCTCCGATTACATTCAGTCCTTCCGCTACAGTGCTCTGCCCCAAAGCATGGGTTTCGCTGACGACGCAGAGCATGGTCTACACTCCACGAACTTCAACCTGGCCGAGAACATCGAAGCGGGTGACTCGAGAGCAGGCTTGGACGAGGAGACGAAGCAAGAAGTCTACCGGTTGATGAAGATCAGGAAGGTGAACTTTGACGAGGCTCGGCGGATCTGGATGGAGGAGCGGTTCAGGAAAGCTGGGATTGGAGCGGATGGACGGCCGCTGGATCGCAAGGCGGTCGTGTTTTCTTGATCATGGTTTCCTTGCCGACCTTCGGCGATTGTGAGGCTTTACTTCTTCCAACCTTTCATCTCATCGTTCTCATAGGATCCAGAGTCAGCGCATCTTACTTTTCTGCAATGCGAAACGAATCAAGCAACATCTCGGTGAAATTCTGGACTCCTTGTCACAATCGGCCGTGTCGTACCATTGATCGAGGTACACTTACCTCATACTCTGTGCTCTCAGCATACACGCACGGAAAGCACTCTTATATATGACATGGCTTCCTCTCAGCAGATTGTATGAGCACACGAGCTTGAACGTGGCAAGTACTAGTGATGTGATCAGAATAGTGCTTGAAGTGTGGCCGTTCAGCTCTCCTATGCTAAGTTTGTGGCTCAATCATGCATTAGCATTATGATCAGACATCACCCAATCTACTAGGCCGTGTGAGATTTGTACACATGGTCGTGTATGAAGCATTTGACTGAACACGGGTCAACTAGAAGCGGGCTTAGATCTGCTACTGCCACGGTTTGCAACGCTTCCATTGACTTTGAGCTGCACTTACACCTATCCCAGCTTTGTCGACATGTTCAGCCTGACAGGATGTAGTGACACGAAGTCAATTGGTACAGCTTGACGCATTCAGGGGAAGCAGAAGAGCAGTGCTGGCATTAGTAGTAGAGGTTATCATTGTCCGAATAGCTTTGCTAACCACATACTGTCCTGGGAACACATTCTTCTCGACTACAGCAGTTTTTATAGTGCTGCACCCACTGTAGACTTCACTGTAGTTGTAGAAGAGTAGAAAGGCCATCATTTATTGAAAGGAAGCCCTATCTACTTCCGCAGCTGCAAGTTCCGCAATTCCTCGAGATCAAGCGCCGTTCTCAAGATCTCGCTCCAGGTCCTTGAATTCCTACAAGCCTCTCGAAGGCGATAGTGAATGCAGGTAAAGTACAGTGTCGAGAAGTAGTCTAAAACACTCTGTCCACTGTACTGTAGCAATCATTCCACAGCTGTGGCGGTGCATGTATCCTTGGATGCGGGAACCATGCAGACGTCACGAAGCTGAGACCAGTAGCTTAAACGTACCTTCCGTGCTTACCCCCCTGTCGAGCTACACATATATGTAAGCAGAGTCGAGGCTAGTTAGTGTGGGGTCGTACTGTGGGACATCTATTTGGGACCGTCGATGGTTCGTGGTGGTGGGAATGGCTAGGAGCATGACCATGGGCCGTCGTTATGCTTTGTCATTGTCGAAGATGCGTGCAAGCGAGGCTCAATGAAGATTATGAGAGTGTTGTTGACCAAGCGTGCATTGCCAGCCGACGCGCTCAAGCATTGGGAAGATCTAGCGATAAGCTCCATTGCATACGACAGCAATAGAATGCGCATGACCGAGTTCGCCGTCTCGTACTCAATCAGTGGAGCAGCCGCTCCCGGACACTCCTGTAGGTGACGACAATGCACATCGAATCTTTGCGAACCGGCATCACGATCAATCAACATCCGTGGTTCGGGTTCGACTCCGATCGCTTGCCTTTCGTGAACAGTCCTAGCGCCGAAGATGAGCGATGCTGGTTATCGCATTGAGTAAGCCAATTCCCGGTGAAAGAGCTACCTGAGCACATACTGTTTGGCCAACTGGGCTGAAAGGCTTTTGCGGCATTTCAGATGCAGAGCGTAGATTGATGGGTTTCCCGGGAAGGACGTCAATTCCTAAGACGTCCTGACCTTGCAAAGGAAGTAGAAGGTGATTGCGGATGACCCTCATGCAACACTATGTTCGAGGCGAAGAGCAGCGTGGCAGGTCTCCTTGAAGTATACTGGAGGTGAGATCCTGATGGTTCGTGATACTGGAAGTCCTGAAAGTAGCAGCGGACTGTCCTCTTCCACGAGACTCCCGCCAGGATTGTTCTAGACGCATTCGTACCTGATGCTTCGTTTTGAAGGATGACGGCCGCGACATTCTCCATGAATCGAAGATCGTGTTCGTCTTCGACCTTTACTGTTTCTCTGCCTCCAGATGTGACAGCGATTGCGCATGACTGGAAGCCACCGGGTCCGTTTGCAGCTATAGTGGTCATATGTATGAGGATACTCTGAACCTGCCAGCGATGACTTTATCCATTACGATAATTGACACATCCGGAAGTCGGACAGCTTGGTGTGAGTGGCGAGCAACAAGATCGTGGAACTGTTTGCTGGACGAGCGGCGAATCTGGAAGAGAGAGAGCGAAGGCGACATCGTGCTTCCTCGCTTACAGAGTTTCTTACATGTGATCAATCACATCCACAGATGCTGCTGACTTGCAGCACGTCTTACTGCAAGATCAATGTAAGCACTCTAGTCGCCGGCAAAGGTCCAGATCTGAAGATCTCATCCTCTATCGTGATTCATACAGACTCTACAAATCCATCACGCTACCTATCTCCGACCTTTCTTCCCTCCATCCTTCCTCTTCGGGCCCTCGATGGCTCGCACGTCACGCTGGCTCAACTTCAGCGTGCCGCCCGAAAACCTTCCAACACCCGGTCCTCCCATTCCTCGTTCCCGTCGTTTCTCCCCCACTCTGCCTCCCTTAGTGACGCCCGTCGCCTTTGCTCGTTCCAGAATGATCCCATTCTCCGCCGCCTCCTTTCTCCGCGACGCCTCCCGCGCCGTCGCCTTCGCATTGATCCCTTTGCGAAACGACATGGGCATCTTCTCCTGCTCGAGGATGGCTTTCTTCGCGCCGAGGTCCTTCATCCGTAGGTCCATCGCCTTGAGTCGCGCTTTGCCTTGTGGACCATAAGACGCCCCGGCTTTGACGCTTTCGGCGTCGAGCAGATGCGATTCTTTCAAGAGTCGTTGGAGCGCGAGATCATGCTTGAGGTTGGTAGCCTCCGTCTCGTCGTTGTCGTCGGCCGGAACCGGCTTTTTCCGCTTGGCTGTCGTGGCAAAAAGTGTGTCTATCGATGATGGTGGTTTGGAAGACTAAGTTGCGTGTAAGTTGAAAAGGTCGTCATCGCAATATACAAAGAACCGAGACATACCATGAAAGCCTTCATCTCACGCTTTTGCTCTTCACGATCAACACTGTGCTCGACTTGGTGGCTGATAACTTTGACAACCTCTTCCTCCCTGTCCGAAATTCCATCCCAGTCGGAGTCCTCGGCATCATCGTCCTCTTCATCACCGTCGTTCTGTTCGGGTGTGTTTTGCACTGGCAACGCGAGTTGTGGAAGCGGTTTAAATTTTGCCTCGAAAGCCTTCTGGAAGCGAGCCCGTACGTCTCCGTCACTCGACTCGTCTTCCACATTCTTTGCGACCCGCGCCGGAGCGACTCTTTTTCGCTTCCCAAGAATCTCAACTGCCATAATTCATTGAGCCGTGTAATATTTTCGCGTTCAAACTATTGAATCGTGGCGTCGCAACGTCGTGCATGAGAAAAGCGAACTCCATCGGCGTCCAAAGCGGAAGTCTTGGCATGAATGCAACATCACCAGCGATACTGTAGCAAAATCCCCCAGCTACCCTAACATACTGTCCGACAGAAGGCATAAAACAACATGACTCGCTTCCGACCGTGTATAGACCTGCACGCAGGCTCGGTCAAGCAGATCGTCGGCGGCACCCTGTCGACCGACAATGCCAATCTCAAGACCAACTTCACATCCGAGCACCCCGCGGCGTACTTTGCAGAACTGTACCAGAAACACGATCTTCGGGGCGGCCATGTCATTATGCTAGGACCCGGGAATGACGACGCGGCTCGTCAAGCGCTGTCCGCCTGGCCGAGTGGTTTGCAGGTCGGCGGCGGTATCAAGGACAGCAATGCGCAGACTTGGATTGACGCAGGTGCTGAGAGGGTGAGGCGACTTCTCCCCTCCCCACGTCTCATTCACGCCGAGTTCTCGAGTTGACGCTTCGCAGTAGGTCATCATCACTTCCTTTCTCTTCCCGTCTGGCGCGTTCTCCCTCGAACGCTTGCAATCGGTCCTGCAAGCGCTAGGCGGCGACAAGAACAAACTGGTCATCGACCTGAGCTGCCGCCGAGTCGGCGATGGCTGGCGAGTGGCCATGGACAAATGGCAGACCATCACAGAATTCGAGATCAACCAAGGTGCGTCCCAACCCATGTCCCACGATTCTACCAATCCGGGCTACCATCGAGCTGACGTGCCAAAACAGCGAACATCGCCCTCCTCGAGCCATACTGCAGCGAATTCCTGATCCACGCCGCCGATGCCGAGGGGCTGCAAGCCGGCATCGACGAGGATCTCGTCAAGTATCTCGCGAGCATCTGCCGCATCCCCGTCACCTATGCGGGCGGAGGCCGCCACATCCAAGACCTCGAGCTGGTGGAGCGGCTCAGTGGCGGGACGATCGATCTGACGATCGGCAGCGCGCTCGATATTTTCGGCGGGAGGACGGTGACGTTTCACGAGTGCTGTGATTGGAATCGCAGAAGGGAGGAATCATGTTAGGGCATTGGGAATGCCGGGAGGACGTCCCGGGGTCACGTTATCATGTTGAGACTTTTATTATAGATATATGGATTTACAAGACCAGCAGAGGAATGATCACTCTGCCCTTCCACGTCGCTTCGAGTGCTCATTTAAGCTCTCCAAATTGAGGTGTGTTAATGACTTATCGGATCGGGAAATAGCTTGACTGCCACAATTTGATGAGTCGTGGTATAGGACTCGGTACGAAGTCACCGACTTGTCATGCAAAACCATGTTTCTAGGGAACGATAAACCACGGCGTGATGGAGATGCAGGCAGGCAGGTCCGCAGATCCGCGCATGTAGCTTACTTAGCGTGAGACAGCATCGAGTGAGTTGCGGATGACATCAACTACGAGACGAGAGCGACAGATGGACGAAGAGATGACGAGACGAAGCGTTTCACGGCGGGCTGTGCTTGTGACGTTGAAGCGTATGTACACGAAGTAATGGACTTGCTATGTACAGTGGCTGGCTTGCAATGACTTGGAGTGACGTGGTGTGAACAGACGACTTCGCCTGCCTTCCGTTGACCCAAGGATGTTGTATATCCGTAGATCGTTCATACGGGACTGACTCTCTGATGCAAGCAGAGACACAAGCACGACAAGGCGGGGTTGTCCGTTCTATTGGACATGGAGTCGTGCAAGCCGGAAGAATCAGTCATGGACACTCCGCAGTTGTTCTAAATCCGAGTATGCAAGTGCCGAGTATAGGCCGAGTCGAGTCGGCATTGTCGTTGTCGTTTGGTGTTCGTGAGGCATGATACGAGCCGCAAGCTTGTTAAGAAACAGATGCGTGGAAACTGCACGATACGCTTTTTCATCAGACCAAGAGTCGAGGGTAGGATCAAAAATGTCATTCGAGAAGAGTCGTTGAGCCATGCCGAAGAATGGGTATCAGACAGAGGTCCGCTCACACAGGAGAACGCGAACATGTCTTCGTCGAGAAAAAGGGGCCGGGAGAAGTGTAGACTCGACAGATTACGAGGATGGGCCGAAGCAAGGGTTCATAAAAGCTCTGTGCCCGAGTGGCAGGTGTTAGAGTCCTTCGTTGCCAGCTTGGCAGACTTTTATGCCCTTGCCCCATTCTGACTGCAAGACTTGGTGGGCGGTGATGCGGCGGCTGGCGGCCGGGTCGAGGATAGAGTAGATGACATTACGACAACGGGCCTGGGAGGGATGCATTAGTATTGAAATGCGTTTCTGTGCTGTGGGATGAGGACTTACGCGATGGAGTGTCTCGATCGGTGCATAACCCTCGTCACTTTTTCGTCCGCTCAGATAGTTGGCGTAGAACTCGTCCTCGTCCTTCTTCGCCACCTTCCACAGGTGACGTCCAGTGCGCATCGCCATGTAGATCACACCGCATGCCCAGACATCCACCGCGCGTGGATCAAACTCCTTCTCGGTGTACTCTTCGGGTGCGATGTACGGAGCACTCCCGCACAGTCCCATGGTCATGTGTGCCTCCGTCTCCCACGCCATTCTGAAGCACTCGCCATTTCCGAAATCGGTGATCTTGAGGGCGCCATGTGTGGTGAGCAGCAGATTCTCTGGTTTCAGATCTCGATGTGCGACACCCATCTCGTGAATGTACTCCACACCCCGCATGAGCTGGAGGAAATAGCAGTCTGCCTCGACCACATCCAGCTTGCCTGCCGCCAGCACGAGCGAGTACAGGTCTCCACCCGCGCAGAACTCCATCACCTCGCAAAAGTCGCCCTTGGCGTCTTCGAGCAGGTCGAGAGTGTGGATGACATTGGGGTGTCGCAAGGATGACGAAATGCAGAACTCGGAATTCAGCCGCTTGCCGTACTTCTTCGCGTCCTCTTGTGGTCTTCGTCGAAACTCCTTGACTGCATAAAGTTGCTCGTGCTTGGAGTCATTCGGGTCAGGTTTGTGTGCTATCCGTACGATTCCGAACGCGCCTCGGCCAATGACCTCCTGGCACTTGCCATACTTCTGCACCAGCGAAGTGGTCGATTGTGGTCCGCCCTTTTTTGTCTCTGCCCACCTCGACTCACTCTTCACCTGATCGACCCAGTTCGACATCAACGATAGTTGTGGCTGTGGCTCCTCGTAGTGGTCTCGACGCTTGCCGCCTGCCATGAGGTCGCGGAAGTAGTCCGATAGTTTCTCCTGTCGCTTGGTGCCTCGCAGGTGGTGGTGGTGTGTGCCATCCTCGTCCACCCAGAACCGCTTCGGTCCGTTGGACATCTCCTCGCGCTTCTCTTTCTTAGAGTCGGAACCGCTTCGAGTGGGTGTGGGCGCTTTGTCCGTCCTGGACGACTGCCTCGACGGCTTGTTGGGCGGTCGTTGCTGGCCCGACTCTTCGCCTTCCTCGACCGCGGTCTCGGGGACTTTGTCCGCGGCTCGTGCTCGGATGGCGTCTCGAGACGTGTCGCCGACGTCCTTTTGCGAGAACATCCGAGTCAAACGAGAGATGGTCGACTTCTTGTGTGGCATAGGTGGGCGGACATCTCCGCCAGTCCCGTTTGTCGCCGGAGCCTCGATCGAAGGGGCCGTCGACGAGACCAGGGTGTTGCTCTTTTCCGAGGTCAAGGATGTGGTGGAGCTAGCTGGTGGTACAGCCGCCTGAGCAGGGGCGTCAGCCGGAGCGTCAGCACCCTCGGTCGACACCGAGTTCGAAGCGGCAGCCATGGTCATCGCGATTGTTGAGACAGTCTCGGCGAACGCTAGGGTGTGCGTTGGTAGCGCGGGGAGAGGTCGAGCGCGCGCAAGTGTATGGTGGGAGATAGGGTTGGAGGAGAATTAGAGGACGCGCTGCGCGATATCGCGACCCGCAGGATGAGGTCACGATGCAAGGCCAAGCGACAGCTGATGTGGTTGCAGACGTGGAGCGGCAGGCTGAGCGATGTAGGGTTGTATTAAAAGCAACACCTGCTGGCCGGTCCGGTCGTGGCGATCTCTCTTGGCTCGTGGCTGTGAATTGCAGGAACTTTCCAGGATGAGGACCGAGATGAGCGAAGCTGACAAACCCACCACACGGCAGTGGTCGAGGTGAGACGGCGACGGCAGATCAGAAGCAAAGCAACGTCGGCACGGGTCGATCGGTCGGTCAGGACAGTAATAAGACGTGAAGCGACATGTTGGACGACGAGGTAGTGGGCGATGGACGGAGGGGCCACGAATTTGCGAGGAGGGAAGACGGGATCGTCGTGAGAGGGGCTTGTCGGGCGAGGATACAGGGTGGACCGCAGAAGAGGACAGAGTGAGATGAGGCGAAGGATGAGAGCAAAAGCGAGACAGGTGAGGTCAGGTATAGCAGGAGCAGTGGTTCGTGCAGTCGGGATGATATTATGCTGTGGGTGTGTCGAGTGCTGCTTTGCTGGTACTGTACTCAGGTAGCGGATCGTTGGCGCACCACCGACGACGACTCGCGCCTGGCTCTGGCTCTGGCCCTTTGCCGCGAGAGAGGAATCAGAATGGCTCGAACGGAGCGTGCTGGGTTGGTCAGGACTGCGGCATTAATGGCGCGTCGAGATGAAGGGTGATGCAACTCCCGTCCGTTCCGCCGGATGAGGGTTGGCAGGCAGTGTGAATGATGAATAATGAATCGCGATGCAGCAGTACTGGGGTACACGGCTAGACCTCAGGTAGAGCAGTCGTAGCGTCGGAGGAGAGGGCAACAGGTGGTGTTATTCCATTTTCGCGGGCTGCTTGGTGGGGGGCCAGGCGACGAGGGTGGGCATGCCGAGAGAGTTCTTGTTAGCAATTCGGGGCAGAAGACTCGCTCCAGACGCGGCAGGCGTGTTGTTCGATGGAGGAGATTCGATCGTCTAGCGAACGGGAGATTGGCTGATTCAATGGTCGGGTCTGATCAGGTCGGGGTCAGATATAGAGGAGCAGTGGGAAGCAGGATAGCGGTTGATGGGCAACATCCAATATATATGTGCTCGGTATATCCATCCATGACAGGACCTCCCACAACCACAACAGCACCAGCACATCGTGACCGCCAGTTCTATCCCTTACTGATACTGCATCCCCGTTGTGCTGCAAGATGAGTGCCAAGCCTGGTCAAAAGCAGCAGCATCGCATCGCATCGCATCCTTCAGCTAACTTACGTCGACGTCTCCCTTGGACGCCTGCAGTCCAACCCACGTGCATATCGGACATGTTCCATGTGGCTGCTCTGTCCCACCTCGTGCGTCTCTCGTTTCATCTTCAGCTTCACCGACCACAGTGCTGTAACACATCGCATGCATGTCACTTGCATACACGCGACACCGCTCCCCCGGCCCCACCACGAAGAAAAGCCTGTTCGCCCCACCTCCCATGTACCTTTGTCGACGCTCTACTCCGGTCACTCGATCATGCACGTACTCGTGCCTGGTCGATGTGCCAAGGTATTGAGTGACAACATGTTTATTGCTGACCAATGCTTGACACGATGGCAGACCATTCCATCACCCGATCAGCATCATACGAAGCGATGTGAGCTATAGAACTAGAGTGGTGCCCCGCGTTGCGCTGTAGAGCTACCTTCCAACCATTGGCGCACTTTGAAATCGATGGACCTTGGCAGGCCACCGCGTCCATCACTTGCTAGGTATAGCAACGCCCGGCCGATCTCAGCCTGGCTGATTTGGAAACAGTACATGCACGCGGACACGTATGCATGCGTAGCTTTATGCATCTGCGAAAGTGGCAAACTTTTCGCAGCCTTCAGAGCTAGATACCAGCCGAGGGTCCTTGTTTTCAAGACAGCCCCTCATCGCTGCTTCTCCAAGTCCTCCTAACGGTCCATTCAGACCATCGCTACATTGACACAAGAACTTCGCAGCCCATAAACCCTCTGAGACACTACAGTCCACCCGCCCCACGCCCGCAAGCATCAGAGGAGCGGCGCGGTCGATCTGGCTGACAGCCAAGCCCGAGCTCACACGGCTCGGCGCATACGAAGACACAGCTGTAGGAAGCTTCTCTGCTTCTTGCATATACGCGTGCCAAGGTTATGCAAGCTGATCGCGGACAAGCCGGACTTGCTGCAATCGCTATCGTCAGACCGAGTCCAGTAGTAGAAGACGAGTTAACGACTACCTACCTTGACTATGGCGAGGATTGCTGCATGCAGCCGGGACATGTTGGCGAAGGATGTGGTAGACTCGGCTGACAAGCTTAGATTTGAGCGAGCTTCGCTTCAATTCCCGGGCTGTCGTCTTGCTTGATACTGCTTACATCCCTGTAGTACTACGGCAATTGTTGAGGTGGTAGTCAAGGGATTCGGCTTCCCCTGCGCTGCTGTGCACGTCTCGTCGTGACGCAAAGCGTAAGATGCTGATCGTGGCAGAGCTGCGCATCGTTCAGCTTACCTTGCCTGGAGCTATCATGGTCTTGGCAGCAGGGAAAGTTACAGCACCCATCCTGCAACGATTTGCATTAGATCTGCGTAGATGATAATTCGCGCTGCAAATGACGTGCATGAGATAGAGAAGTCCATCTGTCACCACCTAATCCGATCCCTACGGCTGGTCGCAACATGGACAGAACTCGATTCATTCTTGGAGCGAAGATTGCGAACGTACACTGCATCTCTCCGCGCTTTCGCACTGACATCAACAAGCCATCATCGGTGGTTGCTCCATAGATCACTTTCTGCTCGAGCCTGCCAGACTAAAGGCGGAGTGCCCATTACATCCACCCATCCCAGCATTACCAACTCCTTACAGAACAGCAGTCTTTCCTCAGGGTATATGATACATCTTTCCGCGCCAAGCAACAACACAAGAAACAAAGCGGCAAGGGCCCTAGGCGGCGCCAGCTCCGCTCATCGACTCGCCGTCTTCAACGCGTGGGGTCGAGAGGACCTCGAAGTTGCCTGTTCCCGTGATCAGTCTCTGCTCAGCCGAGTCTGTAGCAATCCGCTGTCGGAGATCCTGCACTTACGTTGCACCAAGTTGAGCGCCGTACGCTTGTCGCCCTCCTCGCCATATGTGTTCAAGCTGGCATCGGCCTCGACGTGAATCAATGACCTGTGGATGCGCCAAAGTCAGTCCTCGCATGTCCGAACGTTGTATGATCGACCAAACTCCTGGTTTCATGTGCTCCCTCCTTGCGCATCTCCTTCATCTCCACCCTCCACTCCTTGTTTCATCACCCACTCACACCATCCCATTCCTCCTCCCCAGACCCCAACAAACAGGAATTCGCAAACTCACCCCTTGGGCAACCGCAACAGCAACTCGCGCGCCGGGCCCTCATTCATGAAACTCGCGACGCGGAACCAGCTCGTCGCGCGGTTCCCGCTCTCATCCTTGGGCCCGTTGCTGACGCCCAGCACGTACTTGACGATCTGCTTGCCCGTCGCTGTGTCCTCGAGCTCCGGCGCAAACGCCATGCGGCCGATGAGCGACATCTTGGCCAGCGAGCGCGGCGTGCTGGTGGAGAAGGCGCGGTGGGCGTGGAGCGCGACGCGCGGGACGGTGGTGCGTAGAGACTGCATGTTCTCTTTCTTTCTTTTTCCCGAGTGGTCGATGTGGTATTCGTTACAGATGTAGGGGGGTTCGAGTGAATGGGTTGGTGGGATGTTGGGGTCAAAGGAGGCATGGATTTGGTTTCGCTGGCTAGGTGTATGCGACCACTTTCGCTGCGGCTGCCAGGAGACGCGCCCACGTGCAGGGTCCGCGCACGGATCACCGTGGAGCGCGACGCGCATGCAGAGTCGAGAAACATTATTTTATATTATTGTTCGTCACTTCATGCTTACTCTGACTCACTTGATGTGACAGCTGAAGACATTTGCATATAGCAAGGGCCAGGGAGTTGCTTTTCTTGCGGTACTTACAGTATGTGAAAGCAGTCCTACATCGCGACGATGATCTGTGTCTTCTTCACGATCGAGCGTGCAGCATGCTGGTTCAGCAGACTGCAACTCCACGCTGGCATGACATGTCTTATCTATTGGTAGCATACTTGCTGCAGAGGCAATGACGGACTCGAAGCAGATGTCTTGAACGACGGTCAAACGAAGACGCAGTCCATCGACCTACGCTTGTCACTGGTGAAATGTCATGTGAGGCCAGTGTTAGTATGGTATCTACATGTAGCTTTCACTGCTTCTTCTCGTATCTCGTAACGCCATAAGACAAGTGACTACCGTCTCCTCGTCCCACCGAACCCAGTGCTTTCATGTCGACTGCTGCTCGGTGCTGAGCTGGGACCGGCACTTGGCGACCCACCTCCCCAGCCGGTTGATGGCCTCGCATTCCCACCACCGCCCCCAAACCAACTTGATGGTCCAGGCTGCGGGTCTTGATAGTATCTGTTGGCATTCTGTCGGGCGCTACCGCGGTTCCCTGCTAAGTAGCCGGCTGCTGCTCCCGCGGCAGTCCCAGTCCAGAAACCAGGCTGCCATCCACGATTCGCGTTTGCCGCCTGTGGAGCTTGGTTCGCCCGGTAGGACGATGAAGGCTTTGGGGCTCGAGGCGTGTAAGGAGGAGGTGGATCGTTGCCATCATCATCGCCGCCGCCGCCGCCGCCGCCGCCGAAACCTCCCCAGCCTCTGCGACCGTTGGGGACTCCACCGACATTGGCGTTCGTGGGAAAGAAGATGCTTTTCAGTATCAACAGAACAATACCTGGATCGCCGTGTTAGTTACAACCACGTCGTATGCCCACAGAAAAAGAAGTCTTACCAGCAAAACCAACCCAAAATACGATGGCAAACAAAGTCGAACCCAAGTCAGAGCTGGACTTGCGAGTCTTTTGGTCTTTTGACATAAACATCCGTTGCCACGAGTTGGAACCATACTTCTCCTCTCCTTCGTCGGTAAGGATCAGCCGATACTCTACCGCACAGCTACCCTTTAACACATAGGGATCGTCAGCTGAATCGTAACCCTCGCACACCACCTCTGTACTTCCGAGCTTGAATTCTGGAGGCAGTGATGCTTGACACGTCCATTGAATGTCCTCGATGTCGTACTCGGATCCGGCGTTCTTGCAGCGCATCACATCCACAGTGTAGAGTCCTTTGCCGCTTCCACCTACACAGCTCAGCTGCGGCGAAGCGGACACCCGCCGATGTGTGGTTTGCTTGCCATCGCGGAGCGTAAGTGTCTTGACCTGCGATAGCAGGATGCTATCCGCCGGCTTCTTGGCAGCCTGACATGTCGACGATAGAGCTAGGATGACTGTCGTGACTAGAGTGATGAAGTTCATGTCCGAGCACCCTTTTTGGTGACAGCACAGGACGGCCGATTCGGGGAGAAAATATAGTTGTCTATAAGACTACACGGCTATGAGACTAGTTATAGTAGTCTATAAGACTAGTTTTTGTGCATCATTGTACCAAGATTCTCTCAAAGGACACGTTCATCGAGGTTAACCGAGCCATATACTGTGACTTAGTGTGGCCTGGTTGGATGTGCACGGGCCTTTAAGACGACTGACACGTGAACTAGTCTCCGAGGCTAGAGAAGCCGCAGTTTAGGTTCGACCCTGTCGTAGGGCTTCCAGCAGCTTGACTCTGGTGTACTGTAATCCTGGACATATCTTGAAGTCCACAGGCTCATACAGTATTGTAACGACGTGGTCCTCACCGTCAATACGCTCCTTCGACCATTGTTCCAGGCAATACCTCGCCGTTTTTACAGCCAGACCTGTGTTCTTGCGACGCCAAAGCTAGGGACTCGCTCGACCACTTGGCCTTTCACCAGCATCCCCGACCTACCACTCCATGCGACAGTCATAACACTGATTGTCACCCACCATGGGTTTCGGCCTGTACGCGCGAGCGGCGATGCTTGCAACGCTAGCAGCCCGACAAGAGAGTGGTGAAGACCCGGATCCAGAGGCGACCCCCGAAGCTGGACAGAAGGAGATATACACATCATGGGCGCTGCTCATCCTGATCATGCTGCTCATCGTAGCGTTCTTCATGAGTTACGTGCTGCAGAGCAAGAAGATCCAGGCCGTGCATGAGACGGTCATTTCCATCTTTGCAGGAATGGTCATTGGTCTGATCCTGCGATTGACGGCGATCACCAGTGTGCTGGACGTGGTCACGTTCGACTATCAGTTTTTCTTCAATCTACTGCTGCCGCCCATCATTCTAGCCAGTGGATATGAGTTACATCAGGTACGCTCGGCTCGTTCCTGGGACGCGTTGTGATGAGGCTAACACTCTACCCAGGCCAACTTCTTCCGCAATATCGGAACCATTCTCACTTTCGCCTTTGCCGGAACATTCATCTCTGCGCTAGTCCTAGGAGTGGTCCTGTGGCTATGGACCCGAATCCCTCTTGAAGGTCTAGATATATCCTTTGTGGATGCTCTGGCTGTCGGCGCAACCCTCTCTGCTACAGATCCCGTCACGATCCTTGCCATTTTCAACGCCTACAAGGTGGACCCGAAGCTTTACACCATCATCTTCGGTGAATCGATCCTGAACGATGCCATCGCTATTGTGCTATTCGAGACCGCGCAGAAGTACAGCGCTGGAGCATCGGCTGGCAAACTCACCATTCTAAGCCTGTTCGAGTCCATTGGAGTCTTCTTGCTGGTCTTTTTCGGTTCGCTCATACTCGGAATTCTTGTCGGCCTTGGCACGAGTCTGCTCCTCAAGTTCACTCATGTGAGAAGAGATCCCAAGATCGAAAGTTGTCTGGTCTTCCTTATCGCCTACGCGTCCTATTTCTTGGCTAATGCCATTCACATGAGTGGTATGTTCGACATCAAAGCAATTGGCTTTTCTACAATGCTGACTGTGATTGCAAGGTATCGTGTCGTTACTATTCTGTGGTATATGTCTCAAACATTATGCTTACCACAACATGTCACGTCGAACACAGCTGACGACCAAATTCACGTTCTCGCTCATGGCTCAGCTATCCGAGAATTTCATCTTTATCTATCTGGGGTTGTCACTCTTCACTGGAAACGGCTTGGAGTTCAAGCCCCTCTTCATTCTTGTGACGATCATCGGCATATGTTTGGCGAGATGGTGTGCAGTCTTTCCCCTCAGCATAGCTATCAACTGGTTCATCCGCTACCGTGCTCGGCGAAGAGGTCAGGAAGTTGCGGAAGAGATTCCTTCAAATTGGAAAGTCATGATCTTCTGGGCTGGACTTCGTGGTGCAGTCGGTGTGGCGCTCGCTGCTGGCATTACTGGCAAAGACGCGCTCGCACTCCGAGCCACAGTCTTGGTGGTGGTAGTGTTGACTGTCATCATTTTTGGCGGCACCACAAGCCGTATGCTTGAGATTTGTCACATTCGCATTGGTGTTGTGGAAGAGATCGATAGCGACGACGAGTTTGACATCGAACCCGTCCCTCGCGGAGTTGGTGCGTACGCGCGCAAGAACGGTACCGCCTTTGGGAACGGCATGCCCGCCAGTGGCAATGGCAACATTAAGCTCGATCACGTTGACCAACGCAACGGCGCAAATACGTGGAGCACTGGTCACGCGAATAACAGTCCTGATGGATCAGGTCCTGAGATTGGACGTCGTAACAGCTCTCGGGCTCGTCGCGACGCACAACACGCAGCAGAACAAGGTCTGCTGGTACAGGAAAATGAGTTTACCGATGTGCACAGCGATGACGAAGATCTGGACCTTCCACCTGCCGCCCGACGATCCACGATGAACTCCGAGCCAGACTCAGGGAACACATATCCTGTATCAGGTGCACGACCAGATAGCAATGCGCTGACGGCAAGAGGAGCTTTCAGCCAGATCTTGAACGCCACGTCTGAGGATGCTGGCACTCTATTCAACCGTCTCGACGAGAACTTCTTCAAGCCCCACTTGTTGCTCGATCCTAGCGGATCAAACAAAGGTCCGTATGGAAATGGAGGATCAGGCGGCGCGTAAGAAACGTTGCCCTTAGACTTGGGGGTCCTTTACTTTCATGGCGTCAATGTGTTCATGGTAGACGAAATATATAAAATCAAAAGACGCGCTTCGATAGCTGTATGTATGGTGTAGAAGTATCAACATAGAAACAGGATTGAGGTGTTCGTGGCCATCGCCCCTTCCAGCATTGCATCCAGACGCGTTAAGGTAGCACCTTTTAAGATCAAAGGTTGTCTTTATCCGTGGTATAATGCTTTGTATGGCCGATTGATAAAGTTCTACATATTTCTGTACAAGTGGCTATCGGCAATCGGAGTCGATCAGCTATGTGCATGTGCGACCAAGCGGCTCGGCTTCCCCAGAAGAGATTTGGGATGAGTAGGACATTGCCTCGCGATCAAGGGTGGTGCTTCAGTCAAGTTCTCACCCTGGCTTGAGCGATTCTTTGTCCAGTTGGACGCAACGAGGATCGCTTTCGGTCATGAGGGGAAGCCTGCGAGCATGGACGCGCAGCAATTTTTTGCAGGCATCTCTGGAGGGTGAACCCATAATGACTTTGGCAGGGGCGTGGGTGGCCCACATCATGCTGTGCTCACGATCGAAGCAGCAAGGTAAAGCTGCGGTCGTTTTCGTCCACGAGTGTGATAAGAGAGATGTCATGTCCATCACCATCTCTCAGCCTTTCTCCAGCACTCGCAGCTTAGCCACCACATCCTCTACAGAGCCTTCGATCTTCGCCTTCTCCACCGGCGCCATCTTCTTCAGCACATAACTCGCGACCTCGCTAGGCTCCCGACTGACAGGTCTCCCAATGCCAACGCCTATCCTCGCAAAGGGCGTCTGCCCGATCAGACTGATGATGCTCTTCAACCCATTGTGTCCTTTCGCACTCAGCCCCTGCGCGGTCTTGACCGTCACCGCGCCCAGCGGCTTTTCCAGTTCATCATGCACGATAACCAGCCGTCCTTCGCCGTCCGGTAATGTTCTTGCCCAGTTCATATATGCCGCACGAACGCCTTTACCAGATTCGTTCATGTAAGACGTGCTCTGCCACAGCGTCCATTCTGACCCAGAAACCTTCGATACAAGCCCATTGCCCAACGTCCGGTCTTTCTGGAACGTCGAAGACCCAAGATGCGACGCAAGTCGATTCAGCACCGTGTGCCCGGCGCTGTGCAGCGTGTTCGCATATGTCGCGCCGGGATTACCGACGCTGCATATCAGGAGCGGCAGCGTGCGCGCTGCTGTCATTTGCTGCGGAGGAGGGATGCTCTCATTGACCAAAGGTGTGGACTCGCGTGATCGCTTCTGCTGCCTCGATGTCTTGGAGGGTGTAGTTGGTCGCGAAGCCAATGACGCTCGGGCCATCGAAATATCCTTGTCGCCTTCGACCTCACTTCCTGTGTCGACATCCATGATTCGGACTTGTGGTTGTGGGGAGGCGCTCATGCAAGGAGCTCGAAGAAAAGAAAATCTTGGAATATGAAAGCAAGGGTAAGGCTCGTCGTAGTTATCCTCTGCAAGCTTGGTGACTCATCTGCTCAGCGTCTCAAGGACCAATTTTGATCTGACAGAATAGTCGCGACATGGTCAATGATGAATCAAGCATGAGAGAGGAGGCAGAGAAAACCATGTTCCAGCTCCATGGCTTGATGGGCAAGCTGATGCCAGCTCTTCACGTCGATGGATGGGTATCTGTCTGGGCAGACTACACAGCCATCTCATCGACTGACAGACCTCTGCCAAGCTATCGGTCACATCAGGTTCCTTGCACAAGGCTGCATGTTACGCGCAATGGTCCCCTCGAGGATGTGGCCACGAAATATGAGCTGGCAGCTTGTTCGAACGCACTCGATTTAGTCAATGTCGGCAGACAGGGGCCAACGCCATTGATAGCCTGAACAGTATATGCATGAGGTGGACGTTACGCATTCGATTACGGTATGCTTTTGAGTGCTGGTTGAAAAATCTGCTTCCCAATATTCCAAATGTGTCACGCGTTATCTCGAAGTCGTGATGCTCAAAGCACGATCTGAAAGAGTGCATGGGTATGACGGACGAGAACTAAGCCCTCAGACTGTGGTGGTGCGGCCTCGAACACTCGAAGAGAATGACCAAAAGTGCCGTTCAAAACGAAGAAGGGGTTTGTTACATCGAAGGCGCGTAAAGCCTCGAGCTTTTATCAAGAACCCATTGGGACTTGTTACACAGGGTACCCACCACCCTTACGATAGTATCAGAATCTTCATGAACGCCATCGAGGCTTTGGGCCCATCAGGTTCTGGTCCAAGGCAGAAGATGAACACTCCTTCCACATTACATGTAAGAAATACTTCGCGCGGCTGCTGGATGAGTGCTGCATCTTCCTCAGTGACGTGCTTCGGCGCGAAGAACTCGCCTTCGATCAGCGGGTGACCATCAGCACGATGAAGGACTGGAAGTCGATATCAGGGACAACGCCCTGAGTAGTTCGAGGATATGATCGATGGACAGCTAAAAGATGTGTGGTACGAAAACATTGGCATACCCTGAGCGAGGCGGATTCACTGGTATGAGCGTCTCCTAGTAGCGATGGTCTTCGAAAGCTGTTTGCCTGACAGACCGCCCGGTCAGCTCCAACTCATCATCAAGCTCTAAGCTACAAGGGAGCAGTACAGCTTGTCGCGGACATTTCGCACGAAAAGTCATCTGCCAACAAGTGTGGATATCGGGAATAGAAACATCACTCAATCATAATCTACATGCACGGATGGCTGTTGGAAATGCTGGAAATGGCATCACGTATTGTCAGATTAGGTGGAATGGAAAAACACAGTAGAAGCAAATTCATTAACGCGTCGAGCTACTCTCTATCTGAGCAGCATTGTGGACGGCTTATGTAGGCTGTCTGATGATGACAGGCCTCACTGCGTCAAGATGGAGGAAAAGGGGCTTAGCCAGAGCAGTGACCTAGATCGAAGACTTGGCGGGGCCGGTTTTCTTCCCGCGCTTCTTACCCAGGCTCAACTTGAGCGGTGCCTGCTGCACCTTCACGTCGTCCTCGTCCTCATCCTCTCCGACAGCCGCCGCCGCCGCCAGGAAGCGGTTGCTCGCTGTATCGATGAGGTCGTCCTCATCTTCGTCTTCCTCCTCCTCAACGATGTCGTCGGGAGCGTCACCATCACCAGCAAGCTTCACGCCCATCTGACGCAGGACACCTCGCTGTTCTGCCTTGAGCTTGGTGATACGCTCTTGTATGGACTTGGCGCTGGGTTTCTCTGATCGTAGTGTCAGTATACATGTGTATGAAGGATCGGAAGAAAGAGTAAGCAAGAATTACTCACCAATGAACTGCGCCGCAATAGCCTCGTACTCCTTTGGCGAGGCGTTTCTGAGCATCAGGATCAGGAGGAGTTTTCGGTCATTGTCCGTTGTCCACTTCATCTGCATCTTGTTAGTATTCCCTTACATGACTAGGACGAGTCGATACTTACGAGCTGACGTTTCTTGCTCGGGTCACGCGGCTTGTTGAAGAAACCACCCGGGTTCTTGTTCGGGTAGTCATCAGCCGTGGTGATGAACTTGCGCTTGCCCTTGGCAGCCTTGCGAGAAGACGTGGGTGACTCGCTGAGGGAAGCTTCTGTGGTGGGGACAGGCGAAGTAGACATTTTGCGAGTAGCGTGGGCGTTGGCAATGAAGGAGAAGGAATTTCGCTGTTGCTTTGGCTGCTGCTGTGGTGGTGGTGGTGCAGGATGGAAGAAAGATGGTATGAAGGATGAAGAGGAAGAGGAGAAAAAGAGCAAGTGTTGTGGAAGATATAGAGGGGCACAAACGCGTGCTCGAGCAACAGGTGAATGTGAGCTTGGATCACAACAATGCCTAGCTTACCACGACCAGTAAGAAACGATCGACGCGTCGACAATAGCCAACAAATACTGGGCTTGTGCGACATAGCCCTCTTAAGCAAATCACTAGCTAAACAAGCTGGACGCATTGCTGACAAACGAACTCATACTAGGACGTGGCAACAGACTCGACCGCGAGTATAGGACAGCTGATGTCGAACGAGCTGCTCTACAGTAGTCGAAGAGGTATCCCTCGCTGCAATTATATCTACAGAGTGAAACAGGGCTCTAGCGTACAGGTACGATGGTGGAGCAGGCCATAATCGATAATGTACAAAATTTCCCAATCGGGAAGGAGTGGGATATATGGACATAAGTGGGGTTTGAGAGTATCGTGAATGCTTACAGTCTAATATTCATGTGCGCTCGCTAGCGACGGTCAATGTTCACGATCACCTCGACGTATACTACCATGAGAGTAGCCTAGGGGTGTACAAAACGACTCCTTGCCCCTAGCCCGAATTAGAAGTGGTTTGAGGCTCGAGGTGTGAGACTTGTCTCTCAGACAGACGATCGACCATGATCCATTTTGTTGATCCAACAAAGACGACTAAGCAAGTAGCAACAGAAGGCTACAAGTGAGTCCTCCCGGATTGACGCGTCAATTACAGCTAAGTAGAGCCTGCATGTGGGCTCCACTATTCCTGTTTTCCCGTCGTTTAACTTGGACAGGGAGATTGCGATCATGTGCACCTTGTCACGATGATCGAAGACAGTCACAGGTAGTGTTGGGGTAGAAAGATGCCGGGACTACGCCTGTAGCATCACTACTGGCGAGTACTCGAAGGCGAGAAGTGTTTGTACTTTGTGTCAATCGAGGCAGACAATCCGAGTGACTCAATAAGACCACAGATCACTGTCCACTTGTGCGCGCTGCAAACTCCGAATGAACGTGCTTGTTGTACTTGTCGAGTTTGGAATGTAAGTTCTCACCACACGTCTTTGTCTTGTTCGCTCCCGATTTCACATACGTGTCGCCACACATACATTGTCCTATCGCAGTGCCATCGAAAGAAAGGGCGGGAGCAAAGAAACAAAAAGACTGACTCGAAGGGTCTGTCGGCTAGGAGCAAACAGCCTCGTTGTTGCCTCGATACCGCGCACCAACCTTTCCTTAGAGTTCTATTCACGTAGAGAGTCGAGCTGGCGCGTCGGCTGAATGACTTAATGAAGGTGAAGTAGGACGCATAGATGCTAAAATATCAACAACCAGAAGGTTGGCTGTGAAGCATCATCTGTCCACATTGGCCATGTTCTGCCCCTGGATCAATGCTGACAACTCAGCTTCTTTAGAGACGCAGGTCGGTGATCAGTCCTCACCCACACTGCTCGCGAGGTCGACAACTCAACATACACCAGACAATTCCATGGCACTCCACGAACAAAATGACGCGTCATTGACGCTGGCAAACAGAAGCCGGAAGCTCTGCAAGAGACGTGACACAGCTTCTCGACTCCGCAAAGTGCTTGACAGAGACTGTCGCGACGACGAGCAAGAGAGATGCGGTTCTGCTCCGTCCATAAGCTGATATCCGTACTTGTTGATGAGTCTCGTCGAGAGTCTTCCCGGTGGCTGGCTTGGACCGCATGGTACGCGAGAAGGAAAGAACGTTGCTGGCAGGAGGAGGAGATCAGTGTGGGTTTGCTACCTGTACGCTTTGCTCGATGAAAAGGAAGTTTAACAGCTTCGAGTTCATTTCAACCGTGTAGAGGATCGTGGACGGAGTGAAGACAAGCTTTCTGAGGTAAGACCCTAGTACTGTACTACCCTGGCTTCGAGCAGCAGTGAACACCAATCAAAGCTGGGCAGGCTACCTCACCTGCGCTTCTGTTCAAGTGCGCGATGATTCGAGTTTCACACATCAATCTATCGACGGCAGAGATTAGGGGAGTAACACACCAGTTCACGACTGGAAATCAAGGAAATGACGCGTCGTACATCCAACACGGGGATGCTCAGCTGCGATGGGATCTTGTTGATACACGATCACTGCTGCTCGTTGAATCTGCTGCATTCAACGCCCCCGGATGTGAAGCAAGTTTTTCCATTCTCTGCGATTCGGATCGTGTAGGCTGGAAATAGCTGGCGGAACTTGTTGGGATATCTCCGACCGTTCTCCAACTGGGCACTCCTTGCATCACGCACAGAAAAGGAACCACATCCCCGTACTCGCGCTCCTTCTTCTCTGACAATCCGAGGTCTTTCCAGCCCCGAGTCTATCATCTTTCTCCACGCATGCGAGACTTTCAAGTCCCAAGCATAGTTTTCCTGATTCTTCGTCCAACGATTGAACTTGATTAAAGAGTGCGACTTATCTCAAGCAGACCACTTGACTCGCCTTGGAGGAAGATAGATACCCTGTTGGCGAGTGACGGCATCAGACCCTAGAAACTCGAAAGCAACGCGTCGCAAAACCTCAGTCCTTTGTCTCAAAGTCTAGCTCGAGGATATAGTGTACACGCTGTTCCGAGTCATAGCAACGCAGTGGAAACGGTGCTCGAGTCTCCTAGTGTATGATGAGAAAGCCTACAACCTTACTCGTCCACCGAGTCCAGCTTGAGAGAGTTGCGTTTTCCCAGTCAGCCACCCACGGGTCCGATCTATCAAACATCCCCGGGTGAATGAACTACCAAGACCTCAGTAATGAGGCAAGACTCTCACCTCATTCCACCCCAGCCCATCGCTCCCTCAGCTCCACAAGCATATCAGGCAGAGAAGAAGCAAAGGATTAAATCTCCGCCTAAGCCAAGTTACCATGGACAGGGATTCAAGGCAACCTGGATTCATGATGGAGATGACATAGCCATTTTCCCGTTGACAGGGGAAATGAAATGCTGCTCCGCATGGTATCTTCGCAGGGCGACGATGCGGGATCTAGCATCATCAGATCCACGAGATCATGACTAGGGATTGACATAAGATGTCCTCACCCTTACCTTGCCCTGCCTGATCACGCGAGACCATGCGAGACCTAAGTATATTGTACCGTGCGAGAACGTGCGAAAGCGTGCAAAATCGTACGGTCCATACAAACCACGCAAGCCTAAATACAACGTGCGAGGCCATGCGAAAGCCATACTTTACCCTACCATACCCTACCACGCGAGACTACACGAAACCGCACAGTATAATACCTTCCTGAACCTCACCAGCCCTCGCCCAAGCAGCCCACGTAGACATTGTGAGCGCGTCGTCGTGGAAGAAACGTGATCCCTACCTTGTGATGAGATCGTGCGACTGAGATGCTATTTGGAAGGTATACGGAATTGACAGCAGGGTGAGGGAGATGCTCAAGAGACGAGTAACTTGGGTACCTCCATGTACAGAACAATATATGGAAGTTGACGAGTAACGTGGACCTACCTTGCAGGGTGTTGTGAATAGATGATGAGCCTCATTGACAGGATCCTGGAAACATGTACACAGAGACATCCATGTCCTGTCCTGCCCTGTAAAGCTGCCTGTTCTCCAACAGCGAAGACCTGATCCTCCACCAACGCCTACAGCTATACATCCACGACAGTTCCCCGCTAGAAGGGAACAGAGATGGACGTTCACGTCAAGCGCTCGTCTGGTTCAATGCACGGTACCTAGAGAGGAGCAGATCCAGACGATCCGCCGTCCGCTGTCGAGGAACATAGTCCCGAAACGAAGAGCTGCGGACTAGCGACCGAGTCGTCCTCGAAGAATGATTGAGACCTGCCTAGGGGCCCTTACTCGACGGGTACACTCATCCAGTACTGGTATACTGTATTGGTACTGGTATGATAGGTAGGAATTGCTTTCGTTCCTACCTATCCCCAAACACAGAAGTACATCAGTGGCTGCTCAGGGTAAATTCCACCCATATGGCTAAAGGTACGCGTGAGATCGATCAACATGTACAGATTAATTAAAGATCAAAAATGATATGCACCCAACGCGCCCGCCATGAGTCACCCCTCTGGCTCGCCTTGCGCTTTTCGCAAATCCCACACCGTACATCTCAACTGCAGCTTTGCGTGGATGGGAGGAGTGGGTGTCGACTGATTTGGAGAATTTCCTTCATTTGTATGTAGAGGAGTAAACACCCTCACACCATATTGACTCGGCCAACCCAATTCCCCAACCATCGCTGTTTCGTTCTTCAAACCTCAAGTTTCCGTCGAAAAGAAAAGTGTTCGCTTCCCGTGAAAGGAAGCAAAGGAAATTCTATTTTCATTTATCCATTCGTCCGTCCACTCCAAAAGTACAGGTGTCCACGACGTTCTCGCGCCATCCTTAGTTCTTCAGGGAATCCCTCATGCTCTGCACACTTGCGCTTGTCGGGAGGATGTTGCCCTTGCCGCTGGAGCCAGCTGCGCCAGGCTTTGGCTGCCAGACCTTGGCCAAGGCGTAGACAAGACCACTGACGAAACCGATGAAGATGGCGCTGACGCTGGGGATGGTGACCGGGGCGTCGAAGAAGATCAGACCGGAGATCGCAATGGGGAGCTTGTTCAGAGCGCCGACCATGCTGTAGGTGGTGGACGAGGTGACACGCACACACCATGCAGAGGTGTAGGAGATGAAGACGGTCGAGACACCGGAGATGGCCATGATGATGAAGACCCGGTTGCGGCTCTCGGGGGGGAAGTTCAGGGCGAGGTTCTCCGAAGACCAGTTCTCGAGGAGAAGCGAGCAGGCGACGAGGATTGGGACGGAGAGGAGGTTGTTGTAGAACATGGCTGAGAAGGAGGGTCAGTACGCTGAGGAGAGTGTCAAGCAGTGCTTGCGGGACTCACTGTCAAAATCCTTGAAGTTGGTCAACTTGATGCGCTTCCTCATGCCCAATACGTAGGCAGCGGAGCAAAAGCAGTTGAGCATCATCCACATGTATCCAGCATTGAGCGTGGAGATCTTGTCTCCGGCCTCGCCGCTTGTGGCATCCCCGTGGAAGCTGTTCAGTGCGTGCTGAATGTCTCCCCATGCGGCAATCATACTGCTGACCACCATCAAACCGAACGACAGAAGAGCCATTGGAGTGACGCTACCTCCGAACCATAGCACCTCACCATAGGCGATCAGGATGATGGTCAAGTTCTTGAAGATGGTGTAGACGGGAATGCTGAGAAACTGGAGAGCCTTGGAGGCAGTGTAGATCATGCCGATGAGCAGGACGGTGATGGGAGCCCATTTCCGGGCTTCATCGGTGTTGAAATCACGGTAGGTGATGATACCCATCGATTTGCACGTCTGAATCGCTACCACACACACGACACTCTGCGTCAGACGGGTCAGTGTTCTGTTGTATGCGCAATGCCACGTCTTCTTTCGCGTCAGGGAGACGACGGCTCAACTCACCTGCACGCACAACAGAACGAAGTTCATGTTGAATTTTGTCCCGCTGAGCACATATTTGTTGGTGACGGTCATCAGGATACTGCTGAAGCAATAACTGAAGACGGACAGCATGGGGTTGTTGGAGAGGGAGGTGGACGCGGTGGACGACATCTCGGCAGCGGTGGCCGACAGGGCCGGGGATCTGCTGTGAGTGGAGGAGGCGGAGGAGGAGGGACCGAAGTTGTCGTTGGAGGCGCGGTCGTCGAGTTCAATGGCGTGGTCGTCGGACTTGGAGGCGCTGGCCATGAGATTGATGCGTGAAGGCGATGTTAGGGGCGAGTAGGCCTTGGTCCACGGACGGGAGGGGCCGAGACTCGAGACGACGCCGACGAAGGAAGTGATGGTTGCGACGGGGGTGCGCTGGGCGGACAGCGCGGTTGCTGGGGCGGCGGCGGCGGCGGCGGTGGTGGTGGTGGTGGTGGTGAGGAGAGGAGGAGGGAGAGTGCAGTGGTGGATGTAGTAGTGGTCCAAGGTACGATCACGAGAGTATTGTGGAGGTCCCGTAATGAAGAATGATTAGTGTTGAGAGCTGGACACAAGGTCGGGGCACCGATCTGCAACAAGGGTCTGGATGCATTTGCTACTGCAGTTCAAGCTCCCCTCGCGGTGTTCACAATGGAGGTATATCACTTCCATACATATCATCCTACCCCATTCCAATCAATGCCAGTCGATTGGTCGAAATGGAGTCTGCCTATTGCATGTCCGCGATCGTGAGCATGTCGTTGAGTAGGGACGACAACCTGTCGGTGAAATAAGATTGCTTCAGCCATGTATTCCTTCGCAACGCACACGTCAAAACACCACCAACATAGCAAAGTATTATTCGACGATCAACCTCGGTCGTAGATGCATGGTCCAACACTATATAGAATATTGCCCGTCTTATTCTTCTATTCTCTCACTCGTTCCAAACGATCTGGCGCCACTAGTTTGTGGATCGACGCTGTCTTATGCACCTCTAGCTGTCACTAGACTCTAGCACTTTTCGCACTCAATTCCACCTACAACCTAGCATTCAAGACGTACCGAAGTAAACGCATTGTTCGTGGTCAAGCAGACCTGCATAATCAGCCCGTCAAACCCAGTACTGCTCGCCATCGGCTCGTTTAAGGGTCTTGCAAAGTTGCAATGGCTCCCCTCGACGCCAAAGTCGCCACCGTCCTCGACAAGTCCCGCCCAAATGCAGACTCGGACGACGAGGACGCCTTGATCGCCGAGCTCGAAGCCGATGATGAGACCTTCTCTGGTCTGCGCGAGAGGCGATTGCAGCAGCTCCACGAGGAAATGTCGCGTGCCAAGGCCATGAAAACCACCTCCCACGGCACGTACATGGAGATCAAGGACGAGAAGCAGCTCATGGACATCACCACCTCGACCAAGCTATGCGTTGTGCATTTTGGCAAATCCGACTTCAGCCGCTGCCGGATCATGGATGATAAGCTGCAAGTCTTGGCCGAGAAGCATTTCGATACCAGATTTGTCAAAATCGATGTCGAAAATGCGCCGTTCCTGGTCGTCAAGCTCGGAATTCAGGTCTTGCCATGTGTGATTGCTTTCAAGGACGGCGTGGGCGTTGATCGGATCATTGGCTTCGAAGGGATCGGGTACAAGGCAGACAGCTTCACCGTTTCAGAACTCGAGATGAGACTGCTGAGCAGTGAGGTGCTGGTGAGAGCCAAGATGACCAAGGATGATGATCGGTGGAGACGGCAGAAGAGGGTAGAGGAGAAAGAAGACGAGAATGACGACGACTGGGATTGATCCGACGCTGCGAGTCGAGGAGTGGATGTGTCAAGTTATTGGGGTTCCAACGCAACCTATCTACCTGGACGCCGACAAGCCCACTGCATCCTCGATCTAATCAATCCTCTCAAAAACCCGCTTCAGTGCCGCCAG
Organism: Microcyclospora pomicola; assembly: GCA_002786065.1. Taxonomy (NCBI): domain Eukaryota; kingdom Fungi; phylum Ascomycota; class Dothideomycetes; order Capnodiales; genus Microcyclospora; species Microcyclospora pomicola. Next base: position 683,131 of record NHNY01000004.1, on the reverse strand, counting down.
CTGCCTTCGCGACGAGCTGTGGTTCACTGCTCTGGTCTGCATCATTTCGTCCGACACCTTCTCCACCCACGTACCCTCGCCATGAGGCAAACCATGATCCGGACCTAGACCTCCGCCACACATCCAAAAATCGCCTTGGGGTGCTTGAAAGACACAATATTGATCCATCCATTTGGTCAGCGCGGCATGGCTCGTCATGTCCGCTGCCTTGGGCCCAGCAAATCGCGTGGTACAGCTCCAGTGATCCGGGTTGGTGCCGCAGACGAATGGTGTGCGCTCGGCGCGAAGGGGCCTCAAATCGCCGTGACCATACTCGTTCTTGTGGTCGATCAGTCGATACACGATGGCCAGAATGCAGAACGCGACGGTGAAGACAGTCAGGATGCTTAGTGTGATGCACCATCTCTGCCGTTTGAGGCTTCGATATCGGCCGAGATGGAAGCGTGGAGGGGAGTGGTTGTCAACAGCGCCCATGCGGGAATAGGTCGGCTCTTCCACTTCCATGCTTGCGACCGTGACGCGTGCAGGCTCTTTCGAAGGATGAATCCCGGATGGGCCGAAGTATACCGCTGGTGGTGCTTGGATGGTGTTCTCGATGTCCACATTAGACTGTGGAAAAATTGCGTAAGCATATTGGTCGCTTTAGTCAAGACGTACGATGAGACTCACCCTCCCACCGCTTCCAGATGTAGACCACGCCATGATGTCGTACCAGCCTTCTGGTGCTCTATCTCCTAGTATCCTTCGTCTTCGATACAGGAGTCTTTGCGTTCATAGTCCACATCTACACCAAAATTTATGCTACCAAGATATATATACGTTTAGACGCTGAAGACAAGTACAGACCTACTCAGCCCCATGAAGGTAAAAGTTACTGCTCTGATATCCGAGATCTGATCGCGTTTGACTCAGCGCATATCACTGGGGTCCAGCTCGCGCGCACCAGTCGCGTTGCTGACCTTTGTCTTGACCATCATAAAGTTATGCTTATACATGCTCTACCCATCTCAGGTACGGTATTGTTGCTTTACCTACCGACTCTGACGAGGAAACGGTGCAGATTTGTTGACAAGTAGTACACTCCTTCCACAGCCTCTATTACCTTACGTAGTATATCGAAGAAGATGACATGATCTGTCGTAGACGTGTATCTACAAAAGATGGTGCTCGAGTTAGAATACTGGTCTTGAGTATGCTCATGCTGTGTATGCGAGCTTTGAGTTCAACAACAGCCATGGAATAGGTACATCCAGACATGCTCTGTCGGCCAATCTGTCGCTAGCGATGATATCCCGAACATCTAATCTCACCTCAGCATGCAAAGGAGAAGTAAGTTGAATTGAGAGAAGGATGCTCGCGAGTAGGTATTTACACTGTCACGTCCAGACGCTATGACCACATGCCCGTCCACTTCACATAAACCCTACCCACCAATGCCTACGAAGATCGCCTAACTCTCCGTCCCCTCCATGTTCACGAGATCTTAAAACCTCTCCACAGATCTCTCCACCTCCCCAAGCCATGGCTCTCAAATCCCCCACCGCGACCATCCCCCTCGACGACGACCTCATCAACCCCAAATTCGCCGCTTCCGCGCTCGACTTCCTGCTCATCGAGCTCGTCCCGCTCGCCCAGCGGCTGACAGAGCAGCTCCTCGCGCGCGAAAAAGCGCTGCTGGACGAGTACAAGCGCAACCGCATCTTTCACCGACCCAGCACGGCGCAGGCTCAGGTCGCCAAGACCCCGCCTGCTTCGACAACGGCCACGGCGACGACAGTGCAAGATCCGAAGCGTGAGAGCGGGGTGCCGAGCGAGGCGACGGTGAGGGAGTCGACGGCGCCGAGCGGCGGGGTCGAGACGGAAGATGCAGGCACGGTGGTCACGACGCTGGGGTTCCCGCTGGTGAACGACGAGACGAGGGAGGGGATGGTGTTCCGGCTCGATGGGCTGGGATACCGAGTGGGACAGGGCTTGGTTGAGCGGTAGGTAAGACCCCACGGGCTACGAGGTCTTGTCCTTACAGCTGCAAGCTGCTTTCAAGAGATGCAAGACCGCTGCAATACATGACACAGTCTCCAGGCCCAAATATGCTAATCACAGTGATGTACAGCTTCTCCCTCTCGCGTCCGCGCCCCACCAACCCGCTCGAGGCCATCAAGTTCCTCTGCAAGGATCTCTGGCCGCTGCTGTTCGGCCGCAAGCAGATCGATAATCTCAAGACCAACCACCGCGGCACATTCGTGTTGACGGATACGCGCTTTCACCCGCTCGCACGCATGAGCGTCGACCGCCGGGCGGGGAGCAAGGCGGTCGACGAGGCGATACATCGAGCTCAGCTGGTATGTCAACCGCTCTAAATTCTCTAAGGACCAAGGAAGTATACGTTTTGGTTCGGGAGGAACATCAGCTAAACGTCTCCATCTAGCATCTCTACTTCCCCTGCGGCGTGATCCGCGGCGCGCTCAGCGGACTCGGCGTCGAGGCCAGCGTCGAAGCGAGTAGCGCGGAGATGCCCACGGCGACGTTCCAGATCAAGATGGTCGGGGCGACGGGATGAAAGCACTCTCTACATCACGACGTAATGCGAGCTCATGTCGAGAGATATCGCCAGTCGAGGACCTGACTCCTGGGTTTTCTCTTGCTTGAATCGAGCGGACGAGCGTTGGGCGGAGCTATCATCGTCCCTCACGCTGGACCACAGAGAAACGAAGCCAGCTGCCCTGCTGGCTGACGATGGACTTCCACATCATGCATGCAACCGACCGCGCCTAGTCCTCCAAGTGTGAGGACCGCGACACTTATTCGCCATCAAATCTCATCATGGCGACCATTCCTTGCGGCGCATACGCGTGATGGCACTGCATGGCACTTGCAACACAACCGCCAGAACAGCAAGCCGATATGCTGGCAGCGAGCAGCGAAGATCAACGTAACAAAGCCCGCATCTCAGGTCGCTTCGCCCAGCAACAATTTCTCAACATAACAGCTCAAACTATGAAACATGTTGCAGCGGGAACACGTCCGATGCGGTAGGACGAATCTGCTTCAGAAAAAGCCAGGACTGTGTCTCTCCATATCTCTGTCCCAAAGTGGATCATGCGTAAAGAGAACAGGCTTGAGCAGCGGATCCAAGGCTGCTTGCACAGGCGGAAACGAAGCTGAAATGAGGCTACTTTTGCATGTGTGCGCCTTCTCTCTAGCATCAGTAGGCACATAGGACATCGAAGAGCACTTCAGAACAAGCAGATGAACGAGTCGAAGTAATCACGTCTCAGACGATCTTCCCCCAACTCGCGGGAAATGTGACGGCAAGTTTTCGAGATTTCTGATTTACAAGACATCTCCGTCACGACCTGCACAGCTAGAAACCAGAACAAAAGGAAAAACAAGGGCGTGTGTGTCCACTTTCTCATTCATTTTCTCATCGTGTCGTAACTATCTCCTTCGATCATGCACCTATTTCTGAGGAGGGTTCTTGACGAACTCGACGCCCTTGGCGATGTTGCCCTTGAGGCCGTCGTATGCGACCTGGAGCAGCTTCTTCTCGTACTCATTGGCGTCCTTGACGACGTTGATGGCCTGCTTGGCGCCCTCGGTGCCGAGCTCGATGGGCACGGAGAAGAAATCGAGGCCGGTCTCCTTTTGCACGGCATCGCCGCCAGTCACGCCGGGCAGGTAGACAAACGACGGCTCGATGATGCCGGTTTCGCCCTTGAAGGCGGCGCGGATCACCTTCTCGGCGAAGCGGAAACCAGCGTAAGCCATGGAGAGTGTGGCGGATCCGGCGCCGTCCTTGGCCTTGACAACCTCGTCACCACCGAATTGCACACCTGCAGAGATTGTTAGACTGGGACTGACGGTGCAGAGGAATGGCTGCGAAGAAACATACGCTTGGTCAGGTCGTCCAGCTTGTCCGAGGGAATGCTGACAGATGGCTTGGCCAGGGAGAGGAGTGGCACAATGGTCTCACCGCTGTGGCCACCAATGACTGGAATAACGGTCTTGGCCGGGTCCTTCTCGCCGGTGATGCTCTGCACGAAGGTCTCGGCACGGACGACATCGAGGGTGGTCACACCGAACAGCTTCTTGGGGTTGAATTTGCCAGCGGCTTGCATGACCTCGGCGGCGATGGGGACGGTGGAGTTGACGGGGTTGGAAATGACGAGGATGAAAGCGTCGGGGCAGAAGTCGGCGACACCCTGGATGGTGTTCTTGACGATTCCGGCGTTGATCTTGAACAGGTCGTCACGGGTCATACCGGGCTTGCCTGGTGGATGATGTTGGTCAATATTTCGTTCTCCGACACGTCCGGAACTCCTGAAGCACATCGCTATCCTCCACTCTACAATTTCTCTTTGCAGAGCCCTCACAGATATCTCCTTCGCTACCGCACCAATGAATCTCGACGGTGAAACTTACGGGGAACACCAGCGGGGATGATGACGATGTCTGCACCGGTGAATGCCTTCCTCAGACCATCATCGGCGGGGAGGAAACCCTCGATCTTGGCGACGGAGGAGATGTGTGACAGATCGGCGGTGACACCGGGGGTGTTGACGACATCGAAGAGGGCGAGGTGGTCGATGTATGGGGACGCCTTGAGGAGAAGCGAGAGAGGCTGGCCGATACCACCAGCGGCTCCGGCGACGACTGTCAAGGGCGAGACTGGTCAGTGATTGATCTGTGCATAGGAGCAACGAGCAATGTCGCCGCCGCGGGGTGGAAAGTCGCTTGGCAGCTCAAGTATTGGGGAGGGGAGGGGAAACATACCAGCTTTGACCATATTGACGGTTGTTTTGCTAAGAAATGTAGTATGAAGAGGTGTGCTTTCGTATAATGAGGATGGATGAGAGGACGAAGATGAGGATGTTTGTGTCTTGACGAGAGAAAGGAAGAGAAAAGAGGTCGGAAGAAGACGGTGATGTGATGTTTCAATGAAGGAGTGTTTTGGCATCGGAGTGATGGCGGGGTGATGAGGGGCGGTCCAAGGCACACACAGTCCAGTCCGTCCATCTTCACCCGCAATTCCACTCTGGACCCGACACTGGACTTCACTTCACGACCCATCACATGCCAAGGTACACATACATGTTCACTTCGATGCAGAATTTCAAGTCTTTGCATTTGTACCGGGCGATGCTACCAACACCTCATAACGCCCGCGATGCTTCGTACTCTACAATAGAATGTGCGGCAGCCGAGTACCTCGCTCGTCGTCACCTAGTGTCCGCGTCAAATAACAGCCAAATGACCACCAAAAGCACCCCCGAAGCCCAGCCATCGCCCGAAAAGAACCGCACGCCGAGTACACCCGATCTTCCACCTCACGTCCATATACAACGCATTCGCCATGCGACGCATCATTATTGCTCATATTTCTTGCAAATCCTTGGCTGAGGCGTCAGTAGTACATTGGGCGTCATCCCCATGAGATTCATGCTTCAGTCGCTGTCGTCCTCGTCATCCTTGCTGCTCGACTTCCGCTTCTCCTTCTTTTCCTTCTTCTTGCGCTTGCGTTCTGCCTTTTCTTCCGCAGTCTCGCCTTCGTGCTTGCGCTTCTTCTTGTCCGACTTGGCTTCAACGGGCGCAGGTGCGACTGGAGGTGCCATGTCGACATCTTCTTTGGTGGTCGTCTCTTGGCCTTTGCCAGGGATGCCTTCCTTCACTGGTGCGCTCTCAGCAGCTTGTCGTTCACTCGCAGCCGGGTCAAGGACACTACCATTGACGCCGTTGGGGTCGTTGAAGTCCTTGTACTCTTGCTTCCACTGCGAAGGGGTCTGCTCGTTGCTGCGACCATACTTGTCGAGCTTGCCAGACTCCTTCATCTTCTTCTTCTCAGTCGCAACGGGGCCCATACCCCATCGGCGTGGGTACAGGTCACGCTCCATGATGCAGCGCTTGACCTTGGCCACCACACCGTGATCACATGAGCTCAGCTCGACCGTAGACATCTGTGCGATCGCCAATGCAATTGCCTCGCCCTTGGTCGTGATTAGCACAACTTCTTCGTGGACCTCAATTCCTGCCTCGTAGCGGAGCAGACCAGGAATCATTAGCTTGGCGCCATAGCAGACGGCGTTGACGGCCGAGTCCTTGACCACAATACGCTTGTAAGTCGTGAGCAGGGTCTCGAGTGGTGAGATGACGGTGCGGAGGAAGGTCTCGTCACGCTGGTTGTCGTACAACCATTGGGCATCGAGAACGTCGTGTAGCGTGACCATCTTCTCTTGTTCGTCCATGGCTCCGGACCGTACACGACGCAGCTCCTGCATGTGCCCGCCTACACCCAGCAAGAGACCCAAGTGAACACAGAGGGTACGGATGTATGTTCCGGCTTCACACGACACCCAGAATACACCCAACTGTCGGTCATTGTCGAACTCCAGCAACTTGCTCTCATGGATCGTCCTGATTCGCAATTGTCGCTTGACCGCACTGATGAGGGGTGGACGCTGGAAGAGCGCACCCGTCAAGGTCTCCAGAGCTCTTGCGAGCTGTGCCTCTCCACCAGGTAGCTTGTCGTGCAACCTCAGAACACACACATACTCTTTACCAGCGCCTTGCTGACTCTTGACCAGCCTCGTCGCACGATCGATACACACGATCAAACATCCTGTGACCTTGGGGTCGAGCGTGCCCGAATGTCCGGTACGGTCCACACGCAAGATGCGCTTCAACCACGCGACGACTTCGTGTGAGGACGGGTTCGACGGCTTGTCGAGGTTGATGACACCTGAAGAAACGTAGGCCTTCAGGTCGCGCTTCAATGGGGTGCAACCTGCCGGGATGGGGGTGAAATGGCCAGTGCGCACGAGTACTGTAATGTCGCGAATGAAGACATGGTCAGCTACAGATATCTTTGGCGGAGTGACGCTATCCCAGAAAGAATAAGCAAAAATGAAGGCACAAACGTACGTTGATCCCAGTTCTTCAGCAACAGCGGCCAATCGCTCGTGTCGACGGTGGGCGTAACAGCCTCGGGCTTGATGATCATCTCGTCGCCATCTTGCTTCTTGACGAGCGCCATTTTGCTCCTACAATCTCTCTCCTTTCAGATGGCAGGTATTCCGCTCTATCTCCTCCTGCTTTGTCGCACTGTCTGCGATTGCAGCGTCAAACACAGTATATCCCTCCTCTCTCTGCTCAGCGCATGCGAAGAAAGATATGTATTCTCAGCTGCGAAAGCTCTGCGCGACGGGAAGATGCTGTCGGGGAAAATGATGCACGATGAAAGCTGCTGCCGGAGAGAAGCTTCTGGTTCGTGCTCGAGGGCGGTGTCGAGTTGGTGGTGCCGGTTGGTGATCTCGAATGGCAGACGAGCAAGCAGACCTTGAAGCTTCGAGAGATGCTGTAATTTTTTCCCCGGCCGCAAAGGGCTTGGCGGGCGGGCCCGAGCTTTCTTACTACCCAGGCCCGACATACATGAGAATTGCCCGGCTTTGCACGGTGATGACATGTATTCCTGAGATACATGAATTACGTTGAAGCATTCCTCGAGAGATGTGTTCGAGAGATGTACTCAAGAGGTGTATTCGAGAGCTGTATACCGTAAGGTATGCAGGTAATTCGCACCTCCACAAGCCAGAATAATCGTCTTCGAGCGTTTAGTGGTTGGATACATCGTGCCTCAATACCAGGCGATCTCCCCACCTACATCAGTCTACCTACCCCATCTTGAGTCTATCCTGAATCGCAGAATGTCAGTCTCTAGCATTACGCTCATCGTACTGTATCCCTCCATACGGCGGAAGGAAGCATAAGCTTTGCCGCTTTCAACAGGGTCTGATGCGGATCAACCTCATACAAATCCGACCGAACCAGATCTTTCTCTTGCCCTCCTTCTTATATGTTCTATCGAGGCAGGTTACTTCCATCACACCTAGCTCTCGTCAATGGCAAATCTAATAAGCATGGGGAACGCACTCTCGAATGGGCATCGCCGTTGACAGAACAGGGACTCCAGCCTGGTCTAGTCCTGTAGAGCAACCCAGCGGTAAATGGAATGGTGGCGACTGACGCAGGTCCCTGGTAGTTCGGACGTAAGAGTGACACCTCTCAGGTAGTCTGCCTCGTCATTCTATTGATAGACGAATGAGATAAATCTTCTGGACGGTGTCAATTCGAACTTGAACGTGCACTGATCCAACATCGATTGATGCTGGGGTACGTTGTGGGCCAAGATCCTGAGTAGAACCGGGTTTGAACCAAGATGAGGTAGAGAAATCAGTCAAGATCGAAGAGCGATATCCTCGGAATCATTGTACTCCAGACGCCATGCTAGCCTTGTCCGTGATATGCACAATTTCTAACAAACAAAGCCTGCCATCCTTGTCTCAAGCTCACCTCAGCACGACGGAGAAATTATTCCTTCCACCTCCCGGGTTGACCTCCTTCTTGCCAAATTTCTGCTCCTCCGGCACCGGCGAGTCTCGCCACTGCCAGAGATAGTAGACCAGCTTGGCGCTGACCTTGCGCTCCAGCATGACATAGCCCAGACTAGCCATCATGAGCGTCACGCGCTCCTCGTTGATGTACCGCGAGTTGAGCACGCACGGCGCGGGTAGCACGAGAAACAGCGCCGGGTAGAACGCCTGCATCTGCTTGTTCATTTCCGCCGTTGCCTTGCGGTCGAGGAAGGCGGTCGTGCGCCGCAACATCTCGCCGCGCCCGGACGCGTCGGGGACGAAGTTGAGCACCAGCGAGAGCGAGATCAGATCGAACTGCTCCGTCGGCTTGGTCGGGAGGGGTCGTTGCATGAAGTCTTGCTGCGTAATCCCGGCGTCCTGCGAGAAGAGGTCGATGCGGGTGATGTCGAGCAGGCCGGATTTGGAGCAGGCGTTCTTCGTCTTGTGGACCATGGCGATGTTAGTATGCGCCGGAACATATACGAAGGATGAAGAACGTGGTTTGACTCACCGATAAAGCACCGACTTCCAGCATGCGTAGCTTCATCTTCTTCTGGTCCATCCCCTTTGCCAGCGGCTTCAGCCATTGCATCAGAATGAGAGACGAGTCGCCGCCACGGTCGCCCGCCTGGCCCTGCAACGACGCAAGCTGGTAAGCCTCCAGCCCGCCATTCTCCTCGATCGCTCGGCTGAGCTCCAGCGCTTCGGCCACATTGCCATCTGTCTGCGCCTTGATCAGGCGCTTGTTTAGCGTGTGGTGGGTATTGATGATCGCATTGGTAGCCTTGGACGGAATGGACGATTTCTGCTTGGGCGCGAAAGGCGTGCGACCAGCTTTCAAGCTGCCCAGTTTAGGCTTCGAGGACTTTTTCTTGGGCGCGCTCTCCAGTACTGCCATGTTTGGAAGCTATCTGAGATGTAGATGTCGCGCGAAGTTCGTCCTTGGGCGGCGCTATTTTCGCTTCGCAGAAGTTTCGGTGCAAGCCTTGGAAAAAGTACACTCATCCATACATTGTGGCTCAAAAGATCTTATTAGACAAGAGTCATGCTGAACATAGCGCTCTCAGGAAATCGCGAGTTCAGTTCTCTTCAATCGCGGATATGCTGGTTGAAAAGTAGGAATGGAAGGCCTATTTTTCATGGTCACTTCTCGCACGACGCTAGGCGCGTCAACATGTAGCATCCCAAAGGCATGGAACGCACCTACCTCAGACTTCCATGTGGCCGACGTACCCAGGCGCAAGAATTCACTTTATATGCAGACGTTTGACGTCCAGCGAGGAAATCGAGTAATTGGTAGCACATATCACGGTCATGTCGGACAGGACCTGTCACGGAACATCATACAACATGTGCTGTGCAATAATCATTGAATCGACGACTCGTTGAGGGTCATATTGGAAGAGAATAGGAGAATCCGAAGCATGTAGCATGATTATATATACAAGACATGCATTCCGAATAAGTAAATTGTTCCAATAGATATGAAAACGTCCACCACTTGTAAAAATCCGTTTCGAGTGCTCCGTCTGTCATGGCTGAGTGCAGCACACAGTACTGAGAACAGCTGAGATGCCATACCGCCCATGGCCGATGGAGCTTCTTTTGATTATGCGAGATTCCAGGTACAACGCCGGTGCTTGATCGGCGGGTCTATCCAAGCATACCCGTTGCCATTGCATTAGAAGTAAACCGTGTCCCTCATAGTCGCTGGAGCTGAGTTGCAACTTCGCGATGTCGCAATCTACAAGATGCGAGGGCGAGCATCGCGCTTGACCTTGGATGCGGTGGTGCTGCAGTTGGGCTGGAACACACCGAGGTCGACGAGCCATGCACCGCTGTTGAACTCAGAGTACACAGTCTTGATGAGCCATTGGTAGGGAGTGTCGGCAGAGACGGTGGCTTCGGCGGTCTCCATGATGATGATACCGGTGACAGCCTCTTGAGGAGTGGGGCCCTGGCCAGCGAACGGGTTGGCTGATACGATGTTAGCGAAAATGTAGCAATGAATAGGCGCGTGAATCAATACGTACATGCAACATCGGGGTTGGGCTCGGTGGAGGTCCATCGGAGGAAGACCGAGTCGCAGTTGTGCCACACGTTCAAGATGGTGAAGGTGATGTTGGGCTGGCCTCCCTGGCCGGCGATGAAGGCATCACGGCTGGCGAAGGTGGTTTGACCGAGCGGGAGCGGGGAGCCGTTGCAACCACCGTCGATGAGGGTGGTGACGGAGTCAGAGGTGTCGTGGAAATCGGCAGTCAGGTAAGCCTCAGCGCTGGCGTTGGTGTAGGCTGAGATCAACTCCTGGAAGTGAACGGCGACCTCGTGGGCGGCATCGTCGGTCATGCAAGAGCCGAACGCGGTGGCCGCGAGGCAGGAAACGGCGGCGAAGATGGAGGCACGCATATTGATTATGTGTAGAAGATAAGAGTTGTTGGATGGAGAAATAGGCGATGTGCTGTTGTTGGTATAACTGGATGCGACGTGAAATGCAGAAACGAATGAACGAGTGTGGTGTGTTGGTGGAATGCAGAGAAGGCCAGGAGGAACGAGGAAGAGCGAGGTGAGAGAGCGGACGGGGCGGAGTCTCTTGTATCGCTATATTCGGCGCCACGCCAAGCGGGAACCAAGTCGCCCGTGTCAGACACCGAAATTAGAGAGACGTTAGCACGGGGCTGACCTATCAGCTAGCCCGGTCGAAAAGTATGCTCGCATCCGTGCCCTCCATTCCAGATGAAATCGCCCCTGGCCACGCCAGGACGTTGTCCGATGTACTCGTGGCGTGTCTCCGCCATCACAATAGCCGTTCGACGCGACGCGCCCGTTCACACTTGCTGCTCAGCGCAACGGGCGTCCAGTCTCGCCTTTCGCAAGGATCCGGTGGCTCGAAAGGTGGTCTGCTACGTTCGTACGGCCAACAATGGATGATGCACCTGTCAAAGCTGCAGGCTGCCGATATCCTTGCATGCGTCTGCAAGGTCTTGGAGCCAAGCTTCTACAGGCATTCGATAATCGAAATCCCCGGCAAGCTATCCGGCTGCTGAGAGCACTTCCTGTGGGCTGACTCTAAGGAGAGCCCCGGCCCGGGTTCACAAGCTGCATTTCTCGAAGATTGCGCCAATGGTCGCTGCTTGGGAGCTGGGCCGTAGAACGCAACGCACAGCAACGCCAAGGTACACCTGTCTGTAGCGCCCAGTAGCAGTGACACGTCTGGCGTCCTGCGACAAGGAATTGATCAAAGCCATGTGGACTCGATGCCTCCGAGAAGTGTGCCATCCAACACAGCTTTTCGGTGGTCTCCGTAGGCATGCGCCTCTTCCCACTATTGGAGATGAGCTCCAGATTTAGAATCCGGCTTGCCCAGAGCCACCCTCCTATTCGGTCGCTTGTCGGGCTCTGCATGTGCAGCCGGCAGTGTTCTGTCCGTTTCCGATCTTGGTGCATTCGACTCTATCGCGTCCTGTCCACATCTAGACAAGTTTCTCCAGACGCGACCTGTCCGTGTAAGTTCCTGTCCACCACGTTCTGTGGCTTGCGTTTGGCAATCGTATGAGTGAATCCAGGCTTCCCCTATACTCTCGGCAAATCTGCTGAACGATAGTTGATCCGGGCTGAATCGTCAAGTGCACTTGGCAGCATACGCCCATTCTGCTCTGTAGAATCATAGAATGCTCGACCATGATGGTGAGTACTCCGTGAACCCATGCACTTTGGAGTGTTGGACCTGCAGCATGATGTGTTTCTGCTGGCTTTGTGGAGTTCATGCAGCTCCACGGCATTCACGCACGCCTTGCTATCAGACAAGACATCGCTATGTTCTTGTATATATGGTCGACAGTCTGGTCATCATGATCCGGTGGTCTTTGGTAGATTCTGGCATGTTCGTTCGTCGATTGACCATTCCGACCGTGACTTGCTTCATGTCGCCATCAGTATGTGGGACATGATTCTGCTCACATGAAATCACAGGTCATAGGATCCATTTCGATAGCATTCATCCGCGAGAGCTTATGATATTACTGCCTCATGGAAATGCGAGAGTGTTGCAAGCTGGAATCATGTAGAAACTCGATGCCACGACTTCTGCTACCTACGCGGCATCTAATCGATACGGCAGCAACACCTGACTAAGTGCAGCTGTGTCGTCACGCATGATGGACGAAGACATAAGGTAGTTCAGCATCAGCGACATCGAACTGAACAGTCGGTCACGCACTTCACTCGACATGGTATACCTCTCTCATAAGCACACAGCTCGTCTCATGCTAACAACACCCAGTCTCGCTACTTCCAGACTGACGAGATGGATATGTACCAGCGAGCGATGATGGCTCGTGGCGGACAGGCGAGACGCTTTGACGAGTACTACAGATGCTACTCAGTCGCGATGATGCCAGGCCCTGAACGAGAGTCGGCCAACCATGGCGGCAAGATCTTCCTCCCAGCGTCGGCGCTAGACAAGCTCACTCAGCTACACATCACCTATCCTATGCTTTTCGAGCTCATCAACGGCGCACAAGGCAAGACCACTCACGCCGGTGTGCTGGAGTTCACGGCCGAGGAGGGACGATGCTACCTCCCGTATTGGTTGATGTCCTCGCTTGGTCTCGATCCAGGTGACCTGGTTCAGATCAAGTCTACAGATCTTCCATCTGGATCATTCATCAAGCTGCAACCACAGAATACCAATTTCTTGGACATTTCTGATCCCAAAGCTGTGCTCGAGACTGCGTTCCGAAACTTCTCATGCTTGACCCTCGGCGATATCTTCACGTTTCTATACAACGACACGGTATACGAGATTGCTGTGTTAGAAGTCAAACCAGACAAGGCGTCACATGCTATCAGCGTACAAGAGACGGATCTAGAGGTCGACTTCGCGCCTCCCGTGGGCTACCAGGAACCTCAAAAGAACAGTGGAACAAGCACACCACGCAGCATAGGCTCGGCCATGGCCGGAAAGGGAGGGCACATTCACACCGAAGGCAGTATGGCACAGGCCATCAACTATTCCTCCATAGCTCCATCAGCGAACGCAGCTGCCGTGGGTCATGCAACGTCAATATCACACTTTACCGGCTCAGGGAACAGACTCGTGCCGAAGAAGGGAAAGAGCTCAGCTGCGACACCAAGTTCAACACCTGGCACATCAACGCCAGTGCGCGGCGCAGCTTCTGTCCCACTGGGCTCTGCTTCCAACACCGCGAGTAGGAATCGCAATGGACCTCAGCCGTTGCGACTACCCCCGAATAAGCTATTTTTCGGGTACGAAGTCAAGCCTCTGCGCAACAAAGGGGGTCAGGCCGAGCAAGAGCAAGGAGACAAGAAAACATTTGCTGGAGAAGGGAACACCCTGAGGAAGAAGAAGGATACGAAGTGAAGGAAGCGATTCTTTTCTGCATCAGCGAAGCAAGGCGTTAGGCCCGGGGTCATCATTGTAGACAACATTTTGACGAGCGTGAACGACATGCATGAAACAAGAGTTAGGAGTGTGTATTCTAGAGAAGCAATCCAGGCATGATCACGTGGACCTAGTCCTTGCGCCTTTGTGTCACTACCCATGACTTTGCGCCGAAATAAATATTCGTTGCACGACAGGGCATGTTGATCGCCAGTCTCGAACGTCTTGTTCGCGTACACTTGAACACAGCGAGGTCGTGTTTGAGCGTCCTTTACACTACAGAAGGTACAGTGATAAGAATGATAGACTCTGTAACATGCGTCGGAAATAAGGTTCGGCCCCACATCCAGGCACGCGAGCTTGATGACATACGTTCTGCACTGTGCCGGGCATCGTGATAGTTGTCTTTCCCGAACGTGGAATGCAGCAGCAGCAAACAACCGCTGCTCACGGTATATGCTTTGTAGCTGCGCGCGAAGCAGGTCCATATCTTTCTTAGACCTCGACATCCCGATTCATCGAAACGCCACACAAGAAGTCTATCTGACTGACCCTAGAGTCGCGACAATCCTCCAGAGATGGACGGCGTCATGGGCGGCGGCGACGGAATGCCGCTGGAGCAGTGGTTCATGGAGATGCCAGTGTGTACACGCTGGTGGACGACGGCGACGATAGTGACTGGTACGATTGAATTGTCCGATCATCTCTTCTCAGGATATGTACTGACATGCACCACGCAGGCGTCCTGGTACAATGCCAGATCCTCACGCCCTTCCAGCTGTTCTTCAGCTTCCGCGCCGTCTTCATCAAGAACCAGGTCCGCTCACTCCTCTTTCCTTGGAGCTCCAGCAGGTTGCAAAGGAAAAGTACCCTGTACGTCGGCTAACACTCGTCACATCGAGCAGTACTGGCGTCTCATCTCCACCTTCATCTACTTCGGTCCGCTCTCCCTCAACCTCCTCTTCCACATCTTCTTCATCCAACGATATGCGCGCATGCTCGAGGAGTCCGCCACGTCCGTCGCCCACTTCGCCTATCTGCTCGCGTACGCCAGCACGACCCTGCTCGCCATCGCGCCTCTCTTCAACCAGGCCTTCCTCGGCACTACGCTCAGCTCTACCCTCGTGTACATCTGGAGTCGCCGCAACCCCGATGTACGACTGAGCTTCCTGGGCGTGCTGAACTTCAAGGCACCGTGGTTGCCGTGGGTGTTGATTGCGTTCAACGTGGTGCTACATGGCCATTGGCCCAAGGACGAGCTGTGTGGAATCGCGGTGGGACATGGTGAGTGCCAAAAGAATATCAGGAGCAGGATAATTGGAATATCTTTACTGATCATTGGGACACAGTGTGGTACTTTTTCAACGACATCTACCCGTCCACCCATGGCGGCCATCGCCCTATGGAACCGCCGGGATGGTGGATCAGGCTGTTCGAGAGCGCGGCGTTGGTCGCACCTCCGGACACGGACGTACATGCAGCAGCAATCAATCGGGACATCGCCCCAGCGGTGCCGGAAGTGCGATGATGTATGTTATGTGTTTTTGCTATGAACGAGAAATGATAGACTTTGCCAGCTTCGAATACTGGGGCCCTCGGTGCCAGAAGCGTCAACCAAGAAGCATACTTGGTGCACATGCCCCACCGAGACGTTGCGAACGCTGATTCTCCGAGTCGGCCGGCGGACTCAAGTCAAGTCTCAGTGCTTACGCTGCTGCGCCACCGAACATGCGCTGGTTGATTCGAATACAGCGAACGTGGACAGGCGAGCTGAGCGGGTCTTGAGCTAGACTGCAGACGTATTCCTGAGACCTCTGAGTGAAAGAGTAATAACAGAGCTGTTCTTTGATCCGGTGGCACAGACGACCATGAGAGGCATGGAAGCGGTCCTACCTGCGAGAACCGGGTTATCATGCAGTCGAGCACAGGCATTGGGGTGGAATGCAAGCTGCCTTGGACTATAGAGTCATATTGGGCACGATTGAGGCGAGCCTCGAGACCAGAGCAATTATGCCAACCCGAAGCAATCGACGAGCCTTTATCAGCTATTTGTCTCCACGGTATGTAGGACTAAAGTAGGATATGGATGTGATGTTCGCTGCCTCCCACCGTCGTCATGGGGTTGCGGCTAGACCCTCTTTTCGCTCCCTCCTCCCCCACCAAACACCACCACAATCCGTTTCCGAAACAACACCTTCTGCTCACAGTGTATCCGCCTTCATCCTGCTGCCTTTGAATACCGATACAGAAGCCGCGTGGTCAGTGAAACTCGCTGCCTAACCCACCACAACACATAGTAAGATGCCCCATTCCCCCGAGGACGACTTGGCCGCGACACATCGCATGAGCAAGTGTGGCAGAGCGGTATCCCTCGACTGACGACGCCTGATCCTACAGCTACTACCGCCCTTGATCTGAACATTCATCCGCTTCGATTGGTATACAATGGTAAGATCTTGATTATCGCAGCGTCACTCCACTTCGGCCGTGTGGCTAATATATGATTTCGCAGGCGCAATCCGGGTAGGTCTCGTGCAGCTCATGGCAGCCAGCCTCGACCATCGCTAAACCTCACAACTCCCAGTGTCTCCGTCGCGCCCGAGTGCATCCAAGCCTTCAACGATCTGAAGCTCGGAAAGGCTACCAAATGGATCATCTTCAAGATCTCGGAGGATTGGAAGGAGATTGTCGTTGAGGAGACCTCGACCAACCCCGACTACTCCATCTTCCAGGAAAAGCTGTTGACTGCCAAGAGCAAGAACAAGCGTGGCGAGGAGGGCATAGGAGGCCGCTACGCCGTGTTTGATATCGAATACGACCAGGGGAACGAGGGCAAGCGCAACAAGATCACATTCATCTCATGGGTCCCTGATGATGCGCCGCAATACGTAAGTGGATTTTGGTGACAGAGTGACAGATTCATGCTGCCATCGATCAGAGCTGATACAAAATAGCCTCGCATGATGTACTCGACCTCGAAAGAATCGCTCAAGCGCGCACTCAACGGGATTGCTGTCGATATCCAAGCCAACGACCCTGACGACATTGAGCATGACAGCATTATCCAGAGAGTCTCCAAGGGACGCTAGATGCACAACTCACCCTCGCAATCTCACCAACATTATGCACGGGATCCGACGCATGAATAAGCATGTTGACTTGAGATTCCAATGCCAGTATGACAGACATGATCAAGACTCGTATGCGGGTTCACGACCACAGAAGTTGTGGTATTTGAGAAGCAAAATTTGGTGCAAGAGCACAAGCGTTTCGAGGCTTTTCGATAGATGGATGAAAGACCTATGGCCAAGTTCCTGACTCTCTTTGTGACTCGAGCCACACTTTCGCGCTGGTATCTGCTTACTACCATGGCCCACCAGGCATGAACCTCAGAAATCCAATTTGTCTTCACAGCTTATCTCCATCTCTCGTGATAGGCGTGTATTGGGCAACATCCGATCCTCACGCATCCACCGATACCAGTAAGTTGCGTACGTCGGGGAACGTAGGTCTTGCCTCTGCGTCTCACCTTGTCCTCATGCGTTTCACTACCGCCTTGCCTCGTTGAACCTATCCTTCACTTGCACATACTCCGCTACTGATTCACCTTACTTTGTTTGAGACACGATAACATTCACTACCAGCATCGCTTCCACGTCGACACTTCCGGCACCACAAAGAAAATGTCTCTCACCGAAGACGGGAAGCGCTTGACCTCGAGTACGCCACAACCACTACAGAATGACCGTTCTCGTCGCGCCATGGGTCCTACTCTGCTTGACCAACTTGTACAACGCCAAGCGGACAACCAGCATTTGTACCATCAGAACCGGCGACCTGCTCATCACCAATCAGCTCCTCATGGCGCAAGGAGGAGCTCCGACATCCCGCTCTCGAGGTTGCCCGAAGACCAGCGGCAATTTGAACAACGACAGCCTTACGATGGACGGGCAATGCCAGCTAGTCGCCGGATGCGTGTCGCTGTCCCGCCTATGGGCCTTGAGCAACGCCGTGCGCCCGCAGTGCCAGAGCGTGTTGATGAGCGACGGCAAGCTCGACGTGCAACGAATCGCGGCATTCCGAACCATTGTGGGGACGGCCTCCTGGCCGAGAATCAAGAGTTCGGAGGCCGATCGCCATGTGCTGCCAGAGGTGGTCATCACTCTCCTCGGCACGACTCTGCCTTGCCTTCGCCGCGACCTCCCCGACGACGTCGTCCGATACCTGCAGAATCTCCATCCCATCCCAGAGTTTCGTCGCAGACGCAATCACCACGCCATCGAGCCGTGCCCATCCACTCAATCACTGCCGACGCAGCATCGCAGAGGTATACCATTGATGCTCCCTTGCGAGCTCGCAGGCAGCTTTACATCCCCACCGAACTCTCTGCAGGGGCTCCAGCCGTGCAGCCGCCAGTGCTCGATGGGCCTTCCCCCCTCTCCGCTACCGGCAATACTTCATCGTCTTTCCAAGTCCTGAATCGTCGGCCGTTGGCACGACCTGCCACGCCTCCAGCAAACTCTCTCACCACTGACCCCACCATAACAACAGCAGCATTCCCTCGTCCTCCTCTCAGATGGCCATTCCTCGACAGCCCGCCCCAGATCGACGATGCCGACTTCTCGCCCAAAGCACGACAAGTCCGCGGCCCCAGTCCTAGCACTACCCCGCTCGCGCATCGCCGTCGCCGATGCAGCTGTCGCACACAAGCGTCGACGACCACGGCATCGACTTGGACGAAGTACACGCGCGACCCTGCATGTCGGGCCGGTCGCCCTGATGGCCTTGCCCACAGTCCCGCTCACTATTACCACTGCCCGATGACAAGCGACGAGATGCCCACGAGCTATCATGATGGCAGTGCTCGGTGTGATGATGGCGAAAGCACCTCCTCACACGCTGCAGCGACGGCGGCCGTACAGGTCCCCACACAGTCGGGCGGGCGGCGAATCTCGGGCCATTTCCGCGTCGGCGAGCTGAGGCGGGGGCCGTTCGAGCTCGTTGACGTGCAGAACGATGATGAGGCATTCTGGGATGAGTTTGAAGGAGAAGTTGAGCTTTGCGATGAAGAGTCAGATGGAGAGTATATCTTCGGCGAAGGGGAGGAGGTGCTTTGAGAGCTTGGGTTGAGCTTCCCGAGCGGGACTCGCGAATTGTCAGAAGAGACAAGTGTAGAGAAGGAAGAGGGAGGAGAGGCGCAGATGTGGATGGATGGGGAAGGTATAGGGTCGCTCTATGCTTGCGATTCCGCCACAGGATGTCTAGATATTCTCATGGATAGCGAATGCCGTTGCAACAGCTGCATCTCATTCTTCATATTTTTGATTCGGTCGTCCATCAGAGGTAGTCGGGAGTGCGAGAAAGGCGACATGAGGTAGGAGAAGCAATGATAAGGGCAGAGAGCGCAGAGACGAACAATCTATGGGAGGAAAACATTTGATGAGTGTGAACATCGAATAGTGTTTGAAGTATGATTTGATCTAGCATATGTAGTGATACAGGTGAATTGTGTTAATGAAGGAATGCCGAGTGCAATTTCGCCCTGCTCATGATGATGATGATGATGATAATGATGATAATGAACGCAGATGAAGCAGATGATGCAAGCAGTTGAGCGCGCCGCTCAAGGTCATGATGCAATGAACTAGGTAGCGCTTCAAGCGCTTCAAGCAGGGACGATGCGCAAGTTGACCTTGGCGCAATTCTTGCTGTCCAGGCCCTTGGTCGAGTCCGTGTTGGTGAACTCCAGATAGTTCTTTCCATTGGACTTGCAGACAAGCCAAGACTTGAAGTTCTTGCCCGTGTACGTGACATATCCTCCATCTTGCATCTCCATCGACGAGGTGCCGACAGAGCTGGAGAAGGTAGTCTTGCCGGTCTCGTGGAGCATGGACAAGCCCGAGAACTCGCATTTACCGTGCCATGCAACGATCATGCTCACAGCCCCGTTCCAATAGAGTGTTGCATGTCCGCTGGTGCCGGACGAGACGGTCGGTGACCAGCCAGCGGTCGCTATTGAATTTGTCAGCATATTCGTCGCAGGTTAGGAAATAGATATGTGGACTTACAGTAAGGTGGGTCATCCAAAAGCATGTTGGCAAATGCAGAATTACCCCAAGTAACCTCGGTTTGCAACCTGAAAGCAAAGCCGGCTAAGGTGTCACGACATTGCTTCGCATTGGCGCATGGTGGTTGAGGTGAGTTGACCGCGCTCGATGTCGCTTTCGCGGAAGTGGTTGTGCTCATCTTCTTTGTAGAGGATGATGTGATTGTCGGCTTGGTTGAAGTCGACATCTTGCTGGTCGATGACTTCTTGGTCGTCGACGACGTCTTGGGGGTTGAAGACGTGGTCTTAGATGAGGACGTCGTCGTTGTCGAACGGCTATTGAATGTAGGGTCGGCCTCAGCTGCAGACGAAGTAGAAGATGTCTTGCTCGTGCTCTTGGAGGTTGACTTGACAGAAGTAGAAGAGGTCTTGCTCGTGCTCTTGGAGGTTGACTTGACAGAAGTAGAAGAGGTCTTGCTCGTGCTCTTGGATGTTGACTTGACAGAAGTGGAAGAGGTCTTGCTCGTGCTCTTCGAGGTTGGCTTCACAGAGGTAGAGGAGGTCTTAGAAGTTGACAAACTCTTGGATGAAGTCTTGGACGATGTCTTCAATGTTGACGACGTCTTGGTTGATGTCTTGGAGGTCGACGAAGTCTTGGTTGAAGTCTTGGAGGTCGACGAAGTCTTTGACGTTGTCGATGATCCGCTAAGGAACGTCGGGTCAGCAACAGCACCAGACGACGTTGACGATGTAGTCTTCGAGGTAGTCTGAATAGTAGGAAGCGTAATAGTCGGCAACGTGATCGTAGGACCCGTTATCGTCGGTCCATCCAAGATGGACGAGATGACTGAAGTCACATCGCTTACGACAGACGACACCACGGACGTAGGGAGAGTGGTTGGCAAGTCGGAGGTGACGCTGTCGACGACTGAGGTCGCATCACTGAGGACAGACGAGACCAGCGAGGTCACATCGCTGAGGACAGACGACACCACCGACGTGGGGAGAGTGGTTGGCAAGTCGGAGGTGACGCTGTCAACGACCGAGGTCGCATCACTGAGGATAGATGAGACCAGCGAGGTCACATCGCTGAGGACAGACGACACCACGGACGTAGGGAGAGTGGTTGGCAAGTCGGAGGTGACGCTGTCGACGACTGAGGTCGCATCACTGAGGACAGACGAGACCAGCGAGGTCACATCGCTGAGGACAGACGACACCACCGACGTGGGGAGAGTGGTTGGCAAGTCGGAGGTGACGCTGTC